>OZ024721.1:9059108-10259108 GCA_964016875.1 Fallopia convolvulus
GGACCTCTGATTCCTTCTCTTCTTCTAAGCTCGGGTAGCGGGTCTGCTGGAACTTGCCATGTGATCTACAAAACAATCATGATTTTCCAAGATAAGATCCACTCAAGTTAGGTTAGGCAAGAGACCCCATACTTGGTCTCGAAATAATCCTCGGATTTATTCGTTAACTACCCAATTGGGTCGTTTACGAATCTAGACTGGTTAATGAACTTTGAATTTGCGCAGGGTCGTTAACGAGCCTGAGTGGGTCGTTAACGAGCTGCCGAGAGCCAGTTCACAGAATTCCGGGGTTTATCAACTTTTAAAAATCAAGCCATAAATCAAGCATGCACTCCTCTATAATCCCTCACAAGACACACAATCGGATATGTGCACCCCATACTTGCTCAATTACCCATCCCGAACATGCTAGATTTGCCCAAAATTAACATGGTGAAAATCAAACTCAATCCCTAGAACAAAAAAGATTCATGCTTTTCTAAATCAAATCTTGCAATGGAGAATCTAGCATGAAGAATCCTTCCTAGATTGAGAATCAACTAAGCACAACCATAATTCATGAGCAAAATCTAAACATGAAAATCGGTCCTCTCTATAAACACAATTTAAGACATGAAATTTCTACCCTATAAACCATGAATCATACAATCTCGAGTTAGGGTTTAGAAATCATACCGAAGAATCGAGAATTTGAAGAACAAGAGGTCGGAATTGGGTGGTTAACGAGCTTGGGTCTCGTCGGTGGGAAAACGAGATTCCGGGCTTCGGTAACGACGGCGTCTTAGAAGGTCGATGGAGTGAAGGATTCCGATTGGTGGTGAGGGGATTCGGTGGAGGTTTGAGGGATTTGGAGTTTGAGATTGTGGGTAGGATTTTTGAGGGTTTGGGAAGGGTTAAATAGAAGGGGGTAGAATTAGGAGAGAGGGTAGGTAGTGGCGGCGGGTGGGGGGGGGGGTAAGAAATAGGGTAGAAGATAGAGGATAGATTAGGGTTAGAAAAACTTACCTGCCCGAGCCGGTTCGCCAAACCGGGTCGTTAACGACCCTGGGTGGGTCGTTAACGAGCTACCGTAGCCTCCTTATGTGATTTTTGAGCCCCTTTTCTGCATCTTGTTAGCTCTTTATTTTATCCTAATTTCTATCCTAGAAACTATTAAAAAGAACTCAAAAGAAAGCTAAGGAAAAAAATCTAAAAAGAAAAGAAGAAAAAAAAATCTAATCTAATTCTATACTAAAAGCGGGTTGCCTCCCGTAAGCGTTATTTTTTAACGTCGTCAGCCCGACGTACTCCTTGGCTAGTCCGACGTTGTAAGAGCCATAGTGACTCTAATCTCTTCATCCAGGTCGGGTTGCTCATTAAACTTCTTCAGCCGATGGCCATTAACTTTGAAGATTACGCCTTGGTTATCGATCAACTCTACCGCACCGTGAGGATAGATGTGATGAACCACGAATGGCCCACTCCATCGTGTTCTAAGCTTCCCTGGGAAAAGCCGAAGTCTAGAGTTGAAAAGAAGTACCTTATCGCCAACTTCATAAGTTTTGGGCACTAATTTCCGATCATGCCACCGCTTGGTCCGCTCTTTGTATATTTCAACATTTTCGTACGCCTTCAGCCTCAATTCTTCTAATGCTTGCAAGTCCATGAATCTTTTTGCTCCTGTCGCGTTGAGGTTCATGTTGAGCTCCTTAAGAGCCCATAATGCTTTATGCTCCATCTCAACCGGTAAATGACATGCCTTGCCATACACTAGATTATAAGGAGTGGTGCGTAGAGGCGTCTTGTATGCTGTTCTGTATGCACATAGAGCGTCATCCAATTTGGAATACCAATCCTTCCTAGAACGGGACATTGTCATCTCTAATATGCTCTTTATTTGCTTGTTTGACACTTCAACCTGGCCACTGGTTTGGGGATGATATGGTGTTGCCACCCGATGGGATACCCCATACTTAGCCAAAAGTGCTTCAAAGCTCCGCTCAATGAAATGGGAACCGCCATCACTAATGAGGACTCTTGGAACGCCGAACCTGGGGAAAATGTTGGTCTTGATGAACTTAGCCACAGTTTTAGCGTCGTTAGTCCGTGTAGCAACGGCTTCTACCCACTTAGAGACATAATCGACTGCCACAAGTATGTACTTGTAGGGGCCTGATGCGGGAAACGGTCCCATGAAGTCTATGCCCCATACATCGAATAGCTCGACCTCTAATATCCCGGTTAGAGGATTCTCATGTCTCCAAGTGATGTTGCCTGAGCGCTGGCATTCATCGCATGCTGTCACATAAGCCTGTACATCTTTAAACATGGTTGGCCAGTAGAGACCACTTGAAAGAATCTTCGCCGTGGTTTTGAATCCTTTTGCATGGCCACCTGTAGGAAGCTTGTGACATTGACAAATCACGTTCTCGACCTCTTCTTCTGGGATACAGCGTCTAAAGAGGTGATCACTTCCTTGTTTAAACAAGTAAGGATCGTCCCAATAGTACTGTTTTACATCGTGGAGGAACTTCTTCTTCTTTTGTGGGGTCAGTCCTTCGGGAATTATGCCTCCTACAAGATAGTTAGCAAAATCCGCGAACCAAGGGGCTTTTGACCCTCTAACAGCATGAAATGACGTAGAAGAAGTAGAAGTAGAAGGAGAAGAAGGGATTGAATCGAATTGGCTGAGTTGTGGTTCAGAAATCTTACCTGATTGGATCGTTATTAGACCGGTGTGGGTCGTTCACGAGCCTGGAGATGTTGTTATATCCTCGGTAACGACCTCCCGTGGCTTAGTAACGATCTGCTCAACTGTTGTGTCGATGCTCCTTGAACTTTTTCCCGCATGGTTAATGCATTCTAGCCTCGGTGCCTCGTTAACGAACCTGAAGGGGTCGGTGACGAGGGTTTTGTTGAGTTCAACCTCGTTCAGCAGGAGGTGTTCGTCAGGTCTGGAGTCATTTATTGGCACCTCATTGTTGGAATCAGTGATGTGTTCAACCGGTAATCTGGATAAGTGATCCGCCACTAGGTTCTCTGCTCCCTTTTTGTCTCTTATTTCGTGGTCAAATTCCTGCAGCAAGAGCATCCAACGAAGCAACCTAGGCTTGGCATTCTTTTTGGCCATTAAGTATCTAAAGGCCTCATGGTCAGTGTAAACAATCACTTTTGATCCAACTAGGTAGGACCGGAATTTTTCAAAGGCAAATACCACAGCAAGGAATTCTTTCTCCGTTGTGGTATACTTACTCTGCGCCTCATCTAGCGTCTTACTGGCGTAATAGATGGCGTGGAGTTTCTTGTCCTTCCGTTGTCCTAAGACTGCGCCAACTGCATAGTCACTGGCATCGCACATAATCTCAAAAGGTAGTGTCCAATCCGGGGACTGCATGATGGGGGCGGACACGAGGGCAGCTTTTAACCTGTAAAATGCTTCAAGACATTCTGGAGACAACTCAAACACTACATCTTTCATTAGTAGGTTAGTCAAAGGTTTAGCTATCTTAGAAAAATCCTGGATAAATCGTCTGTAAAAGCCAGCATGCCCTAGGAAACTCCTAATGTCTCTTACAGAAGAAGGAGGAGGTAATTTTTCGATAAGCTCAATCTTTGCCTTATCTACCTCTATTCCTCTCTTAGAGACAAGATGCCCTAATACTATCCCCTCTTGGACCATGAAATGACACTTTTCCCAATTTAACACAAGATTGGTTTCTTCACATCTCTTAAGCACTCGTGCAAGGTTAGCAAGACAAGAATCAAATGAAGAACCATAAACAGAAAATTCATCCATGAAAACCTCTACAATCTCCTCTATCATATCTGGAAAAAATGGCCATCATACACCTTTGAAAGGTGGCAGGGGCGTTGCAAAGCCCAAATGGCATTCTTTTATAGGCAAAGGTTCCATAAGGACATGTAAAGGTTGTCTTCTCCTGATCATCAAAATGAATGGGAATCTGCCAAAAACAGCTATAGCCATCTAAATAACAGAAATAATCATGCTGGGCTAAGCGTTCTAACACCTGGTCAATAAAAGGAAGCGGAAAATGATCTTTTCTAGTAGCACTATTAAGCTTCCTATAATCTATGCACATCCTCCAACTAGTGGTGGTCCTAGTCGGAATAAGCTCTCCCTTTTCGATTTCTATGACAATCATCCCCCCTTTCTTTGGAACTAAATGGACCGGACTCACCCATTGGCTGTCCGATATAGGAAATATGATCCCAGCATCAAGTAATTTAATGATTTCCTTTTTAACCACATCTTTCATGTTAGGATTTAACCTACGTTGATGCTCTATGGTGGGTTTGTGATTATCCTCCATGTATATCCTATGCATGCAAAGGAAGGAGATATGCCAGTTATATCATCTATGGAGTAGCCTATGGCTTTCCTATGCATCCTAAGCACATTCAGAGGTTCCTACTTCCTCATCTTTTAATTTAGCATTAATGATGACCGGCAAAGTAGAATTAGGACCAAGGAATTCATACCTGAGGGAGTCTGGAAGGGGTTTAAGTGCTGGGGACGATTTAGCTGGGATTAGAATCGATTCTTCTGGTTCCGTCTTCAACACCTCCTCGAGGTATTCAAATGCTGAAATTTCATTGTCTTCGGCCAAGGTCGTTAACGATGTCGGTGGGGTCGTTAACGAGCCTGCTTCGTCTGCCAGTAGAGTCAGTACGGAAGCTGGTGAACTTGTTACCGAAAATGCAGGAGCTATTTCCGCCCATCTTTGCCCTGAAACTTCATCATCTGATGCCAACCTTCCAATAGGGTCTCCACATTCAATGATCTCCTTGAGGGTGTAGAGCATCTTGACTTCGGCTCTATCAGTCTCCTTAGTTGCCTATTTGAATCGGAATTTCGTTACCTCATCCCCAATTTCGAAAGTTAGGAGTCCCCTCCTAACATCAATTATGGCTCCAGCTGTGGCGAGGAACGGTCTTCCCAAAATAATAGGCACCACCGGATCTTCGGGCATTGCCATAACGATGAAGTCGTTTGGAATAAAGAACTTGCCCACTTGAACCGGAAAGTCTTCTATCACCCCTGTTGGTTTGATGCAGGATCCGTCTGCCATGTAAAGCCGCATGTTGATGGGCTCTAATGGTCCCATATTGGCTTTAGACCAGATTGAGAGAGGGAGTAAACTGGCACTGGCTCCCAGATCACATAAAGCTTTGAACTTGTGGTCGCCTATCCCAATAGTTATTGCGAATCTCCCTGGATCTCTTAGCTTTTCTGGTAGAGCTATAGATCTGACTTCATCCTGCAGCTCTGTAATGGAACTTTTCCTGCTAAGAATATCTTTCAAGAATTTTGTATAAGCCGGCATTTCGCTTAGGGCCTCAGCGAATGGGATGGAAAAATTAATGCCCTGAAGAATCTTTACGAAACGCTTGAACTTACTTTTAGTAGAGTCCACAGATTTCTTAGTGGGAAATGGAAGAGACTTCACCATCCTCGGAACCAAGTTAGGCTCGAGGGGTGATGCTACCGGGTCGACACTCGGGTCGTTAGGTACGCTCGGCGGGTCGTTACCGACCTTGATGGGGTCGTTAACTACCTTGGGATAGAGAGGAAGGCTCGGTTTAGAAAACTTACCTGGGGTAGGGTCGTTAGGTACCCTCGGAGCCTCGTCACCATGGTACACTTGTTCGGTAATTTCCCTTGCTGGCTCGTTACCGAGGGTATCCGTAGTGTCCTCTTCCTTCTTGTCCTCAACTTGGACACGCTCCGGCAATGTCTTTCCGCTCCTAAGGTGCACTATTGCTATCTGTCCTTTAGAGTTTTCTTCGGGTCGTCCCGGAAGTTTCCCTTGTGGTCGTGGAATCTGTGTAGCAAGATGCCCTAGTTGGGAATTAACATTCTTCTTCCATATATCGAACTCTCTCCATCTTTTATTTTGGTTATTAAGGTTAACTTGAACTTCGTTGACCTTGTTGTGGACCCCATTGATGCTTTCCTGTAACCCTTGTACCCAAGATGGCGGCTCCTGATGGCCTGGAGGTCGATAAGGCGCAGGTCGTCTATCTGGTGGCGGTGCTGCAAAGCTTGGATTTGGATTTTGATTGCCCCACGTCTGATAGTTGTTCGACCTGTCAAAATTACTAGACTGGTTCCTGTATGGGCCTCTAATGTAATTCATCTCAGCAATTGTCTCAGCGGCTCTTACCTGCTCTATGTTAGTGCTAGCAGAAGTACTATGGGCAGCAGAACCACACTCTTGACACGATTGAGAGGATTTCAGAAAACTTACCTGCTTCTTCAGGCGGTTGACCTCATCTTGTAGAAACTGATTTTTAACATCTGGGTCAACTTCTTCTCGGTTAGGCACGTAGAGACGTTTCTGAGGTTGGGGAGTCTGCTGGGTTCCATACATGGCATCGTAATTGGACAGCTTATCCAGCAATTCCCACGCAGCTGTAGGGTCCATCTCTATGAAACCGCACGATGTATGCGTGTTGATGCGGTTCTTGGTCTCCGCGTTGATACCCTGGAAAAAGATTTCTTGCAGAACATATAAAGGTTGCCCATGAGTGGGGCACTGTCTAAGCATCTCTTTGAATCTTTCCCATGTTTCAACAAAGGTCTCATTAGGCAGCTGGTGAGAGGAGGTGATGCGTTTCCTCAACTTCGTTGTCTTAGCAGGAGGGAAAAAATTTGTAAGAAATTGATCATACAAGTTCTTCCAAGTCCTGATAGACTTAGGAGGTAAGCTCTCCAACCAGCTCAGGGCCTTTCCAGCAAGAGACCACCTGAAAGCTTTTAATAGAACATATTCTAGTGAGACATCTTCAACAGCTATGGTGTCACATAAGTCAAGAAAATTTCTAATAAGCTCCATAGGACACTCAATGGGTTTCCCTTCAAACTGAGCCCGTTTAATTAGGGATATAAATTGAGACTTGATCTCAAAGGCTTTCTCTATCTCCGGAAGCACGATTGGGGACTCTGGCACCCTCAGTTCTGGATGCATGTACTGTTTGGCATTCCTCGGATAGGCATTCAGCTCTTCTTGTAGATGAGCATTGAAAGCTCGTTGACGCTCAGTCTCGGCAGCAACGCCTTCCTTCTCAGTTTTTAACGCCTCCATCTGTGTTTGGAGGACTTCTAACTGACGAGCCATCCCTTCAGGTGTGGCCATGGCTCGGTTTTCTCGACGTCTACGGTGCAGGGAACGTTCAGGTTCAGAATAATAACCAGCGTTATCAAATTCGAGCCTTCGACGTCCTACCGGCATGCGCTGAGAAAACAGACAAAGAGAACAAAAATTAAAAACAAAACGGGGTCGGGCTATTCCCGGACCCACAGATAAACAAACAAACTCGTTGCTTCCCCGACAACGGCGCCAATTTGTTGGGGAGGGTTTCTTGACTCGGGACAACAAATAAATTTATAAGTCAAGACCCCGTTGTGTATAGCGAAGTCAGGATCGTTCCACGAGAAGCAAGGTTGTTTGTTTATCGACTACTAAAAATCAAACAAAAGCAAGCAAAACACTCATAAGCAGCCTCGTTAACGACGTTGTCAGGGTCGTTAACGAACCACCGTAGAAAAAAAACCAAAACTAACGACCTAAACAGATTCGGTACCGAGCCTACAAACTCAGCAACGAATATCACTTCAAAAGAATTCAAATAAAAACAAAGATCTAGGATAAGGGACACCACAACATAGTCATACATATAAACTCGTAAGAAGATAAGATCATGCCTTTAAACAGATAAATTCATCAACTTTCGTCGACTATCGAGTAAATTAACCTATTTTCATAAACCAATCCACTCAATTGCTTGTTTTGGATCTAAAGCTTGAAACTTTCGTATTCAAACAATATCAGCCTTCAAGTCTATAACTTTCTCTCTCAATAAAGTTAAAAACTCAAATCACCTTGACTTTCATCTAGGTCTAAGCACAACAAACAATCTCAAAATAGATAAAAGGCAATCAACACATACTCTTACTCCTCAAACATGCATAACTATGTCGGGTTAAACCCCGACCCTAGAAAAGAAGACTACTCACTACTCATAACTAAGAAACAATTAAATTCAACAAAAGAAATCATTGAAAACAAAACACTACTCAAATTAATAAGAAATATCGTCTTACAGAAATTCAGAAGAAACCGAAAAAATGCAAACATCGAACCAAAATCACGATTAACGACCTCGGTAACTCTCGTCCACCGAACCTTCAATCTCGACTCCGATCCACTCTCTCTCTTCTCGGCTCTTCCTCCTCTCTTCAATCGATCCCCCCTTCTTAGGCTAATAAGAGGGCTATTTATACTAATAAGGCTAAAAACTAATAAGGCTAAAAGATAAAAATTTCCTAAAAAGATAGAATTAAAATCCTAAAAGATAGAAATAAAATCTAGAAAGATAACAAGACCTAAAATACATAATATAATAACCCTAAAATCATAAAAAGATACTCTACCGACACGGAAATAAATTCCCGCACAGGATCGGTGAGTTACAGAATCAAACTCTCGAAATCTTCATCTCGAGGCCTCGTTAACGACCCCTTACAGCCTCGTTAACGAGCCTGGGTTTGGCTTTCTTCCACACTTTATCTCCAGAAACTTAGGCTTCGACTTCTTCGTCTTGCATTCTTTCGTCTTTCATCATAGCACTCCAAATTCAGCTCCAAATAGCTTCTTTTCCTCGCTAAAACCTACAAAAAGACACAAAACGGAGTAGTTTCCATACTTTTCACAAAATATGCAAAACTATCCAAAAACACACAAAACTAATCCTAAAACTACTAAAACTAAGCCTAACAAACTAAGAAAACCTACTAAAAACTATACTAAAAATACGAACATCACCTGGGCTCGTTAACGAGTATTTTTCGGCCAGTACCGAGGCATTCGGCTTCGGTACCAAGCTACCACCTCCACCTATTATGCCTCAGTCGTATGCAATGATGCCCTACAACCCGACGATCTATCAAGACCACTTCCAGCCCCAAGATCATTATCAACCACCTCCTCAGCCCACCTATTCTGGATCAAGTGTTCCACCTCCATGGGCTGATGATTTATCTTTCCAAATGCAGCAGCTGAACCTGCAACAGACACATCTCCACCAGCAGATGGATCGGTGGGAGGGTGTCTATTCAGCTCGCATGGCTCTTGAGGATGCGAGACATCAACAGGCGGATGCTCGCTCGTTGGAGGACAATGGAGCAACGGGTGACGGTTAATGAGGAGCGTTGGAGGACCATGTATGAGTTCATGGGCAACTTTGAGCGTCAGTTTCCACCACCACCACCACAGAGATGATTCAGTTTCAAGGATGTCCTTTTCTGCTTCATAGATATCTTGTGAGTTTCTTTCTTTTTCCTTATTCTTTTATTCAAATTTGCTTTATTACAGTGGGGACACTATAATTTTAAGTATGGGGTAGGGGAGGGAAGTAAACTTGCTTGCTTTGTTTGCTTGTTTTTATTTGCTTTGTTTTGTCTCTTGTTTTAGTTGTCTTTGTTTAGAAAAAAATCAAAAATCACAAAAAAAATTGAAATTTAAAATTTCAAAAAAAGAAAAAAAAAGTTTTTTTTAGAATGGATAAATACCATGTCTTTTGGTTCTATGATAGTTAATTGCTTACACGACCATGTAATTTCCTTTTAGCATGTTTTTGATACTATAGCCTGATTCTTTGTTTGAAATTGTTTTATAGAGGAATAGCATTTGATGAAATTTAGCATGTATAACTTTTAGCATGAGTAGTGCAATCCAACAAAATTGACCTTGTGAGTTATTTTTTTTGCCATATAGGGAGAAAAAAAAATCCCACTTCTTTTCTTGTGTGATTTACTCTCTTTATGCATATTATCTCTTGGAATTGTGATGGTTATATATTTCTTGAGACCTATATAACATTTTTAGTTCATTACTTGTGGAAATCATATGATAGAGAATTTATTTTTTATGAGCCTTATTTATCCCTATCCACCTTTACATGATCCTTCTTTTTGACAACCAATTTGAGCTTTAGCCTTTTATTTTCAGCTCAACAAAATTATTTTCCTAGCCGTAATAAGCTTGACCCTATCCGGGGATTAGGACTTAGTTGGAGAGGTATGTTTTGTAGAGTGGAAAATGTTATGTTTTGGTTCAAAATAAAGGTTTTGTGAAGGGTAGATTGTAAGTCTCTTGTTTTATTTTGTAAAAAGGTCTCTTGGTAGAAAAGATGCACAAAAATAAGAGAAGGAAGGAAAATGTTTGGATCGAGACCGACTTAAATTGGCTTGGTATCGATAGGAAAAAAAGGGGAGAAATGTAGATCGTTATCGAACCTGGCAAGGTCGTTAACGAGGCAAGTCGAGAGTAAAGGAAAATGCTGAATAAAAATGAAAGAAAAAAGAGAGGGGAAGATGTGCAGTGTGTTTAAAGTAAAAACCAGAGATTCTTTATGTTTATATGAGGCTTTCTAGGATTAAAAGGTGAGTGAAAAAGAAAGTGCTTAATGAGAGTAAGTTTTGTTATCTTTTGAGAAGTTTTGGAGATGTGTGAGTTTTTAGGAGTCTTTGATTCCCGGATATTATTAGCACCACATGACCAAAATATTTTCATGCCTTATTGTCATTAACAAGCCCCATTACAACCCGACCGAATGGAAACTTCTATGAAGTTTTTCATTGAGCCTAAGTTCTCTTGATGATTTTTGCTTGTTTTGACAAATCTTAGGTGGATAATTTGGTGATATAAGTTCCAATTTCTATGAGTTTTTTGCATATAAGATTGAGTTGAGAGATTGAATTTATAAGCCCAAAACACTTGAGAGTTGAGTGAAACACATATATCCTTGGTGAGGTTGGATTGTAGCTGCTTATGTTTATTAGTGCTTATACATGTGTGATGACGTTAATAGTCATTTGCTATTTTTGTTATGTTTGATGTTGCTTTTGAGATAATGGCTATTGCTTGATGAGCATGATTTTTGGTTTTGGTTATTGTATAGTGATTTCTTGAGGACAAACAAGTCTAAGTATGGGGTATTTTGATGTTCATGTTTTTAGTCTAGTTTTAGGTGTCTTTCTTAGGTTGTTTAGTTTAGTTTTAGTAAGTTTTAGAGTTAGTTTTGTGTGTTTTTGGATAAGTTTGCATATTTTGTGAAAAGTATGGAAGCTACTCCGTTTTGTACCTTTTTGTAGGTTTTTTTAAGCAGAAAGGAGCATTTCTAAGTGAAATTGGAGTCAAGTGGTGGAGGGCGGAATGCTTAGAAGAAGGAAAAGAAGAATGCATGTTGAAGATCAAGGAAAAGTTCAAGTGAAGCCATGTAAGAGTGCAAATAAACCAAAATAGGGAGCTCGTTACCGACCTATGAGGGTCGGTACCGAGCTGTGCATTAGAGTCTTTGCCAAAGAATTCAACAAGTGTCTACCGACCCTGTGCAGGCCGTTAACGAGGTGACCTGTGTCAGTAGAGCAGCGCCGACTTTCGTAATTTATATCTTTTATCTTGTAATATTTTTAGGTTGGTAAGTTTTTATCTTTTAGATCTTTTATTAGATAGCTTTCTTTAGTATAAATACCCTTATTCTAACTTAGAGAGTAGGGAGAGCGAGTTTTGAAAAGGCCGAGAGAGACGAGAAAGAGAGATTTCGATCGAGAGAAAGTTAACGGGTCGTGATCGGAGTCTTTATTCTTGGTTTTTCGGTTGTTTCAGAGTTTGAACGTGTAGTTGTAAGACAACATTTCTTTTAATCTCAAGTAAGTTTTACTTTTCGATGTTCTCTTTGAATAAAGTTGTTTGTTTTGATTCAATCATGTGTGAGTAGTTTTTTTTACTAGGGTCGGGGTTGAAACCCGACATAGTTGTGTATAATTGATTGAATGTGTTGATGTTTTGATTGCCTTCTATCCTTTGAATTGCTTGTTTGTGCTTATACTTAGACAAGAGTTGAAGTAATTTGAGTTTATTTCTTGATCGAAAGAGAAAGTCTTGAACTTGAATGTTGATATTGTTCGATAAACGAAAGTTTCGAGCTTTGGATTCAAAACAAGTGATAAAGTGAATTAATTTATGAAAGTTGATTGATTTGCTTGTTTAGTCAACGAAAGTTGATAGATTTATATTCAAAGGCATGATCTTTATCTTCACATGAGTTTATATGCATAGCTATGTTGTGGTAACCCTTGTCTTAGAGCTTTTTATCATTTGATTTTCCTAAAGTTTCACATTCGAATTCAATCGTTACCTAGGCACTAGGATCGGTACCGAGCCTGCACTTGCATCGTATTAATTGTTCTATCGTAGCTGTTTTCTTTGTTTTTGCTTTGCTTTATTGCTTTCTTAGTTCAATAAACAGACAACCTTGCTTCCCGTGGACGATCCTGACTTCGTTATACTCAGCGGGGTCTTGACTACAAATTTTATTTGTTGTTAAGTAAATCCCTTCTCAACAACCGTCGGTGACTAGTTTGGATGTCTCTGATTTTCTCAACCTTGAGAATAATGATGATTTTGCGTTAGAGGCCTAAATGAAGACAATAGCCTCTAAATATCTATTTTATATTCCTTCTTAAATAAAATATTGCAATGTCTTTTTTTATTATAGTATGCTTTTCTTAAATTCGAGCTTGAAGGACTTTAATACGATATAACTATCCTTGTATGATATATATATATATGTAATATCCGCTACATTTTAAAAATAATAAAACGGATATTTATCCCAATAATTTTTTTTTCTCTAAAGTAGAGAACTTAATAATCTTTATAATCTCATATTAAATTATAAAGAGATTATATAAGTTTATTACAATGACAATTAAGAATTTCAGTAAATATATTATACAAGTCGGATATCTATTTAAATATTTACTCTTAAAAAGAGAGTTTAATTATTTTGATAATTATCTTAATAAATGATAAAAATGTTATAAATGTAACATCCGCAATATTCCAAGGTTTGTAAAACCGTTATAATATAATATTATAATCCTTTCTCCACATAAAAGAGAATTCATAATATAATTTATAACCCTTCTTCTCTATAAAAAGAGATTTTAAATAAATTAAATAAAATTCAAGAATGCATTAAAAGGGTTATGAAGAGATAAAAGCATTTAAATAAAAATAATGCATTATAAATTCTGATTTTTATTAAATAAAAATGGGTACATTAGACTATTAAAAACACAATAAAAATTCAGTAAAAAGGATGCAAGAGCCGGGACTCGAACCCGAAACCTCTTGCATCTCCCCCTCACAAACACACACTCAAATCCGCTATGCTATTGTAACTTGACTACCCATATTACAACTATGTTAATTATAAACCCACATATTTCTTCTTCTTCTTCAAGAGCCAAATTCAAGTTTGATTGATTTTGACGTACATCAATACATGTCAATTTTTCTTCCAATCTTCACTATTGCTTGCAAGACCAACCTTGATACTTCATCAACATTACATCATCACCAAACAAACACACCAATGACCAATAGACATCCATCCACCCTTTTTCTATTGGTGGAACTCCATTGCCATGGATCACCAATTTGACAAATTGGCCTATTTAAAGGCTTGAAAATTCACAAGAAATTCACACAAAAATCTCTCTTCTCTCCCTCTAGTGAAATTGCTCTCATTCCATCAAAATTTCAGCCTAGAAAAGCCTTTCTCTTAGCTGATTTTTTCACAAAAACCCTAGTTCCTTCCCCCACCTTGCACCGCCGGACCACCCAGGCCTTGGCCGGACCACCGTGCGCCCACTGCCGGCCAGGAGGAGCGCCGCCTGCAGCCACCACCGCCGTCCATTGGTCGTCCGCCTACATCAGTTCGTCGTCCGTCCAGATGAGCTCTCTGGTTTGGGCGTACAGAGAAGGAGAAAGGAGGGAGATAGAAGGGGAGTTGGGCCTAATTTTGGGTAATCTTCTAATTAAACTTGGGCTGAAATTTTTAGGCCCAAAATATTAATTAAAATCAGTTTTTACATGTTAATTTCTGAAAATATATAAAATGAAAAAAGTCAGAATTTATTTATTTGCTTATATAATTTTTGTTATACATAAAAGGAGTTAAATAGCTTGCATGCTTATTTTATATAAAATAAATCTTATAGACAAGGATTTTGTTTTTGTAAATAAATTTATGGGACTAAAATATGAGTTTATGCTTGTCAAAGTATCACATAAATAATATTACATTATTTAGAGTTCATTTGAATAAGTAAAGAAACAAGAGTAAATTGATGGAAAATAGCATTTTTATGAATCATATGCCATGGAAATCCTTATAGATAAAATAATGGGTTAATATCACTAATTTTAAATACTTGGAAAGAATATAATAATAGTATGTGTACATTACTTGAAGTTTATAATATGAATAAAAGAATTAGAACAAGATGATTGGATTTATTTAATTAAGACTTTATTAATAGAAAAATACTTACATGTCTTGCCAAATCATATTATAAACTTGAATATTATATGGATAAGGTATCTTTGTCATAAGATAAGTTTATATGATTAAGTTGAAGTAAGACAAAAGATATAATATAAATGGTAGCATGCCATATTTTATAAGATAATATTTCTAGACAAGAAAAAACCCTTTTTAATAAGTTAAGTAAGGTATGTTGTTAAAAAGATCTTGCTAGTCAAATTAGATAAAATAGAATAAGCATATTATAATATATTATATTAATGCCTTTTATAATATATAAAGTGATTGCATGTCTTTTAAAAAGCATATGATAAGCTTAAAAATATGTTGATAAGATATATTGTATGATTTAAATATAGATTAAAAGATATCTTATATAAAAAGATATAAAAGATAAGAAAAGATATTATTATGATCTTAAATATAAATAAATAAATTATATGCTCCTAGTTATAAGATAATGTTATAAGACATGTTTCTATCTTATAAACTAAAAGATATATGGGTAAATTATTTAATGGATAATAAGATGATATTATTAAATATTATACTTGGATATTACTACAATAAGTATGGTAGAGATTTCTATTTAAGGAAAGTTCTAGAAAAGGCCTTATTACCTTATAGGTATAATTATAAAATATGATATGATGTTATAATGAGAATATATTATAAAGATTTAAAAAGATCTTGAATGATAAGGTGAATATTGAAATAATAATAAAAGAAATAAAAGATATTATGATATGGCATATCTCTAAGTGTAGAGATTTTAAAAGATATAAGTTTTATTTAATGACTATGATAGATATGATAATAATTTGATATATAATAAGATATTAATATTGCTAAGTTATTAAGAGTTGCCTTGTACAAAAAGATATGTTAAAATAGCTAAGATAATATATCTTGATCTAAGATATCACAAATATATGCTTTTGATTTTTTTTTTAAATAAAGCTTTAAGACAGGATTATATTGGGTTTTATAAACTAAAGATATGGGAGAATTTATGTAAATAAGATAATGAGATTATTTTATTATTATACTAAGTTTTAGAAAGCTTTCCTTATAAGATATATATAGAAAGTTCCATTTTTGGAAAATACTAAGAAAGTGGCCTATTAATATTTTATCTCTATTTAATATGGTTTTTTTAACTAGACAAGGTCTTACTAAAATAATGGATATTAATAAAATATTCTTTGTGGAGAAATTAATATTTTAAAGTACTATATGGATATGATTGAAAATTAAGAAATATTATAATAACTCTAGGTTGAAAACATCTTAATAAGGTTGTAAAAGACTTTTATAATCGTAAGGTTGAAATAAATTCAAAAATACCTTTTTAGGTAAAATATTATATCATATGCTTTTATAAGGTTGTCCTTGCTCAATTATATTAAGGAGATAGCAAGTGAAATTAAAAGAATATTTTAATAAATTAAAATAAGGAAATTATTGGTTTCCAAGAATGAAAATGTTTAAATATTAAGAATAAGAATTTATAAGAAATACAAGGATATTACCAATATAAAATAATAATAAGGAATATTATTATTTTATTCATCTCCACCTAAATTATTATTATAATAATTTAGAAATTAATTCTCTTATAAAAAAGAATATAAGAGATATTTAAAACTTTAGAAGAATTAAAGAAATTCTTATTAAAGTTCGTTCGTACCTCTCGTGTCGATAGGTCGAGTCTCCGTTCCGAGTAAAGTCAACGACTTCCGTCCGTTCGTTCGTACACAATCATAAAAGCTAAGGCAAGTGGAATTTCCCCTTGTGACCTTTATATTTCATTTCCGTAAAATTCTCGATGTTGGGAACGACTTGTGTCCTAAGTAACGAATGAACCTAGGAACTATCGATTGCTAGATATAACGACCATTGTTAGTATAGTTCGCTACTATTATTTGATAGGACTATTTATGCTAGTATGGTTGTGGCCTTGATTATTATGGTCTCGTTCAGAGATCAACGTCGAACGAACTAGTGAGGGGCGTGGAATAGCCGACGCCTCTATATAACCCTACTAAGTCGTAAGTGCCTACGTGTTTGAAGTACGACTTTCGGGATCATGATCCCATCCGCTCCGATTGCAAGGGGGGATGTGCGCACTCTAGCTAAGTGCCGGGAAACTGAGTTTTCCCCGGGTGGCTCGGATTATCCGTGTCCCACCACTTTCTATTAAAAATCATTAACGAAGTCAAATATCTTTCGTCACTATATAAGATAAGTGCCCAATGCACATTTAAGATACCAAAACCGGACCGGTCTCAAATGATCGATCCGGCTCTCGGTCCGCTCAGGGCGCGAGAGGTTTTTAACTTGTATGAAGTAATAATGTTCCCAACATACTTTCGATTCCTAAATAAGTCTACAATCTTGTAGCTCTTCTCTCGATTATTGAGCTATCTCCGCTCAAGATACGCTCTCTTTCGTATCATTAAAGCCCCACATAAATAAGCCTCATCGTAAACACAACCCTATATCTCTTCCGATAATACTTGAAATTACCAAAATACCATCGGGAAGTTCCATTCCCGCTTGCTTAGTCTCTTAGACTAATTCTTCTTTTCCGCATGTTTGTCTGGCATTCTATCGCCCCTCGCGAATTATGTCAGAATCCAGGAACCCTAACAAGGCGTGAAGTGGAGGCGAAGGAAGAATGAGGATTTCAAGATGTATCTTTCATATCAATTTATTTTATTTCCGTTATGTTTCAAGGACAAGTTGGTTTTGTGTTTCAAATTCCGAACAACATTACGCTTAAAAGCACTGTAAGATGTTTTGTACAAACTAAGTCTCCTTCGAGAGCACATTTTCTATTTTATGAATTATGTTTATTTTCGCATTATTATTGTTCTATATCATTCTAAAAGCCTTGGGTGACTTTGGACGGTAAAGTCCGAGGTCACTGGCAGTAATACCCAATGTTGTAAAATAGGGGTGTTACAATATATATATATATATAAAGTTTTATTATAATAATTTTATTATTAATTTCTTGATCTTTATTTTCTCCATTTATATAGAATACATGGATTCACCTAAAGTGAAACCCGATGGGAAGGAGCAATGTCTCCTAGACAGTGCAACGACACACACTATTTTAAGAAATAAAGAATAATTCACATGTTGAAAGCCTTTGAAGGAAATGTTACTACAATATCTGATGTGTCGAACCTCTTCGAAGGCTCAGGAAGAGCTATTATTCTAGTCCCAAAGGGAACAAAATTAATAATAAATGACACATTATATTCGAGTAAATCTCGAAGAAATTTATTGAGTTTTAAAGATGTGCGTCAAAATGGTTTTCATATGGAAACCATGAATGAAAACGGGAGAGAATATTTGTGCATCATAACACATGAATCTGGCTATAAACATATCCTTGAAAAAATGTCAGTGCAAGCCTCCGGATTATACCATACATATATCTATCCGTTTGAGGTTAATATAGCGACCAATAAAAGGTCAAATGCTCAACCTACATTTACATTGTGGCAAGACCTCTTGGGTCATCCAAGATCAGGAATGATGCATAAAATCTTAAAGAATTCACTTGGACACCCATTAAAGAACATTAAGGTTCATTTGTCTAGTGATTTTACTTGCAGTGCTTTCTCACTTGGAAAGTTGATTATCAAGCCCTCTAAAAATAAAATTGCAAGTGAGACTCCAACATTCTTAGAAAGAATCCAAGGAGATATATGTGGGCCAATTGTTCCACCATGTGGACCATTTCGATATTTTATGGTGGTAATAGATGCATCCACATGTTGGTCACATGTAAGTTTATTGTCAACTAGAAATGTTGCATTTGATAAACTCCTTGTGATATGTTGTGTTTTGTACAACATAACTAGGACTTTTTAGTACATATTTGTGTAGTATTTTAGGCCTATTAAGAGCATTATTGAAGAACAGATTTGAAGGCCGAGAGTTCAGAGTTATGAAAAGTTTGAAGATTTTGAAGACGTTGAAGGTCGTGATCGCCGCCACTCTTAAGGGCGATCGCAGTGGATGTCGCCGAGGAAGATCAAGATCGCCGAGAGGACCGCGATGACACGATGGCCGCGATCGCGGCTAGGTTCGGTGGAGATCGCGGGTTTGAAGTCGCCGTTGAGATCGCGGTGTGAAGATAGGCAACGATCGCGGCTAGGTTTTGTGGCGATCGCAGCCTGCTGGATCTGACGCGCGATTGGATTTCTCCGCTTAGTTTAATATTATTTTTTTTATATCTTTTAATTCCGACTGGTTCGAGACTATTTTAGGTTTTTTTTTTAGACTTTGTGGGTATTCTGTTAGACCTAGTTTTCATATTTTCAGACTTTGGTATTTTCTCTCTTATGGAGAACTAAACTCCCTAAATTCTATTCAAGTTGAAGCTTTTCAGACTCAAGTTGTTGTGAGATTCGTCTATTCAAGTTTATTTCTACAGGTTATTTCAATTCTCTTGGGCATAATTATTATTGATTGTATTGATTCTTTCAGGCCTAGCTAACTTGTTGGAATTTAATACTATCTATTACTAGATCTAGGTTTTCTCGTAGCAAAACCTAATCTTTGTAGCAACTCAATTGATTTAGGACTCGTTGGACTAAAACAATTGAGAAAGAGATTTGAATGCATGTTAATTGTTTGACTCGTTGGAATTCAATTGCATGTATCCTGTTTATCCTTGTTCCTAATGCTAATATCCCTATTATTTATGATCGTTTCATGAGTTGTTTGGATATTAAGTTTCCATGTCTCGTTGCCATGTTATATTTTTTATCAGGATAGGAATAACCAAATAAATAACTTGTTTGAATCTATGATCAATTGCTTGAGGAAGAAAAGTGGATGCTTGAATAAGATTGTTTTTCCCTAATTGATAAAAATCCAATCTTTTGTTTGTTTGATTTATTGCTTTGCTTGTTTCAATTCTTAGTTGTAGTTTACAATTCCAAAATCCCCCCTTTTTATTACTTTGTAGTTGATAATAATAATGCTTAGAATTACAAGTGTCTCTTGGGTTCGACCCCGACTTACCGACTATACTAGTTGAGTAACTAGGGAATTATTTTTGATTTGGCATCAACGATTTTCAGCCAGTCACCTTGCTCAAATAATCCGATTGAGGGCTCAATTTCCGGATTATACAATAAAGAAAATTTGACTTGATAATGCAGGAGAATTTACATCACAAACTTTCAATGACTATTATATGTCAATTGGGATTGATATAGAGCATCCAGTGGCACATGTTCACACACAAAATGGTCTCGTTGAGTCATTAATAAAGCGATTACAATTAATTGCTAGACCATTGCTTATGAAATCAAAGTTACCATCATCCGCATGGGGATATGCAATATTTCATGCTGCAAGCTTGATTCGATTAAGACCAAGTGCAAATCATGAACATTCCTCGATGCAATTGGTATTTTTTAAGGAGCCAAACATTTCACATTTACAAATATTTGGATGTGCAGTTTATGTCCCAATAGCTCATCCTCAGAGTACAAAGATGGGTCCACAAAGAAGATTGGGAATTTATGTTGGTTTCGAATCCCCCTCAATTATTAGATATCTTGAACCAACAACTGGTGATTTATTTATAGCTAGATATGCGGATTGTCATTTTGACGAAAATAATTTCCCAATCTTAGGGGGAGAGAAGAAAAAGGTGAACCCAAATGTGAAAGAAATCACATGGAATGCAACAGCATTATCTCATCTTGATCCAAGAACAAAAATGTGTGAACATCCAATAGATTATTCATCTTCAAAATATTGCAAATCCGTTAAACAATACATTTACTGACGCAAAGGAGGTAACTAAGTCGCATATACCTGCAGCAAATGCTCCTGCAAGGATTGAAATACCCATTGGACAGTCAAACTTGCCTATTGCAAGTGAGTCTACAATGCGTAGAAAGCGTGGTAGGCCACTAGGTTCAAAAGATTTAAAGTTGAGGAAGTTAAAGAACCAAAAGGGTATATAAGGAGAAGTCACAATGGATGATGAAAATAATGATAAAGGCAAAGAGATTGAAGAATAAAATTTCTCAAAAGAAGATATCCTAGATAATAATGAAAATATTGACAATTTTTAGATTTCCATAAATTATGTGCAAACAGGCATATAGTGGAATAGAAAGGATATCATTACTGATGATATATTTGCCTACTTAGTGGCTACTGATATTGTGACTGAAGATGATGACATTGAGCCAAAATCAGTTGTCGAATGTCGCTACATGAAGGATTGGCCAAAATGGAAAGAAGCCATTGAGGTAGAATTAAAAGCACTTGAGAAACAAGAAGTTTTTGGGCCTGTAGTTCATACACCAAAAGGTGTAAAACCAGTCAGCTACAAATGGGTTTTCGTATGAAAACGAAATGAGAAAAATGAAATTGTAAGATATAAGGCAAGACTTGTGGCCCAAGTTTTTTCCCATATTCATGGAATTGATTAAGAAGAAACCTACTCTCTAATAGTCGATACAACTACATTGAGATTTCTAATTGGTCTTACTGTCTTTGAAAAACTACAAATGCACCTCATGGATGTCGTTACTGCATATTTGTATGGTTCACTTGATACGGACATCTACATGAAAGTCCTAGAAGGACTAAAACTGCCTGAGGCTGAAAATTGTGGATCTCGACAAATGTTTTCCACAAAACTAAGAAGGTCATTGTATGGATTAAAACAATCCAGATGAATGTGTATAACCGCCTCAGTGAATACCATATTAAAAAGGGATATAAGAATGATGTCATTTGTACGTGTGTTTTCATCAAACGATCCGAAAATGGATTTGCTATTATTGCAGTCTATGTTGATGATTTGAACATTATTGGAACTTCAAATGAAATCCAAGATACTGCAAAATATTTGATGAAATAATTCGAGATGAAAGACCTTGGTAAAACAAAGTTTTGCCTTGGCTTACAAATCGAGCACCTAAAGGATGGAATTTTTATCCACCAATCTAACAATGTTGAGAAAATTTTAAAAAGATTTAATATGGACAAGGCACATCCTTTGACCTCTCCCATGGAAGTCTGATCTCTTAATGTTGAAAAGGATCAATTTTGTCCCCGAGAAGAGGATGAAGAAGTTCTTGGTCCTGAGGTGCCATATTTAAGTGCAATTGGTGCTCTAATGTATTTGAATAACAATACAAGACCATATTTAAGTGCTTTTGCAGTAAATTTGTTATCCAAGTATAGTTCTGCACCCACTAGAAGGCATTGGAATTGAGTCAAACATATATTCTGCTACCTACGAGGTACACATGATCTTGGGTTGTTCTACCATAACCAAAAGGATGCCACTTTGGTCGGATATGCAGATGCAGGGTATTTATCTGATCCACACAAATCCAAGTCACAAAATGGTTATGTGTTTACATATGGGGGCACAACCATCTCATGTAAATCAACAAAGAAAATTGTGACAACCACGTCATCAAATCAAGCAGAATTGATTGCTTTGTATAAGGCAGGGAGAGAACGTGTACCACTGTGGGCAATGATTCAATTTATTCAAAAAGAATGTGGAATGAGTCCATCACCAATGATCCAACAATATTATATGAAGACAACTCAACATGCGTTGCTCAAATGAAGAAAGGCTATATCAAGGGAGACCGCACAAAACATATACTGCCAAAGTTTTTCTCTACTCGTGAGTTAGAAAAAGCGAGACAAGTTGATGTCCAGCAAATTCGCTCAAATGACAACTTGACTGATTTGTTCACAAAGTCTATGGTCCGCAAGAAATTTTGAGAATTGGTATCCAGGATTGGAATGTGCAGACTTCGAGGCATACATTGAAATCAGGAGGAGCATATATTATATTCGTTGCACTCTTTTTCCCTTCGATCAGGTTTTTGTCCCATTGGGTTTTGCCTGACAAAGTTTTTAATGAGACAACATCAAAGCATATAAGAGATTCAAGGTTGCACTCCTTGAAAGATGTTCCCTAAATTGAGGGAGAGAGAAGTTTACATTTGTTTTGTACTCTTTTTCCCCTTATCTTGGTTTTTATCCCACAGGGTTTTTCCAAGTGAAGGTTTTTAACGAGGCAATACGTAAACTACTAAGGTGTACATTCAAACGGGGAGTGTTTTAAATATACCTTAAGTTATAAGGTTGAATGTAACCTTAGGTTACTCTTTGACCAATTAACTCTCCTATTCAACTTTCTCTTTAAGCATACATATGTAACATTTCTTATTAAGTGTAATGGTGTAACATTTGTCACCACTAGCCTATAAATAGAGGCTTATGTAGAGAGATAAAATGAATAAGAAGAAAAGAAGAATATATAAGAGTTTTTCCCTCTAAGCTTTATTCCACTTCAATATTGAGTTCAAATCTCATCAACATTACAACAATTTTTAAAAACGATTCTCAGTATTGTTTTGTATTTTTTAACAAGGTGCCCACTTCTAGAGCATGTTCAATGGTTAACCAAGATTTTTGGTCATCAAATTAAATAAATAATTTTTTGTTCTATATTTTATATTCTATACTTAATTAATTAATAACAATAAAATATGGATCAACTTTACACATGTCAAAATGACATGCAATGACCAAATAAAGTTTTGGACATCATGATGCCCAAGTTCATGACCAAATTCTTTTCTCTCTTATTATTTTATTCATATAAATATCTCTCTCTCTCCTCTATGACCAACAACTTGGGCAACCATTGCAAATGCTCTTAGCGGTAAACTGAGGACCCATGACCTAACTAGTAAGGAGATAAACCAGAGATATCGGCTTGCACCAATCAACTCAATAGAAAAAAAAGGATGATCATTCGTATATAGGATTGGTGATGATCCACTTTTGCGTCTTCGATCTTATTAACATCTTATATGACCCGAGCCTATATATAGCCCCGCCTACAAAATAAATTTGTTTTCGACCAAAAAAAAAAGATCAATTTTTTAGATAATTATTATGATTGAATTTTAGTATGCTAAACTATAAGATTGTACTAGAGAAATAACCGAAACAAGCCGAGTAATATTTAGGGAATTGTAAAAGAGTTTAATAAACTGGGTTTAGGTAGCTAAATAGGATCCTATTATAATACTCCCCCGATAACAAAAGACTTGTCCTCAAGTGTGAAATTCTGGATACTAATTAATGAAATTTTGGTAAAACTCCCAATTGGCTTACTTGATGGGGAGACCCTTGCACTTGATTAGTACTTTGGTAACATGTATATTGTCTTTCTTCACCATTTTTGGCTCAAGAATGGCCTCTGGCTCCTTGGCAGTGCCACGTCGGCCAAGTATTGAGGCATAGATGAAGTAGATGGCTGAGGGTTGGGACAAAGCTTTAGTTGGTTGACATGAAATATATTATGTATTGCTATCGTTGCTTGTAATTTCAATTTGTAGGCTAACATTCCTATCTTTTCAAGCACTTTGAATGGGCCATAGAAATGAGGAGAAAGCTTGTGTGGGCCTCAAGTCTTAAGAGAATGATGTTTATAAGGTTGTAGTTTTAAGTAAACAAATTCTCCAACCTAGGATTCTCTTACGGATTTATGAGAATCTTTATATTATTGTATTCTATATTGGGCTCGAGCTAAGTGAAACTTCAACATATTAATCACCTCTTCCAACTTTTGTAAGATTTTGTCGACCACTATAGACTTGCTATCTTCAAGCAGATAAGGGAGATGGGTTAGTGGTGTTTTTTCATAGACAATCTCATAGGGGGGATGCTCGAATGGCATTGTGAAAGGTGGTATTATACCACTATTCTACAAGTGGAAGCTAGCGGCTCCAAGTGTGATGAGCATCAATTGTCATGCACCTTAAATAAGTGTCCAATGTCTTGTTTGTTGCTTTTGTTTGCCCATTGTTAATCACCTCTTCTCGCTTTTGTAAGCTTCTGTCAACCACTAGAGACTTGCTCTCTCTAGGCAAATAAGGGAGATGGATCGGTGGTGATTTTCCATAGACAAATCTTAAAAGGGGAATGCTCGAATGGCACTATGAGAGGTGGTAGCATACAACCATTTTTCAAGTAGAAGACATCGGCTCCAAGTGTGATGAGCATCAATTGCCATGCACCTTAAGTGTCCAAGGTCTTGTTAATTGCCTTTGTTTGCCAATCAGACTAAGGATGGTATGTTGTTGACATATTTAAGTCCACACCACTAACTCGAAACAACTTCGTCCAAACTTCACTTAAGAACAAGGGATCTCTATCACTTACTATGGACTATAGAATCCCATGCAACTAAAAAGACTTGATCCAAATAACATAGTGCGACATCAATTGTAGTGTAAGGGTGTGATAGAGACGCGAAATGAGCATATTTTCTCAATCTATCCACCTCAACTATAATGGTGTGCTTGTGGAAGGAAGGAGGAAACCCTTCTATAAAATCCATGCTCAAATATTGCCACATCCATCTGGATATGCAGCTAAATCATATTTGTTTTGTTGGCAAACAGTGCAATTCTTGACATATTTATGTACCTCAGTTCTCTTCATAAGTGTCCTCAAAAAGGTGAGTCATGCAACCATTGCAAGATGTGAAACTTAACCAAGTTGTCATTGCCATTTACAAGCTTCCCATGCCTCCTAAGCTCATTATTAGAGAAAGTGAACTTAGGATGAGTGTTAGAGTTAGCTTCTAACTCTTTAATAATTTTTTTTAGCATTGGGTTGATCAGTCTTCCACGGTTTCTTAATGGATTCATAAAAGCTTGGTGAGCATGTCATAGAGTGATGTGGAGCAACTAAGAGCCACTAACCCTAGAGAGAGCATATGCAATATGATTCTCTTTTCCTTACTTGTACTAATTAAATCTCAAAGGTATATCCCATTAGATTGGACAACCAAACATGTTGAAAAGGAGTTGATATCTTTTGCTCAAGCAAATATTTTAGGCTCCACTAGTCTGTTTTGATGATAAATGGTCAATGGATCAAATATGCACTCCAACTTTGCACAACATGGATGACAATAACAAGCAACTCTTTCTCATTCACTTACAAAGCTTGGTATTTATGACCCAAAGCACGACTCATGAAGCATTTGGGATGTTTGTCTTGCATCAAAATAGCTCATATGCCCGTGTTAGAGGCATCTGCTCAACAATGAAGGTTTTCTCAAAGTTTGGTAATGACAACAACTAGGACATCTACTAGTGAAGACTTGAGCTCAGCAAAGGCAAATTTACAATTTCATTCCACATAAAGTTATCCTTCTTAAGAAGGTTAGTCAAGGGTTTTGCAATTTTACTAAACCTCTTGATAATTTGCGTTTAAAAATTAGCCAAACCTAGAAAACTTCTTAGTTGTTTTTGATTCATAGGAGTTGGCCACTCCTTATGACTTGAATCTTCTTAGGCTCATTACTCACTCCCTCTTGTGATTTAAGGTGCCCCAAGTACTCAATTGTAGTGGAACCAAAAGTGCACTTTGAGGACTTAAGATACAATTGATTTTGTCTCAATATACTAAATACCTCATATAGATGATTTAGATGGGCTCTCAAGTATGACTATAGATGAGGATGTCATCAAATAAAACCAACATAAACTTCCTTACAACAGACTTGAAGATGTGATTCATAAGGGATTGAAAGATGCATCGGGCGTTTGTAAGGACAAAAGATATTACAAGAAATTCATAATGCATAAACTGTGCTTTAAAAGATGTCTTGAGCACATTTGAAGGCTCCATTCTTATTTGATGAAAACCAGCTCGGAGGTCTAGTTTTGAGAAGGATTTTGATCGACCCATCTCATCTAATAGATCATCCAATAAAGGGATAGGATATTTGTTTTTAATAGTTTGTTGATTCAACCCCCTATAATCCACAAAAAGGTGTCAAGAGCCATCTTTCTTTTTCACTAACACCAGGTCTTCATTATGTCTATGCAATAGCCATTAGGTATTGGTGGCATTAGAGTACTAATACTTTCTGCTATCTTGTTTGGATTGTCATTGAGGTCTTCATTTTGATTGTCATTTGCAAACTTCACCTCTTCTAATGGCCTTCACCCCTCTTTGCCTAATGCTACTACTATCATTAACACTCTTTATTTATGACTAGTTTCATACGTTATATGTTTTACCTATAATACAGCCATCCTCAAGATTGTTTAAAACCACTATCAACTCAGCCATTGAAACCTTAAGTAGCACAAAGAATAAAGATTCAACTAGAGTGTTAGAGTCACTACAAGAAGAAAAAATATATTTGTCACCCAAGATCATTTATGAAAAAATATAGTACGTCACCTTAGTTGCATCACCCAAATTTCGGCTAGCAAAAGTTAACTTCATTACACATGTTATCTTTTCGACGAAATTTTACGCACTTCGTCTTTTCGGATGCGCACTCCAGTTTGTGCGGATCCTAAACCCGCTCATGGTTTATGAGAAATTTCTTGTGCGGATTTGAAACTCGTCCATATTTTGTGCCTTTTTGTGTGCGGGATGGGAATCCGACCATATCGGAGTGCGCAACACAAAATTGAGAGTGTGCATCCTTTTTTGTGACAAAAAATGAATTTTGTCTCCCAAAACTTTTGGTGACGAAAAGATCGGTTTTCCGCCCTAGTTCATTTTGTGACAATTTCATAACAATTTTTATTTCACGTACATGCTAATCCATTTTTATTTAGTGGTAATTCGATATCAATTGCACACCAATATAGATTCTTCCACGTACATGCTATTATATATATACACCTACGCTGTAGTGAGTGTTAAGATTTTCAAGAGAAGTTTCATTTGCGGAGCATTTCATACTTGGCTTTTAGTTTTTATTAGAACGTTCCTACCCTATTGTGAGAGTGTGTCAGTTATGCTTGGTACCATAAACTTACAAAGCTTTAATGTTAATAATTTTTATAAGAAATCACCCACTTTGGGATCACAGACAGAACTATTATTTAATCAAGTAATCTGACACGACTCATCAACATGTTATGAGCATGTCAATGCTTTATTTCTGGTTGTATCTGAAGATCTGGTCATGGATAGTTTGGAGTTTTGGATTGTAAGGGGTAATAACATTGTCCTTTACTTATGTTGTGCCTATTTTGGATGGTAAATGTAACATCACGTACATGCTTGATTATTGATTTAACTTTATTTTCATAATTGATGGATATGCTTCTCACTCAAGCCCCATAGTTATTGATTGTTGAATTCCTGCTTGAAATAGAGACCTTTGTATAGCGTACGCTATCCATACGGTTATGACGAATTAGGAAACGTAGTCTCAATTCTATATGATCAAGACCCACCACCTCGCTTCTCACTCAACCTACTAACCCATATGCTTACCGGTCATCCAAGGAGAAGAAGAACTATAGAAAATATGTTGTGTCAGATAAGTCAACATGGAATAGTCGCCGAGGAACATTTCAACAACAACACACACCGTTCGATGCCGATGGTAAAAATTGCAATTATTATTTTTTCTCATAAATGAATAGTAGACATTTAACATTTACAATTTTTAATTTGTACCTCTAAATTTACTTATGTATTTTCAGCATTACTACATGGATAATATATATGGTTATAATCCTAAAGTGGTTCTTCTTAACGAACAAGTTGAAAGTGAACTGCAAACGTACCCTCTCTTGGCTGAGTTCTTGGTTGATAATAGACTTATCATGGATGCAATTCTATACCACCTACCTCCTCTTTCTGCCAATTATAACCCTAGAAGATGTCGAGTTCCCGGGCACGTTGTTTGTCTACTCGGATTTGGAAGAAGTACGATCGACCATGCAACTCAAGTACTCGAGTATTATAACTCGTATGGTCAAAAATTTAGTCATGATGGCGGGTTTGGGGAAGTAGTACAAATGGATCTTTATAATTTCTATGGAGCAGACATCAGGCATTGGTGGTATTAGAGTACTAATACTAGCTGCTATAGCTTGTTTGGATTGTCATTTAGGTCTTCATTTGGATTGTCATTTAGGTCTTCATTTTGATTATCATTTACAAACTTCACCACTTCTAATGGCCTTCACCCTTCTTTGCATAATGCTACTACTATCATTAGGACTCTTTGTTTATGACTAGTTTCATACGTTATATGTTTTACCTATAATACAGCCATCCTTTGGATTGTTTTAAAACCACTATCAAGTCAGCCATTGAAACCTTAAGTAGCACAAAGAATAAAGATTCAACTAGATCTCAGAAAAAAAAATTGATGACAAAAAAAAATTAATAAACTAAAGTGTTAGAGTCACTACAAGAAGAAAAAATATATTTGTCACCCAAGATCATTTAGGAAAAAATAAAGTTCGTCGCCTTAGTTGCGCCACCCAAATTTCGGCCAGCAAAAGTTAACTTCATTACACATGTTATCTTTTCGACGAAATTTTGCGCACTCCGTTTTTTCGAATGCGCACTCCAGTTTGTGCGGATCCTAAACCCGTCCATGGTTTTATGGGAAATTTATTGTACGGATTTGAAACTCGTCCATATTTTGTGCCTTTTTGTGTGCGGGACGGGAATCCGCCCATATCGAAGTGTGCAACACAAAATTGAGTGTGCAAACGAACCGCCTATCCTTTTTTGTGGCAAAAAATGAATTTTGTCTCCCAAAACATTTGGTGACGAAAAGATCGGTTTTCCGACCTAGTTCATTTTGTGACAATTTGATATCAATTTTTATTCCACGTACATGCTAATCCATTTTTATTTAGTGGTAATTCGATATCAATTGCACACCAATATAGATTCTTCCACGTAAATGCTATTATATATATACACATACGCTCTAGTGAGTGTTAAGATTTTCAAGAGAAGTTTCATTTGCGGAGCATTTCATACTCGGCTTTTAGTTTTTATTAGAACGTTCCTACCCTATTGTGAGAGCGTGTCAGTTATGCTTGGTAGCATAAACATACAAAGCTTTAATGTTAACAATTTTTATAAGAAATCACCCACTTTGGGATCAAAGACAGAACTATTATTTAATCAAGTAATCTGACACGACTCATCAACATGTTATGAGCATGTCAATATTTTATTTCTAGTTGTATCTGAAGATCTGGTCATGGATAGTTTGAAGTTTTGGATTGTAAGGGGTATAACATTGTCATTTACTTATGTTGTGCCTATTTTGGATGGTAATTGTAAGATCATGTACATGCTTGATTATTGATTTAACTTTATTCTCGTAATTGATGGATATGCTTCTCACTCAAGCCCCGTAGTTATTGATTATTGAATTCCTGCTTGTTTGACAGAACCATATACATACATAAATGAAGAGCTATTGCTAAGTATTCTTGAGTTTGGTTTAAAAACGTGTACAGGCACAGGCTCTTGACAAAAATGGAAGGAGATATTCTATTTTCATGGAATAGGTAATGGGTAATGGGTTAATTATCTTGGACACTTTCATACATCTCAACTTCCACCAGTGCTCGACCAGGAAAACAGAGACCTTTGTATAGCGTACGCTATCCATACGGTTATGATGAATCAGGAAATGTAGTCTCAATGCTATATGATCAAGACCCACCACCTTGCTTCTCACTCAACCAACTAATCCATATGCTTACCTGGTCGAGGAACATTTCAACAACAACACACACCGTTCGATGCCGATGGTAAAAATTGCAATTATTATTTTTCTCATAAATGAATAGTAGACATTTAACATTTACAATTTTTAATTTGTACCTCTAAATTTACTTATGTAGGTTCAGCGTTACTACATGGATAATATATATGGTTATAATCCTAAAGTGGTTCTTCTTAACGAACAAGTTGAAAGTGAACTGCAAACGTACCCTCTCTTGGCTGAGTTCTTGGTTGATAATAGATTTATCATGGATGCAATTCTATACCACCTACCTCCTCTTTCTGCCAATTATAACCCTAGAAGATGTCGAGTTCCCGGGCACGTTGTTTGTCTACTCGGATTTGGAAGAAGTACGATCGACCATGCAACTCAATTATTCGAGTATTATAACTCGTATGGTCAACAATTTGGTCGTGATGGCGGGTTTGGGGAAGTAGTACAAATGGATCTTTATAATGTCTATGGAGAAGACATTAGGCATTGGTGGCATTAGAGTACTAATACTAGTTCCTATAGCTTGTTTGGATTGTCATTTAGGTCTTTATTTGTATTGTCATTTTGGTCTTCATTTTGATAATCATTTACAAACTTCACCACTTTTAATGGCCTTTACCTCTCTTTGCATAATGCTACTACTATCATTAGGACTCTTTGTTTATGACTAGTTTCATACGTTATATGTTTTTACCTATAATACAACCATCATCTGGATTGTTTTGAAACCACCATCAGCTAGATGTTGAAACCTCAAGTAGCACAAAGAAGAAAGATTCAACTAGATCCCAGGAAAAAGAATTTGATGACAAAAAAAAAATTGATAAACTAAAGTGTTACAGTTACTACAAAAAGAAAAAAAATTGTCACCCAAGGTCATTTATGAAAAAATAAATTCCGTTACCTTAGTTGCGTCACCCAAATTTCGGCCAACAAAAGTTAATTTCATTACACAAGTTATCTTTTTTGTGACAAAAAAAATGAATTTTGTCTCCCTAAACTTTTGGTGACGAAAAGTTCGGTTTTCCGCCCTAGTTCATTTTGTGATAAATCTTATTTTTTTGTCAGCCTAATCCATTTTTATTTATGTGTTAATTCGATATCAATTGCACACCAATATAGATTTTTCCACGTACATGCTATTATATATATACATCTACGCTCTAGTGAATGTTAAGATTTTCAAAAGAAATTTCATTTACGGAGCGTTTCATACTTGGCTTTTAGTTTTTATTAGAACGTTCCTACCCTATTGTGAGAGCGTGTTAGTTATGCTTGGTAACGTAAACTTACAAAGCTTTAATGTTAACAATTTTTATAAGAAATCACCCACTTTGGGATCACAGACAGAACTATTATTTATTCAAGTAATCTGACACGACTCATCAACATGTTATGAGCAAATTAGCAATGTAATAACTTTTCTCCGGATTATAAGATATAAATGAGAACCCACGCTGCATCTACTTCTCGTAGACAAGTACATTATCCTAACATTTTCATCTAACATCTAAACATCAATATGTAATAATAATTTTACACATCAATATATGAATAGACTCAGCATGGCAAACTCAGTAGTCAATAATATTTCACAAAGGGAAAGTCCCGGTGTAGCGTATATGATTCAAGGTAGGACGAAGACCATGCTTGTTGACAGCAGCATAGGCTGCTCTGAATCCAGCCCCGTAAACTGAAGAAGTGTCTTTTGCAATTTGCTCCATGAAAAATTTCCCTAACCCTTTCTCCACTTCCGGTTTCTGGCATTTCTTGGAGGAAGACGACGATGAAGAGGATGCACATGACACACTTCCAACTCCAGGCATCACTTCCGTCTCAAGCCACATGTACGCCATCACTTGTGAAATTCCTTCCTCAACCTCAGGCCTAAGGTCCGGAAATCCTGGTAGGTTGGTTGTACATCAAGATATTCAAGTTTGAGAAATTAACACAGTCTCCTAAATCTTGTTGATAATCCGAAAGAATAATTTGAAAATGATGATGTTAAATGTAGGATTGACTGGAGACGTATACCTAAATTATGTTTCACATATAGTTTAAAATCGAAGGCATGCTTTCATTAACTATAGCATGATTGCTCTAGATGACGTAAAATAGTAAGTACAATACAATATTCTTAGGCTAGCCCTAACCGTATTAGGATTAGGATTAAAGGATGGAATTTTATCTTTATCGGGTTTTGGGGTTGTATATAGCATGCTTTAGGTTGTATTTACTTGTCCAAAAAAATTAGTAAAAAGATATTTACTAAGGGCAATTCCTCCAAATTCATTCGTGTCTCTATTTTTCTCTCCAAGTCTTCAACAAATTCGCCCAAATTGACAAACAAAAATTGAGGGCGGGATCGGTGAACTGAAACTTCAACCTTTCCCCAAGCACTAAGAAATGGGATACTATAAGACATGGAAAAACTGAGACTGAAAGCTAAATGTACATACCGTTAAGGCGCATCCAAGCATGCATCAGTTCATGAGCAAGTATAGAGCCTGTCAGCAACCTGTATCCAGCATAAGAGCACAAATATCAGAAACCAACAAGGGCAAAATGGGAAAAACTTAATTCAGGACAGTTGTAACCTGCAAGAAATTAATTTACCTAGGAAGGCCATAGAGGACAAGTATGGCTGTGACATCACATGTGCGGGTGAGCTTCAGAGGTTGTGTTCTCATCCCAACAAAGCGCTGGCCCCCAAATGTCGGCCTTTTGTTAATCTGAGGAATTTCAAAGGAAGGTATGAAGAAGTTGTGAGTGGAACTGTTGGAGATATCATGTCATTTATAAGGTGTTAACAAAATAAGAGGTGAGCTAAGTACACTGGTTACTGTCTGCGCCTCAGAGAGACATAAGCCCCTTGTCTCTGCTGTGTTATGTAACCCCTGCAATGGAAGTATCTAGGTGTTTAAACACAGCCATGAAATAAACATGACCCAACTCAGCTTGAAAATAGTTGCAGAAATTTTCGACATCAAAAACATGACTAGCAAATTTCTAGGTCAAATTGCGTTAAGAAATCATAATTTGAACTCGTAAAATAAAACTCGTGATCAACAAAATGATTTTAAGAAAATGGTGATTGGGTTGATCTGAACTTCTGAATGGACTTACAAGGACCTAAACCTTTTAACAGGTATATGACTTGTGATTGCTGTCTGGTAAAATGAACAAAGAAAAATGAAGAGTGAAAATATAGTGGAATTACATGCTTTTCACCAACAACGGCTTCATTCAGGGCTTGTCGTTCAACAAGGAGCATGGGTATCTGTTGATCCAGTCTCATGTTCATTCCCTCATAGTAGTCCCTAATGGAATGGTAAAGGGGTTGACATTCTCCAGTGTCCATAATTGCAGTTTCCAAACATTCTAAGCACAAGCTCCTCCCATCTCCTAAAGCTACATATTCTGCATTCCGAGGCTTCAAAAGCGGAATGGATAAAGCAAACAGAAGATCTCATAAGAAAAAAAAAGGAAGCCATTATTTACTTGACCCAAAAAATGAATTGTTGGGAGAATTATAAGTACCTTCAGCCGCTCACAACTACAACAACGAGCAGTGTTGTCAGACTCATGTGCAGGGCAATATTTCTGTAACCAAAATGGATGGCACCTGTACTCAATCAGACCTGCTGCATTTTTCGGAATCTGAAATCCAACAAAACCAATACTTGCAAATGTTAATCTAATGACTACTTAATGAACATATCAAGCAAGATCCATTTATGGAGTCAGCAACTGTGATCAAAGTAAATGTGTAATGAAAATAACATTTTCTTACATATTGGTGACAAACTTCGCATTTTGGATATGTTGTTTGCTGTCTAAAACAGGACTTGTGGTATGCATCCTTCCCTGACAATGAATACTTCATCCAACAGAATATAATATTAAGTGTTGGGTTTAGAGGGAGAGATCAAGAAATTTATACATGCAAAGAAATAGAGAAACAGATAGAGGAAGATGTAAGGGAATATGATGTGCTTTAAAGTACCTCTTGTTCAGTAATTTGGTATCCACAGGCTCGACAGCGGAAACAGCCTGGGTGATAATAAGTTCCCATACACCCAAGATAATTGCCATATCCAATGCTACGCTTACACCCACCACATATCCTACTGTTATAGATCATGTACAATACAATATCAAAGATCAGTAATTATGATGTCGTCAAAGAAGATAAATGTCAATTCTGAAATTTATCAGTTACTTTCATCGTGACTTTGTAGCGTACGGGTTAGATGTTCTTAATCAGTGTCAAAGAGCTTATTGGTTCATTTGTCAACTTCACAGTATTGTTATAATTATGTACTTGTATCGAATATTGCTTTGAGAAGTGTCACAGCATCTAACAGTACAGTTTGCCAAGATTGCATATTTGACAACAAGATGACATTACAGGAATCATCTAGGAGAGAAAGGATAACTATGGAATCATTAAAAGACAAAATTAACAATATAATTTGCGAAAGCAGCAGTTAAAACTTAAAATAGAGAAGGATACCTATTTTCTGTTGGATAACGTGGTACAGGAGTACTGCGGGGATAGGAAGGTGGAAAATTGGAATAGGAAGGCATAGTTCCTAAACCCCGTGGTTCACTAGCAAAAAAGGAGTCTTCAAACCATCCTGAAACAATAATGTTCACATATGAACCAGAAGTTTAATAATAAGTGGGGATTAAGCAGAGAATAATAGTACATTGATAAGAGCTATTTAATTACCTCCTTTTTTGATCAGTCTATCAATTGGTCTATTCATTTCCTCGACCAGTGATAGAGCGATAGCACGGTCTATCTCTTCTTGTTCTCTTAATAACCTTCGGTGATGATCCTAGCAACATTTATGAGAAAGCAAACAAAATGATTACCAGGATTTAAGCACCCTTTTGGTAGATTAGAAGTATGACAGTGATCTGAATCTACTGATTTTTTTTTTTTACAATGTCTAAACCTACCAAGTTGATGCTGCTTTATGGGCATAGATGACCCATTTATGCCCTTGATATATCGTATTTCCTCTTTACATGAATCATTAAGATTTAATATTATAGCGATCTAGATTAAATTGCCTCATTTCAGGCTTTATAGTCAGACAAGCAACTAATGACAGTGATCTCCTATCAATCACAATTCGATAACATAAATCTCAAGAAGAAAAGTGGATTCGGAAAGAAGTGCTACCATTGATCTGAACCGATTACTCCAAAACATATTGTTTGTCTTTGAGTATGTTGATACTGAATTGCAGATGCTAGCAAGTAAATCCAAATGGGTTACTGACGAATCCTCCCTGTTCAAGTAGATAAAAGGGGACAGTTCAATGAGTTCGTAATATAAATCTCTGTTTATTAGCAATCACCAAATCCATGTAATACTTTGAAAGTGTCTCACTTAAGAGACACACAAAACCAAGGATTAAAAAAATCATTGAAGCATTTAATCAAACACCTCCTCTGCATCTAGAAAAGAACAAAACTGGATATAAGAAAAAACTCACCACACATATACAAGGCCAAGAGAGAAGATGTTGATAGCAGATTAAGCCATGAAAGGCGTATAAATAGACTCCCATTTTCACCAGAAATTCAAGTAGGGTACGTAGCTTCGCGTTGAAAATGACTTGAGAAGAGACAGAATTAAGAAAAAGAGAATCTAAATAAATAAAGTAAAAGGGTTAATTGTACAAAGAAAGATAAAGGGAAGAGATGGATGAACAAGTGGGCATCATATTTCTGGAGAGCAATTGAAACGAGGTTCGAAGAAGAAGAGGAGAATCTGGGTGAAAACTGAAAAGTATGTGACATCAAAATTCGAACGGCTTACAAATTGGGGTAATTTGACTTTTGAGAAAAATGAGTAATTAATTAAAAAGATCGAATGAGTTCCGAATTCGCAACTTTGCATCCGAACAATGGAGATCATACGTGTTACAAGACGGAAGTTTGAGTTTTGATGGTTCCAGAGTCAGTGACCCTATGTTTGCAAGTCAAATCAGCGACTTGGCAAAGTCACTGACATAAGCAGCTGGCGAAGCAATTTATTTATGAAATGAACGCACAGATCATGCGCATTCAACTGAAGACAGCTGTGTTGATTTATTTTAGGAGAAGATCATCAAAAGAATGCTAAAATCAAGATGAAGATAATTTGAATCTCCTAGAATATTTTAGTGTGCGTATGATTATATATTTGGAAAGATTTGTAAACGATTGAGTGAATATTGTTTTCCTAATCGAATGGAAAATAATATTCATGAGATCTCTCTTATCTTAGTTTAAATACCCTAGTGTTTTAGACTAATGGTAAGGTTCTGAGCATAATTTCATAATCGTGTGTAAGAAAGGAAGAGCAGACTTGTGCGAGAGATTCGTACAAGTAGTGAGTCAAGAGATCTTAGGCATAGCGTGAGATTGAGAGTGTGAGTGCAAAGGTAGAGCGTAGTTCAAGGGTGTGGGATTCATTCTTGTACACGGGAGAGCTTTGTAATCGCTCAAAAAATCAATAGAGCGAGTCCTTCTAAGTAAACTAGTTGGTTTACGACGAGTTTCCACTATACATCGCTTGTCAGTGACCGTTGGTAAACGTTTATTTTACTGTGTGATTATTTCGCTGCTTTATTACTCAAAATCGACGACTTCGTAGGAGTCGTCGACTCGTCCTAGTACTAACGATCCTACAATACGAGCGTCCAACTGTAAAGCAAAGTGCAAACCGATGGTGTAAAGTGTAAACGCGGGAATATTTTCATGTCGTTTCAATATTCCACGAATACGCCTTTTCTGCCACGAATTATACAAAATTAACGGCTATATGTTGTTAAATCAACCCAGCCGTAATTAGTTGTAATCATTATTGGTTGTGATATTACGCGCGTAAAAACCCAATACAAGTTCATTGTACTGAGAGTGTTTATTTGTTTTGACCTTTGCAAGAACCTTTGTATTTTCAAATTTATTTATTGCTTTCGCTATCACACTAAACATGGCGTGGGAGAAAAGACAAAAGAATCACATTCGACAACACTATGGACTGCCCACATTTTAAATGCAAGCTGTGCTCCAGCACTTTAATAGGCTACTGATTTCATACCTTTTGCTCTATATCTATTAAAGATAAAACATCTAGAAACTTGATTGCACTTGTCTTTTTTAATCTCAACCATGAATTGAAGGCTATCCTATAACAGATTCACTTAACCCAGCACAGAAATTCACTAACAACTTGAAACCAAAAAATTAAAAAAAGAAAGAAAGGCATGAGCCCAAACTGGTGAACTAAAAGCTAGTTTATATGTCATCAGAATTGGGCTTACAACAGAAGACCCCCAATCAGAGTATATACATTGTCAGAACCTGGGATGTGAAAGAATGACTACTACATGCATATTTTCATAATACATGTATACATGAGATGCTCTTGTATGTACATCCACACATTAAATGCTGCATCTTTCAGCTCAATTTCCCAAATCACAAGCTAACCGAACAAAACTTCCGTCATGAGCTTCCACATCAGCAAATAATCAACTGTGTTTTTTTTACGTGGGCTCGGCCAAGAGAAGAGTGTGCCACCACCCGCATGCAATGTTTCTTGCAACAAACCCGTCGGTTTTCACTTGTGCAGGGACGTTTCGATCAACTACGTCCCCTAACCCGAGCTGTTTTCATGGCACAAAAGATGCAAGGATTACGCTCAGATAGAATAAACATGTTTAACTTGGAAATTGCCATAACTAGTTACTAGTTGGTAGTTGTTTGGCTTGAATTGACCAAAAATACCCTTAAGCTTTATTATAAACTACAAAATGGCATGGGGAAAATAGAGATTGATAACTAGTTGTGATATCCAGATGCAATTTAGTGTTTTTGTGCTTAAATTTCCACTCATTTTTTATCTAATTAACCAACTACCACCTATTTTATGTTGCACGGACACGGAAGCATGTGTAGTTAGTTGTTTTACCTGACCATACTTGTTCCAACCCCAACAGAAGACTTCACCTGTGTCTTCAACAAAGAAAAGGTAGGAATAAGGCACGAGGTTGGAAAATCTATACTTTTATACAATGCAATTCCTTTTCATAATAAATGTAAACTGCAAACAAGAATCAGCTGGAATTGCAAAAGTGAGAGATGAGAAAAGAAAAGAAAGGAATTTGATACCTGTCACCATAGCAGTGTGCCGAGCACCACATGATATTATTTTAGCATTCACGTTTTCTATACTAGATGCCTCCAGCAGCCGTGGATAAGTCTGAAATCATGTTTTCAATAAGTTTATTATTTTAGGCAACATTTAAGAAACACCACAGAAAAAATGACATTATTATATTTTGGTAGTCAATTGATTAAATGCATTACTTTAAAAAGCAAAGACTAACCTCTGCTTGGTCAGAAGCAGTTCCCAGCTGCCCAAACTGATTCCCTCCAAACGAATAGACATCACCAGTGGTAGAGGTGCACACAGTATGCCATAGCCCAGCAGCAACTGCTTCAATTTGTATACCAAGCAGTGAAGACACGCATATTGGGCTTAGTTCGTCATCTGTGCTTCCTTGCCCGCACTGCATAGCACCCGTGACAAAGGGAACAAACAAGTTACAGAAAAAGCTAAGATCAGAGATTAAAATTACTCGTCTGACTACTATACTGAAGAGAACATAAACTGAAACCAAGATCCAGTGCACTTCTCACAGCTTTCAACTACATGTCAATGCTAACAGGAACTATGCATTTCTCTGAAGGAGAGCTGAAAAAGGAAAAGAAAAGAGAAATTCAAGCACATTAAACAAAAGAGAGATAACAGGAAATCATCTGTAAGAAAATGCCAAAGTTTGATCGAATTTTGAACAAGATTGGATTTCTAGAGACTATACAATGTTGCTCACCCAAAATCTCACTCTTGGAGGATGCAAATCTTTAGTAATTGACATCCATGTTCTCTGTAGAAGTACATTATTTTTAATGAAATAATGTCTCTATAAAACTATGTTCTTTCCTTTCACCTCATATTGCACCTATAAAGCTACACTATCTAATTTACCAGAATATTGCCATCACCGCCTGAAACTGATTCAGAACTATCGAGTTCATGATAAATTAATGGCTAAAATTATACTGCTACTGTAAGTTTTTGAGGAATATTGTATCGCCCACCTTTCATCTGCTCATTTTTTATCCAACCTCATTCCTCTACATGTATCCCATTTTATTTTGAATTTCCTAATTCAAGAGTCCCAGGCTCCTAATCCTTCTAAGCTTAACTGCCTGCACTCTGGAAACTAGTTATTCACATACATCCATCACCGGCCCAATAATCACTCCGAACCCTATGTAGAACAGACACATGGAATATAATGAAAGGAATCTGAAGAATAAGAGAGTTAAAGCACCAGCAGTTCACGGCCCAATAATCACTCCGAACCCTATGTAGAACAGACACACGGAATATAATCAAAGGAATCTGAAGAATAAGGAGTTAAAGAACCAGCAGTTCATGCAATCCTATTCTGTACCAAAAATTGATCTTTTATACTTATTGGCTTAAAACATGGCACAACATATATGAGCATATTTTTGCTTTCCTACTAAGAGGAGGCTGCATCCTTGATTGGCTTTTATGAAATGCCTTTGAGACGGATTTAGCCCCTAAATCAATTTTGGTGCATTCTAACTAAATTCAGTTATTATTATCACATAGCTGAATTTCAGTTTTCCTTGGGTCTATCGGGCACATCCTCTTGACATGTTCAGGTTATGGGTGCCCCCATCTTGACCCCCCAGATCCCGCTTGAGCGGGACTATACTGGGCGATGATGTTGATGTTGTACTAAGAGGAGGGTGCTCATATAATATCTAATTCCATTTTTCTTTCTGGGCAACTCACCTCCCCTACGGCCCTACTTATTGCCTCATACTATCAGAAGTCAAAATAAACTCCCTCGCATAATTTGTGTTGGTTCCAGACAAGTGTCCATGTCATTGATGACCAGACAGATAGGAAGACTCCACATGCTGCACGTTTAGTAGATGAATACTATAACTACTGCTTTATGTATAAATAAAAAATCATGATGACAATCTAAGCAACAGTATGTCAGCGGTCCTTATATTTTTGCATAGTAGAAAGCAAGGATCTATATTCTGTTCATTAGGAAAACTCAGGACAAGAAACGAGAATTTTTTCTCGTCTTATCGATTCAGTCCTACTGACACTGCAGTAAATAAGTCAAGTGTTTTAGCAAAGAGCTTCATCATCTTGGTTATCCTCACCTGTCCATAGAGGCCCCAACCAAAAGTAAGCAACGCTCCGGCATCTGTGAAAGAGACATGTTATCAAAGTTTTTTCAATTTTTCATTGGACAAATAGATGAAGATGGCCGTGATTCAAGCTCTTTAACAGCAGCAAAGGAACGACTGATAAATGTAAGAGGCATTGGCTTCCAATTAATTGAGCGAACATCACAAGCCAGATGCTAGGAGAAATATACATAATTACAATTACAACAAATTAAGAATTGCTCTGACACAATGTTAGCAAATAATATGATACTGCAATCAAATAAAGGTTGAATTACTAGCTATTTACCTGTGACTGCTGCACTATGCCGTCCTCCACAGGCAATCCCCTTGATATAAGTTCCAGGTACTCTGCTACCTTGTCCTTCTGATGTTCTATCCTTTCTATATGATGATTCAATGCATGGGATGGGATGCGGTGATGAAACCATCCTTATACGCGACCCCAAACCCAGTTGGCCTTCACCTCCATAACCCCAACCCCAGACTTGTCCTGCATCTGAAACTTCAGAAAAAATAGAATACATCAACTTGCTAAACGTGAATACAAAAACAAATATGCTAGGAGACTCAGGGGCCCAATGGACATGGTGTCCAAAATTGAGCTATTGTTATAATGAGAAGTGTACTCAAGGACCAGGAACTAGATTCACCAAGAAGAATAGACTACCTAGTTGAAGCTACTGTCAAGATCAGAATATGTAGTACAAGTAAAGAATAAAAGGGATCTAACCCGGCTTACAATGGCTCTTATTGGACCCACAGGATAAATTCACCATGTAATAACTGGCAAAGTCAATTTCATTTATGATTATCAGATTGCAGGGTCAGAACTGAGCAGGTTTACCTGATAATGCCAAAGTATGCCTTCCACCAGCAGCAACTGTAGCAATTCGAACTCCAGGGCTCAGCTTAACTAGACATGGCAATGCCGATTGGATTTCCTCATTGGATGTGGAACTTTCAGCTTGTTGCTTACCAGAAGACACTCTTCTCCTTTTGGTATGTTCCTCCCCTGTCCCTTTACCATCTTGATTCGTCCCTGAACCACCATCACCTTTCGAGCTTTGAGAGCGTGGGCTTACTGCCAAAGGATCATTAAAAGTAATAAGGCTTCCACCAGCAAAATGCTAAAACCATCATGCACTAACACAAAATATCTACAGACAGTTTCTTGTTCAGCACAAAATGCACTTTGTCTCTCACCTGCTTCCTTTTCTAAACTTCCTCCAGCTGAGGATTCTCCAAACAACTTCCCAGAAGGTATACACTCTTTCCAACCCCATGTATAGACTTCCCCGGCATCTACATTCAAAATTAAACAAGCATATTTCATCATTGCAGTCAAATGAGTTGGGACGATTTAGGAGGCACTAGGATATGAGGAATACCTGTCACTGACACACAATGTGCCCAGCCAGCAGCCGCTCTTACGACTGGGGATTCAGTGGGTATGGGAAAAGGTTCTGGTGTTTCCTTGAAAAATACAATTTATACAGAAGTTAGGAGTCAATTAATGAATTCTGTAACTGGATGCTCCAATAAAAGAGAAAAGAAAAGAAAGCTAGTTCATTACCCCATGTTTTCCGGATGTCAAATAGCTTTGCCCCAAATCATCGGTTGAACCCCATGTTATGAGCTTTCCAGAATCTGATATTACACCATAATCATAAATCAAATAAGCGTCAAAAAAATTCCACATCGAAATTGCAACAAGAAAGAATGACAACAAGTGGAAATTCCGTCAACAGAAGATTCAAACTTGTAGTTGCAGAGGAAAAAATCCTGGATATCTAAATCTGAACTGCAAGTTCGTGCACTCGGATCCGAGTAATGCAATCAAAAGAGAAACTCGAGAGAAGCAAAATTGACCAACAAAAAAACAATGTTTATCCCCATCGTCCAGCTTACATTAGCCCCTCGGAACTCAAATTAAGCAGCGATAAGCCATACACGGATCCATGCGAGCTCCAAAAACCAACAAGTAAGGAAATTAAACACAATACCAGAAAGAGCCAGCGCGAAACCGCAACCGCCGCCACAGACATCTCTCCATCTGCCAATTGACGGAAGCAGCCTCACAATAACCGGCGATTGCAACGGCGTCCTCTGCGGCAGCGCCCCCGGCAAGTACCCCCACATGAACACCGATCTCTCTCTTTCTACCTCCATTCCCACCACAGCCTGTTCTTCTCCACCTTCCCCGTCATTCATGGCCAAAAATCACAATCACGAACAAAACTCCACGACAGATGAAGAACAACGACAAGCAGAGAAAACTAGTGGCCTGTGCTCGCTTTCACTAGTTCGCAAGATGCAGAAAGAAAAGGGAGAGAGAAGAAGGGGAATTTTAGGGGGGGAAGAAATTGGAAAAATTACAGCCCTAATTTCATTTTGCTTTTGGGGAGAATAAAAAGGTAGGTGGCGCGTATCATTAACACGGAGAACGAATTGCCACGTTGGATTCTGACGTGGGGTTGATGACACGTGGATCAATGACAGCCACTACGTTGATCGGGCGATTCACAGCCAGTAGTTCAATGGAAGTTTCTGGAAAGAAGGTAATGCTTACTTTTTTTTATTTTTTAGGTCTGAACCTGCTGACTTTTTTTCATCTCTCCTTTCCTTTTCCATTTCTTGATTTATTAATGATTTTTAATGGCCTTGTTTGTCCCTTCATTGTTATCTATAAGTGGAGTGCCGTGTCACCTTTTCCTCATCGCCACGTGTCAACTCCAACAAATGGACAATAATTAGACTGCAACGTGTCGAATTTTGCTGTAGTTGTGTGGCACACATGGAAAATTTTTATTGACATGGCAATATTTTAGTTACCGAGTTGGGAGGAGAAAATTTGACAGAGTAGCTTAGGAAATGACACGTGTCATGGTGGGAGTCACGTGAGTACATGGTTAGATGTCGGTAAGTTGGAACAGTTGGATGTTTTTGGATATTTGGAATCTGACCTACTTTCACTTTTTTAAATGTTTAATAATTTATGTGGGGTAATCTTGGGTTTGGAACTTTCGAGACGGAGGTTGGCTGGCAGTATTGAGTGCTTAAGAAGGTTCGAGATCATCCAATTATTACACGAGTAATTTTCTGCGGGGAATTAAGTGGGTATCGGACTGTAGCCGAAACTTCCAGAAACATAATAATATGTGATGGCTTCGTCTAAGCAAGGGTGGTCGACATGAATGCGATTATTCTTCTCTTGTCATCTTTTTGGAGTGTATTGGTTAATTTAACGAGTTTAAAAGATTATATTTATTTTATTTAAATATTAGGTTACCTTTATAAAACGAGGCCAGTCTAAGCACAATTGATGATTTAAAAAATACGGAGTACTAACTTGTTTTATATTATCAAAGTTGCATAAGAAAGAAGTGAAGGGTGTTTTATATTAAAAAATACTAACTTGTTTTATATTTTCTTAGGTTTTAATGATGAAAATTCATGTGGATTTTATGATTTGTAATTGAAAGTATTTCAGGTGTGAAACCTAAGGAGAAGAATGCAATGATCAACCGTCAAGCTTTAAGGAACATAGAAAATGAAGGAAAAGAATAAGCTATGTTAGTTGATCCTAGGGGAACAACGCAAAGGCGTGGATTACTAAAATTGGAAGGCCCAACAAAGGAGAGGCACGTGTGGCTTCCGAGGTTGTCAAAGGCGTTTCAGATAAGATGCTTGGAACACAAGGAACATTAAGGCGGTCGAGCATAAAGAAGGTTTAGAGATATATTTTATTTTGGGAAACACTCTTGTTGATAAAAAATAGTCTATGACAATACATCATATCTTATAATTATGGGTAGAATTTATTCTAGCCATAAGTATATATATACATGATATATGTCTAGGTTAAAAAAATACGTTGATCATAATTGAGAAAATTCTTGAGAGTTTTGTGCAATCAAGAGGAGAAGAAGAACACGAGGGATAGCTTGAGGAGTTGTGTAGGAATCAAGTTAGTGGGTCGTGTTCACTAGATAGAGTTCTTAGAAGTCGTTCAACGCTAAGAGACAAGTGTTCGTCACTAGGAGCTGTGTACACCTAGAAACACTTGTTTGCGTTTGTAAGTTCGATTCTATTAACAAAGTTAGTGAATTTGATTGGAAAACTTGTCTTATTAAGTTACTTGTTTTGTTTATTTATGCTTTCCAGTTCGTTAATCCCTAAGGATCAGTGTTTGTATTCTAAAACATTGATCCAACAATTGATATTAAAGCCTTGTCACTTTAGATTGTGTGTTCTCTCATAGGTAACAAGATTAGTTCATCTAATTACGAATTTGGCTCTGGAAACACCAAGCCACCTTTGCTTCTTCTAATACAATATTATTAATGGTAAACTCTAGGTTACTAATAAAAAGAAAGCCACCTCATCGCTTATGTGACCAAATGACTTCAAGGCCATGGATGCAAATTAATTTGTCAAAACCTTCATCAAAAATAGTCTTAGCCTTGAAGACCGGTGCAAAGTCTCGAACTTGGCCACTACCAAGAAAATGTGGAAGGCCATAGACCAAATCCACAATGGGAGTTCCGATCTCAAGGAGACTCTCATAATTGCTGCCAAGAGAGATATTCACACGTTCTCTATGATGGAAGTCGAGATGATCTCATCGTACCAGTCCCTCTTTGAAGCCTTGAGCTCTCGTCTGATCATCCTTGGGATCGATGAGAAACAAAATCCCCCTTAGGACCAAGGTGTTGATAATTATAGAAGGACTAACTAGGGAATGGTCTCATGATTGCACAACCTTCTATGAAAATTCGGAAACTAGAAGTCTTGAGCTTCACGAAATCTTTGGAAATCTTCTTAATTATGAGAAGAAAAGAAATTGTGACAAGAGCAATGAGGTTGATGCAAAGGAAATGACTTTGAAGACTGATAAAGCTATGTAATATTTGGAGGAAGACAAATTTGATCTCAACATCGAGACGACACTACTCACCAAAGTTATGAAAAGGCTCTACAATCATGAGAGGTTTAGACCCTTCAACTCCAAAACAACAATTTCCATGATAACAACGAGGAGAAGCGTGTCATGAAGGATGTTATGTGCTACAAGTGTCGGAAAAAGGAAGACTTTGCTCGGAATTGTACCAAAGGTGATGATGATAGGAAAGAAAAAATGCGCATAATATATAAATTGACACGAAACATGATGTATATATTTAAATGCTCATACTGTAAAATAAAATGCGCATAATTTACAAATAGAAATACAAATGGAGTAGGAGTTCAAATATACATATCATATGAGTATAAAAATACACATAACAAATACCCTTGTTTTTTATTCAATGTTTGTCTTTATCTATGTGAAAATTTGATTAAACAAGTCTAGGAACTTGAGAGAGAGAGAGAGAGAGAGTTGGAAACTTGAAGATAGGTTAGTGTAGTGTCTTTAAAAGTTTGGACTTTACTCAATCAAAAGTGGATATATTATATCAAAAGAAATAATGAAGGGGCTTATTACCCCGGTCCTAGCTAGCAATCCAAACTATTTGATTTGAGAAAATTTTGGAATGCATTGGGGGATTCTAGGATCAAATGCACGCATGGACTATTTGTAACAAAGCTCTCCAATCAACAATAGATTGGCAAGCAGAATTGAGGGCCATGATGGTTTATGTCCTTGATTATGAAACTGATATGCATAAATGCACCTATAGTATACTCACAAATGGACATATAATTTAATCACAAATACATATAATTCACAATTAATGTTTTGCACCATAAATTCAAATGTGCTTATAGTGTACTCTCAAAATGCACATATATTGTACTCACAAATACACATATAGTCATCGTTAGTGTTTTATGTTATAGCTAAAATACACAGAGCCTACTCGCAAGTGAACATTAAGACGTAAGTTCCGGTGAAAGAACGTGGAGGAGAAAAGCTTCCAAGAGGAATAAAAACTCCAACATGACTACATTCAATGATATAAAATATGAACATTTTCAGCATGAAAACATGAGTTCCACTAAATGTTCCAAGATTGTTGTGAATCATTTTATAAATGAAATGTAGTGTATACATAGAAATGCACATAGAGTATGAGTTCATTGTTATAAAGTAAAATGAACATGGAATATAAGTTCAATTGCAGATATTGTATGAAAAGATTTGATTAAACAAGTCGATCTAGGAATGAGAGAGAGAGAGAGAGTCAAAAATAAATTAGGAAATGGAATTGAAAAAGACATTGTTGTTCAAATAAGAAAACGATATGGAGGAAGAAGAACACAATTTCGATATGCAAAATTTTAAAAGTAAAAAGCAGTGATATAGAAGATGAAATATTAAAATTAAAAGCAATGAGAGAATATGAGATTTTAAAATATTAAAAACTAAAACCATTTTATTAAAACCAAATGTAATGAGTGACAAAAAAATGAGATTTTAAAATAATAAAAGTAAAATGCAATGAAAGATGTTGATATGCCTTAAATATAACATTAATTATGTTTGGGCCTCTCATAGTCTGTTTGGGCCTTAGGCCCATAATCTGTAACTAGGGTTTCTTGAGTCTCTATATAAACTCTTGAAATGCCTATTGTTGTACACTCTGAAATCAACCTCCATAATAATATACACTTTCTCTGCCCGTGGACGTAGGTAACACACTGTTACCGAACCACGTAAATCTCTGTGTCGATCTCCTTTATTGTTCTCGTTCGATCTCTTGTTACAACAAACTAGTATCAGAGCGAAGTTTTCGAATTCCGCCGAGAACGATGTCTGGATCCATGATGAAGATCGACAAGTTTACTGGAAGAAACAGTTTCAGTCTGTGGCAGATTAAGATGCGAGCTTTGTTGAAACAACAAGGCCTTTGGTTGCCGTTGGCATCTGATAAGAAGGGAGCAGATACAACCACCGTTGAATATGCTACCCTGGAGGAGAAGGCTCACTCAGCGATTATGTTGTGCCTTGTTGATGATGTTATCACATCAGTTTCAGATCAGGAAAAGGCTGCAGGTTTGTGGTTGAAGTTGGAAAGCCTCTACATGACGAAGTCGCTGACCAAAAAGTTGATGTTAAAACAACGCCTTTTCAGCCTGCGCATGTCTGAAGGTACGCCTCTTAGAGACCATCTAGATCAATTGAATACTATTCTGTTGGAATTGCGTAATATTGATAAAGAGGTGGATGATGAGGATGCTGCCTTGTTATTGCTGGTGTCTCTGCCTCTGTCGTATGATAATTTTGTTCAGTCTTTTATGGGTGGAAAAGAGACTATGACACTGGAAGAGGTTAGATCTGCTCTTCACACCAGAGAGATGCGCCATAAGGCTGCTGGAATAGGTACAGAAAATCAGGCTTCTGGATTGATGGCCAAAGGAAGCAAGGATGGTAAGAAGGGCAAGAAAAAGACAAATCAGAGCGAGCAGAAATCAGGCCCTAAATTACCAAACGACGTCTGTGCCTACTGTAAGGAGAAGGGTCACTGGAAGAGTGACTGTCCTAAGAAGAAGAAGCAACAAGGGCAGAACTTTGGATCTGCAGCAGTAGCAGAATGTGGAAATACTTCTGAGGAAGATATTGTTTTGCTAGCAGATGATTACACACATCAGGCTGATGTGTGGTTTCTTGACTCAGGGGCATCCTATCATATATGTCCCAAAAGAGAGTTGTTTACAACGTATAGCTGTGCAGATGGGGGTAGTGTCTCTATGGAAAACGGGTCTGTCTGCAAGGTTGTTGGGATCGGCTCAATCAGGTTTAGGACACATGATGGGAGGTTTTGCACATTGAAAGAAGTCAGACATGTTCCACTTATGACGAAGAATCTGATATCTTTGAGTCTGCTAGACAGTAAGGGTTTCAGTTTCAAAGGTGAACGTGGAGGTTTACATGTTTGTAAAGGTTCTGATGTGATTCTGAAGGGAGTCAAGCAGGGAACTTTGTATGTTTTACAAGGTTCAATAGTAACAGGTTCTGCAGTTGTTGCATCAGTTGAAGTTCAGGGATCTGATCTGACCAGGCTATGGCATATGAGGCTTGCTCATATGAGTGAACGGGGAATGCAAATTCTCTCAAAAGAAGATCTTCTCAGAAGCCATAAGGCCAAGAGTCTTGAGTCTTGTGAACATTGTGTGTTTGGGAAACTACATCGCAACAAGTTTCCTAAGACAGTTCACCGAACAAAAGGCACTTTGGATTACATCCATTCAGATTGTTGGGGTCCTTCTCGTGTTGAGTCTTTGGGCGGTCACAGATATTTTTTGTCTCTTATTGATGATTACTCTAGGATGACATGGGTATTCATGATGAGGCACAAAAGTGAAGCGTTCAATAAATTCAAGGAGTGGAAGACGCTGGTTGAGAATCAGACTGGGAAGAAGGTCAAGAGGCTGCGAACTGATAATGGCCTGGAATTCTGTTCATCTGAGTTTGACGATTTCTGCAAAGATCAGGGTATTGCTCGCCATCACACAGTCAGGCATACACCACAGCAGAATGGTGTAGCAGAACGAATGAATCAAACACTCTTAGAGAGAGCTAGATGTATGCTCTCCAATGCAGGTCTTGCTAGACGGTTCTGGGCAGAAGCAGTTTCAACAGCTTGTTATCTCATCAATCGGAGCCCACACACAGGTATTGACTGCAAAACACCTTATGAGGTGTGGACTGGAAAAGCTGTTGATTATTCAAATCTGAGAGTTTTTGGCTGCACTGCTTATTATCATGTAGATGAGGGTAAGTTAGAGCCAAGAGCTAAGAAGGGAGTTTTCATGGGCTATGGTACAGGTGTGAAAGGGTACAAGATCTGGTCTGACAACAAGATTATACTAAGTAGAAGTGAAGTCTTTGATGAGAGTTCTATATTGAAATCTAGAGAGAAGGTCAGTGATACACCAGAAAAAGAGGTTGTTGTTGAGGAGGTGGAGGTGCAATTCAGTCCAGAGGAGAATCGGGCACTTAAGTTGGTTGATGACCAACTACCACCACCAGTTACCGATGAGCAAGATACAAATGAGTCTGATAATGTACCACCAGAGACAAGTTCAGAGGAAGTTGAACATCGGAGCATTGCTGTAGACCGACCTAGAAGAGTTGGAATCAGACCTCCAGCTAGGTACAGGTTTGATGATCTGGTGGGATATGCATTACAGGTGGCCAAGGAGGTGGAGGATAATGAGCCGTCCACCTACAAGGCTGCAATATCTGGTAATGAGTCAGCATAGTGGCATGCTGCAATGGGAGAAGAGATGGAGTCCCTTCATAAAAATCAGACTTGGGAGCTTGTAAAATTGCCTGCTGATAGAAAGATAATTACTTGCAAGTGGGTTTTCAGAAAGAAGGAAGGAATGTCAGCTGCAGAGGGTGTCAAGTATAAAGCACGAGTGGTTGCAAGAGGGTTCAATCAGAGAGAGGGAGTAGACTACAATGAGATTTTCTCGCCAGTAGTCAGGCATACTTCCATCAGGGTGTTGCTAGCAATAGTTGCACATCAGGATCTGGAACTTGAGCAACTAGATGTGAAGACAACTTTCCTACACGGAGAGTTGGAAGAGGAAATATACATGAGCCAGCCAGATGGATTCCAAGTTCCAGGGAAAGAAAACTATGTTTGTAAGTTAAAGAAGTCCTTATATGGGCTAAAGCAGTCCCCCATGCAGTGGTATAAGCGGTTTGACAGTTATATGGTGCAACTTGGATATCACAGGAGTCCTTATGATTGTTGTGTGTACTACAGTGACATGCAGAGTGGTTCACGCATTTATCTGGTTCTGTATGTTGATGATATGTTGATTGCTACTCAGAATAAGTCAGACATTCAAAAGTTGAAGAGTTCTCTCAGTGCAGAGTTTGAGATGAAAGATCTAGGTGTTGCTCGAAAGATTCTGGGAGTTGAAATCTATAGGGACATGAAGAAGAGAAAACTCTTCCTATCACACGAAGGGTACATCAAGAAAATACTGAGCAGGTTTAGAATGTCTTCAGCCAAGCCTATAGATACTCCAATGGCATCTAACAGTAAGCTGGGAATGTACACAGTTCAGACCGATGAGGAGAAAGAGTACATGTCTCGTGTCCCATATGCTAGCGCAGTTGGGAGTCTGATGTATGCTATGGTCTGCACTCGACCAGATCTAGCATTTGCTGTTAGTGTGGTAAGTCGGTTTATGGTTCAGCCTGGAAAGGAACATTGGCAAGCTGTTAAGAGGATTTTCAGGTACCTCAGAGGCACTTCAAATGTTGGTTTGTGCTATGGGAATGATACAAAGTGTTTGGTTGCTGGGTTTTCAGATTCTGATTATGCTGGAGATGTGGACAGTAGGAGATCTATGACTGGTTATGTATTCACTCTTGGAGGTTCTGTGGTGAGCTGGAAGGCGACTCTACAGCCTACAGTTACTTTGTCTACCACTGAGGCAGAGTATATGGCTTTGACAGAAGCTGCTAAAGAGGGAATATGGCTAAAAGGACTGGTTGGATCAGGCTTTAGTGTATTGTGACAGCTTAAGTGCAATATGCTTAACCAAAGATCAGGTCCATCATGAGAAGACAAAGCACATTGATGTCAGGTACCATTTTCTGAGGAATGAGAAGAGAATCCAGGTGAAGAAGGTAGGGACAGATGATAACCCTGCTGACATGTTCACCAAGCCAGTTCCAGAGAGCAAGTTTCAACATTGTTTGGACTTACTCAATATCACAAGTCAGTAATCTGAGCCCTTAGGGGCAATCTGAGCCCTTGCTTAGGGGCAATCTGAGGCAGAGAAATTCTGGCACTGTCATGGTGCATCGGATTCTGTTTATGAGATTATTCAAGTCAAGGTGGAGATTTGTTGATATGCCTTAAATATAACATTAATTATGTTTGGGCCTCTCATAGTCTGTTTGGGCCTTAGGCCCATAATCTGTAACTAGGGTTTCTTGAGTCTCTACATAAACCCTTGAAATGCCTATTGTTGTACACTCTGAAATCAGCCTCCATAATAATATACACTTTCTCTGCCCGTGGACGTAGGTAACACACTGTTACCGAACCACTTAAATCTCTGTATCGATCTCATTTATTGTTCTCGTTCGATCTCTTGTTACAACAAAAGAAAAGATGAAAATTTTAAATTTTTAAAAGTAAAGAGCATTCACAAAGAAGATGTATAGAGAAGCGTACAGAGAAGCAAGTGAGGAGATTTATAAAAAAAAAAATAGAGTTTTAACATGTAATCTGCTCCGCAAGATTAAAATGAAACGGACGGCTCTTAGATATTTTCACGTTCTCGCGTAAGAGAGGGTTCCCAAATGAATCATTTCCTGTGTGTGTGTGTGTGACATTAGTATATACACATTTATAAGAATAAATTTGAAAACAAAAAGGATACCAATTATCTATTGAAAGTGTGACAATAAAAAATCCTACAAACTGCGTCGTACCTGAATCATTCACTAATATAAAGTTGATCGATTTCGATAGAGTTAGAAAAAAAAAAACACTCTACCCATGAATTTGATCAAATATATTCTCAGAGTTTTTATCAAACTTCAATAGAAAAAGACTGCATGTGACATGTAAATAGTGTCATATGATACTAACCTTTGTCTTGTCTAAACACAAAGTGATGTCAACCTTAATTTATATGTCATATAAGTAAGGACTATTCTAACGTGTATCCATAGGCACATATTAATGATTTAAATTAAATTTGATTTAGTTTTTCAAAGTATTCTTCAACATAGAAAATTCCTATTAGTAATATATAATCGACTTTTTCTAAGGGTATTGATAAGAATAGTGTATTAGAAAGATTTTCTTAGAGTTAATTTATTCATAACCTTTTGTAATATTTTTTTTTCATTTAGACAACACTGAGGGTAATAATTTCTAAATATAGGAAGGTCGTGCACATAAGACAAAAAAGATAAATGTATGATATATCTTATCAAGATCTATAATTGCTCACGATATTACCTTATTTGTAGACCACGACGAAACTCAACACAAGGATTGAAACCTTACCCGAACCTGATTGAGGTGAAAGATGAAATCCATTGGATTGACCCAACTTATTATTTTTACAAAATTTATAGCATTATTTTAAATATTATAATATGTTTTATTATTAAAATATATAAAAATTATTCTTATTTAATAATATTAATTAACTGTAATATTATTTCGATAATCAACAAAAAATTGTCGTTTTTGATATGTTGGGTCGACCCAAACCCTCAAGAATCCAATCCGATTGACCCATAATTTTATCAACCCAAACTCATACTTAACCCCAAATGACCATATTGACAGGTTTACTTTTTCATGTGAGCAATCATATAATTGTATATGTACAATGTCAACTTTTTGGAAGAAAGGCAAAATAAATCTATTGCAAAGTCGAGTTAAATGTTTGTATCAATAATTAAAAATCCAAAATAGTGAAGATCATAAATTCATAATATACCACCAAGTGGAAACACCAAAATCTACCTCCCTCGGCTGACAACATTCTGTTATCTTCAAATTATCATTCTGCTGCAGATAATTTCAAGTTCAAATTATCATTCTGCTGCAGACAATTTCAAGTGAAAATCTGCTCCTTTAAAAAAACAAAAATGCATCCTAACACTCCATACATGTGACATAGCAAAAACTGCAACATACTTTCCCTAAAAATAATGCTATTTCACTCCATACATGTGACATAACAAAAATGCCTTTTTGTTTAGTGCATTTCTAAGGACCTTGAGCCAACAATCACATTGTTAGTTCACCTGTTAATATTTGACAGTGTTTATCCCCATTTTTCTACCAAGGCAAGTTGAAATATTATCAAGCAACGAACAATAACTCCACAGAATTCTAAGATTCAAACCTTAAACTTGGTCAATAACAAAAAAAAAAGACAATAATTCCCGGCAGAAAACAACACTTCAAAGACTACCCACCAACATGAAAGAAAACCCAAAAAAACAAAACAAAAGAAAGACCATACTTTCATCACATGATTCTACTACATGCCCTAAATCTTATCTAGATTTAGTCCACACATGTCCCTATATGTGTTAGTTATATTCATTTCACTCCTGCCTACCGATTTTCAACTAACAAATACCACCAGTGTCTTATGAGAGGCTTTACACTTGCTCTCTCTACATAAAAAGAACAAAATACCATTCTTTTCAAACCCGGTCACTCTAAAGAACATTTGCCAGAAACCTAAAACACCAGGTCCTAAAACCTATAAGCGTCTCCTTACTCGCCTCCCATTGGGATTGGCAGATTCAGATGGAGCTCCTCCTTCAGCTGTTAAGTCTACCCCAAATATGCTGCTGCTACTACTGCTCCTTTTCCTGTTCAATGGAACGCCTGAATGGCCTCCCTCTCCTGCAGCCACTGTCTCCAGCAGCTCACACAAAAGAGGGGGACAACTCTCTTCCAGGTACTTGAATCCTTCAGAATGCATAACCACTGCAAACAACGTAGTTAAACAAGAGTAAGGATATGACATTGTCCTAGTTTCTTACTGTGTGTGTAGTAAACTGTAACAAGTAGAGAAATGAAACAGATAGCTATCGATTTCTTAGATGGAAAGTTGTTCTGTTCAGATTAAAAAAACTGATACTTCGGACTTGAGCAGAAACTCCCTATGTGCCTTGTACACAAAACTATGGGGTTTTCTCATTTTCAAAAAAATAAATAGAAAAGGGTGATTTCTTCATTTACAAGTATTATTAATAGCCACTTGGAAAAACAATCGTTTTCACAGGTTTTATTAAAAAGTCCTTTTGATGCAACATTGTTAAATGGTGCGATTTTGATAAAAATCGAATATAAAGGTAGTTTGTGAAAAAATCCCCAATCATCTATCCAACTTTTATCCACTAACCATATGAAGTATTGATCCATAGAATTGCCATTAATTAGCTCTCCTATAAAACTAAAAAAGTTCAACAAACTGTCACTTAAACAAAAAAAGGATAGGTTATGAGTCACCATCCATAGATATAGTTAAATCAGAGCATCCATAGTGCTACTGGTGATGAAGCACTGCAACAATAACCTACATGCCTTCCCACTAGTACATTGTAAAGATTCACAATTAGATGGCAGATATCGAGCACAAAATATTGATAGTATAAGGGAAATGTGTCTATATAAAGTCCAGCAACCATTGTGTGAAGGTGACACTGACGCTAATTGAGGCACAAATATAAAATGCAATTATTGGCAGTAGTCTAGTGAGATTGTTTATTTTGTATTTGAATATTACTAATCATCACGAGGCAGAGCAGTAAAGACTGGACATTGTATGACTGCTCCCGTGCATTTAAACATGAGCTTGATGTAAAGCCAAAGTTAATTTTCAGAACAATATTCTTAGCAAGAAGCAGATTAACCTAAAACCTACTTAACCTCATTGAAGTGTCCTAACATATTTCATGTTCACAGTAAATAATTTTCAACAAATTCACTAATTCCAGAGTTTCTAGTCAGTAAGTGCTAAATCAAAAGAAAGCTATATAATTGAAGATGGCATAACCTGAAATAGCACCATCAGATTCTACGTGTAGAAGACGCACCTCCCAAATTTGCTGCTGCAAATTTTAGACATACAGACTTCAGCCGGTGGCAATGGTGCTGTTCAGACAAAGAAAGTGTTGTAGCAACAGTATCAACTGTGATTTCCTCACATAATTTGGATTCACATAGCTGTTTCAACCTTTCCAAACCAAACCGATCAGCCGCAGCCAACAAATGTTGCACCATGATGGCCGAAGTGCATGGAGAAGGAGACCCCATTATCTCATGTACATCAGGAAAATCATCCGTGTATATGTATGACAACATAGCCTGCCAACAAGATAAAATTTAATAAAGCCTGACCAGAGTTACAAAAATTTAATAGCAGGAAATAAAAAAAGCAAGACTTTGTGTGACACTAGCCTTAAAATGAAAAAAAAAACAAAAACAAGACAAAAAAATTGGAAGGCAGAGGAAAGCAAGAGGTAATATACCAAACCTAAACTTATATTTTGCAATCAGATAAGGTTCTTGAATAATTCTCACTAGTACTTGCTAAGTAGTAGTCATGCTTAATGCATTCAAATCATAGCACAATGAATCTTAGGGGATACTCAAAGTCTTAAAAATAAACAATTAATTGGTTCAAATAAGATCATTAACCTTAGGCTGAAAGCAACATAAGGGTGCAATTAAAAGTCAACTATTAGCTCAGGTTTCTACTCTCCATGTTACAACAACTTCAGTTTGGTTAAATATGTTTGAGCAGAAGATGACACTACTAAAACACGAAGAACAAGTTCTCTTCATAGTAATAGACGCTTTACGAAAAGTGTGAGTGAGCACCGCAACTTGTAATATATAGGAAGACAGCCAGCCAGACCACACCCAGCAGATGCTTTACTTATAAGCTAGTGAACATAAAAAATAAGCAAAATCGAACTGACACATAGAAGAAGATTATGCTTCTTGAGATGAAATATGATCTTGTGGGAAAAAAAAGTCATTACACAATGAGAATTTGATCAAAGATGTAAATATGCCACTGGCAGCTAAATATTATTATCAAAGTTCCACAAACTATTCCATATAAATAGTATGTATGCCAACAGCCTTTTTGACAATTTATTGCTCTTTTTGCCCTTACTTTTTGGATGTTTTCCATGTATGCCAAAAAACATTTTTGAGTGCTGACTAAGTATAGGTAATAGGTTTACACAACTGCCAAAAAACATTTTACCATTTTCCTTTGGATACATGGTCCTTTTTTTTCCACCAATTTCATATCATCTCTTAACTTCAATACCTCAAAATGCATAGTTCAGGCATATGAAAATTATTCATGAACTGCCCAACTGCTAAATGCTCATAAAACTGCAAGAAAACTATACCTTAAAAATAAACGGTTCAACATCTTCAAGAACGAGTTTCTCTATGTTAGGGTTTCCAACCGGTCCAAAGAATTGGGCCATAAACACAGGGGAACGAGCAGCAAGTACCAATTTATGGGCATTAAACGACTCCTCACCAATTTCAATCACAAGATCACAGCCCAATTCAATATCTAACAAATGCTTAAGCCCTTGCCCCATGTCAGGTGGTGGTACATTTATCATGTAATTTTTTGGACCCTCAACCCGGTTTCTCACAACTCCTACAGTGCAGTTCAATACAAGGCAATCATCCTTCAAATATTCTGAGGTTTCCAAATTTGTTCTTCTAAAGAAACGTTTGTAACCCCTGAAATACACAAATGCCAAAAAAATGTATTAAATATAACAATCAATCGTTAAACATGCTTAAGATACATATTATAACATTAATAAGCGCATTTCTGAACACTAAATATTAAAAAAAAAAGATTCAAGAACACAGGTTCAGCAGTTTCATCATCTGTTGATATCCAAAAGAATATGCGGTGATCAGGTAACATAAAGAACAGATTATAATATCAAGAACATGCAGAATCAAAACCCCAACCATACAAATAAGGAAATCATGAAAAATAAATCAAGATCAAATGCTAGAGGAGGCATTACCACATGCTTCCTCTGTACTTAAGGGTATAAGGTCCGCTCTCGAGCGCCCGATCAAAATGGCTGTGCACCTTATGCTTGCCTTTCCCACTCTGATCTACCAAAGTCAACTCGAACAGCGCCCTAACATCGGTCCCTTCGCTCGCGAGGGCTATGAAAGCAGACACGTACACGCAATTATCCTCCGGATTCTTCCCATCAGGGTAAAAGTAAATCGCCCACTCGTATCCTCCGACCTTAAACGTGTCGCTCGAGAGGTACTTGCCAGCTCCCATGCCCTTGGCCAGCGAGTACCCTTTGACCACGAAATGGTGGGAGCCATTGACGGTATCGTTGATAGATTTGGAGCAAGATGGGGTCAGATTCGACAAGTTGTGATGGTCTTCGGCATCGAACTTGGCCATGATTGCATCGAATTGCGAAAGAACAGCGAAAGGGCAGAGATCGATCCACGGAGCCAAGCCTGTGCTAGGGTTTTCGAGAGTTGTTGAAGAAACCCTTTGAAATTCGGCAATGGGAAAGTCCAAATGGAACTGGAGATCGGTCGGATTTCGAGAGAAGGATGACGATTGCTGGTGAATTTCAGAGAATATTTTCGATTTGGGGGAAATCAATCTGTGGTGGCTGGATTGTGTCGCTTTGGAGATGACGTTGGATGATGTGGAGGAGAGGAGAACTAGAAGTTCCTTTTTCTTTCCATCTTGTAGGCGTTACAAACCACATGTGGTCATTTTTATAAGAGCGGAAGTTCAACCTATTATCATAAATGTTTTTTTTTATATATTAGGGTTTGGATCGCAAATTCCTCTACTTGAAAAGTTAGTTGTAGTCATTTTTTTTTTTGGTAAACGAAATTTAGGGTGAGGGGATGGTGCCCCAGTCCAAGGACAGGGAAAATTCAAGGAGATTTACAAGGGGATTTACATTTGCCTCACCTCAAGGAGACTAGTGGAGAATCGAACCTGCGACCTGTCAGACCCGATTCCTGTCTTGCTCCACTAGACCAACCCCTTGAGGTTTAGTTAGTTGTAGTCATTGAATGTTATTATGTTCATGCAAATGATATCATCTATCCTTTTTAAAAAAGTTTATAGGTCTGTAGGTACATGTAGATTGAAGATGTTTGTACGATGGATAGATAATAGATTAGGATCTGTTCATACGAGCATACATGTGTACTAACCATGGTTCAAATAATAATATCATCTATCCTTTTTTAAAAAAGTTTATGGGTTGGTAGACACATGTAGATTGAAGATGTGTCCGTAGGGTGGATAGGTAATAGATTATGATGTGTTCATACGAGCATACATGTTGGAGAGGTTTTTTTATATTCTCAATAACTGCATGCATTGCTGCTACCAAAAATAAAAAAAAAAAAATAACTGCATGCATTGCGCGATGAATGTGAAGAAGTAGGCCATTATCTCTGTAATAATGAGCTAAACTAGTATTTGCAGTGAATCCCCCGATTAAATAGTCTTGCATTACGATAGGAACTCCCAATTCTCTAGCAAATACAACCCTTTTTTTATCATTTCTTCGCATGTACCTGCAGTAGCATTCCACTAATGTCCTTTGATTTCACCTGTTTCGCACTATGATTTAAAAATAGCTTCGGCACAGAATAAGGAACGGTCTCTCCAACGCATAAATGGTTGGGAGTTCACGTTTTCATCATCTTTGGTAAAATCAAGTCCGCCACGAAGACATTTGTAAACTGCCCGATAGTAGTTCTTAGCGGACGACCCCAATTTCGGTTTAATATTACATCCCAATAGGGGACGTCCATATTTGTTCAATTTATCTCTCTCAACTTGGATACCATGAGGCGGGCCTTGGAAAGTTTTCGTAACACTTTTCTCGTCGGACTTAGCTTGGGTAGAGTAACTTTAGGTAGAGTTACTAAATTTTTTATCTTTAATTCATAAATACGGGATGAGACTAACTTATAACTTTTTTGTAGTACTCAAAATTATCGTAGACAACTGGTACTAGGGTTTTGTTGAAAGAAAGAAATAATATGTCTTTTCTATTGATGGAGAGGCCCTTTAAATAGGACTTTTACAAGGGGAATATTTCCTACGATATTTATTATCATTTCTTAGGAAATAATCTATCTCTAAATACATTAATTGTCTAATTAAATAAATACAATAAAATCTTGGTACACATAATAATTGCCCCCTCAAACGGTTGAGCAAGTTAGTAGGTCAAGGGTTTGAGCCATATTGAGTTCGTGTTTACTATAATAATCTTCCTACCTCATTGTAGGCAAACCGACTTTCATGATTTTGTCATGGGACCAACTATTCATGCTTCCATTCAACATAGAAGGTCATAAGAATCCCAACGATCTTCCTGCCTCCTTGCAGGAAAACCGACTTTCACGGTTTTGTTGCAACACTATTGCACTCGTGACATGCTCAATGAAACGACTTCTGCTACGGTCGCTTTTTGGGATAAAGAGGCAAAGAACATAAAGGCAAAAATGCTTGACAAATGGATATAGAAATAAAAATCCTACAAAGGGGAGGCCTCATCAAAACCTTTTGGTGGGCAAACCTTGTGGGACAAAACCCACTAACGAGGAAAGAGTGTCTTCCTTCTTACAAAACTAGATATAGTATATTATCCCTATCTTGCCCCGTCAGGGGTTTTCTTTTCATAATGTGTCGACATGCCCCTTCCTGGACTGCAGTGCCTCTTCCCTTGATATCAACGCTTGCGCTGATAGCTAGTGGAATCCCTCCTAGTGCGAATCGTGTCCTCTTGCGCTCTCGAGATTGTCCGTGCGTTGGCCGATGGCGCTCGACGCCCTGCTACTCGCCATTGCTTTGACATATGGCTACGAGACCAGGGTCTTTGACTTCTCTGGTTCCGCTTGTCATCCTCAATTTGGTTTGGGGTGGCGCTCGACCTCCTCTCTTATCCTAATGCCTTCTTGATGTTGTCGTACCGTGAGTCAGGCTTCATTCTTTGCTTGTTACTTTCTCTAGTCATGATAGTATTCTCTCCTTCTGTTGTAGTTCTGCTTTCAATTGAGTGATTTTTTATTGGACGATCGTTCTGTAGCTTCTTTAGAGCGGTTTTTAGATGGAGAATTTCTTCTTGGACTTGTTTTAACAAATTTTCTTACTCTAGGCATTCTGCCTTTTCCACCTCAAAGTCTTGCTTGACCTTTACCATTTTGCTCTTTGACCGAGTCTCTCTTGCTAATGCATAGTTTAATTGCACATCTAGGCGATGAAAGTCTACCCTAACTCGTTCATTATCATTCACGGCCTTTATCAGTGCCTTGATTAATTCTCGGTTGTAGTCATCTAGTGTTTTAAAAAACGCTAGGCGGACCCTAGGCGGAGAGGGACCGTCTAGCGCCTAGGCAGTCTAAATGTGCACCTAGACGGATTAGACGGTCTCCTAGACAAGTTGGAAGGCTAAGCGGGCAAGCTCCTTCCAACGCCTAGGTGGGGCCTAGATGGAGCTATGAGGGGATTTTTCTTAAAGTGCAGTCATCTTGATCTTCTCTTTGCATAGTCTCTCTCTCTCTCTCTCTCTCTCTCTCTCTCTCTCTCTCTCTCTCTCTCTCTCTCTCTCTTGTAATAACCCTATTTTTCTATAAGGATATTTATGTAATTTCTCTTAATCATATTTTTGTTTTAAAATAAATATATGTGGCTTTATTAAAAATTATAACTGCATTATTTTGTTAGAAAATAACTTATATAAGTTATTTGGATAAGTAGATCATACCGAATGACCATAGTTAAAATTTATAGGTCTTATAAAACAAATAAATGGATGATCAATTTATTTTCGTTATAATATGACAATGGAATTAAAAAGTATTCTTCTAGAATAAATTAATATTTTTATAAGTTTCCATACTTTAAAATAATTAAATTAAAAAGATAGCTTATCTTATGAATATATTCATTTTGGAAATTATAAAGGTCTTATATCTTTAAGATTTTATTTTACTATGAGGAATAATTTTATTAGAAGTTTATTCTTTAAAGATATGGGTGATTTATAAAACAAAAAAATAATATTATTTTGAAACTACTTTTACTTTCCTCCTTCCTTCCTTGGTTGTTTTCTTATAGATTCAAATCCGAAAATCAAAGATTCTGGGCTACGATTGCAAGTCTATCAAACTAGGAAAGTAAAGATATCGATTTCCTTAACCCCCACGAATCAAAAGCCCTATAAGTTGATGCCCCATTTGTTCGAAATTCTCACATCTTAGACTGAAACCCTAGAATGTCGCCTCCTTCGTTCAAACTTGAAATTCTCTCAATCCGTTAATCTAATCCAAAAATTGAAGCCATATCGGAATCCTCATGAAAAACCCTTCGAAAAAACTATACACCCATTAATTTTCTAGTGACCTAAGCCTTCCAAAATCTCGATTGAAAGTCACGAATCTGCCTAGGAAAACAAAGCACAACGTTGCTCGCGAGGAGCTGGTGTCCGCCTCCGTTCTCCGCCGTCGGACCACCTACGGTTCCACCACTGCCTACCGAAGAGAGAGGATGTTGCATTCTCCCAACTGTCGCTGGTCCCATCCCGATCTCTCTCCGGAGCCGCCCTCACCAAGCCTCCAAAAACCCGATTGAAAACGTCGGATCTGTCCAGTGAAAAACAAAGCCTGACTCGTCTTAGTATTTCGGTGATATCTTCCTTGTTTCTCCACCTTTTTTCGAGCCGTTTAAACCACCATATTCTAGACTTCGAGACGGTTCCAACCATACCTTATAAGCCTCGAACCGATTCATGACGAGGGAGAACGAGCCACTTGAATCTCACTGAACTGCACACATCGTTCTGTCCAAACCGCCTCGTTAATTGGGGTTGTTCTCTCTCCATACACAACGAAAAGTTTCCCACTTTATACCCTTAGAAAGCTCTCGAAGTTACGGTTCCAACGCCTCCGGCCCCGCTCCATTTCGTCGTTTGTAACATCCTCAACGAGCAGAAAACTGAGGTGGTGTATGATTAGCCGTGAACAGTAACATGCACAAGGTTGAAGACGACTCCTCCGTTTCATTCCGTCCCGTTCCGTATATTTTTTTCGACTCAATCAATTCAATAAATTAATTATTAAAATTATTTAATAAATATAAGGATTATATTTATTGAAGTTTATAATTTTAATTATTATCGATCCGTTTAATTAATTTGTCCAATTAATTAAACTTTTTTGCATTTTCTAGTGCATCGTCTTTCGACATTAAAGGCGATATCAAATCTTCGAGACGATGAAGTCCATAAGAAAATTTCCGAATCTTGAATGTCGTATTCAAATCTAAGGCAAGTTCCCATACTTGCTCGGCTAAGTCACTTGTTTGATTTGTGTGAAGAGTCTAATAACCATGTTTGTTTTCCTGATTGATTTGATTATGCTTAATATAATTCATGCATAAATATACTAAGTGTTTTAGAAATATAATCATAAATGAACTTGCATCAGCATTTACTTATATTCTTTAATAAGACTAGAATTAAGAATAATAGTGATAATAATAATAGTTAGGATTGTGTTATTAGTTGAACTACGATTAAGTAAGTCTTACTCTCATCTGAATTCGTACTCAAGCTTGTCAAATGCGCCTGTAAAAATGGCAAGGAGGGCTTGGTGTTGTCCATTGTGTGACTATCCTCCCCTTTCCTGGAGCTTCGAGTATGATACAGTGAGTCAAGACCGAAATTAATAACTGAAAACATAATTTAGGTGCTTGACGTAGTGAAGTTGATGACCTTAGTTAGGTTGTGGTGTACTAGAATTGCTAGGCAACACTAGTTTTGTTTAGGTCTTGATGACTGTGGATTTATGTGTTTATCGACTCGATTGAGACTGGTTTTGGATTAGCTTAGTACCCAGGGGAGTGAGCCATAGTTGCTCTGGACGCCTCTTTATAACATTCGCATTAGGATGATCCTAAGCCTTAATGTTGGTCATGACCCTGCCGGTCTCATCCGAATATGAGGGGTGTAGCACCTAGCTAGTGCTCTTTGAAATTCCGGAATCGATCTTTTGGGACGTATGACCCCACTCATCAGGACATAAAAGCCTGGATGGTTTAAAAATCGCAACTCTATGTGTATATGTGTGGTCATTAAAAAGATAAGTGCGAGTAAGCACCATAAAGAACTTAGCCTATTGTTGACTACCGCTATTAATATCTTGGATTAAATCTCTGTGCTTGTTGTTATATTTATTTTATCCATAGTTTAGAAATTCATTGAAAGTGCATGATGTTTGTTAGGAAAGATTCGACGTAAGGTAAAGTGCATTAGATATTTTCAAAATGTGCATTCACTATAATAATAATTATGATTTAATTAAATACTTTAACCTATATAATATTGGAGTCGACCCAGCTGACCCCGTTGAGGGCTGACCACTTGTGGTACCAGGTATTTACAAGCAACTAGCATTAATTCAAGAGCACTCAAGGTGATGATGAATGAAGCCCATGATATTATACGAGAAGGTTTTATAAGCAGTTTTGTTTCATTTTCATTAGAGAAGTTTGATATTTCATACAATGAAGTTCTATTTAATCTTCCGTTGAATTTGTTATATTGTTAATAAGATTGTTATTTGTAAAAGAAAGTTTGAATACAAATTGAGTTTGCCTTCGAAAGACTTCCGCTATTGTTCATTTATATAATTTAATACATGTGTTTACAAGATTCAAACTGATGCAAAGCCTTGGGTGGCTTCGGACATTAAAATCCGAGGTCACTGGCGTGTGACATTCCTGAGATAATTTGGGGGTGTTACAAATATGGTATCAGAGCGAGGTTCTTGGCTTATTATTAAGTTTGAGAATTGTCGTTTTAAAATGCTTTCAAAGTAAATAAGATTTAAAAAAAATAATAAAACAAAGTTGTTGCCTATGAAAGCATTCATTATTTAGTTTTGTTTTTAGATTTAAATAAACTTGTTCTTTTTGTAGAAAAATGCTTTTGTTGTTTAGACGCCTTGTTATATGTTTGAATGTTCTTTGCGAAGCTAGTTAAAAAAAAGGTTTGAAAAGCAAAGTCTAGAGTTGTATGAGTTTTAAATAGTATCATGGACCATCATCGCATCCCTTGAGGTAATTGTTCTTTCTATTCTTGTCTCTTATTCCTCATTCTATTGCCTCTTGGTTTCCTTCTTAACTCATTGAGTATGTATGAGGATTTGGTACTAAGTTTTCATATTCAAGTCATACCTGATAAGTATGATTGTCTCTCATATGTCAAAGTAATCATTATTCTCGTAAGTTTAAATAGGGATCTCAAACCATCTCGGTCATGTAAATAGGATTCAAAAATTAGAATCGTCTACGATTTTCATGGTGGCGAGTAAGAATGTGTCTCGTATCCCATCTTGATCACACGATTGAGATGAGATTACTTGTCTTATTCCCATGGAAATGCAATAAAGGGTTGTGTTGGTCTTGTTTCCCATCTTGATCACATGGTGAAATAAGATTGCATAACTTTTCCAAATCGAACTCAACATAAGGCTTGAAGGTAGTCTTACCTTTTGTGACTTAAACCTACTTTAACGTTCTTAGGTTAAAAAGGTGCAGTTATCTTTGAATATAGTAATCTCTTGATAGTGGTATAACACAACCTCCTAGTAGCCTCGTTCGAGTTTCGGGGTCGAAACTCTTTTTAAGTGGGTACTAATGTAATAACCCTCTCTTTTAAAGAAGGGTACATTAGTATTTTTCCTTTCTCGAGTCTTTCTAATTTCAAGGACAAAACACTTTTTAAAGTGCGTAGTATTATAATAACTCTCAGCTTTAAAGAAGGTACTTTGATAAGTTGTTAAATAAAATCTCCTTCCAGTTTAGGGGATGAAACTCTTTTTAAGTGGGTACTATTGTAATAACCCTATTTTTCTATAAGGGTATTTATGTAATTTCTCTTAATTATATTTTTGTTTTAAAATAAATATATGTGGCTTTATTAAAAATTATAACTGCATTATTTTGTTAGCAAATAACTTATATAAGTTATTTGGATAAGTGGATCATACCCGAATGACCATAGTTAAAATTTATAGGTCTTATAAAACAAATAAATGGATGATCAATTTATTTTCGTTATAATATGATAATGGAATTAAAAAGTTTTCTTCTAGAATAAATTAATATTTTTATTATTTTCCATACTTTAAAATAATTAAATTAAAAAGATAGTTTATCTTATGAATAAATTCATTTTGGAAATTATAAAGGTCTTATATCTTTAAGATTTTATTTTCTTATGAGGAATAATTTTATTAGAAGTTTATTCTCTAAAGATATGGGTGATTTATAAAACAAAAAAAAAATTATTATTTTGAAACTACTTTTACTTTCCTCCTTCCTTCCTTGGTTGTTTTCTTATAGATTCAAATCTGAAAATCAAAGATTCTGGGCTACGATTGCGAGTCTATCCAACTAGGAAAGTAAAGATATCGATTTCCTTAACCCCCACGAATCAAAAGCCCTATAAATTGATGCCCCATTTGCTCGAAATTCTCACATCTTAGACTGAAACCCTAGAATGTCGCCTCCCTCGTTCAAACTCGAAATTCTCTCAATCCGTTAATCCAATCCAAAAATTGAAGCCATATTCGGAATCCTCATGAAAAACCCTTCGAAAACACTATACACCCATTAATTTTCTAGTGATCTAAGCCTTCCAAAATCTCGACTGAAAGTCACGAATCTGCCCAAGAAAATAGAGCGCAACGTTGCTCGCGAGGCGCTGGTGTCTGCCTCCGTTCTCCGCCGTCGGACCACCTACGGTTCCACCACTGCCAACCGAAGAGAGAGAATGTTGCATTTTCCCAACTGTCGCTGGTCCCATCTCGATCTCTCTCCGGAGCCGCACTCACCAAGCCTCCAAAAACCTGATTGAAAACGTCGGATTTGTCCAGTGAAAAATAGAGCCTGACTCGTCTCAGTATTTCAGTGATATATTCCTTGTTTCTCCACCTTTTTACGATCCGTTTAAACCACCATATTTTAGACTTTGAGACGGTTCCAACTATACCTTATACGCCTCGAACCGATTCATGACGAGGGAGAACGAGCCACTTGAATCTCGCCGAACTGCACACATCGTTCTGTCCAAACTACCTCGTTAATTGGGGTTGTTCTCTCTCCATACACAACGAAAAATTTCCCACTTTATACCGTTAGAAAGATCTCGAAGTCATGGTTCCAACACCTCTGGCCCTGCTCCATTTCGTCGTCTGTAGCATCCTCAGCGAGCAGAAAACTGAGGTGGTGTATGATTAGCCGTGAACAGTAACATGCACAAGGTTGAAGACGACTCCTCCGTTTCATTCCATCCTGTTCGGTATATTTTTTTCGATTCAATCAATTCAATAAATTAATTATTAAAATTATTTAATAAATATAAGGATTATATTAATTGAAGTTTATAATTTTATTTATTATTGATCCGTTTAATTAATTTTCTAGTGCATCGTCTTTCGGCATTAAAGGCGATATCAAATCTTCGAGATGATGAAGTCCATAAGAAAATTTCCGAATCTTGAATGTCGTATTCAAATCTAATGCAAGTTCCCATACTTGCTCGGCTAAGTCACTTGTTTGATTTGTGTGAAGAGTCTAATAACCATGTTTGTTTTCCTGATTGATTTGATTATGCTTAATATAATTCATGCATAAATATACTAAGTGTTTTAGAAATATAATCATAAATGAACTTGCATAAGCATTTACTTATATTCTTTAATAAGACTAGAATTAAGAATAATAGTGATAATAATAATAGTTAGGATTGTGTTATTAGTTGAACTACGATTAAGTAAGTCTTACTCTCATCTGAATTCTACTCGAGCTTGTCAAATGCGCCTATAAAAATGGCAAGGAGGGCTTGGTGTTGTCCATTGTGTGACTATCCTTCCCTTTCCTGGAGCTTCGAGTATGATACAGTGAGTCAAGACCGAAATCAATAACTGAAAACATAATTTAGGTGCTTGACGTAGTGAAGTTGATGACTTTAGTTAGGTTGTGGTGTACTAGAATTGCTAGGCAACACTAGTTTTGTTTAGGTCTTGATGACTGTGGATTTAAGTGTTTATCGTCTCGATTGAGACTGGTTTTGGATTAGCTTAGTACCCAGGGGAGTGAGCCATAGTTGCTCTGGACGCCTCTTTATAACATTCGCATTAGGATGGTCCTAAACCCTAATGCTGGTCATGACCGTGCCCGTCTCATCCGAATATGAGGGGTGTAGCACCAAGCTAGTGCTCTTTGAAATTCCGGAATCGATCTTTTGGGACGTATGACCCCACTCATCAGGACATAAGAGCCTCGATGGTTTAAAAATCGCAACTCTATGTGTATATGTGTGGTCATTAAAAAGATAAGTGCGAGTAAGCACCATAAAGAACTTAGCCTATTGTTGACTACCGCTATTAATATCTTGGATTAAATCTCTATGCTTGTTGTTAGGTTTATTTTATCCGTAGTTTAGAAATTCATTGAAAGTGCATGATGTTTGCTAGGAAAGATTCGACGTAAGGTAAAGTGCATTAGATATTTTCAAAATGTGCATTCACTATAATAATAATTATGATTTAATTAAATACTTTAACCTATTGTTGGGCCCTCCGAAATCCAGCCCAAAAGAAGTGTTGCGAACCCAGAGCAATTGGTCCGAATAATTTGATAGAAGGAGAGGCCGATGGAGTAGTCAAAGCGAGGCTGAAATCTCGAACCCCATAATCGCCATCAACGGCTATCTCATTTAAGACGGGGGCGAGATCTTCGGGATTTGTCAAGCGTTTCAGCCAACGGTCGAAGTGGGGAAGAAAGCTATAAATGGGGACGTGGCAAGGATAGAAGAGACACGAACACGGATACTCGAAGTCACTTATAAGAGCTCAAGCCTTTCTTCTTAGTCACTTTATTCCGTTCAAAGCATTCATTTGTATTAACAGAAGATTCATTCACAATCTCGATCATAATACAAATCCTATCATTCTTTTGCCATTATTTTCTTGCCTTTTATCTTGTTTTACCACTTGTTTGTAGCTTATAACATGTTACAAATTCTGTTTTGTTAGGAATTCCCGCATCATAGCAGGTAACGTGTTAAGTGCGATTATCCTGCCCAAAACAATTGGCGCCCTCCGTGGTGCCCTAGTCGAAAAGAAGTCACGCTAAAACCGCTACAAAATCCGTTAGCAAGATGGACGGAATCCAAACTACTTACAACCACATAGGGGACCTCGACAATCAGGAGGGCAATGAGGAAACCAACAACCACGGCGCCAGAAACATAGACGGTGCCGGGAATGCAAACGGTGCCGGGAACGTAGACGGAGTTGAGCAAGGTTCCGGAAACACCAATGGCAACCCTGGTACTTCCGAGCAACGAGGAACTGGAGGAGGCGATGCCGATGTCATCATGGAACTCCGATCAATAATGATCGCTCTCCAAAAGGACCTGGAAAGCCAGAAAGAGGCCAATGCCAAATTCACCGAGGTATAAGAGAAGCAAATTGAAACTTTAACTAATGAGTGTAATTTGCTTCGATCTCAGGTACAATCGGCTCCGACCCGTCGCCGAGGAAACGATGTGGTAGAAGGAGTCGCTAGACGATTGGATATGGATGACCAAGTTTCGTAACACCCGATGTCATCAGGCCGGTAACGGGGTATCAGGTAAATGGTAATTCCTTAAGGGCGATACGGGAAGATACCGAGGTTTCCCAATTACGGGAACGCCTTAGAGCCTTGGAGGATCGAATCACTCAGGTTCCAGGGGCGCCTCAACCGATAGCGATGGAAAGGAGAGATGGTTATACCGATTCTCCCTTCGTGCCTGCTATCGCGAGAATTGATATCTCCCGAATGTATCACGTTCTTGACGTACCTAAGTACAAAGGGGTAACGGATCCTGATCAACATATAGTCGCATTCAAACAGGCTATGAATATTAGCACAGTCCTCTTTGACATGAAGGAGATTGTTATGTGTCGTTGGTTCGAGAACACGTTATCCGGAGCCGCACTCAATTGGCATTCGCACTTACCTCTTGGGAGTATTTCATCTTTCGCTGAGTTAATTGACAAGTTCAGGATCAGATTTGCAAGCAGCCGACATGCTAAGAAACGATCAAGTGATTTGTACCGCTTGGTGCAAAGACCGGGTGAATCTTTGAAAACCTCTCTCAACCGTTATAACGAGGAATATGTGACCATTGAAGGATGTGATGCCGCTAAAGCTGTGGAGGCATTCCGAAGCGGCATATCGGTTTGTAATCATGAGTTATATCGTGAACTAACTAAATATCCTTGTTCGAACTTTGATGAAGTGCAAGTAAAAGCGTTAGCACATGTTCGATTAGAGGAAGATGACCTCTTTGTCGAAAAAGCAATCAGCCCCCACCAGCCCGACCGGAGACAGGGAAGGCGAGAACCAAGATACGCTCCATACCCCACTGCACCTCATACTAAGACAACTGTCAATACAACATTTGCCAGGCAAGGCGAAAGATATGAAAACCCCAGATTGCCTCCTAAACTCTCCCATTACAACTTCTACGTGGATGCAACTGAGGTAGTCCGAACCCTCAACACCATGGGGGATACTGTTAAATGGTCTCGAAAGAGTAACGTGCCCTCGCATCAGAAAGACAAGTCTAGATGGTGTGATTTTCACTTTGATCATGGGCACCGGACCAATGAGTGCATCGCGTTGCGAAAGGAGGTGAGCGAGTTATTACGGAGGGGGCACCTCAGAGAGTTAATATCAGAAAGAGCGAAGGAGCAGCTGGAGCTGCGCAACGAAGAAAAAGCTAGTCTGCCGCCACCCCCGAAGCACACTGGAGTAATCAACGTTATCACAGGGGGATTAGAGATTTGCGACATAACATACTCCGCAGTCAAAAGGATCGCAAGGGATACGAGAAGAGAATGCCCTAAGGCTCCTTCACAAACAAGTCTTGCCATGATGCCGATCACCTTCGACGATGTCGAAGAAGAGGAAGTTCACCATGATTGTTTAATAATTTCTTTAACCATAACCAATTTCCTTGTTAAAAGAATATTGGTTGATAACGGAAGTTCCACTAATTTGCTCATGTTGGATGCCTTGTACAGCTTAGGTCTTGAGATGGATGACATTGTCAAAAAATCTACGACTTTAGTAGGCTTCAGTGGCGAATCACGCAACACGTTGGGAGAAATATCCTTACCTACCGTTGCAGGAGGAATAAACTACCAGGTAAAATTCCAAGTGCTTGATTGTCCTTCACCTTTTAATGTCATTTTGGGCAGGCCATGGATACACGAGATGAGGGCTATCCCTTCTACTTATCATCAATGCGTGAAGTTCCCGACGCCATGGGGAGTTTAGGAAATTAAGGGGGAACAGAAATTAGCAAGGGAATGCTATTCCGTAACGATGAAAGCAACGACTTCCAAGAACTTACAACTTGAAACAGGAAAGAAGTCGTCTGATTAGCAATTAAAGGACTGTAGAACAAACACTTACTACGTAAAGCCGGAGATGCCAGAGCTTGAAGAAGTAGCTCTTGATCCACTTAATCCGTCAAGGAAAATCAAAATAGGGGCGGACTTGGAGCCAACTTTACGTGGACAATTGGTGGAGTTTCTACGATCCTACAGCGATTGCTTTGCATGGTCAAACGAGGATATGGTAGGCATAGATCCTAACATGATCACTCACACCCTCAATGTCAATGAAAAAGTACCACCAGTCAAGCAGAAAAGGCGTAAGTTTGCACCCGAACGAAATCAGGTAATCAACGATGAGGTAAAATCCTTACTTGAATCTGGAAAAATTAGAGAAATTAAATATCCTGATTGGCTTGCGAATGTGGTAGTCGTAAAAAAGAAAAACGGTAAATGGCGCGTTTGCGTAGACTTTACCGATTTAAACAAGGCATGCCCCAAAGACTTGTTCCCTTTGCCTCATATTGACGCAATGGTGGATGCGACGGCAGGGCATGAGCTTTTAACTTTCATGGATGCATTTAGTGGGTATCACCAGATAATGATGCACCCCGACGACCAGGAAAAAACTGCATTCGTAACCAATCAGGGAACTTATTGTTACAAAGTTATGCTTTTCGGGTTAAAAAACACACGTGCTACTTATCAGAGATTGGTTAATAAGATGTTTCAGGAAAAACTGGGGGGTACAATGGAGGTGTACATCGACGACATGTTAGTCAAGTCGTTGAAGGTGGAGGACCATATTATTCACCTGAAAGACGCGTTCCAAATCTTACGGACACTGTTCTAAAAATCGGCCTGGGCGGCCGCCTAGGCGGCGCCTAGGCGCTGGGCGGTTGTCCACCGTCCCGATTTTGCCCTGGGCGGTGGGCTGGGCGGCTAGGCGGGCTGGGCGGGCGCCTAGGCGGGCTGGGCGGGCTAGGCAAGTTGTGCGAGTTAGGCGGGTTGGGCGGGTTAGGCGGGCGCCTAGGCGGCCTTCTAGGCGGGCTAGGCGACCTTCTTGGTAGCTTGGGCGGACCCTAAGAAGGTTCTAGGCTTGAATTTATTCAGAGACATTATAATAGGATTATTTTTTATTTATATATTCTTAATCATTACAAATAATAATCTTATATATAAAAAAATCATACCAATCCGCCTAATCCGCCCAGATTCCGCCTAGGCCCCCGCCTAGCCGTCTAGGCGCTAGGCCCCAGCCCACCGCCTAGCTCCCGCCTAGCGTTTTTTAGAACACTGCTTACGGAGCTACAAGATGAAATTGAATCCAACCAAATGCTCTTTCGGAGTTATGTCAGGGAAATTCCTTGGATACATAGTGACACAGAGAGGAATCGAGGCGAGTCCAGAACAGATCAAAGCCATAATGGAGCTGCAGTCACCAAAGTGTGTCAAAGACGTCCAAAAGTTCCAAAAGTTAACAGGACGAGTAGCTGCGCTGAACTGATTCATATCGCGATCCTCGGACAGAAACAAGTTGTTCTACGACATCCGAAGAAGAACAAGTCATTTGAATGGACGGAAGCACACGAAAAGGCCTTTGGAGAGTTGAAAAATTATTTATCTAACCCGCAGGTACTCTCCAAACCCAAGTTAGATGAGAAGTTATACGTGTACTTGGCCGTGTCCGAAGTAGCAGTGAGTGCCGTCTTGATCCGAGAAGAGAATAGAGACTAGTTGCCCATTTACTATGTAAGTAAAACCTTGCTTGATGCGGAAACCAGGTATTCCCCCATGGAAAAACTAGTTTTATCTTTGGTAATGGCTTCAATAAAATTACGTCCTTATTTTGAAAGTCATTCTATCATCGTGAGGACTAACTATCCAATGAAGAGTATCATGTCAAAGCCAGAATTGTCAGGTCGCCTAAAAAGATGGTTGATCCACTTAAATGGTTATGACATCTTTTATGAACCAAGAACAACAATGAAGTCTCAAGCCTTGGCAGATTTTGTGGTTGACTTCACTCCTACCACTTTAGAACAAGAAGATCAAGGTGTGTTACAGGTAACTAGTAACGGCAAGTGGCTAATGCATACAGTCAAAGCATCAAATCAAGTTGGCGTAGGACTGGGGGTAGTCCTGAAGTCACCACAGGGGGATAGGATAGCCCAGGCTGTTCGATGTACGTTCAAAGCTACTAATAATGAAGCAGAATACGAGGCGCTTATAGTAGGCTTACTCGTTGCTAAAGACTTGAATGTGCAAGAAATTGAGGCAATTTGTGATTCGTTACTTATTGTAAATCAAGTTACGAACTCATGTGTTGCTAGGGATTCAAAGATGAAGGCATACTTAGAGAAAGTTCATGAGATCATTAAACATTTCAAACATTTTGAGATAAAACAAGTTCCTCGGGATGCTAACACGCAAGCAGATGCCTTAGCCAACCTCGGATCCGCAATCGACCCGAGAGAGTATGATAAGATACCTTTCATGTACCTTGATGCGCCGTCCATAGTCAAAGAAGCAGATATGTTTGAGATTCGAGATCCCGATAAAGATGATTCGTGGGTAACCCCTTACTTAAAGTGGTTACGAGATGGAGTTCTACCAGATGACAAGGAAGAAGCTCAACGACTTAAGGTAAAAGCTTCCACTTTCACTATAAAGAATAACATTTTGTTCAAGTGGATGTCGTTAGGTATATAAGCCCGATGCGTAAAGGAGGAAGAGGTGCAAAAGGTGTTACAAGACATACACGATGGAGAATGCGGAAATCATACAGGGGGTCGCAACTTGGCGAGGAAGACGAGCAAGATGAGTTACTATTGGCCCACCATGAACAAAGATGCAGTTGAGTTTGCTCGCAAGTGTGACGCGTGCCAGCGTCATGGACCTATACCATATCAACCTTCAGAATTGCTACATCCCATAACTTCCCCTTGGCCATTCATGAAATGGGGAATGGACATCGTGGGAAAGCTTCCTCCAGCTTCAGGACAACGCGTCTACATCTTAGCAATGACCGACTACTTCTCTAAGTGGATTGAAGCCGAAGCCTTCAAAGAAGTCAAAGACACTCAGGTTATTTCTTTCATAAAAAGAAATATCTTGAGTAAGTTTGGAATACCTGCCACCATAGTGTGTGACAACAGATCCCAATTCATCAGCGACAAGACGAGATCATTTTGCCAGCAATACAACATCCAATTGGTGATGTCGACACCAAATTATCCTCAAGCCAATGGTTAGGCAGAAGCGAGCAACAAGGTAATCATCAATAACTTGAAGAAACGTCTCAAGGAGGCAAAGGGAAGATGGGCGGACGAGTTACCCCTCATTCTGTGGTCCGATCGAACGACTCCTAAGACTGCTACAGGCCATACGCCTTTTTCCTTGGTTTATGGATGCGAAGCCGTGTTACTGGTAGAAGTAATTTTGCCCATAGTTCGATATGGACTTACTACCGAGGAGTTAAATCTACCTAACTTGCTACATCATCTGGACACGGTTGACGAGTTACGAGATGAAGCATCAGTTCGCTTGGCGGCATATAAACAGGGAGTAGCTCGGAGTTACAACAAACGTGTTAATGCAAAGGCGTTTCGAGTGGGAGATTGGGTATTGAGGAAAGTCTTTCAAAACACGCAAGAATTAAATGCTGGCAAGTTAGGAGCCAATTGGGAAGGACCTTATCAAATCACGAAGATCGTGGGACAAGGAGCCTATGAGTTATATCATATGATGGGAAGACGGTCCCCAGAAGCTGGAACGCGATGAACCTGAAGCTATACCATTTCTAAAACATGTAACGTTAAAATAAGGTATTTATCACACACTTCTTTCTTTTTACATTATATTGTTACATCATCATACACACATGAAAACAACGATGGCTTCATAAAAACTAAAAAGGGACGCCTTGTGACGTTACAGGCCAAAACATAGGCCCTCGCCTTATGATCAGGCAACGTTGTGCACACAACGACTAGTCAAGAGATGCAAGAGATGAGGACGCGTAACACAAACTCTAGAGCAAGAGGAGTTTCACAAAATGTTTGTAACTCGATTCACAATTTTATAAATTACAAGTGTTTACATTCAGACAAATACATTATTCTCTCTCTCTCAGCATCTTACATAAAAAGCGCTATTACAACGGGAAGTTTATCATTAAACTACGAGCAAACTTTTTACAACAAATAAATTTCTCACAACGCGTTGATCTCCATTCCTCGGCAGTAAACCTGTTTTACCTGCAAAAAAGACAAAAATAGATCCAAGACCATGGCAAATACTAAAGCATTACTAAAATAAACATAAACCCCTAAAAAAACCAACAAGGGGTAAAAGTTGTCCACACAAAGGCCCTAGAACGAGCGGCCACACAAAACAAGTGTTTAAAACCCCAATACACTGGGGGTAGAAAAATGTTCAAAGTTTAGCAAGTACAAAAGAGCAAAAGAAAATCATTCTTTGGAATGGTTCTCCATTTCCACTTGAGCAACCTCCTTGGCAACGGAAGCAATATCGTCAACAACCGAGGATTTCTTAGTTGCTATCAGTTCATCAGAGAACAAACTCTCGAACAACTCTCTTTCCTTCACTGCATCCCAAGAAGTGTGCTTCCCCGCTACGAATTCTTCCATCATCTCCACCCGAGCTCGGCATGACTAGTAATCCGCAGTATCCTCGATTTCCTTGGCCAGAGCGGCTTCTTTACCTGAAGAGACTACGAAATTTTCCTTCCACTCTTTGGATTCCTTTCAAACCCTTTCAAGGTTATCCACCAGTTCATGTACTTTCTTCTCCAGAGCAGCCTTTTCATGTCCCAAAATAGTACTCATGTCCTTTTCAAGTTGGAGGCTGATCTTGCTTTGAGCCAGTTGATCCGACAAGTCCCTAAAGGCTTCAAAAGCGGAAAGCGAAAGTTGCAAGCCCTACACAGGAGAGCAGAAAATCAGGTAAAGGGCGGATCACGGAGTAACAACACGTAAAGAAAACACACCTGCCACTGTACTGCAAGGATTTCACCGAAGAATTCCGGGAAAGAAGATTGGTTTTCCCTACCTCGAGAACAGTCCACGTGAAGAGGTGCCAAGGAGCTCAGACACTTTTCCTCGGCCATATCTAAAGACATTATCATCTTTGGAAGATCAGAAAGGTTTGAATCGGTTTTCTTCTTTGGAGAGGAAACCCGGGCCTCAGAAGATTTCTTAGGGACAGAGACCATTAATGAAGTATCCGCAGTTGAAGCTGATTCAACCTTTCTCTTCTTCCGAGCCTCTACTCGTTCCATGGTGGTGAGTGCAGTGGTGTAACGGGTGGTCCTAGAACCTGTTAACATGTAGACAAAGAAGTTATAAGGGGTAAAAACAATGACGTAAGGAGTAAAGGAAGGATATAGAATACTTGACATCTCGGTGTCTTCTGAATCAGCAAAGCACGGCTTCACCAGTTTAGGGTAAGACCTTTCCTCCAACGGAATAGCTTCAATGTGAGAAATTAATTGAGCCGACACTGTGAAGGGTTGAGGAGAAGCCAAATTTTCTGCATGCAAGACAGAAACAATCAACGGTTAGAAGGAATTGAACAAAACAGAAGAAGAAAAGAGAAACACTACTTGTTGACCTCCATCGCGTTTTTAAGAAAGTTGTGTCAATTCCCAGGGAAGAGAGCTTTAAGAAGAAAAATTTGTCAGCCCAGCCCCGGTCAGACTTGGAAATGTTAAAAATCAAATAAGACTTGTCTTGAAAGGTTTTTAAGGTCAATCGACCCGGACCACCCTTGGAAAGGCGATAGTTATAGAAAAAGTCGACAACTTTGAAAGGAAGACCATGAGAGGAACATAACAGGTCAACCGACAGCAACAACCTCCAGACTTGAGGAAGTATTTGCCCAGGAGAGATATTAAGAGTGGTAAGGAAGTCGACAACCAACGAGGAGAAAGGAAAACGGTGTCCAATGCGGAAAGGATACTCATACAAGCAAACCTAATCGTCGTAATAGAAGTCAGCCCAAATCCCAGAGGGGGAAGAAAGATTTCCGCGGAAGAGGGAAACCCTACGGAGAACGCAAGGGTATGAGGATCTTCCGAAATACTACTTCTACGGGGGAATGGAGTGAGAATCTTTGACGAAGTTAGGGAAGGGGGTACAGGCGGATCGAGACAGCGAGAGATAGAGGGAGAACTGGAAGTTGCCATGATTGAAGGAAGAAGAGAGGTTGAAGACGAAGAAGCAAAGAAGAGGGAAACGTATTTGGACACCGGGAAGCGTAACTAAAGTCCTTAGATGCCATCATGACTGCTATAAATAGGGACTGATGGGACATGCCTTTACCCGCTACAACTTCCAAGGAGCAAAATCAAAAACCCTAGAAAAGCGATGGAGGGAATTTTCCCGGATTTTTGAGGGGGTATTGTTGGGCCCTCCGAAATCCAAACCAAAAGAAGTGTTGCGAGCCCAGAGCAATTGGTCCGAATAATTCGATAGAAGGAGAGGCCGATGGAGTAGTCAAAGCGAGGCTGAAATCTCGGACCCCATAATCGCCATCAACGGTTATGTCATTAACGACGGGGGCGAGATCTTCGGGATTTGCAAGCGTTTCAGCCAACGGTCGAAGTGGGGAAGAAAGCTATAAATGGGGATGAGGCAAGGATAGAAGAGACATGAACACGGATACTCGAAGTCACTTACAAGAGCTCAAGCCTTTCTTCTTAGTCACTTTATTCCGTTCAAAGCATTCGCTTGTGTTAACAGAAGATTCATTCACAATCTCGATCATAATACAAATCCTATCATTCTTTGGCCATTATTTTCTTGCCTTTTATCTTGTTTTACCACTTGTTTGTAGCTTATAACTTGTTACAAATTCTGTTTGGTTAGGAATTCCCGCATCATAGCAGGTAACGCGTTAAGTGCGATTATCCTGCCCAAAACACCTATATGATATTGGAGTCGACCTAGCTGACCTCGTTGAGTGCTGACCATTTGTGGTACTAGGTATTTACAAGCAACTAGCATGAATTCGAGAGCACTCAAGGTGATGATGAATGAAGCCTATGATACTATACGAGAAGGTTTTATAAGCAGTTTTGTTTCATTTTCATTAGAGAAGTTTGATATTTCATACAATGAAGTTCTATTTAATATTCCGTTGAATTTGTTATATTGTTAATAAGATTGTTATTTGTAAAAGAAAGTTTGAATACAAATTGAGTTTGCCTTCGAAAGACTTCCGCTATTGTTCATTTATATAATTTAATACATGTCTTTACAAGATTCAAACTGATGCAAAGCCTTGGGTGGCTTCGGACATTAAAATCCGAGGTCACAAGCGTGTGACATTCCCAAGATAATTTGGGGGTGTTACACTTTCTCTCTCTCTCTCTCTCTCTGATTTTATTGGAATTTGGGAGTGGCTGATTTGACACGATTTTTCCTCTCTTGGACTCATGAAGTTGCGTCCCTCGTCGACATCCTTGTGTTGCTTTCTTGCCAAGTTTGCTCTTTTATCTTCTCCTCCGAACATGGGATGCTCCTGCTGAACTGTCGCGGCTTTGTTCCTTTGGGTGTTTATTGGGGTAGCTAGTATTGTTACTTACCCTAGCAAAGCGAGCACTATATCAGAGTTCTATTATTGTACGAAGTTCCTTCTTGCTTCTATAACACCCCAATTTTATCATAAGGGATATTACCGCTAGTAATCCCGGGTTAACCTACCCAGAACCACCTAAGGCTTTATATTTAAAATGAAAAATGAGTTAAAGGCGAAAGTTTTATTCATCAAAAGGAATCATAGCTCATTACAAGAATATTTGTTCTACATATGATGTATCAATGGAAAGTAACACACACATTTTAAATAATTTACTGAAAATACAAGAATATTTCAAGGATACTCGTATGATGATGAGTTTGTTGGTTTATGATGGGAGAGCTAATGCACCACCTTTCGAATGATTTGCTCTTGTAGAAAAATGTAACACCCCTATTTTGCAACATTGGGTATTACCACCAGTGACCTCGGACTTTACCGTCCAAAGTCACCCTAGGCTTTAAATAATTTAATGGGAATATAATAAAAGAAGAAATGACTAAAAAGCAGAATTTTATTCATTGATAAGAACATTTGTTCATTACATTGAAAGTCATTTTACAAATGGTGTAGCAGCGGAAAATGAAGCCCATATTAAAAAGGGTTGAAAAGACGTATTTAAAAATACATGTATGTTTCTCCAAGACAAATCATATGATGATGATTTGCTTGGTTAAAATAGAAGAGCTGGTGCACTATGTTCTGAATGCTTTTCTCTTTAAAAATTCCTTCCTTCCTTCAACGTCGTCTTGCCTTGACCTTCTATCCTTATATAATGCTTCTCGAATCTTCTAGCCTTTGTCTTCAAACTTTGGCGGGAACTTCCTAGAGTCTGGCATAAGTCGCGAAGGGCGAGAAATGTCAGGCAAAAATAGCAGAATTAGTCTAAGGAGACTAAGCAAGCGAGAATGGAAATTCTCAAGGGTATTATGGTAATTTATAATATTCGAGAGATATTATCGGGATATTATAAATTATAGAACTTTATGTGGGGCTTATTGGAATGGAAAGGAGTATATCTCGAGATGAGATAACTCATTAATCGAGAGAAGAACTACGAGATTATAGACTTCTTAGAGTAGAAAGTATGTTGGGAAAGTTATTAATTCATATAAGTTTTTGAAAACCTCCCGCGCCCTTGTCGGACCTCAACCAACCTCATCTTATTCGGTGCTCCAGATAGGGGAGGTGGCCCGAAGGCGCTTAAGTACCCGCCCACCTTAGACGAGCCCGAATAAGCATTCAGATTGGAAAGACGATGTTTTCAAGAACCGGGAGCCGGGTGGTTTTCCAGACAGGTTGTACTATTCCAACCCGGTTTTAGTTTCTTTTAATTGTTCTTTGGCACTTATCTTATGCCGTGATAAAACTTTCACTTACGTTAATGATTTTTAAGAGTGGGGGGGGGGGCATGAATGGGCCCGGGTCCACTAACAGGAACAAATTTCCGGGCACTTAGCTAGGGTGCACTCATCCCTCCGTTGAGCGGGAGCGGACATAGATCATGATCTTGAAAGTCGCAATTTAGGCATGGTGGCAATACGACTTAGTAGGTTACATAGAGGTGTCGGGTTAATCCCGCACCCCTTACTATTTCATCCAATCGATCTCTAAAAGAGATCTTAAACAAACAAATTCACAAACAAGACTAGCGTAATAGTCCTAGCGAATAATAAATAGCGTAATAACGATAACAATAGGGTCATTATTTCTAACAATCGATATTCCTAGATTCGTTTATTATAAGCAAACAAGTTGTTCCCAACATCGAGAAATTTCACGGAATTAATTATCAAGGCTACAAGGAAAAATTTCACTTGCCTTAGCTTTTATGATTGTGTACGAACGGATGAACAGAAATCGTTGTCTTTAGTCGGGACGGAGACTCGACCTATCGACACGAGAGGTACGAACAAACTTTAATAGGAATTTCTTTAATTCTTCTAAAGTTTTTGAATATCTCTTATATTCTTATTATAAGAGAATTAATTACTAAATTATTATAATAATAACTTAGGTGGAGGTGATAAAATAATAATATCCCTTATTATTATTTCTTAATTGTAATATCCCAAGAATTCTTTATAGAATATTTACATTATACCAAATATTATAATATTTTTAAAGTTAAGTCACACCCCTTCTTGAGTTGTTAAAATATTAATTAATCTATGGTTAAATATCATTAGAATATTCATTCTCTTTATTAAGTCTTAAAAGTTGAAACAATATTATTAAAATATTTTTAAATTTTAAACAATTACATGTAAGTGACAATATTAACTAAAGTCCACCAATAAGATATTATCTAGATTATTTAAATCCAATATTGATATTATTAACTACTTTCCTTATAAAATCCAAGAAGCTCCTTTTATGCCATATCTTTAATATATCTTTTTATTCTTCACTTAATCATATAAAAAATATCTCATGACCCAAAATATCTTATCCAAAGTATATGTAAGTTTAGAATATGATTTTTAAAGGACATGCAAGCCTTTTTCTATATAAATAGTCTTAAGTTAATAATTTCCATCATGTTGCTCTAATTCTTTTTATTCATTAAATTAAGCTCCAAGTAAGGTAAACATATTATTTATATTATATTTTTCATGTATATAAATCTCATAATTTAATCCCATGATTTTATTTAACAATTTTCCCATGTCTATCATAATGTATTTCTTTATATAAAAAGACATGTAAATTATTTATTTAATCTATTTAATCTCATTCTTGTTAAAATACCTTATACAAAATATCTTACTAATATTATTTCAAAGATTATAATAGGTTTAAAAGACATGCAAGTCTATTCTCTTTTTAATAGAGTCTTGTTTCAATAAATCCCCTTATCTTATGCTATTTCTTTTATAATAAAAGAAAAATATTTCTAAGTTAATAAAAATTTTAAGATTAGATCTTCCATACTTAAAATTACTTTTTTAACCTTTAAATATTATTAGAATTTATTTTATAGTTTACAAAAATTATTTTCCTCTAGAATCATGCATGCATGTTTATTTTTATTAAAATCTATGTACAAGCATTATATTTTTATAAATCTGATTTTTAATATTTCAGAAATTAATATGTGTAAAAACTGATTTTAATAAGTGTTTTGGGCTTAATTTCCAGCCCAAACTTAATTAGAAATTACCCAAATTTTTGGCCCAACTCCTCTTCTATCTTCTTCCTTCTTCTATTATACGTAAAAGCCAGAGAGGACTTCAGGACATGAACGACGATGGCACCATGCAAACGGACGAGGCACCAGCGGCGGTTGGAGGTGGCGCACCTGGGCGGCAGGTGGCTCGCGCGCGCGGGACAGGGCGGTCCGTCAGGGTGGCCAAGGTGGTACGGTAGAGTAAGGCCGCAAAATTAGGGTTTTGGGGAATTTTGTTGAAAAAAACAGCAATTAAAAAAAAGTTTTGAGGCTGAAATTTATTTGAAAGAGAGTGAATTTGTAAGAGGAAGAGAAGAGAGTTTGATGTGCATTTTTTATGGAGTTTTCAGCCCTTTAAATAGGCAATTTGGAGGGCTCTAGTGATCCTCTTCAATGGAGTTTGACCAATGGTGGGGGAGGAGATTGATGCCAATTGGTGGGGGGTGTGTTTGTTGAAGATGACTATGGGTGATGCAAGTCTTTGGATGGTCTTGCAAGTTACAATGGAGATTGGGAAGCCATGGAAGCATGCATTGGTTTGGCGTCACTTCAATCAGGCAAAAGTCTGATGTCTTTTAGAAGAAGAAGAATAGAATAGTTTAAATTTAAAAGAGTTGTAATTTGGATAGATGAGTTACAATGGTCTAGCGGTTTGAGTGTGTGTGTTATGAGCGAGATGCAAGAGGTCTCGGGTTCGAGTCCCGGCTCTTGCCTCTTTTTATTTGTTTTTCCTTGTATTTTTGCTAGCCTTGTATTAGCCCACTATTTAATAAATACGAAATTTATTTTAATCTATTTTTTATTTGAGATTTTTACCAATTTAATAATCCTCCATAATATGTTCTTAATTTTATTTAAATAAAATATTTAAGCTCTCTTTTTAAAGAGGAAAAAGGATTATTTAATTAATATATTGTTTTAATAAACCTTGGAATATTGCGGATATTACAGAAAATCCTTCCTTCAACCTTATCTTGCCTTGATCTTCAAAACTTGAATTACTCTTTTGAACGTGTATCCTCTCTTGAATACTTCAACTTAGGGATTTGATCCTTCCTTGATATGTCCCTTGATGCGTCTATCTTCGAATCCTCGGTCCTTGAGAAAAGCACCTCTCTTGAATATTTGAATTACTCTTTTGAACGTGTATCCTCTCTTGAATACTTCAACTTAGGGATTTGATCCTTCCTTGATATGTCCCTTGATGCGTCTATCTTCGAATCCTCGGTCCTTGAGAAAAGCACCTTTGCCATCTAATGTCCGAACATGCAAGGAAGAAGAAAGAGAGGGTGGACGGGTTAGTTTAATGAAAGACTAGCAAGTGAATGACAGGTAAGGTATTAGCTGAGCATGTTGGTATTGATCTCCAAATGATGATGATCGATCGATAATCCAATAGTTAATACTTTCATCAAAAGAGAAGGTTAGGAAATTCTGAGATAAGTATGAGATTAAAAGGATGTGCTTCCATTAGGAAGCAAGTCAAACTCTTGCCCAAGAGAAAAGAAACACGAGATTTCTTTAAAAATAGGACACCGCGAGAGTAGGGTTCTATGAAGAGAAATTATGTTTGTGAGGACTTAATTTGTCATGTCGCAACATTAATTATAGAAGTCTTTATTGGTTAGTCAAACAACTACTTATCTTAGTTGATGACTCGTAGCTAGGGAAACCCCAGGGTGACTAGGTCAACGGAAAAGAGGAATTCGAATTCCCGAGTTCCTATCTTATGCTATTCTATTCCACAATGATACCTTTTCGATAGTTCATTAGTTAGTGTGCCCTAGGCACTTATCTTTCTTAGGATATAAACATCGCATTTCAAGTGAAGATTTTTAATGTTGGCGGCTCCAAGGGACTAGCCAGAGCAATTGGCGGCCCCAAAGAGACTAGCCAACGGAGTTGGCGGCTCCAAAGAGACTGGCCAACGGGGTTAGTGGCTCCGATGAAACTGGCCAACAAGGGATAAAATCCCAAACACTTAGCTAGAGTGTTATTAGTCCTCAATAAGGTATAAGTTATAAAGAGATGTATAGGGTACGTCCAACCCGCATCTCCATTCATATACTAATCCACGACAAAATCTCGAAAAGAGATTTGAAACAATCAAGGTCACAAACAAACAGTCCTAAGTTCAGTACTAGCGTAGTACGAAAATAGTAATAAGAATAATGAAGTCGATATTTCTAACCAATAAATAAACCTAAGTTCACTTATTGAGAAAATCAGTCATTTATCAACCAAGCATGGATATTAAACGTACCATGAATTCACGTTTAATAAGAAGAGAAAGAGGTCCATCCACTTGCCTTAATTTCGCGACTAGACCTTTCGGGGGTAGATTCTTCGGTCCACGAGCAGATAGTGCCTCACATACTTGACCTAAACCATGCCCGGGTTCCACATAAAAGAGATGAAATAAATTAATAATCCCTTTATTTCTTATTTTAGAATATCATCAAATTATTATCTCCTTATAATAATTTGAAAAGGTTATTTATAAATTATTATTCCATTAACAATTTATAATTCGAATGCTCATAATAATTCATTTTCATTATCCTTAAAAAAATGATCTTGTAAATTTATAAAAATTATAAATTTACTAACAAGCATGATAACGTTTTTTCTTCTTTTTTTTGTATATTCCTTATACAAGTTAGGGTCCTAAAAATCATGTGAATTTATCAATATAAGTCGTTATACATATTTTTAAAATTAATTGAAAATATGAAAATATAACGAAGAGTCGGAAATTATACCGACGCAAGACGATAGCGGAAGGAGGCACGAAAACTAAGGTTGGAATTGGGTGGGTCGGATCTCCTTTTTATTTTCTCTTCAACCCCAATTCTGATGACCCCCTTTTCTTTTCCCTCCCTTTGATTTAAAAGAAAGGAGTTGGGTTGATTTTATGTAAGAAGAACAACCCATTAGTGAAGAGGCCCAAGACACATCTGCACCTTCTTCTACCTTTGTTTCACGTCCTAACACAACAACAACCACGCACGATAGAGGTAGGGTCATGGAGGCAGTTCCGACGAGGCTTCAGGGGCGGCTTGCGAGCGGCAGGATGCAGGTGGATTCCGGCAATTCTTTGTGGCGCGAGCGTGTTATTTTCGACGGTGCAACAACAACAGTCCATGGGCAGGGCCGACAAGCAGGTCCGCGCTGGTGGCTGCGCCTTCTGATGGAACTAGGTAGCGCGTAGTGGCAACAATGGCAGTGTGTGCGAGCTTGCGGACGGCCAAAACCGGTGGAGACACGGTGGTTCCGGCGGTCTTCCCTTGAACTGAGAAGAAAGGGCAACAAGAAGAATGAAATTTGTTTTGTAAAAAAAAACTTGTGAAATTGGGAGGAAGAGGAATTTCAGATTTGAAAGGGTTTTCTTGTTCACATACTTGGTTATTAGAATTTAGAATGGAGGATAAAGGGTGTGTGGTTGGATGCCCCAAACCTTTTATATTTGGAGGGGGGAGAGGGAAATTCTACCCTAGGTCTGAAAAGAGGGATTTAGAGGAGGCGGCGCAGGGGGATAGGCCAGCGGAAAAGGTCGGAGCGTCAGCCGGAGATCCGGGGAGTGGAGCTCGAGGAAGATGGATTTTGCCAAGCTTTAGAAAATGGCTTGGGAGGAGATAAAATAAAATGCTCTACTTAATAAGTAAGAAAAATCAAATGGTGCAATTAGCAAGGGAGTTTTGTGGGTTTTGAATGGTCTCAAGTCCGAGTCCCGTACAAAGCATTTTTTCTCCTCTAATTTGGTTGGGCTTCGAAGAACTAGTGAAAGAAAAAAAATATAGTGGGTAAGATTCCACTTATTATTATTATTATTATTGTTATTATTATTATTATTATTATTATTATTATTATTATTATTATTATTATTATTATTATTTTCTATAATCCGCCTAGATCAAAATATCAAAATTTGCTAAATTATTTACAAAATAATTATATTTGCAAATTTTATTTATTTTTCTTTTACAAACGAAAATTGAATATCAAGTGTGACATGTTAAGGAATCTCTTACTTAAGAAAATATCTATGATTTTTCTTTTGTAAGAATATGGATATTACAGCTTTCGCGAGTTCTCTCTTTATTTTTCCACGCCTTTCGTATTTTGCGATCACAAGAGGATTATTGTCTTTTGCTTGAATATCCACTGACCCTTTAGCTTGGTTGGCCTTGGAGTCGGATTCATCTTCTCTTAGTACTCTCCCCGAATCCCTATTTTGACTTTCCGACGTTGTTTCCCTAGGTGTTTCCTTCCTAGCGTTCTTATTTTCTGGCTTTGATCGAGCCTGCGAGCCCATAGATCGTCTCGACCCCTTTGGTTGTGCGATCTCGGTCTCACTCCTCATTGGCTTGCCCTGCTTTGTGCTTGACGAAGCGCTTGGATTGTTTGCCTCGACGCTTGCCGATGATCGACTCCGCTCCTTGTCCGAATCCAAGGCAGGTCCACACGTCATGGTTGTTCCCGCGCTTGGGGGTCGATTTTTTCGCGCGCAACGTGGCTCGCCATTTGTTCTCGCCCCGACTCCTGGCCGGACTGGAAAAGGCCTTGTTCCTCCTTCGGATCATAGTGCTCGCCAGTGGAGGAGATGAAGATCCGCATCTCAGTCATGCGGTCTTGGTGGCTTCTCGTGATCAGCGAGCATGGGCAGCAAATTCCTCGCATTTGACGATGATCTTCGACGGTTATTGGGAGTGGTGGGCGACGACGGAAAATTCCTCGTGATCGCCAATAACCTTCGACGACTGATCTACTTCCTTGCGACCGACCCTTATTCTTGGTGGTTGACGGTGGTTTAGTCTTCTTTCCACAAACGACATCAAGTGTAGTACCTGAAATTGTCTTAGACAATTGGTATTGGGTTGTCCTTAAAGCAAGAAACAATATGTCTTTTCTATTGATTGGGAGGCCCTTTAAATACGGTTCAAATTGTTTGTCCTGTTCATGTGTCCCATTGTAGTCATTGGTCCACGTGTCACAATCGTCTAAAACTCAAATCCGTTTTGAGTATCAAAATGAAAAACTTGTTCTTTCTTCACTGCAATGTCTCCTCTTCCGGTGGAGTCTTCTTCGCCGAAAACGGCGAATTTCTTTTGTGGAGAAGCCGACGACAACGACTAATGTCCCCTCTTTCGCTACCACAGGAGGAAGACAAAGAGGAATAAAATTGGTAGCGGTATAACAACAACGGCATTGGCGGCACTATTTTCGATCCCAAAGAGCATCCACTTCTTGAAGGAGTTGTCGCAGCTTGAGGAGGAGGGAGACGGTGAATGTGAGGTAGAAGAAGGCGGTGAGGGATTCAAGTTGATTTTGGTAGGTGTTGTTGTTCGAGTCGAGCTCGTTGGCCTCCAAGATTTTCTGCTCGCTCAGCCCGAATAGAGCGGCGATGGTCGAAACGCCGTCGTTCTAGTTAACGAGGTAGGAGACGATCTAATTAAATCCCTTTTTGGTCTGATTGGTGGAAGGGTAAGAGCACATCAGAGGCATGATGATGCGACCCCGACCCTAGATGTCTAAAAGAAGGACGACACATTTGCCTTGCGCTCGGACGGGCCAGTCACTCGTGCCCGGACCCGTGCCATCATGGCCGCGACCCAATCTTTGGTGTCGCGCACCATCGCTGGCCATGGTGCACCCGTCTGCATACCATCGAACGTCATCGTGTGAGTCCTAGCCATCGGGGAACCTCAAGACGAAGCCTCGACACCATCCACCTCGGACGCGCTAGTCGCACCGGACTTCGGTTCCTCGGCGCATGCCAGCATCGCCACTTGAGGTTCGTGTCTCAGCCACGGCCGTGCCATAGCGCCAGGACCTTGCCAGCGCCTTGTTCGCGTGCTCATTCCTCGCCAGCCCCGAGCCGTGCCGCACCTTGGCCTTGTCATGACACTTCGGTGTCAACGACCAAGGACACTTATCTCATTTGCTTTATTTAGTATTCTTTCTATCATGGGACATTTCCATTTATGTTTTGACAATAATAGATGGTCTTTTTTTGGGCCTTGCGCCGATGGGCCTCGTTTGCACACGAGCCCTAGGCGCGCCTCTTGCTAGACTAGGGTTTCTTTCACGCCTCTCCTATTTAAAGGGGCTTAGACTCTTGTTATCAAGTTACATACACTTTAGACTTGTTTAGTAGTAGAGGGATGCTCCTATAAGCTTGTGTTAGTGTTGCACCTTTGATTCCCTTGTTCTCACGCTCTCAAACATTCACGAAACTAGTTCTTGGTTACTTGTTCGAGCCAATCCAACGTTGGACTCGAACCCTAGAGATCCTTCCAAGGATTTCGAAGCATTCAAGCCTTCCGCTACGCCATTTTGAGGCCTAATACTTGTGCCACGACAAAGATCTGAGACGTCCTCTAAACAAGGTCGCATCACACGACCAAATCCTTCATGTCATTCGATTGAGTGGCTTGATGATTGTAGCATCTATTTGATGGATTCGTTTTATGATTTCGAGGAGTAGATGGGTGTGTACGGTGAAGAAAGAATAGATTTTTGATTTCGGATACTCGATAAAAATGGATTTGAGTTTTAGACAATTATGACGTGGACCAATGACTATAATGGGACAAGTAAATGGGACACGTGAATGGGACAAATGATCCGATCCTTTTTAAATAGGGCTTTTACAAGAAGAATATTCCCTAGAATATTTATTAACCTTTTTTAGGGAATAATCTATCTCTAAATATATTAATTGCCTAATGAAATAAATATAATAAAATATTAGTGCACACTTTCCATCTCTTTTTATTTTTAATATATTTTTAAAGGGTTTATTTTTCGTGAGAGGGTTTAGAATTGTATACATAGAGTTTTTTAAGAAAACTCTACCAAAGCAAGCCCGCTTTCAATCTCTAGACCTTCTCAAATGTCTAAATGTGTCACATTTTTTGCAAGGAGAACTATGTCACTCACATATTGACATCGCGGATGTGGATTTGCAAGGGGATCTAGAAATAAAGGTTCTATCGTAAGGATGTCTTTAGGTGGCACGTAAATTGGTTATTCTAATTCTTTCTTTATCATGAAAAAAAATTAATAAAGGCATCAACATCTATGATTCAACAAGCTCTCTTTAGTAAGTGAAAAGTATTACAATTATGAAAAGCTTACAAAGAACTCTTTTATCTACTTTTACATCTATAACGACAACCAAAGATTAAAAATATTCTCCAACTATCTTTAATGGAGGAGAAAATCGAAGACAAGAAATAGGCTCAAAAGCAAAAATCTAGAAAAAAAGAAGAGAAAAGGTTAATTTTACCAACAAAAAAACAAGAATACAAAAGAGAAAGAAGATCTAAAATAATAGCAACACTAAATCATAATCTGAAAGCTATAATCCCACAAATATTAGTTAAAACTCGTGTCAATTGGCCACATCAGTGCCTCTTAACCACTTATTAAACTACCAATTTTTGAAGTACATGTTAAATTTATACATAAGAATATCATCTCTCATAATAAATTTATCAAAAAAGTCAAAGAAAACTTTGTGATTGTTTTATTTGTCACTTGAAGTTGACCATATACATAGTTTGAACTATGAAACTACTTATTTTTATAAATTTTCATTTTAATATTTCTTCATGTATTGTTATTAATTTTTTTTATTCTCTGTGATGTATGAAAAAACTTAGAACCCCTAAGTCGTTATATATAAGTTGTATGATTATTATCTCCGGAATGGTATTTACATACACAACCTATTACTTCATGTAGTAAATGATCAAAATAATATATCTCTTGAAGTAGATGATTATATTATCTTTCATAGTAGATGATAAAAGGTCTGAGAAATGGGATAAATATCATCTCAATAAGTAAATGAATACATTGTCTGCCTTAGTAGATGAAAGAATGTTTGAGAAACAAATATCCCTAGTCATATGAAGTTGACATAAGAGATCTTATGAAAAAATTTTTTTCAAAAAAATTAATAAATCATCTATTATTTGTCACCTAAAGTGCAAACTTTAAGTTTAACTCTACTTGTCGTTTATTTTCTTATATACCAATATATATAAGGTTCATGCATATTGTGTTTATTCTTTTTTAATTATTGTACAATTTATGTTGGGATAATTATAATAAGTTTTGAAAACTCAAAGTGTTTCTAGAATAAACAACTTATTATGAGCTTGTAATTCATAAATTTATTTGACAAGAAAAGATGGGAGAATTAAACAACACTTAAATCCTTGTAGAATTATGCTAAATACAATAAAACTTATCATCATCAACTTCATGAGAGCCTAAAAGAGGTGAGTTTTGATAAATAGAGATTATTATAAACTCTTGAAGAGTTTGTTAATCTTATATCAAATCATGCAAAACTATTTCTAAATAACTGCCAAGCATGACCTAGTATTTTACGGTCATTTCTAACCATCCTCTTGCATACTTGAATTATGCCCCCTCTAGTAGAAGGTGTGAAAGAGGTTACGGTATATTATGTATGCGACCGTAGTCATGGTTGTGCTTGTAGCTAGGATGTCATTATATGTGGGTTAATTTTGATGTTCAAAGAACATTTGGAGTATTATTAAGTGATAAGTCATAAATAATGTAATTGATCATTAATCTCATACCAGTTGTACAATATATGCCACTTTTTATGGCCATAAGTGTGGAGAATATTTTGATCTAAATACAAGTTATAAATCCAAGCATTTTGAGGCATCTAATTTTGATATACATGAGAAATTAAGATAAAAGTTTATCTAATTTGAATTGATGACCTCTAAAAATAATGAATGGATCATCGATGATAAACATTTCTTAATAGTGTAAAATTCTATTTATCGGTTCTATGACACATACCATTTGAAAACTTAAAGTTTTCATGATCATGTGCATGTAAAATTTGGTTTGAGTATTATGTGCAACATGAACAATATCGTAGATGACTCTAGAATAGCATATCCATTGAATAATTTAATATCACTAACTTGAAGTTAGCTAATGATAAGATATTACGGGGAATGATTGACTTAGTCACCCAAGTGAAATAATGATTCGTAAGATCATTGAATATTCACATGAGGATTATAGGACTAATAGATCATGAGACTTAAAGTTTCTTTCTACGAGTGACATTGTATATATGTACATGTTATGCCCTTGGCAAATCAGTAGCAATGTCTGTAGAATCCAAGTAAATACAAAGTCTCCTATAAATGCTCCTTGACTGAGTTTAATTGATATATGAAGACCGAGTACAACATTGTGCAGTGGATTATAATATAGCTCTCATATATATTCACAAAACAACCTAGTAATTAAAGTCATCAATAATGTATATATAAATGATATCTAGACAAGTTCTTATAAATGAAATACACGATCTAGCAGAGTCGTTGATCAAATAAGGTCATGAAATTTGGATGTTGAGAATTTAATTTGACTTAGATCCATTTCTTCTAACAAATTCTTCTAATTGACACTTGTATTTGGAAGAGATTAAATGCTTTTAGATACGCAATATATGTCCTCCTACCTTCCTTGATAATTTTAGGTAATGCCACAAAGAAAGTTGGGATTATATGAGCTTATAAGGGATGAGCAATATACTGCTCGATATTAAGATTATCACTTTGGCGAGGTGAACATGTCAACCTTTAGGGAGAGAAGAAAGTGAGACAAGAAGGTAAGATATTGCATGGAATACAATGTCTAAACCAAAAATTTATCCGATTGCATAACTAACATGCTATAAAGTGTATTTACTAATGTCATGAAAGTGACTAACTGGCATATACTAGCTAAAAGTGCACCAATTGATCATTTGGAAGTTTTAGTAGTAACTTCATACCAATAAATAACAAGTGTATCTAAAATATTTAGGAAGCCTTTGAGAACACAAGGCTTGAAGGATATAATTTTTTCAAAATCACTAGGAAGTTCGAAGGATATGTAGAGCTAGATTCTTTTGAATAAGCATGATGTTTTTGAACCTGTAACTCCAACACTATTGTTGGATCGTGACGCGTTAGTAACAAGTCAGGGAACTAGTAATGTTCCCTGGGCAGCAGAAATAAACAATAAGAACACGGAATTTAGAGAGGAAAACTTTTTGTTCGACCACCAAGTCGTAGAAAGAAAAAATCTCTACCCCTGAGACTCCTTCTTAGAGGATTTTCAATAGAATACTTTTATTAAGTTTCAACGATTACAAGGCAAGTCAAGTTCTCTGGTAACTAAGGCACCAACCAAAGTTCCCTGGTAACTACGGCACCAACCGAAGTTCAACCAACTAGACTTCTACAACCCTAAGCGTAAACATAAAGGGAAAGTAAACTACTAACTTACTTGTGGATTCTTCACCGGAAAAAGCCACACACTCGTATACTTGAAAAGCTCTCTCTTCAAGTTCGCCGTCAACCACCACACTGTAACCCTAGCTATAACCTAGCTATTTATAAGAAATGTCAAGTCTGATCTCATACGTAATTTTTGCCTAATTACGCAGATTTTCCACTTAACAAATCCCACACAATAAGGAGAAAGTATTGTTTGTGATTTCGGATCCTCAACCATGCCGATTCTTTCCAAAGCCGAATGATCTTGGATTTCTTTAGATAAGACCGTGTGAAGTTTGATCTTATCCTTCCTTTGATCTCCTCAAGCAACTTCCTACAGCTGTCGTATCTTCTCAAAAGATTGGTCGCAGAAGATCTGGTAACTTGCCATTAATAGAAAGACGCGTTCCTTCCGATACACACTTCCTAAATCTGTCACTTGTTCCCTCCATAGTTCCTCACAATGTTCCGTCACTCGTGACTATGTACCTGTTTTCTTGAAACACTTACATGTAGAAGCAAGTTATACCAACTAAGTTTGTTATCATCAAAACTAAGAGAAACCATGGAACAACCATTATTCCAAAAATTTCCCCCTTTTTGATGATGACAAACCTATGCAAAAATGCACATCTAGAAACTAGTAGAAATATAGATCAGAAAATTTCCAGAAACAAAAATTCTTGTATGGTTCGCCCTTAACAGATGCACAATTGTTCCTACTCATCAGAGGTAACAACATATTCCCCCTTAGCCAAAGGTCCCTCTGTATTTCCTGGATAGAACACATCTTTGTATTTTTCCTAACTTCAGCAAAACATAGAGCAAATGAACAAATTCAATTGAAACTCAAACCATTCATAAGCAAAAGATAGTTAATATTATAGATAATTGTTGCGGAAAACATAGCCAGAGAAGACATAAAACATAAAAGGTCTAAACATCCAAGAGAAATAACAAAAACTTTAAAACTGGGGATAGAAAGGCTAGGGAACTAGAGAGGGTCCACATCATGGTTTGGAGGAGGTGGAATCAACAGCAGCAGTGTCAGTGTCTCTCTTAACTAGGTAACCAATGACGGTACTCAGCTGAGAGGAAATCTTTTGAAGCTCAAACAACATCTTGGCAGTAACACCTTCACTCAGCGAAGAACTCCCAACGTCCATCTGGGCAGTCTTCTTTGCAGCTGATACGCTGGTTTTAGTACAGCGTAATTCTGTATTTTTATTAGGATTTTTGAGTGTTTTAGGCTAGATTAGGATGTTTATATGTAATATCAGAGGAGCTTACAGTTGAAGATTTGGAAGACATAAGTCCTAGTTCGAGCTGAAGAATTTATGGAAACAAGACCCGCGCCCTCGGGTTTGGACCCGAGCCCGCGGTGGAGAAGATTCGAGAAGCTGAAGACACGCAGAACCCGCGCTCACGGGTGGAAACCGCGCTTGCGGTTCGTCAAGAATCCGCGGCCAAGGAGAGACCGAAGATCCGCGCCCCCGGTTTAGAACCGCGCTCGCGGGTGGTGGGTTTTCCAGGGCCGACTCGTTTTTCATTGTTCTATCTTTTATCTTTTTTTTATATCTTTTAGTATTTCGGTTGTTTTTCTTCTTTTTAAGTTCTAGTTCGTGGACAAAATTAGGATGTTAAGGTGGATGAGTGGGAACACATTACTGGACAAAATTAGGAATGAAGTGATCAGAAGCAGAGTAGGGGTGGCTAGCATAGGCGATAAGCTGCGAGAATCAAGATTACGCTGGTTTGGGCATGTTCAGAGGCGGGGCCCCGAGGAACCAGTTCGTCATTGTGAGAGGCTTGCCCTTGGAGAAGTTCGTAGAGGGAGAGGGCGACCAAAGAAATGTTGGAAGGATAGTATAAGGCAAGATGTCAGCCACTTGGGGATTTTGACAGCTATGGCAGTGTGCAGAGATGACTGGAGAGAGAGGATTCGGGTGGGGGACAACTAGTCATTTGAGCAGAACGGGCCAAGGGGCTCTGAGGCGACGACACCTTATTTCGGTTCTAAGTTTCAAAGTTTTTAGTTTTAGTTTTAAGTTTCTTTGTTTTTGGTTTTCTTTGCCTTGCTTTTGTCTTTTCTTTCTGCGTCCTGCGGTCCCGTTGGGTCTATTGGTCACACCCCCTCGCGTTAAGCCAGGGGTGCTGCCATCTATCATACTCTACTTTTACTTTTATTCTAGCTTTATTTTCTATTATGGAGAACTAATTTCCCTTGGAGTTTGTTTGATCAAGGAAGCCTTTTTATGTAATTCGTGAGATTCTGGTAACTTTTCTATCCCTTGGTTAATATCAAAACTCTTGTTTTTATTTATATGATCTATGTTTGATTATATGAGCCTGATCAACTTGTTTGATTGACTTAGATCTACTGTTTGGATTAGATTTGATTGTTGTCTGTGGGATCTTATTTATCCTTGAAACAACTCTTTTCTAGGACCGTGGACTAGAATTGAGAAAGAGTGTTTGATTGTTATTTTATGCATGAGACTCGTAGCTTGATTGCATGATTTAATATCCTTCTATCCTTAATACTTTGCATGATTTGAATTAAGCATTCTTGTTCATATCATAATATCGCTTGGACCGTGGACAAGCGGGAATCTTTTATAAGGATTGGAATTAACGTGGGAATTAATAGAAAAGTGGATGAATCAATGATCGAATGATTAAAAAGGTGGAATTGATTGAATGAACTCTGCTTTCCTTCAATTGATTTAATCCCTAATAATATTTGCTTGTTTATTTGCTTGCTTAAACTTCCAAAAACCCCTGTCCTGTTAATTGTTGATTGTTTAGAATCCCGATTCTCTTGGGTACGATCCCTTACTTGAATGCTATACTAGTTTGTAGTTTAGGGTAATTTATTTTTGATCTTAGCAACAACGACTTTAGCCGAGTTAGCAGCCGTTCCCTTTGAATCACCCTGGAAATTCATCCTTTTTGACGAATTTCCTTCTTCCCTCACTTTTTTTTACTCTCTTGAACACCCTTTTTGTGGGAGTTTCTTCTTCACCAACCACTTCTTCTTCAGCTTCTGTTTCTTACACAATGACCATCAAATTTTGGATTCACATTCCCTTTGAGCATTGTTCCCCTCCACGTTACCATAAGTGGATAAAAAGGCTTGTTTGAACGGACAAGGGACAAGAGATGTTCCATTCAAACTTTTTGTGGGTTTGGAATATTTTTGACATCCAAAACAATTATTCCCCGTTTAAAGCTAATTAAAAAGAGTTCACAGGGAACGTTTGTTTGGACCAAGCTAAAGGACAGTGATAACCAACCATCATTTCGGCTTGAAGTGAGGGATAGAATAGATCAAGTTGGTTATTTTAGGCTAAAAGAAAATCTCGGATGTAAACAATTCAGTTTTAGTTCCTTTTAGCATGAAACACTTAACAATTTTTAATATATACAACATCAATGCATAGAGGAAAGATATAAGCCATTAGAAAACTTGTCAAATGATACGTAGTTCCCTGAGAAGTTACCTCTTTAGCCAGGCACTGAGGGAATAAAGGACCGGGACTTGTTTACTCCAAGGAAATCATTCCTAGTAACATCATGAGATGCTCATATGGTTTTCTGTCCAAAGCCTTGGTAAAAATATCTGCAACTTGATTTTCAGTCCTACAATGATCCATCTTGATAAAACCTTTTTCAACATTATCTCTTAAGAAATGATGTCGAATATCTATATGTTTGGTTCTAGAGTGATGCACATGATTCTTGGAGATATTGATTGCACTTGTATTATCACATAAGATAGGGATAGTTCCAAGAGACATACCAAAATCCACAAGTTGTTGTTTTAACCACAAAACCTGGGAACAACAGGCGGCTGTTGCTACATACTCCGCTTCAGCCGTTGAAAGAGCAACCGAATTTTGCTTCTTTGATCCCCAAGACACCAAGAAAGGACCAAGAAATTGGGCAATGCCTGATGTGCTCTTCCTATCTACCAAGTGACCTGCAAAATCTACATCCGAGAATCCAACAAGATGGACCGAGTTATGTCTTGGATACCATAGACACAACCCATCGTTCCCTTTCAAGTAGCACAGAATTCTCTTCACTTCTTTCAGATATGTTTCTTTAGGATTAGCCTGGAATCTAGCACAAAGACACACACTGAACATAATATCTAATCGACTGGCCGTTAGGTACAATAGGGAACCAATCATGCCTCGGTACATCGTTTGATCAACATCAACACCATTAAGGTCAGCATCAAGACGAGTATTAGGAGAAATAGGAGTATCAAAAGATTTCGTAGAGTCCATACCATACTTCTTCAATAGCTCCTTGATGTACTTTTGTTGATGTACCTTCGTTCCCTCATCACTTTGTACCACTTGTAGACCAAGAAAGAAAGTGAGTTCACCGATCATGCTCATCTCAAACTCACTGCTCATTATATACTTGAAGCTTTCTACAAGTTTAGGATTAGTAGAACCAAATATAATATCATCAACATAAACTTGAACTACTAAAACCTCATCGTCTTGTTCCTTTAGGAACAACATTTTGTCAATCACACCATGTCTATATCCATTGGTTAATAGAAACTGCGCGAATCTATCATACCAAGCACGAGGAGCCTGTTTAAGACCATAGAGAGCCTTTTTAGCACATAGAGACATGGTCAGGGTGATCAACATCTTCAAATCCTGGAGGTTGTAACACATAAACCTCCTCTTGTAGGTACCCATTCAGGAATGCTATCTTCACATCCATTTGATATAATTTGAATCCTTTGTGAGTAGCATAGGCGATTAGAAGACAAATGGCTTCTATTCTTGCAACAGGAGCGTACGTTTCATCGTAGTCGATCCCTTCTTGTTGATTGTACCCTTTTGCTACAAGTCTCACCTTATTCCTTGTGACAGCTCCGGTGTCATCAAGTTTGTTCCTGAATACCCACTTTGTTCCTATAGCCATTTTGTGCTTTAGTTTGGGAACTAATCTCCATACATTGTTCCTCTCAAACTGGTGTAGTTCCTCTTGCATAGCAACTATCCAGTCAGGATCTTTTAATGCTTCCTTCACATTCTTGGGCTCTGCAAGAGAGATAAATGCATTGAAAGCACAAAAATTCTTAATAGAGGAACGAGTAAGCACACCTTTATCGTATGGAGTGATGATGTTGTCAACAAGATGATCCCTCTTTTGATGATAGTTTCCGACTTCGATCTGAGTGGGATATGTTCTTGACTCCTCTTGTTCCTGTTGGTCTGTCGTTCCAAGAGATGTTCCTTCCGCTTGATCTTCCACTTGATCTTCTTTTTGTGGAGTATCATCTTCAGGAATCAAAGTACTTTCTGTGTCATCTCCATCCAGGTTGGGACTGGGAGGAGTGGCTTCTTCATTTGGAGCTTGTGTACTTGAATATGGATCGACTTCATCATCTGAGTCTGTATTTAGAACCTTCAGTACGTCCTCGTTACTTGACAGGTTCCCTCCATTTTTGGACTCGTCAAAGACAATATGAATGCTTTCTTCAAACTTCTTGGTCCTTTTATTGAACACTTTGTAAGCCTTGCTGTTGGATGCATACCCCAGAAAGATGCCTTCGTCACTCCTTGGATCAAACTTGCCTAGCTCGTCTTTTCCGTTGTTGTGAACAAAGCACCTGCATCCAAAGACTTTCAAGTGGGACATATTTGGTTTTCCCCCTGATTAGTTCGTATGGAGTTTTAGAAAAGTTGGATTAATGATATAGCAAGCGGTACCGACTGCCTCAGCCCAAAAGGACCGAGGCAAGTTACTTGCCAACATCATAGTACGAGCCATATTTTGCAGTGTTCCATTCTTTCTTTCTGCTACGCCGTTTTGTTGAGGAGTCCTCGGTGCAGAAAAGTTTTGAGAAACTCCATGTTCATCACAGTAGCTATGAAACATGGAATTCTTCAACTCTGTTCCGTTATCCAACATGATAGCCTTCAATTTTTGTTCTGCTAATGCTTCTACCTTCTTGATCCAGCTTTTGATTGCCATGAACGTCTCATCTTTGGAACCTAGAAAGAGAGTCTATGTATATCTAGTAAAATCATCAACAATAACAAAAATATACATGCTACCTCCATGACTTTTCACCCACATGAGACCACACAAATCCATGTGTACCATCTTAAGGGGATGAGAAGTGTTGATCGACAACTTTGGTTGAAAAGACGATTTGCTTTGTTTTCCTTTCACACATTCTTCACACAAGCTTTCCTTTTCTGCAAGAACTTTGGGAAGTCCTATCACCAGATTTTGTGAGTAGAGTTTGTGAATTTCTCGATGATTTGCGTGACCAAACCTCCTATGCCAGAGATCAGTCTTATCAACAACTGTAACAAAGCATAATCCTTCTTGTGGTTGGAAACTTGAGTTTACAAAATACACATTATTATGCCTCTTTCCCTTCAGGACCACACGATTTGAATTCTTGTTCTTGATCGTACAACCATCTGAGGTAAAAGAAACCTCGTTGTTCCCTTGGTCACAAGGCTGAGCAATACTCAATAGATCATTTAACTTGACTTCACCTGTTCCAATGATTTCTCCTTGATTGTTGTTGCCAAAGGAAATATTTCCTCTAGCATTGATCTGAAGTGAGGACAGAATACTCTCGTTCCCTGTCATGTGACATGAACACCCGATGTCAAGGATGCAGCGGATGTTCCCCTCACTTCAACCTGCAAGAACGAAATCACGTTTTAACGACCCAGGCTTGCTTAGCCTTCCCAGGTCGGTTAGCAGAGCTCACAAAATGATAAATTTGAGATTGAACTAAAGTAGCTTTCTGTGGACTCTTGGAACTAGAAGCAATATTTGAGGGATCAACACAGTTTTTCCCTTTATTAGTTTTATATTATTGCTTCTTTTGTGGTGGGTGAACTGGTTTCTTTTTGTTCTGATGAGATTTGTCATACCCTTGATTTTTCTTACCAGACCATTGTTTCTTGTTGTTCCTTGTATTCTGGTTTTGAACCTTTTTGTTAGACACACCTAATTTAACTTTACAGTCTTTTTGAACATGACCTCCCTTACCACATTGATAGCACACCCTATAATATTCGTCAAGATAGCGTTTAGGATGTGGTTTTTGGAGGGTCCGCTCCTTTGCACGTTCCTTTGAAGGAACTCTGTGCTGGTTCCCTTGAGACTGTTTTAGATATATCTTATGAGCCGTTTTACCAAAATACCACTCTGAGTTATCATTTAAATTATTCTTCAGAATCTTAACCCTACCCTCTAGATGCGTAACTTTATCTCTAGCAGATTGAAGTTCCCTAGCTTTTCTTTCCATCTTTTCTTCAAAGCTAAGGTCATCAAGAGGATATTCAGATTTATCTTTACCATAACCAATACCACACCTAGCCGGATTAAACACAATGTGAGTTCGTTTATTAAGCTCATTCTCTAATTCCTCTCCTCTAAGTTTAAAGATAAGCATATCCATTCTAAGTTCGTTATTGGTTTCAGTGTGAGTCTTAATATCTTCTTTTAACTCTTTACACACAGTACAAGGAACAACACTAGTAACAGTTGACTCTGATAATTTTTCTTCAAGAATAAGACATTTCTCATCAGCAACTACTATTTCATCTTGCATTTTCATGTTATCTTCAAAAGGCTTTTTAACAAGAATGACAAGATCAGATTGTTTAGCATTTTCTAAACTAGCAAGGAATTGTTCAGGAGTTACCTCTTGGTCGACATCTTCAGTCTTCAGAGTCATGGAACAGATCTTTGATTCAGATTCATCATTTGAGTCAAGATCCCATGCATCGATGTAGGCCTTCTTCTTCTCGTTCCCAGACTCATTACCTTTGGGACAACTTTTGGCATAGTGACCCTTTTCTTGACAATTGAAGCAGGTAACGTCCTTGATGTCCTTCTTCTCAGTGTTGACCTTCTCTTTTTCTTTTAAGGCCCCTTGCTTCTTGCCTCTCTTGTAAAATTGTAACACCCCTATTTTGCAACGATAGGTGTTACCGCCAGTGACCTCGGATTTTACCATCCAAAGTCACCCAAGGCTTTATAAGGTATTAAGTTAATTAGAAACATGCGGAATTATAGAATTTTTACAATCAAAAGAGTGGCTCATATATGAGACTTTAGAAATACTTATTACATACCATGGTTGAGTTTAGCGAAGTCTAGAACTTTAAGTATTGTTAAGCAGCGGAAATTAAAATAACATTGTTTTTGCTTAAGCGTAGAATGACCCGAAAGTGAGCAAAATATCATACTTGATTTAAAACCGATTTCCTTCCTTCTCTTGATTGATCTTCTTCCTTCACGCCTTTGATGGAGGTTTCCTGGATTCTGGCATTTGGCGCGAAAGGCGGAAAATGCCACGCAGAATTACGGAAAAACAGAATTAGTCTAAAGAGACTAAGCAAGCGAGAACGGACAATCTTAAGGTAGTTTGGTAAAGTATCGAAGTTACTACAAGGTACTCGAGATGTGTTTCGAGAAGTGTATAGTTTTAAGTGGAGCTATTAAGGACGGAAAGAGTAAATCTCGAGATGAGATAACTCGTAAACCGAAAGAACGAACTACGAGATTGTAGAGCGTCTTAGAATAGAATGAATGTTGGGAACGTTAATTACACATAAGTTTTTAGAAAACCTCTCGCGCTCCTTTCGGACCGAGAGCCGGATCGATCATTTGGACCGGTCCGGTTTTGGCTTCTTTTAATGTGCTTTAGCACTTACTTTCTTTCGTGATCAAAACTTTCACATTAATTAACGATTTTTAGGAATGTGGGGGGGGGGGGCATGAATGGGCCGACGTACCACTTACGGGAACTGAGTTCCGACACCTAGCTAGGGTGCACACGTCCCTCCTCCGGGTAGGAGTAGACATAGATCATGATCCGTACAATCGAGGGAAGAGAGGGCATGGTGCCATACCACTCGACATATTATATAGAGATGTTCGGGCCGAGCCCGCATCCCTTATTAATCTAACTACGAATTTCATAACGAATCTCGAAAAGAGATTTTAAACAAGCAAACCACATAACAAGTCTAGCAATAATTCCTATTAACGATAGTAATAGTAATAATGCTAACAATGGTCATTATCTCTAACAATCGGTTTTTCCTAGGTTTATTTTTATTTAGCAAGCAAAGTGTTCCCAACATAGAACAAGTTAACGGAAATTGAATTATCGAAAGGTTCAAGTAGAAAGTCCACTTGCCTTGGATTTCTTTCGGAATATTCGTAACTCAGAATTATAAACTCCTAGAGACGTCGAGCACTTCGACCTATTTGATCGAAAGGAAAGACGAACGGAAACGTATTAAAATCCTTATTTTAATATTAAATACGCTTTTCTCTTATTTTTCTCTTTTAAGAGAAAGAACATTAAATCTAAATTATTTTAGTTAACAATTTAGATATGGAATAGAAAATAATAAACCTTATTATTATTTTCAAAATAATACTCTTTATGATTTTAAAATATTTATTTTAAAGACATATGTAAAATCTTATTTATTAAATAAAAAGGAAATTCCTTTTAAACCATATGCAATAATTGAAATATACTTAAAATATAATTTGCATGCATTTTACTATTTCTAATGTCAAACTTTATTTTATTCTCAAAGTTTATGTGACAAGGTTAATTTTAACATGCAAGTATATTTTAACTATGAATAAACCCTTTTTACAACTATCAAAATTTTATACTAACTACTTAGTAAAAATTATTATTATGATCAACATTAATATCAAATGTTATGAATGATACATTATAAAAATATAATAAAGTCTCTAGTTGACATGCATGTATATATTACCTTATAAAAATATTTTATTCCTTACATGCAAAAATATACTAATTAAATAGGGTATGATTATGAAAATTCCTTTTTCTTTTATTAAGAAGAATATATATATATATACATATTTATTTTCACCTAGTGAACAAAACTAGGTTACGTGCAAGAAAGGATTTTTCATACATATTTTTAATAAAAATCCATGAACAACTATTTTAATTTTCTTAAGTGGATAAAAAAACTTATAATTTCATTTTAAACTCTAGATGGTTTAAAATATTTTATCAACATTTATTTTAGCTAGAATTGACATGCAAAAGAGTTTTAAGCTATAAAAACTCTTTTAAAAATACATGCAAGACACTTTGTAATTTAAATAACATGTGTTGCTCTTATTAACTTCTATTTTATCAAAAATTCTTAGAAAAGATTATTCTTAAGTTTTTAAATACATGCAAGAGAATTTAATTTATGAAAACTCTTTTAAAAGTACATGCAAATGCACTGTTAATTTAAAAGATCAAGTTTATCTTTACTAGACTTATTAATATTAAAAATTCATATAAAAACAATTTAAATGCTTATAAAGGACATGCATGAAGATTGCATGCATGTAAGGTTATCTTATAAAATTATCAAGACAAACTTTATTAAACAAATAATTTTTTTTGTATAAACAAAGAAAGAGATCTAGGCTTTTTAAATTAAATAAAATCAGAATTTCCAAGTTAAAACCATTTTTATAAGTTTAGGATTTATTAGAATTTCCCATATGACTTGTAAAAATAATTTTCTCTTAAATCCTTTGCATGCATGTTATAATTCATAAGAAATATGTACTAGTTTTATAAATCTCATAATCTGATTTTAAGAGATAAAAGGGGAAAATGGGCCTATTAAAATACTTAACAATTATAATCAGCCCATAAGTGTGTAAATAAAAGGCCCAAAGATAATTATACCCTTCTTCCTTCAATTGAAAACACGTACAACAGAGGCACAAAAATATCAGGATGGACGACGGCTCAGGGAGAACGCAGGCAAGGGAGAGGCGGCTCCTGGTGGCTCCGGCCAGGCACCTCGACGGCGGCGAGCAGGCGCACGACCAAGGGGAGCGCCTAGGTGCTGGCGGTCGGAGGTGGGCAGACTCAAAAAAAATAAAATCAATTTTTTTTATTTTAGGGAAAAAATTCAGCTTGATCTTGAGGGGATTTTGGTGAGAATTGAAAGTGTTTGAGAGTTGTTGGTGCCTTCTAAATGTCTATAGGGTCCTTTAAATAGCCCTTGAGATGGTGGAATGAATAATCATGTTAATCATGATCTCAAATCTCCTCCCATGGTGAGTGGGAGAGGGAGATTTTAACCCCATTAAAATAAAGGGTGGTAGTGGGGTGAATCTCTGCACAAAATCCCTCCCCAAATCTCCCCACTTAATGATCCAAACAAGCTTCAATCGGACTACAATTTCGGTTTTGACAAATACCACTGGGAGGAACGGGTTTAAATACAAATGGGTGCATTATACTTTTAGAAAAGCTAATTAGCACAATTGGTAAAGGGGTGAGTGGAGGAGTAGGAGGTCATGGGTTCAATTCCCATTATCCCACAACTTGTCTCCTTTTTATTTTACCCCTTTAACTATTTTATGGGCTTTTTAAATGGGTCGGGCTAAGGCCCATTGCTTTCTTTTTAAGAAAGAAAGGTTGGAAAGTTTAAGAGAAACGAATTTCCGTTAGGATAATAATTTATTAAATTCCATTTTTAATAAATTTTATTTATTCGATTAATTATTTCATGAGAATTATACTCCATTTATTTTAGAAATAAGTTTCGAATAAAAAGGAATATTATGAATTTATTTTATTTAATAAATAAATGATTAAAATTAAAAAAAAATTAATCATAAAAAAAGCGGCTATTACAACAGCACCCCCTTAAAAATAGTTTCGTCCCCGAAACTAGGAAAAGCTTAGGGCGGTATAATGTTATAACACGAGGATGGCAACAAACACTCACTACTGTGAGGTGACAACAGAAGTTCTAGTACCCCCTTAAAGAATATTTCATTCTAGGGCACTTATTTATTACAGTTTATGTAACACCCCGACTTCCGACGGGGCGCTACTAAGAAATAGACCTTACTAGGTACTATTAAATAGGTTGACAACTACACTTTAGGATCTTGCAACGCGGGCACGACGAGAAAACGAAATAAAAACATCCAACCTTTCTTTTATAAAAATATAGAAGACGTAGTTATGCATGAATTCCCGAAAACCTAATTATAAATATCCTGAATCTGACGAATCATTACCAACAATAAAATTATTCAATGAAAACAGAAGACAAGTCATAATACCAACTCTAATATAATAGTAAAAACAACATCCTAGAAAATCCTAAATAACTAACGTAAAACCCATCCCGCTATGACACGCGCTCTTTACCGCTCCGGCCCGCCATCTGACCTCAGTTCCTGCACGGCTCCTTGATTCATACCTGGAACTGAAAAATATTCCCCGAAGGGTCAGCGTCCAATCTACCAAGCTAGAGAGAATACGGAAATTGCAGAACGTTTTGAAAGCGTTTCTAAAGTCAGCATACAAATCCACAATCGCAATCATAACTCTAAAGGCCAATACCTAAATTAGTTATAATCAGTCACACACAGAACCACATATGCATTCACAATCACAATCTCATACACAACAATTCCTCCTTTTCCACAATCCGACTACCAAGGCGCTCATCACCGCGCCGAGTGCAGAGGCAGGCCCTCCCACTCCACTTCACAATCTCCCTTCTACCCCGGGCTAAGCCTCCACTGGAGCACTTGCCAAAAACACACAGATAATACTTTTCGTTTGAAGGGGTACGATTTTCCCAGTCACACGGGTCAAAGTAGCCAACTCTTCCTCCATGCCAGCTACGATGGGCCGTGTCGGAAACGGTACCAACACAGAGAAAACGTTCCAAAATAATTTCCGATAAAATACATTTAAAATCATTAACGCACACAACACACAAGGAGTTCAAAACAATTTTAAAGGTATACGGGACTAGTTCCCAAAACCCGCCCTACAATATCGATACGCAATCTAACAAGGGAGAAAAGAACCGAGCAAGTCGAAAAACGACTTACCTCGAACGAAGGATCCTCGGGAAGACGGAACTACGATCTCAAACGGACGATTCCCTAAAGAATATATGACAGAAGGATTAGGTTCGACCCTTACTACCTCTCAACAACGTGTTGATCGACAACCCTTGTTCCACAAACCCGACTTACAAAATAAATAAATAATTAAAAAAAATGACCCAATTATAATTAATAAATCCTTCTAACCTCCATATTCAACCAGCAATAATAATATATCCGTGACATAAAAATATAACTACTAACCCAATCTACTAGATTTTACCCAATACTATTTTATACCTAAAATAATGCTAAGCTAGCAATTTACTAGTTCACGCCAGGCGTCCAAATCCGAATTCGAAGTCAAACTAACCTATTAATTTGTAAAGCCCACTAAACAAGCCAATTAAATTACCTAAAAAAAACATCATCTCATATTAAATAAAACCTTGGCCCAACAACCCAACCCACTACTAAAACAAACCCAACTTTGGGCAAGAACAAATCCGAATCCCCCGTTCTTATTTTTCTCCAATTGATTACTTTGACCGAAGCATGACTTTGACCAGCTTTTGTGGGCCCCGTCCTTTTGTTCCCTCTTGACCGATTTTCGGTCAGACCCTTCTTCAACCTCTCGCCACCGGACATCCATGGCCCTCGGCCCGAATTCGCCGGATTTCCGTCCCTCTTCCTTGACTGGAACGCACCAACCGACTCCCCCTCGCCCCTTCTTTCTTCGACTGGCCACACACCAGCCCGACTCCCCATCGCGACTCCTCTGTTTCGCGGGTTGTAAACCGCGCCGGCGGCCCACGACGGCAAGCCCACTGCTGCTCCGACTTCTCCTCACACTCGCCCTCTCCCTAACTCTCGCACTAGCCACTCAACCCGACCTGGCCTTTACCCTGCCCCGCCCGACAACAAAGAACGGAGAGGAGCCCAAACTTACCGAGAAACGACGAGGGACGACGACTCCGGCGGCTTAACTTCGACAACGCCGCGACCCGAACGATCTGGTGAATAAATAGGACGGAAAAACCCACGTTGAGATGCTGATTAGAACCAGAAACGGGGAGGGAAAGGAATAGGCTTTACCGGCGAGAATTTCGGTGAAAATCCGACGACTTTACCGGCCCTCCAATCTGCATTTCAGTCGGAGAACACCCACGAAATCGTCGTCGCTTTACAGGTTAGACAGGGCTCTCGATCGATTAGGCGGAAGACAAGACAAGGACGTCCGCTTATGGTGGCACGGCGGCGATGGACCCGTGAATTCTTCCGGCCTCTCCACGAAGTTCGTGAAGTCGGCGTTTACAATTGGACGAGGAGAGGAAAAATCAGAAAAGGGGTTCGGTTATATACTATTCCACCAATTCGGTTATGAGAATCGAGATCGAATCGCGGGCGATAGAATTTTGGATAGAAGATTTGTAACTTGATGAGTTAATTTGGATAAGGATAAATACCAATTAAGATTGGATTTGGCTTTTGATCACATTTTTGATGTGAATTGCTTACAATCCTGATAATTGGCTTTTGGTTTACCTAATTAGATAAAATTTTATCGGACCCCAATCAAAGCTATCAAATTGGATCGGGAGTTCACTTTGGGCCTTGGCCCAAATCATAGGAGTAGAAGGAAAGTAATATATAAATTTATAATTGGGTGGATAATCGGTTACGGATTACTAATTAGTTTATTTTACGATTTTACTTGCGGATCGAAAACTCAAATGCTTGTAAGTGAAGGAAACCCATTTTCCGACTTACGAGAAACGAATACGGATATTACAGTTTATCTACTCGATGTTCCATGAACTTGACGCATCTAAGTACTCAACAACCTTCCGTTGGGTTAGTGCAAGGTTCTCCAAATTTACTCAAGTTCTAGAAGAATCTAACTTTTTTTTTTTGAAGTTACTAATGGAATAAGCATATTAATTGAAACGAGCACTTGAGTATCTCTAGGAGACGAGTACGAACATGACCAATCCATTCTATACTTCCAGAATAGAATCAAAGCGGATGGGTTCCTTTAAGATGGACATTAATTAAATTCCCGAGATAGAATCAATGTTTGGAAAGTGAGAGTCATGCCTTGGAAGGAGAATTTCGATTTTGAACTTCTAAAGAAGTTACTATTGGAACGAGTGATGGTTGTATCATAAGAGGAGGTAACCATCTTTATGATATCGTTTCTGAACATGTTAACCGTCGAGAAGTGGTTTGAGCGTCCCTTAATATTATATAATGCAATTCTTTATAAGAAAGTAATTCTTTCATAAATGAAGTTGAATTCGAGGGACTAAGTGGTTTCATCCCACCAATGTGATCAGCATCGGGGAACTATTTCCAACATAGTCGCTTAATATGTATATCTTCACAGGAACAAGACCTGAATTTCTACCTCAACCATGTGATCAAGATGGGAGGTAAAAGTCCATTCTTATTCACCACCATGAATCTATATTGAAATTTTTTTGTTATTATTATTATTTTATTTTTTTGATTTGTAAAACTAAAATTTTATTCCGATTTAAATGTAAACTTTTTAGGTGAACTTCGTAATACGATGAATATGTCGTAAAGTTAAATTATGTATTGGCTCGAAACTTTTTCTATATTAGGATAACGATGAAAAAGATTTATGGTTTGACATGCAAGGGTATTATATGATAACCCAAATCATATTACATAATTCGAAATGAGACACTCTTACTCGTAAGAGTTTCGAGATTTCCAACTACCGTGGGGATACAAAAGCGCCTTACTGGCAAAACTAACGTTATTACGGGTATTAGACTTAGATAGGAAGGAGTGTCCATCTATTCTTCTGGGACATCTGACGCAAAAGGTTCGTCACTGCGGTGCATCTCATGGAGTTGTTGACCTTGACTCTGAGATGTCATTGGCCCTTTTTCCTTATTATGTGCAGTTGACTGTACCGAAGCAGTTCCGACAGTCCTATTTGAGGTCTGAGGGTATTGGAATACCGAGTTGGAGCGTGCTTGACCTGATTTGCTTCCCACTTGCCTACAGTATAGGCGAAGATGTCCTACTTTTCCACAGTTGTAGCAAGTTTTGCGGTCCTTAGAGCAATTCCTGTTGATGTGTCCTTGTTCTCCACAGTTGTGGCAGACTATCGGACCCTTCGTAGATTTCAGATCCTTGGAAGGACCTTTCCTTAGTTGAGTCAGGTCTCCTCTTGTTTTCGTTTGACCATCTTGAACCTTGTGGAGATGCTGGTCTCTTAAACCCACTTTGATTTCAGTGATGAGGTTTTCCACCACCGTTCTTTCTACGTTCAGGTTCACCTAGAGTGGTCTCCATTCGGTAGGCTGCATCCACATATTCCTCGAGTGTTGCGAAGTGGCGGTTTACAATCCAAGGTTTGATGGAGTCGCTCATCCAACTATGGAAACGTCGGATCTTCTGCCGCTCAGTAGTTATTTCCTCTTCGGCGTATTGCAGCAAATGGTTGAACTTCTTTGCTCTTTCCACAACACTGAGCCCGTGGACCTTTGCTGAAAGCAGCTCGTCCAATTTCTCGTCTTTCATGGCAGCAATGAAGAAACGATTCATCATTTTATCCTTGAACATATTCCATGTTAGATCGGGATGGGTAGCCAAGCTCGAGCTCTCCCACCACTCTCCGGCTTCACCCTTAAGCCTTAGGGCGGCCATATGCACCTTGTTAGCCTCAGAACAATGCACATTCCTTAGTAACCTCTTTACATGGGAGAACCAATACTGAATTCCGGCAGGATCTCCACTTCCGTCATATGATTCTGGTTTCATAGTGTTAAAGACCTTAAGGCCGCTTGCAAAGTTTGTCTCCACTTCTTTTCCACGAGCATCAACTGCTCCTTGTTCCACCTCTTGATTCTCCACAACAACTGGATCTGGCACAACTGGAGGAATCGACTCTCGTACTATTTCTCGAAACATGGCCCGAAAGGTTTCCATAGTGCCTTCATTGAGCACTAGAGGAGGGTTTGGTACAGGAGGACGATTGACACGAGGCAATCCTCTAACTTCAGATTGACTTTCCTCGTTTTCATCTCTAACTTGAGTTCGGTTTCGGTGGCTAGTACCTCTTGTATCCACCATCTGAATAACGGCACAAATGTTCCTTTTGGTTAATTAACATTTGTATAAGGTAGGTATTAAGGTACACTTTTAGGAAAGATGGAATTAATATAAAATGTCCTTGGATTCTATAAGACGAAGATACTTGAAGGAAGTAAGGAAATTTAAACAAAGATTTAAACATAAGAATGTTGTTAAGAGAACTTTTCTTTTCACGGAGTTACTTAGAAGTTTTTTTTTTTGAAATAGATTAAATAACACTTGAACTTAGAAGAAATTTCTAAGTTATAAATTTTCTTAGAATGAATTAAACTTTGAAAGTGTTCAAAAAAAATGACCTAGTTATGAAAGTTCAAGGACTTATTACTTAAGTTTTGGAAGATAGAAAAGAAGATTTTAATAATAAAAATTTTCGGTTTGAAGATAAAGATTGAAGATTCTCGGTTTCAAAAGTTTTTGGTTTTGAAAACAAAGCGTTCGGCTCTGATACCATAATTGTAACACCCCTATTTTGCAACGATAGGTGTTACCGCTAGTGACCTCGGATTTTACCATCCAAAGTCACCCAAGGCTTTATAAGGTATTAAGTTAATTAGAAACATGCGGAATTATAGAATTTTTACAATAAAAAGAGTTGCTCATATATGAGACTTTAGAAATACTTATTACATACCATGGTTTAGTTTAGCGAAGTCTAGAACTTTAAGTATTGTTAAGCAGCGGAAATTAAAATAACATTGTTTTTGCTTAAGCGTAGAATGACCCGAAAGTGAGCAAAATATCATACTTGATTTAAAACCGATTTCCTTCCTTCTCTTGATTGATCTTCTTCCTTCACGCCTTTGATGGAGGTTTCCTGGATTCTGGCATTTGGCGCGAAAGGCGGAAAATGCCACGCAGAATTGCGGAAAAACAGAATTAGTCTAAAGAGACTAAGCAAGCGAGAACGGACAATCTTAAGGTAGTTTGGTAAAGTATCGAACTTACTACAAGGTACTCGAGATGTGTTTCGAGAAGTGTATAGTTTTAAGTGGAGCTATTAAGGACATAAAGAGTAAATCTCGAGATGAGATAACTCGTAAACCGAAAGAACGAACTACGCGATTGTAGAGCGTCTTAGAATAGAATGAATGTTGGGAACGTTAATTACACATAAGTTTTTAGAAAACCTCTCGCGCCCCTTTCGGACCGAGAGTCGGATCGATCATTTGAGACCGGTCCGATTTTGGCTTCTTTTAATGTGCTTTAGCACTTACTTTCTTTCGTGATCAAAACTTTCACATTAATTAACGATTTTTAGGAGTGTGGGGGGCCATGAATGGGCCGACGTACCACTTACGGGAACTGAGTTCCGGCACCTAGCTAGGGTGCACACGTCCCTCCTCCGGGTAGGAGTAGACATAGATCATGATCCGTACAATCGAGGGAAGAGAGGGCATGGTGCCATACCACTCGACATATTATATAGAGATGTTCGGGCCGAGCCCGCATCCCTTATTAATCTAACTACGAATTTCATAACGAATCTCGAAAAGAGATTTTAAACAAGCAAACCACATAACAAGTCTAGCAATAATTCCTATTAACGATAGTAATAGTAATAATGCTAACAATGGTCATTATCTCTAACAATCGATATTTCCTAGGTTTATTTTTATTTAGCAAGCAAAGTGTTCCCAACATAGAACAAGTTAATGGAAATTGAATTATCGAAAGGTTCAAGTAGAAAGTCCACTTGCCTTGGATTTCTTTCGGAATATTCGTAACTCAGAATTATAAACTCCTAGAGAGGTCGAGCACTTCGACCTATTTGATCGAAAGGAAAGACGAACGGAAACGTATTAAAATCCTTATTTTAATATTAAATACGCTTTTCTCTTATTTTTCTCTTTTAAGAGAAAGAACATTAAATCTAAATTATTTTAGTTAACAATTTAGATATGGAATAGAAAATAATAATCCTTATTATTATTTTCAAAATAATACTCTTTATGATTTTAAAATATTAATTGAAATTCCTTTAAACCATATGCAATAATTGAAATATACAGGAGCGTACGTTTCATCGTAGTCGATCCCTTCTTGTTGATTGTACCCTTTTGCTACAAGTCTCACCTTATTCCTTGTGACAGCTCCGGTGTCATCAAGTTTGTTCCTGAATACCCACTTTGTTCCTATAGCCATTTTGTGCTTTAGTTTGGGAACTAATCTCCATACATTGTTCCTCTCAAACTGGTGTAGTTCCTCTTGCATAGCAACTATCCAGTCAGGATCTTTTAATGCTTCCTTCACATTCTTGGGCTCTGCAAGAGAGATAAATGCATTGAAAGCACAAAAATTCTTAATAGAGGAACGAGTAAGCACACCTTTATCGTATGGAGTGATGATGTTGTCAACAAGATGATCCCTCTTTTGATGATAGTTTCCGACTTCGATCTGAGTGGGATATGTTCTTGACTCCTCTTGTTCCTGTTGGTCTGTCGTTCCAAGAGATGTTCCTTCCGCTTGATCTTCCACTTGATCTTCTTTTTGTGGAGTATCATCTTCAGGAATCAAAGTACTTTCTGTGTCATCTCCATCCAGGTTGGGACTGGGAGGAGTGGCTTCTTCATTTGGAGCTTGTGTACTTGAATATGGATCGACTTCATCATCTGAGTCTGTATTTAGAACCTTCAGTACGTCCTCGTTACTTGACAGGTTCCCTCCATTTTTGGACTCGTCAAAGACAATATGAATGCTTTCTTCAAACTTCTTGGTCCTTTTATTGAACACTTTGTAAGCCTTGCTGTTGGATGCATACCCCAGAAAGATGCCTTCGTCACTCCTTGGATCAAACTTGCCTAGCTCGTCTTTTCCGTTGTTGTGAACAAAGCACCTGCATCCAAAGACTTTCAAGTGGGACATATTTGGTTTTCCCCCTGATTAGTTCGTATGGAGTTTTAGAAAAGTTGGATTAATGATATAGCAAGCGGTACCGACTGCCTCAGCCCAAAAGGACCGAGGCAAGTTACTTGCCAACATCATAGTACGAGCCATATTTTGCAGTGTTCCATTCTTTCTTTCTGCTACGCCGTTTTGTTGAGGAGTCCTCGGTGCAGAAAAGTTTTGAGAAACTCCATGTTCATCACAGTAGCTATGAAACATGGAATTCTTCAACTCTGTTCCGTTATCCAACATGATAGCCTTCAATTTTTGTTCTGCTAATGCTTCTACCTTCTTGATCCAGCTTTTGATTGCCATGAACGTCTCATCTTTGGAACCTAGAAAGAGAGTCTATGTATATCTAGTAAAATCATCAACAATAACAAAAATATACATGCTACCTCCATGACTTTTCACCCACATGAGACCACACAAATCCATGTGTACCATCTTAAGGGGATGAGAAGTGTTGATCGACAACTTTGGCTGAAAAGACGATTTGCTTTGTTTTCCTTTCACACATTCTTCACACAAGCTTTCCTTTTCTGCAAGAACTTTGGGAAGTCCTATCACCAGATTTTGTGAGTAGAGTTTGTGAATTTCTCGATGATTTGCGTGACCAAACCTCCTATGCCAGAGATCAGTCTTATCAACAACCGTAACAAAGCATAATCCTTCTTGTGGTTGGAAACTTGAGTTTACAAAATACACATTATTGTGCCTCTTTCCCTTCAGGACCACACGATTTGAATTCTTGTTCTTGATCGTACAACCATCTGAGGTAAAAGAAACCTCGTTGTTCCCTTGGTCACAAGGCTGAGCAATACTCAATAGATCATTTAACTTGACTTCACCTGTTCCAATGATTTCTCCTTGATTGTTGTTGCCAAAGGAAATATTTCCTCTAGCATTGATCTGAAGTGAGGACAGAATACTCTCGTTCCCTGTCATGTGACATGAACACCCGATGTCAAGGATGCAGCGGATGTTCCCCTCACTTCAACCTGCAAGAACGAAATCACGTTTAACGACCCAGGCTTGCTTAGCCTTCCCAGGTCGGTTAGCAGAGCTCACAAAATGATAAATTTGAGATTGAACTAAAGTAGCTTTCTGTGGACTCTTGGAACTAGAAGCAATATTTGAGGGATCAACACAGTTTTTCCCTTTATTAGTTTTATATTATTGCTTCTTTTGTGGTGGGTGAACTGGTTTCTTTTTGTTCTGATGAGATTTGTCATACCCTTGATTTTTCTTACCAGACCATTGTTTCTTGTTGTTCCTTGTATTCTGGTTTTGAACCTTTTTGTTAGACACACCTAATTTAACTTTACAGTCTTTTTGAACATGACCTCCCTTACCACATTGATAGCACACCCTATAATATTCGTCAAGATAGCGTTTAGGATGTGGTTTTTGGAGGGTCCGCTCCTTTGCACGTTCCTTTGAAGGAACTCTGTGCTGGTTCCCTTGAGACTGTTTTAGATATATCTTATGAGCCGTTTTACCAAAATACCACTCTGAGTTATCATTTAAATTATTCTTCAGAATCTTAACCCTACCCTCTAGATGCGTAACTTTATCTCTAGCAGATTGAAGTTCCCTAGCTTTTCTTTCCATCTTTTCTTCAAAGCTAAGGTCATCAAGAGGATATTCAGATTTATCTTTACCATAACCAATACCACACCTAGCCGGATTAAACACAATGTGAGTTCGTTTATTAAGCTCATTCTCTAATTCCTCTCCTCTAAGTTTAAAGATAAGCATATCCATTCTAAGTTCGTTATTGGTTTCAGTGTGAGTCTTAATATCTTCTTTTAACTCTTTACACACAGTACAAGGAACAACACTAGTAACAGTTGACTCTGATAATTTTTCTTCAAGAATAAGACATTTCTCATCAGCAACTACTATTTCATCTTGCATTTTCATGTTATCTTCAAAAGGCTTTTTAACAAGAATGACAAGATCAGATTGTTTAGCATTTTCTAAACTAGCAAGGAATTGTTCAGGAGTTACCTCTTGGTCGACATCTTCAGTCTTCAGAGTCATGGAACAGATCTTTGATTCAGATTCATCATTTGAGTCAAGATCCCATGCATCGATGTAGGCCTTCTTCTTCTCGTTCCCAGACTCATTACCTTTGGGACAACTTTTGGCATAGTGACCCTTTTCTTGACAATTGAAGCAGGTAACGTCCTTGATGTCCTTCTTCTCAGTGTTGACCTTCTCTTTTTCTTTTAAGGCCCCTTGCTTCTTGCCTCTCTTGTAAAATTGTAACACCCCTATTTTGCAACGATAGGTGTTACCGCCAGTGACCTCGGATTTTACCATCCAAAGTCACCCAAGGCTTTATAAGGTATTAAGTTAATTAGAAACATGCGGAATTATAGAATTTTTACAATCAAAAGAGTGGCTCATATATGAGACTTTAGAAATACTTATTACATACCATGGTTGAGTTTAGCGAAGTCTAGAACTTTAAGTATTGTTAAGCAGCGGAAATTAAAATAACATTGTTTTTGCTTAAGCGTAGAATGACCCGAAAGTGAGCAAAATATCATACTTGATTTAAAACCGATTTCCTTCCTTCTCTTGATTGATCTTCTTCCTTCACGCCTTTGATGGAGGTTTCCTGGATTCTGGCATTTGGCGCGAAAGGCGGAAAATGCCACGCAGAATTACGGAAAAACAGAATTAGTCTAAAGAGACTAAGCAAGCGAGAACGGACAATCTTAAGGTAGTTTGGTAAAGTATCGAAGTTACTACAAGGTACTCGAGATGTGTTTCGAGAAGTGTATAGTTTTAAGTGGAGCTATTAAGGACGGAAAGAGTAAATCTCGAGATGAGATAACTCGTAAACCGAAAGAACGAACTACGAGATTGTAGAGCGTCTTAGAATAGAATGAATGTTGGGAACGTTAATTACACATAAGTTTTTAGAAAACCTCTCGCGCTCCTTTCGGACCGAGAGCCGGATCGATCATTTGGACCGGTCCGGTTTTGGCTTCTTTTAATGTGCTTTAGCACTTACTTTCTTTCGTGATCAAAACTTTCACATTAATTAACGATTTTTAGGAATGTGGGGGGGGGGGGGGGGCATGAATGGGCCGACGTACCACTTACGGGAACTGAGTTCCGACACCTAGCTAGGGTGCACACGTCCCTCCTCCGGGTAGGAGTAGACATAGATCATGATCCGTACAATCGAGGGAAGAGAGGGCATGGTGCCATACCACTCGACATATTATATAGAGATGTTCGGGCCGAGCCCGCATCCCTTATTAATCTAACTACGAATTTCATAACGAATCTCGAAAAGAGATTTTAAACAAGCAAACCACATAACAAGTCTAGCAATAATTCCTATTAACGATAGTAATAGTAATAATGCTAACAATGGTCATTATCTCTAACAATCGGTTTTTCCTAGGTTTATTTTTATTTAGCAAGCAAAGTGTTCCCAACATAGAACAAGTTAACGGAAATTGAATTATCGAAAGGTTCAAGTAGAAAGTCCACTTGCCTTGGATTTCTTTCGGAATATTCGTAACTCAGAATTATAAACTCCTAGAGAGGTCGAGCACTTCGACCTATTTGATCGAAAGGAAAGACGAACGGAAACGTATTAAAATCCTTATTTTAATATTAAATACGCTTTTCTCTTATTTTTCTCTTTTAAGAGAAAGAACATTAAATCTAAATTATTTTAGTTAACAATTTAGATATGGAATAGAAAATAATAATCCTTATTATTATTTTCAAAATAATACTCTTTATGATTTTAAAATATTTATTTTAAAGACATATGTAAAATCTTATTTATTAAATAAAAAGGAAATTCCTTTAAACCATATGCAATAATTGAAATATACTTAAAATATAATTTGCATGCATTTTACTATTTCTAATGTCAAACTTTATTTTATTCTCAAAGTTTATGTGACAAGGTTAATTTTAACATGCAAGTATATTTTAACTATGAATAAACCCTTTTTACAATTATCAAAATTTTATACTAACTACTTAGTAAAAATTATTATTATGATCAACATTAATATCAAATGTTATGAATGATACATTATAAAAATATAATAAAGTCTCTAGTTGACATGCATGTATATATTACCTTATAAAAATACTTTATTCCTTACATGCAAAAATATAGTAATTAAATAGGGTATGATTATGAAAATTTCTTTTTCTTTTATTAAGAAGAATATATATATACATATTTATTTTCACCTAGTGAACAAAACTAGGTTACATGCAAGAAAGGATTTTTCATAAATATTTTTTTATAAAAATCCATGCACAACTATTTTAATTTTCTTAAGTGGATAAAAAAAACTTATAATTTCATTTTAAACTCTAGATGGTTTAAAATATTTTATCAACATTTATTTTAGCTAGAATTGACATGCAAAAGAGTTTTAAGCTATAAAAACTCTTTTAAAAATACATGCAAGACACTTTGTAATTTAAATAACATGTGTTGCTCTTATTAACTTCTATTTTATCAAAAATTCTTAGAAAAGATTATTCTTAAGTTTTTAAATACATGCAAGAGAATTTAATTTATGAAAACTCTTTTAAAAGTACATGCAAATGCACTTTTAATTTAAAAGATCAAGTTTATCTTTACTAGACTTACTAGTTGATGACCCGGACCTTGCCTGGGGACTTTTTTAAATAAAATTGTAATATATTATTTAAATATGATATATTTATTATTGTTTATATAATAAAACAATATTATAAATATTTAAGTTAATTATAATAATATCTTTTATTATTAAAATGAATACAAATATTATCATATTCTTAAAATTTTTATTTATAATATTTATGTAATAATCATACAAATGTTGACGTTCTTAACTTATTGGGTTGACCCGAGTCCGCACAAAAACCGCAATGAATTGACCCAATCAACCCGTAAATTTTAATGACATGAACTTGTACTCAACCGAAGCTGAAATGACCGAGCCTAAATCTGACTAAACTGACCCGATTAACTGGTTTAACATTAAGGGATCAATAATTTTTTATTTATTTATTAAGGGACCCATAATATGAAAAATCAACATACTTATGGATAGAAAATTAATATATTGTAAAACATAACATATCTATACCGATATTAATTAAAAATTGTCATATTTATTGATATAAAAATGGTATAAAATATCATCATGCTTATGGATAGAAAATTTAAAAAGTTGTCATATTTGTGAATGAAAAAGCAATCTATGAAAATATAAAAGTTAATATAAATTCAAAGATTAAAAACATGGTCCATATTATTCAAAAAAGTGTGGGCATAATTATTGATGCAATATTAATATAAACAATTTCGTACTAAAACTATGGTGACTTAAATTAAAATTTAATGACAATATTGTATTTAACTATCATATTTATAGATCGAACATTAATATATAAAACCAGACATATTTATGGATGAAAATTTAAAAAATTATCATTCTTAAACATATAAAATTAATATTGAAAAATTCGAAATTAATATGAAAACTATGGTCAATATTCATTAAAAACATTGACATACATACAAACAAAAAATTAATATAAAAATCCGAAATTAATATAAAAATATATGATTAAAAATATGGTTCATACTAACTAAAAACTTTAGTGTAATTTTTAATAAATAGTTAATATAAAAGAATCTGAAAATTTAAGATTGAAAACCCGTAAATTAAAATATGGTCCATATTTTATACTTATAGATATAAAAGTTATCTATTTCATTTAGAGATATTAAACTAATTTATTATGGGATTTTGAAGTAAAAAAGGATTATTGGGATATTAAATTACTATTTTATATTTGTCATATTTATGGATAGAAACTTAATATTAAAAATTTACTTATAGAAAGAAAAGCTATAAAAAATAATTTTATATCTATCATATTTATGGATAAAAAAACTTATCTATTTTACTCTAATATAGTAAATTAGTATTTTTATGTGTCATACATATGGATAGAATTATTGTATTATTTCTTTGTATTTGTTAAATTTTGATTAAATTGATATATGTAAGGATATTTCTAAAAAAATATACCTATCTTATCTACAAAAAACTATTATTTACAATATAATAAACATGTGCAAAGATAAAAATAATGAAAACTCGTACCAAATTTTCAAATTGATAATCATACCAAATTGATAATTAAATATTAGAATATAATGGAAAACAATCACGATAAAGTTAATATCCGTATGACAAATTGTAATCGTTAATATTGATCAATTTTAACTATACTTTTTGCAAATTTTGTTATCCACATAGTATAATTTTTATAAATATTGTATGTATACTCGTGAAAAAATAACCATACGATCAATTATGTAGTATTTTTTTATATATATTTTATAGATAGAAGATAATTAAATAGTATAATATAATGAACATGAACAAAGATAAAAAGAATTGTAGAAATAAAAAGTTATCCAATCTCATAGTAAATTGAAAAAAATATAAATTCTTATATAATATATTTTATTTATACTATATGGATATAAGATATTTAAATATTATAATATAATGAACATGAACAAATATAAAAATAATGGGTAGAGTTAAAAATTTATCCAATCTCAAATAAAATTGATAAAATAAATTGTTAAGTAAGTGGATAAAATTGGAAATTCCATATGGTGATTAGATTACATAATATATAATTTATTAAGAAAATCATTATTAAAAATAGGTTGGCTGGGATATAAATTATTAATGACGAAACTGCCCAAAAATGTTTTAGGTTTAGAAGATATATATTGATTAATATTAAAAATTCATATAAAAACAATTTAAATGCTTATAAAGGACATGCATGAAGATTGCATGCATGTAAGTTTATCTTATAAAATTATCAAGACAAACTTTATTAAACAAAGAATTTTTTTGTATAAACAAAGAAAGAGATCTAGGCTTTTTAAATTAAATAAAATCAGAATTTCCAAGTTAAAACCATTTTTATAAGTTTAGGATTTATTAGAATTTCCCATATGACTTGTAAAAATAATTTTCTTTTAAATCCTTTGCATGCATGTTATAATTCATAAGAAATATGTACTAGTTTTATAAATCTCATAATCTGATTTTAAGAGATAAAAGGGGAAAATGGGCCTATTAAAATACTTAACAATTATAATCAGCCCATAAGTGTGTAAATAAAAGGCCCAAAGATAATTATACCCTTCTTCCTTCAATTGAAAACACGTACAACAGAGGCACAAAAATATCAGGATGGACGACGGCTCAGGGAGAACGCAGGCAAGGGAGAGGCGGCTCCTGGTGGCTCCGGCCAGGCACCTCGACGGCGGCGAGCAGGCGCACGACCAAGGGGAGCGCCCAGGTGCTGGCGGTCGGAGGTGGGCAGACTCAAAAAAATAAAATCAATTTTTTTTTTATTTTAGGGAAAAAAATTCAGCTTGATCTTGAGGGGATTTTGGTGAGAATTGAAAGTGTTTGAGAGTTGTTGGTGCCTTCTAAATGTCTATAGGGTCCTTTAAATAGCCCTTGAGATGGTGGAATGAATAATCATGTTAATCATGATCTCAAATCTCCTCCCATGGTGAGTGGGAGAGGGAGATTTTAACCCCATTAAAATAAAGGGTGGTAGTGGGGTGAATCTCTGCACAAAATTCCCTCCCCAAATCTCCCCACTTAATGATCGAAACAAGCTTCAATCGGACTACAATTTTGGTTTTGAGAAATACCACTGGGAGGAACAGGTTTAAATACAAATGGGTGCATTATACTTTTAGAAAAGCTAATTAGCACAATTGGTAAAGGGGTGAGTGGAGGAGTAGAAGGTCATGGGTTCAATTCCCATTATCCCACAACTTGTCTCCTTTTTATTTTACCCCTTTAATTATTTTATGGGCTTTTTAAATGGGCCGGGCTAAGGCCCATTGCTTTCTTTTTAAGAAAGAAAGGTTGGAAAGTTTAAGAGAAACGAATTTCCGTTAGGATAATAATTTATTAAATTCCATTTTTAATAAATTTTATTTATTCGATTAATTATTTCATGAGAATTATACTCCATTTATTTTAGAAATAAGTTTCGAATAAAAAGGAATATTATGAGTTTATTTTATTTAATAAATAAATGATTAAAATTAAAAAGAATTAATCATAAAAATAGCGGCTATTACAACAGTACCTCCTTAAAAATAGTTTCGTCCCCGAAACTAGGAAAAGCTTAGGGCGGTATAATGTTATAACACGAGGATGGCAACAAACACTCACTACTGTGAGGTGACAACAGAAGTTCTAGTACCCCCTTAAAGAATATTTCATTCTTTACTTAAGATGATAATAACTTGGGAAAACATCTCTGCATCTTTTGCACCGTCTCTCAAATTTCTCTAGTCGTTCCCTCATCATCATTCTTTGGATAGGGACCTAACTAGGGCACTTATTTATTACAGTTTCTCTACTCGATGTTCCACGAACTTGACGCATCTAAGCACTCAACAACCTTCCGTTGGGTTAGTGCAAGGTTCTCCAAATTTACTCAAGTTCTAGAAGAATCTAACTTTTTTTTTGAAGTTACTAATGGAATAAGCATATAAATTGAAATGAGCACTTGAGTGTCTCTAGGAGACGAGTACGAAAATGACCAATCCATTCTATACTTCCAGAATAGAATCAAAGCGGATGGGTTCCTTTAAGATGGACATTAATTAAATTCCCGAGATAGAATCAATGTTTGGAAAGTGAGAGTCATGCCTTGGAAGGAGAATTTCGATTTTGAACTTCTAAAGAAGTTACTATTGGAACGAGTGATGGTTGTATCATAAGAGGAGGTAACCATCTTTATGATATCGTTTCTGAACATGTTAACCGTCGAGAAGTGGTTTGAGCGTCCCTTAATATTATATAATGCAATTCTTTATAAGAAAGTAATTCTTTCATAAATGAAGTTGAATTCGAGGGACTAAGTGGTTTCATCCCACCAATGTGATCAGCATCGGGGAACTATTTCCAACATAGTCGCTTAATATGTATATCTTCACAGGAACAAGACCTGAATTTCTACCTCAACCATGTGATCAAGATGGGAGGTAAAAGTCCATTCTTATTCACCACCATGAATTATAATTATCAAAAATCACATCCAATCAATGTAACTAAAACGGAATTAAGCTCGAACAAATTAACCCTAATAAAATCTACCAATTTAAATGAATTAATTAAATCTCAATCGAATTAAATATTTAACCCACCAAATTGAAAAATGGCTAACATGCCGTTGCTTCATCTATACCTAAATTGCCAATAAAAATCTTGTTGGAAATTAAAAAATTTGTGTGAAAATAAAAAATCTTACTTCCATCCTAACAAAATCAGCAAATATCCAAAGCAAAACTCTAACTTTGAAAATGAGGATTGAAGAGTAAGAACCCTAACCAAGTGCCTCGTGAATGACATTGATGGAGAACGACAAAGGTATGAGTTGGTCCTCCTCCGATATCGTTGTTTGGACTCTGGAAATTTAATGGCTCGGGATCAAGCGACTATCCTATATCTCAGAAAATGGCCTCATCAATGGCATCAAATGAGAACATAAATCGGTCGAGAAACAATAGATCTTGATGAAGAATCGATTGGGAAACAACAAATCTTGATGGAGCGACAAGCCTATGTTCCGGAAAATGACCTCTGGCATCGAAGAGTGAACTAAATAGGGGGAAGAGTAAACAGAATATGCGGAGACCAAACCTTGGAAAAAAAGTCGGCCATGGAAACTTCCAACACACATGGCTAGAGAAAAGTCGACAATGGAAAATAATGGGATGGGATGTTCAGTAATTAAAAAGATGATGTGTAATTTTAACAAAAAAAAGAAGATGATGTGTAAATATATGTCTCATGTGGATGATGAAGTGGAAAAAAATAATTAATGTTTAATTTTCATGAAGCAGGGAGAAATTGCCATGTGGCAAAATCATATGTGGCGCAATATGGGATCGCCAAGTGGAGAAATCCGACGTGGCGCAATATGGTGGCTCGAATCCTTACTGGTTTTAATTATATATATAGATTACCTCGTGCATTGATTCTGAAGTTCTATGGGCTGTATTCTGTACTGATTGGGCTGCATTGTGGGTCGCATCTTGTGCCCTTTGCATCATACCTCTGGATTGCTTCCATTAAAACATCAATAATGAACCAAAATATAAGATCCCAAATTTCAATTTAAATTACATCTAAAAATAAGTATATATATAAATATAAAATAGGGTCTTAATATTTTATACTTCTTGAGAAATATAGCATAAAAAATGCCTCGGCATATAGGCGCTAACATTGAAACATATAGAGATAACTAACCTCAGCTTGGCCCTTGGTCTCTCAATTGTTTGAGTCCAACGAGTCCTAAAACAATGAGTTGCTACAAAGATCAAGTTTTACTAGGAGAAAACCTAGATCTTAGCAATAGAATGTATCAACTTCAACAAGGTGATCAATCAAGCAGAAATCAATACAATCAATAAAGATTAAGCCCAAGAGAATTGAAATAACTTGGAAGGAATAAACTTGAGAAGAGAATCTCACAATGCACTTGAATCCAAATGCTTCAACATGAATAGAATTAAAGGAGTTTAGCTCTCGATAGAATGAGAGAATATAAAAGTAGTAGAATAATATGTGGTAGAAAGTCTTAGAGATAAATCTTACAAAGTCTGAAAACTAGGCTTAAATAGCCAACTCAAAAACACGATCTTAAAAGAAAGGAACGTAATATTTAAAGATAGATATAATCTCTGTCTCGGATTTTACTAACGTTGGATTCCGCAGCCGCGGAATTGGGGTCCGTGGTCGTGGATTGACTTTTCTTGACTCTTCGAGGCAGTGTGAATCCGCGGTCCGAGCCGAGTAATCCGCGGTCGCGGAATTGGGACCCACGGTCGCGGTTCTTCTCCTGATAACATTCTGACGGTACTTTAGGAGGCTATTGTAATACTCAGGTTCTCGAAAAACCCGATAACTATGTCTCGTTCCAATCCTACCCACATATTTTATATTTTGGCCTATTAATCCAATAAAAGTGTTGGCCTCCTATTGACAATGGGCCGAGAAGCCCAATCGGGTACCCAATTGGCTAGCTAGCCCAAGTGAAAGACCGAGCCCCCACCTTTCTTTGGTTTCACTATCCGCTAACCTTGGAGAACCCTAGTTCTATCACGGGAGTGCGTCACAAACTGAGGGGGATTAGAGGGAGATCTTGAGCTCGAGCTGCTCGCCGCCGTCCCCCACGCTTGGGGCTTAATCGACGATCAAAGCCTCCGTATCGGGCCGCTTCCTAGCCGGTGATATACGCCATCACCACCGTTAGCAATTGACCTTCCTCTTCGAGGGTCCTTGGAGCTAGATCTCATCATGAGCATCGTCCTCCTCGATGCTCGCGTCAGCTTCGATCTCCTTGTCGTTGGAGAAGAAGAACCAGGGGGTGAGTCGGGCCTTCTTCGCCACCATCCGCCATCGTAGGTTAGTGTCGCTGGTTAATGAACCGCACCGGTGCTCGTCTTTACGGCCGCCAGAGCAACCACAACGAGAAGCTGGTCTATTGTGTGCGGATCTGTCATTATTCGATCAATCCGTGTCAACCACTCGACTCGACCGTCGACCCGCCGTGCTCGCTTGGCTTCATTGCGCCAACCCCGAGCCCAATCGCCACTGTCGAAATAATCTCCGATTGACCGGTCATGTTCGCGTGGTTCGTTGCTCCTCTTACCGTCGCAAGTGGCTTTTCCGATTTGCCTCTTCCGTGTGGGCTAGCCGAGACCCGATTCTGGTGCGTGCTTGCTTCTGGTTTGCTGCGGCCAGGTGGTGTCATCTTGGTGGGTGTCGATTTGGGCACAAGTGAATTCAAGATCGTGTTGTCGCATTGGGATCGCTCAAGTGTCGGGGGTCCTCGTCGACGCTCGTCTTTGGACCGAGTTCGTTCCTCGGGCGTCGCCGATAGGGCGTGGCCTTCTTCTCCTTTTGCATATGTGCTAAGCTAACGGAAATGAGGAGGGACTCTGTTTGTCTTCTAAGTGCTGGTGTCATCTCTTCTCGACGGTGGTCGACCATTGTCGCCGACGAGGGCGTGCGTAACTGCCTGATCGGATTTCGCTTTATTCGGTCATTGAGGGTTTATGACTTATGAGAATTCGTTCTTGAGGTAAGTCGTTCTGCGACTTGCTCGGCTTAATTTAATTCTTGTTAGATTGGGTGTCATGTGTGTGGAATTGGTTTTGGGAATTAGTCCCTTTGTTTATTATTTCAATTTAAAATCATTTTAATCTGTATCTATGTGAACTTTGAATTCGATTGTGACTGTGTGTGTATTGGTAGATTCAATTGTGATTCTAATTGCCTTGGTGTTTGTGATTGTATGTGTACTTGTAATTGTAAGTGTGATGTAATAGTATTTGTTAAGGTAAATGGTAATTGTAGTTATTGTTGTGATTGTAATTGTGACTATGGTTGTGATTGTAATTATGACTATGATTGTGTTGGTAATTGTAATTGTGAATGTGAATGTGAATGCGATTGTGTTTGAATTTGTGATTGTGTTTGCAATTGTGATTGCGTTCAAATTGATATTGTGGTTGTGCTTGTTATTGGAATTGTTCGAGTCTATTTTCTTCCGTTGCATGGTTGCTTCCGTCTTTCGAGGTTAATGGCTTGTTGACTTGCTTTGCTTACGACTGTTATGTGTAAAATGAGTGAATTGATTGTATAAACCTCATTTGGAATGATTCCATATTATGTGCTTGTATATTTAATTGAAATTATGAAAAATTCTTTTTAAACATTTTTTCGTTATGCGTGCTTTGGGTTCCACCGGTATGGTCATGGGTGCGGGTACACTGGAGATGATGAGGCCCCCGGGCATGATCATGCGGCTGGAAGGAACCCCCTTCTAAAAATAAAACAAATTGTTCTGGCAAACGCTCTAGTAGAGGTTTAGCCGGGGAAAGAAGGGTGAATGGGGAAAATGGGCACGTGTATAGGTACGCGCCCTGACCGTGCGCCATAGATGAGAGGCTGGAGGGTGCCATATGTATTTGAGGATGATGTTTGGTTGCTATTTTATTTGATGGACTTTGTTTGAATAGTCTCGTGTTCATGGGTTTTGTTTAACGGAATGTATTTTGTGGTTATATATGTTGGGAAGATCTTTATGAAGATTACTGTTATCCTTGTTACTACTATTGATGTCATCTGTATAAGTTTTTCTATTGTGATACTGTTGTATTTTTAATGTGGTTATAATTATGATGTTGTTTGTATGTGTGTGTGTGTGTGTGTGTGTGTGTTTGTGTGTTTGTGTGTATGGGTGTCTATGTGATTATTTAACGTTAAGTGCTGAATTGATATGAATCAATAATTATTGATTTATGTATGAATCTTGGTTGCTAGGGTTCTGTGTGGTTTTTAAAACGTTCTATATGCATCTCACGCGTTCTAGCTTGAATTAGAATTATAGCTGACCCTTCGGGGAATATTTTTACAGTTTCAGGTACATTTGAGGAACCGTGATAGATCACCTATGAAGTGGTGAAGCGAATGATGGCACACGTGTCATTAGGCCTGGTTGTTGGGATTTGGATATCTATGTATTCATGTTGTCTATTGAATTGCTTTGTTGCTATATAAATAGTAGGATAAAACTGGTTTAGAATGGTTTGAGATTATAGAATGGCATGCTTGTTAACTTTTGTTTGTGAATTTGAGATTTATATGAATGTTTTTAATACTTGATGTTTAATAAAATTGAGTTGGATGTTTTATTTCATTTTCTCGTCGTGCCCGAGTTGCAAGATCCTAGTGAATTTGTTTGTTAGACTAATCTGAGTAGTACCTGTACGGGGTCTACCATCGAGTAGCGCCCTAACGAAAATCGGGGTGTTACAGCTGTTTTGACCTACTTAGAGTTGGAATTTGAACTCGCAATACAAACATGAATATTTTGCAAACCTACTAAGATCACCTTAAGGATCATTACGGATTGTTTGCTTGATTTTGGTAAGGAGTCAAGGTTGAATGCCAATGTGATGTGATTCCATCTACCGAGTCATGGCCCCATGATTTGAGTGAAGATTTCAACCCTAAAGACAAGCCCAATGTGCACGATAAAGGGGAGCCAATACTTGGACAAGCAACCAAAGACGATGTTCGAGGCGCTAAGAAGCCGAGACAAGGAGCCATGCCCTATCTTGGGCGCATCACGCGAGCCCTAGATAAGTCTATACTAGACAAAATCAAGGAGGATCTCATGGCTCATAAGTTTCCGATGGCTAATGACGGTGAAGATTGGAGTGTTCTTGTGAGTATTGGTTCAACTAGTGCTAAAACTTGACTTATGTTTTGTTAAGGGTTGTTAGTTGTGTTTCTTGAAATTATGGGGTGTATGTTGTAATTTCCTTGGGAGTTGTGGCTGAATGGTTGAGGCGTGGGATTAGGGTTATTTAGTCTCATTTTGGCCTCAATTGCTTGGAAGACTTGGACGAAAATACTCTCTTGTTGTTTCTTTACTTTGTTCAATCTAGTTTGCAGTTCTTTCGTTCAATCTCGTTGTTCGATTGTTGGTGAGTAATATCCGATAATCTTGCATCTTATTTTGCTCAATTCTTGGTGAGTCATATCCAAAGTTTGAGCATCCATATCCAACAATCCATCAATCCACCTCCAAACGCTCCATCCATCGATCCATCTCCATCTCGGTGGAATTCTGCACCATGTCAGTATTTTCACCATAACTTCCAAATTGCATATCATCTGACTCTCAAATTTTGAGGGGTTAAACTAGACTCATATATCTAAATTATCGTTTTGGAATTACCCAATTCCGAGTTCGGAAAAGGAAGATCCATCCAGTTTAAGACGGGTTAGATTCCTTGGTGTTTGTTGTCGGAATTCCTTGGATTCTCTTGGCGATCTCTTTGCACCACCTCCATCACCATCGATCCCGCCATCACAATGCTTCTAAAATTAGGGTGTTCTTTGGTGGGTTGACCGGTGTTGAGAAAACTAATCTGAGAAATTTACTTGCTATGGGAATAGGTACCTCCCTTGTAAGATACATGGGTACCCCTCTTCAATCCAAAAAACTTAAGATTGGAGAGTATAATCCTTTTATTAGCAAGACTATAAGAATGATTTAAAAGAAAAATATGAGTAAACTTTCCTATGCTACCAGAGCTTAGGTAATAAGGTCTCTTATGGAGGGTGTGTGATGAGGTATTTTTCAGTTGTTTTACCTATCAAAGAAACCTTAATTTTACCAAACTCAATAAAGCGGTATGTAAGGGTCGATCCCAAAGAGACTCGTGTAAATGTGTTTAACTTGAGTGATGTGATTCCGTCGATGTCCGAGCCAACTATGGAGCACACTTCGGAACACTTGGAGGAGCAACACTTGGAGGAGCACACGTCGGAACACTTGGAGGAGCCTCGGCATACCCTAGACGCGCCAACAAGCTTGGATGGTGGCGCGCCCTTGCCTTCCGGTTTTGATGGTGCCAAAGCTCAAGGAACTACACCACGTTATCTAGGTCGTATTATGCGATCCCGAGCTAAGACCATTCTATGTCAAGTGCAAGAAGAGCTCATGGGGTGTAGCTTTCCGAAAGAGTGCAAAGAAGATGGTTGGAGTTTTATTCTACTTCATGGTTCTAAGTGACAATTCTACGGAAAGGACAATTATTAAGTTTTTGGATTTTCGGGTTAATTTTTGTAATTTCCTTAAGTCAAGGGGCTAACTTTGTGAGGTTGCTTTCTAGGTTATATGGTCGGCCCCCTCACCCTTTGTTGGGAGATTGGACGAAAATACTCTCTTGTTGCTTACTTTTCCTTGCAATTTCAATTCAAGTCTTGTTCTTGTATTTCGTTCGTTCAATTCTCGTTGTTCAAGTTGTTGGTGAGTAATATCCGACAATTTGGGCATCCTAGTTTGTTTGAGAGCTTGGTGAGTCATATCCAAGTTGTCAAGCATCCATATCCCCTTGTTCTCCCCATTTCGATCCATCATCCATCTCGGTGGTTTCTACACCCCCTCAGTAAAATCGACATATCTTTCAATCCACTCATCATATAGGTCTGAAATTTTGAGGGGTTAAACTAGACTCAGAGATCTAACTTCTCGATTTGGAATTACTCAATTCCGAGTTCGGACGAGGAAGATCCATCCAGTTGAAGCCGGGTCAGTTGCATGGTGTTTGTTGTCGGAATTCCTTGGATTCTCGTGGCGATCTCTTTGCACCATCATCCCCTCCATTGATCCGGCCATCAAGTGGTATCAGAGCCACGCGAATGTATCACCATCTAAATCTTGTTCCAACCTTGAATTTCCACTTGTTTCAAGTTTTAGGTTCGAACTCTTTATTGGTTGCGTTGTGTTGTTGTGTGCGACCATAGTGTCCTTGTTGTGTGTTGTTGTGGTCGTTGCTTTGTCTTGATCTTGTGGTTGTCTTGGCTGAGTGTGTGTTCAGCCATGGCTGCAAACCATGCTTAAAAAACGTTCCAATAGAACACTCAAAAGAGTTATCAAAAGTTGGTAGTTGAAAGGGTGCATTTGTTGCTTGATTAAAGTCTTCTTTTAGTGCTTGAAATGAATTGATCTTTGCTGAATTTTGCTGAGAAAAAAACGTGTCAAGGAGGTCCCAAACCAGCCTTGTTTGTTTTCATTACATGCTTGTTGTTGGTTGCGGTGCTAGGATACGGGAACGACACCTAGACGAGACATCTTGTGTTGTGTTTAAGTGTCTTGAAATCTTTTGTTGAATAATCAGAAAAACCTTGCCGGCGGCGTAAAGCTAATAAGGGGCCAGACACAAAAAGAAAGATTAAAGACTAGAAAAACCTTGCCCGACGACGTAAAGCTAATAAGGGGTCGGGCACGGAAAGAGTAGTCATCTTGTAGTGCCTAGCAAAGGCCTACAAAAGTCGTCTTCTAGTAGTGCCTAGCAAAGGCCTACCCAAAACAAAATAAAAATTAATTAATTAATTTCGTAATACTTGGTGTTGAGTCTTGGTGGTTTAGTAGCTTCCTAGCATTGTTTTCCTAAGCAAGTGTGTGGTGAATTCTCTCTTTGTTGCCTTTGTTGTTTTTGCCTACTTGCAACTTGTCGGATTTTCATCTCGGGCAAGTCTTGGTGATTAATTCGTGTGACCTGTATACCTTGATCTTTGCCTTGTTTTTACAATGACAAGTGTAGGTGATGACAAGAATAAGGAACAAGTTGAGGAGACGTCCACTAGTTCGGTGGCTGCCATGTTGCAAACCATGCAACAATCCTTGCAACAATCCATTGAGGCTTTGGGAACTAGGTTGACTGATTTGGAGAGCCAAGTGTGCAGCCAAGATGATAGAGCACGGGTGTCTCAAACGGGGGCTCTACCAAGTGTGCTACAAAGCGCTAACCAAGTGGAGTCGTTACACGAGGAGGCCTCTACTTCTTACTTTCCAAACTCGGAGGCGCAAGCATCCATCGGTGTGAGCACCTCCATGGGGATTATGCCTCCTTACATTCCTCCGACGAGCTTCCACAATCCACACTTTGTGGCCAATTCCGGGGTAAGGCCTTCATTTGCTACATTTCCTAATAATATTCCTATTAGTGCTACTAACTTGTCAGGTTATGGAGCGCCGAGCTATCAAGAGGCCAATCCTGCAACGGCTACTCAACCCCCACCTCTCTTGCATCTACCAAGGCGCGGCCAACCTCCTAGAGGGCCGGCCAATGTTGGTGTCGGGCAGCCTTGGCATGGCGCGCCAATGCAACAAGAAGAGCGACCCCGAGATCCCCATTACGGCATCAAGCTGAACGTGCCGACGTTTTCGGGAACTTCCGACGCCGATGCCTGTCTTGATTGGCTTGCCAAGGTGGAGTCAATCTTTGACTTCTATGGCTATGATGATGCGAGGCGGGTGGCCATGGCGGCCATACACTTCACCGACTTTGCTTACCAATGGTGGCTCGAGGACAAGGCTTTGAGGAGAGCACGTCGAATGCCTCAACTTAACACATGGCAAGATCTAAGAGAGGCCTTAGAAGAGAGGTTCGTGCCTCAAGATTACACGGAGCGCATCCATGCCAAGTTGAAGCAAGTGCGTCAAGGAAACCGGACTCCCGATGAGTTCTACAATGAGTTGCGTATGCTCATCTTCCGTTCCTGAGTACAATTTCCCGACGGGTATGTCATCTCTAAATTTGTCAATGGGTTAAATTTGGAACTAAAAAATGTGGTGAGTATGCAGCATTTTAGTAGGGGTACCGATATTGAGCAAGTGCTTCATTATACCAACCATATCTACTAGCAACTTGCTCAACGACGTTCGAGTTCAACCACTTCTCGAACGTGGCAGCCTTCATCCACGGCTCCTAAGGCACCACCAACTCAGTTTAGGAAGCCGGAAATAAGGAAGGACTCGACTCCTCAACCGAGGAAAGAGTTTCCCCCACGTCCTCAGCAAGAAGGTGGTGTAAAGGCGAGCGACGTGAAGTGTTTCAAGTGCCTTGGCCATGGGCATTATGCTCGGGATTGTCCCAACGAACGGAAGGTTCTTCTTAACTCCCAAGGGGAGTACGAGTATGTGGAAGAAGGGGCTGCGGAAGAGGAAGAAGAGAGCCCCGAGGTTGAGGAAGACGGCCTCCACGTCACCGCCGAGGAGGGTGAGTGCTTCGTGGTACAACGGACGCTTTTCATGATGGAGAACACCACCACACCTAGCCAACGGGAGGTTATCTTTTACACTCGATGCAAAATTATGGATAAGGTATGTAGTGTGATTATCGATAGCGGGTCTTGTTGTAATATTATTAGTCAAGAGGTGGTGGATCGCTTTTCCTTGAAAACTGCTTGCCATCCTTTACCTTATCCTCTATGTTGGTTGAATTCTAATGCCCCGATCCAAGTCAAGGAAAGGGATCGTGTTTGCTTTTCTATAGGGCCTTACAAGGATGAGGTGGAGTGTGATGTGGTGCCGATGACCGCTTGTCATCTTCTTTTGGGGCGCCCTTGGCAATATGACAAGGGAGTTATTCATGATGGCGTCTCCAACGAGTATCACTTTCAAATGGAGGGAAAGAAGGTGATGTTGCACCAGATGACCCCCCATGAAATCATGTTGGACCACGCAGCGAAGGAGCAAAGGAAGAAGCATGTGCTTCGAGACGGAAAGAAGGACAAGAAGCTAGCTCTAGGCGGCCCTTCTATGCCCTTGCTTTTGGCCAAACCGAAGGAGATTCTTCATACTTTCAAGGGAAGTGGCGTTTGCGTTTTATTTGTTTTTCAAGAATCTTATTTATCTTCCCAAGAATTAGTTGATCTTCCTCCTTCCATATCTACTCTTTTGCAGGACTTTGAGGAGCTTTTCCAAGAAGAGGTGCCACCGGGACTACCACCGCTTAGGGGAATCGAGCATCAAATCGACTTTGTCCCCGGTGCCACTCTACCGAACCGTCCAGCCTATCGAGCCAATCCGGAGGAAACGAAGGAGCTTCAACGGCAAGTCCAAGAGCTCCTTGATAAGGGATATGTGCGTGAGAGCCTCAGCCCGTGTGCCGTGCCCGTCATTCTTGTGCCTAAGAAGGACGGCACATGGAGGATGTGCGTTGATTGTCGAGCGATCAACAATATTACTATCAAGTATCGTCACCCGATTCCGAGGCTTGAGGATATGCTTGACGAGCTGCATGGGGCGAGTCTCTTCTCCAAAATTGATCTCAAGAGCGGATATCATCAAATAAGGATGAAGGAGGGAGATGAATGGAAGATGGCGTTCAAAACCAAGCAAGGCCTATACGATTGGTTGGTTATGCCCTTCCGATTAACCAACGCTCCGAGCACTTTCATGCGCTTGATGAACCACGTCCTCCGCCCTTTTATTGGTAAGTTTGTGGTTGTATACTTTGATGATATTTTAATTTATAGCCACAATTTATCATCCCATGTCGAGCACCTTAGGCAAGTGCTTGAAGCTTTGAAACGGGAACGCCTATTTGCTAACTTCAAGAAGTGCCACTTTTGTTTGGATCACGTGGTATTTCTTGGTTTTTTTGTGAGTAGTAATGGACTTCAAGTAGATAAAGAGAAGGTGAAGGCGATTCAATAATGGCCAACACGGACAACTATGACACAAGTCCGGAGTTTCCTTGGCCTAGCCGGTTTCTACCGTCGGTTTGTTCGTGATTTTAGTACCTTGGCTGCGCCTTTGACCTTCCTCACCAAGAAGAATGTTCCATTTATGTGGGGAGAGGCGCAAGAAGAGGCGTTTGCAGCCCTTAAGGCTAAGTTGACACAAGCGCCGTTGTTAGCTCTTCCCGATTTTGGCAAGATGTTCGAGATTGAGTGTGATGCGTCGGGAATCGGGCTCGGTGGTGTGCTTATGCAAGAGGGACGTCCCATAGCCTATTATAGTGAGAAGCTTGGAGGTGTCGAGTTCAAGTACCCCACGTACGACAAAGAGCTACTTGCTCTTGTTCGAGTGCTAATGGAGTGGGAGCACTATCTCTTGCCTCGGGAGTTTGTTATCCATTCCGATCATGAGGCGTTGAAGTACTTGAGAGGGCAAGCAAAACTGAATCGGAGGCATGTCAAATGGGTTGAGTTCATTGAATCCTTTCCCTATGTCATCAAGCATAAGAAAGGCAAGGACAACGTCGTCGCCGACGCGTTGTCCCGGAGGTACGCTCTTTTATCCTTACTAGATGCACGATTGCTTGGATTTTCTTTCATGAAAGAGTTGTATGCTCATGATGCTGAATTTAGTGACACTTTTCATGCTTGTTTGATGGGGGAATTCGGGATCAATTTTATTTGCATGATGGGTTTCTTTTTAAGGGAACTCGCTTGTGTGTGCCTAGTGGTTCGGTTAGGCGTTTGCTTGTCCAAGAGGCCCATGGTGGCGGCCTCATGGGACATTTTGGTGTCATGAAAATTTTGCATATGCTTAGGGAACATTTCTATTGGCCTCATATGCTTAGGTCGGTAGAGAACTTTTGTGCTTCATGTGCTACATGTGTGCGTGCAAAGTCTAAAGTGCACCCTCACGGTTTGTATACCCCTTTGCCTATTCCTAGTGCCCCATGGGAGGATATTTCTATGGACTTTGTTTTGGGGTTTCCTAGGACAAAAAGGGGTGGGGACTCTATTTTTTTGGTGGTAGATAGATTTTCTAAGATGGCACATTTTATTGCTTGCCACAAAACCGATGATGCTGTTAATGTTGCCACTTTGTTCTTTGATAATGTGGTTCGGTTGCATGGGGTCCCTAAATCTATTGTTTCTGACCGTGATGTTAAATTTCTAAGTTTCTTTTGGAAGACTCTTTGGTCCAAGCTTGGAACCAAGCTCTTATTCTCTACTACTTGCCACCCGCAAACGGCTGGGCAAACCGAGGTCGTTAATCGTACCCTTGGTGCCTTGTTGCGTTCTATTTTGAAAACTAATTTACGCAGGTGGGAAGAGTGTCTTCCTTTCATTGAGTTTGCTTACAATAGGTCCGTTCATTCCGCTACAAAGAAGACGCCTTTTGAGGTGGTGTATGGGCGCAATCCCGTTACACCACTTGATTTAGTGCCTTATGCTATGTCCGATCGAGGGAGTCGTGAAGGACGGGACCGGGCTGAGTATATTAAGCAGATTCATGAGGATACTTGTCTTCAATTGGATAGGCGAACATTGCAATACAAGCGCCAAGCTAATAAAGGGCGCAAGGAGCTGATTTTTGAACCCGGCGACCTTGTTTGGGTTCATTTGAGGAAGGAGAGGTTTCCTACTCTTCGAAATTCTAAGCTTAAGCCACGTGGAGATGGACCATTCCAAGTGTTAGAGCGCATCAACGACAATGCTTACAAGCTTGATCTTCCTCCGAATTATGGCGTCCATGAGGTATTCAACGTATCCGATCTTGTTCCTTATTTTTCTAACGATGATGTTGAGTTTGAGCAGGATCTAGGTTCGAGGACGAACCCTTTTCAAGGGGAGGATGATGATGTGATTCCGTCGATGTCCGAGCCAACTATGGAGCACACTTCGGAACACTTGGAGGAGCACACGTCGGAACACTTGCAGGAGCCTCGGCATACCCTAGATGCGCCAACAAGCTTGGATGGTGGCGCGCCCTTGCCTTCCGGTTTTGATGGTGCCAAAGCTCAAGGAACTACACCACGTTATCTAGGTCGTATTACGCGATCCCGAGCTAAGGCCATTCTATGTCAAGTGCAAGAAGAGCTCATGGGGTGTAGCTTTCCGAAAGAGTGCAAAGAAGATGGTTGGAGTTTTATTCTACTTCATGGTTCTAAGTGACAATTCTACGGAAAGGACAATTATTAAGTTTTTGGATTTTCGGGTTAATTTTTGTAATTTCCTTAAGTGAAGGGGCTAACTTTATGAGGTTGCTTTCTAGGTTATATGGTCGGCCCCCTCACCCTTTGTTGGGAGATTGGACGAAAATACTCTCTTGTTGCTTACTTTTCGTTGCAATTTCAATTCAAGTCTTGTTCTTGTATTTCGTTCGTTCAATTCTCGTTGTTCAAGTTGTTGGTGAGTAATATCCGACAATTTGGGCATCTTAGTTTGTTTGAGAGCTTGGTGAGTCATATCCAAGTTGTCAAGCATCCATATCCCCTTGTTCTCCCCATTTCGATTCATCATCCATCTCGGTGGTTTCTGCACCCCCTCAGTAAAATCGACATATCTTTCAATCCACTCATCATATAGGTCTGAAATTTTGAGGGGTTAAACTAGACTCAGAGATCTAACGTTTCAATTTGGAATCACGCAATTCCGAGTTCGGACGAGGAAGATCCAGCCAGTTGAAGACGGGTCAGTTGCGTGGTGTTTGTTGTCGGAATTCCTTGGATTCTCGTGGCGATCTCTTTGCACCATCATCCCCTCCATCGATCCGGCCATCATTGAGTGCCAAGTAACAGAATTATTGGGGGTTTTATGATTGAAAGTCTATTCTACTATGTATATTAAAAGCAAATATGAATGCAAGGATGATTTTATCAAAATGATACAAGTGTGTTCAACTAGTTAAATCCATCATGATATTGCTTTGTTGATCATTAATTCTCTTAATTCTCAATCCACTTGAATAATCTATTGTGGATTTTAATCCAAACTTCAGGTTTAGTTAATAGAACTACCAGTCTAACAACCCTAATCATCTAACAACCTAAAAGACCTTCTAGATTCAATTAGACAACAACATAAAGATTCAAGTATCAATAGAAACAAGCACTTAGAGAAACCAGACATCTAAGTGACATGTGAATTTATTCCCTTCTATAATTGAGTTGTTACAGTTGGACATCCACTGTTTGCATGCCCGGTTCCAAGATTGGAGTATTTCTCACGTCTTCCGTGAGTGCAATTCTGTGGTGGACTTCATCGCTGGTTCATTCCGACGGGTCTCATCTATCCTACTTGCAGTTGATTCGGGTTTGCATACCCTCATCTGACAGGATTCCCTAGGATGACCACTAGTTTGTTAGTGGTCTCCCTAATATCCTTCCTTATAAAAAAGTCAAAAGCATATGATATGTACGTTTGTGTATACTTTCTTGGCAACAAAATTAATGTATGTGATTTACCAAAAAAGTAAGGTATTGATGAGGTATTTTTATAATCGTTAATACTTACCAAATAACCTAATTAACCAAATTTAGTAGAGTTGGTAAGAAATGGTCGATCCTACAGAGATTCGTGTATTTATGTGTTTACTTGTGTGTCAAGTAAGATAATGAAGGGGGTGGGGGTTATGGTTTGAGTGTTTAACTAGCACTAAGATGCTAAATAAAAGTAAAGTGTGAATACAATTATGATTATGAATGTAAAATATGAGAGAAATATGTTCAACTAATTAATATTCATTATGAATCTTTGTATTAATAATTTATTCTCTTTTATCTTAAATAATCTATCATGGAATTCTATTCCAAACTTCAAGTCTAGTTATTAGAACTATCAGTCTAATAACCCTAATCACGTAACAACCTAGAAGACCTTCTATATTCAATTAAACATCTTTAAGTTCCAAGTATCGATAGAAACAAACACTTAGAGAAACCAAACATCTAAGTGATTTTTGAATTTATCCTTTTTTACAACGGATTAGCCCAATCGGGTCTAAACAATTATAGATTCTACTTTATCTAATTAATTCCAATCGGTATTTAATCAGATTTAGTTGTAGATTAATCTAGAATTCTATTAGGTAGCTAAACTAACAAAACCCTATACAAACCAATATTCAATTAGCAAAGGGAAAAACTCTATTCAAGATTATAGAGAACCAATCCAATCTCACAATAATATCCAATCCAATCTCACAATAATATACAATTCATAACTTCAATCAATTACTTGAACAAAAGAGAAATTAGCTATGCATGATTTAAGAAGAATTTACAAATTAAGGTTCAAAGGTCTTCCTTGGAAAGAGCTCTCAAAACAACCAACTTGTCTTCCAAAATTATGATTAATAATAAAGATAAAAACTAGAAAAGACTAATATCCCAAGATAATCTCCAAAAGATATTCTCTTAAAAACATATCCAAAAATACATAAAAGTATCCAAACATGCAACACATAAGTCGGTAAATAGCCTCTCGCGAAAAAGAGAAAAGTGTGGTTCGGTCCTTGAAAAGCGCGGGTGCATTATTTATGCCCCATCCTGTGCTCTGCCTTTTGTTCTTTCCACCGCTCTCTTGAAATAGTGCGACCTGGTCCATAAAAGCGCGATCGAGTGACACCCTCACCAGACCGCACTCTTTCTTTTTCCGCCTACTTGCTTTGATTCTTCATAGCCTTTCCTTGTTTCAACCCCTTATCTTCCAAAATGACTCCGAATTCTCCACCACACTTAGCCGATTTCCGCCCCATCTACACTCGTTCATCCTTGAGTATGCAAAATCATATAAAACGAGTGTAGATTCCGAATCTCCTAACCGAACCACTAAACTAAAGATACTAACTAAAACCACACAAATTAAAATCTATAAACACTGCCTAAATGCAAGCTATCAAGTATGTATAATGTCGATTATCACCCGTTAAATATATTAAACTGATCAAAAGTAACCTCTAATACCAACTTATACGTTAAGTTGAAGTGTACACATAATTAATATCTCAATAACATTATGTTACAAAGTTATCCAAACATCACACATAATTAAATTTCTATTAAAAAAATTTAAATTTCTAAAAAACGAAAATATCGACTCTCGAGTCGAACCATTTTCAGATTCCATGTTCCACAAAAATTTTAAATATCAAATTAATGTTAATTTTAAATATATATATATATATATATTGCAAGTTATATACATATAGATGCAAAATTTTATCTTAAAATCATATTATATGATTTTTAAAATTTAAGATGGTAATATTTTGTACGAAAATCACTTTTAAAATTTAAAAAAATTATAATATGACTTTTAAGATAAAAGTTTGCACACATATGAATATTGTTATTTATAATATAAATATAATATTTAAATATTTTTAATATTTATTTGATATTTAAAATTTGAGTGGAATATGAAAGTGAAAAATGAAAGTTGGAATAGAGGATTTGCTATCTCCACTCTCCAGTACATTACAATTATTTCTTTATTTTACATCTTATTATTTCATTGTCTTATAGAAGTAATTACAACCTTATTTTTATAACTATAAGGAAGTTTCTCTTTTAACTTATAACTAGTACAAATTTCATACCATGCATGATGCATGTATGGAAAATATATAATATAATTTCATATTTTTATATTTTTTTAAAATTGAGAGTTACTTAAGTTAAGAAAGATTATTTATCTTATACTAGAGTGCTAGCACATCCATTGGACGGAGCAAATGTTATATTTTATGTTTGTTATTATTTTAAATGTCTTGGTTTTTGGAAATTATAACATATGATTCTACTAAATTAGAATTTATTAAATTGCATTATGAAATACCATAACTAATCGTATAACTAAAACAAAATAAAATGTTGCAAATCATACATAAATAAACTATTTGATTATTTTATCGGTGCACACTACATAAATAAATTTCTTTTCCATCTATTTGATTTGTAGTTCAAGTATTATTTTTATCTTATTTGCTCAATCTACCACCGATTTTTTTTATAATATTTTTTCAAATTCAAATTAATGCAATTCACGTACATATGAGATTGTTAATAACCAACAATGATATTGTGCCTTTTTTTTTAAGAAAAATGGTATTATGTCTTCATATGTTTTTATATCATATAAAATGTTTATATATTTTTTTCTAAAAGAAGAATCTCAAGTTGTAAATAGTCAATTTATAAATATGTGTGGTTCATTTATTTGACATGAGAGAGACAACTTTTATAGTTGTAGAGATTATATATAACAAAAACATCTACTTCCTCCGTTTCACAATACATGTTCTTAAGCAAAATTTCACACATATTAAAGAAATTTTTTTGTTCCCAAATTACCCCTATTAAATGCTTTTCTTATTCTCTCAATCTATAACTATATATTAAAGCTATACCTTTTCGAGCCACTAGAACAATTCTGGCCCCAACTCATCATATTTAAAAAATTAATTTTTATTTCTATTATTATAACTTCTTTTTATTACCCTATAAAATCTTTTTTAACTATTTAAATTTATCTCTAACATCAAAAAAATATCTCTTTAGTATAACAATATCTTTTGAAAGCTTCCTTATACAAGTATTTAAAATTAAAGATTAAATATTTTAAAATAAATATAAATCTGTTACCATATATCGAATTTATTTATATAAATATATTGATTTTATTTTATGATAAAAAAGTAATGATAAATATTTATAATGTTTAAAATTAATAAAAATATATAATAAAATATTTAATAGATATATTTGAAGATTTCATAATCTCTAAATTTACATACATGGAAAGTAATAAAATATGAATAATATAATATTTACTTTATTGAACCACAAATTGAGTTTTGTCCCATCTTAAATTAAATTAATTAAAATTTAAATATTTTATATAATTAAATTATCTTTATCTTTCACATTTTATTATATCTTATTTATTAAGTTAACTTTTATTTTTTAAATTCTTATCACTTCCATATTTGAATATATAAATTTTTTTATTCATATTTTATCTTCTTTTTTCAATTAAATATCTATGAAATATCATCAAGGAAAAAGGGAAATGTAATTATTTTATCTTAATAATATATCTTCATTCTCAACATTAAATTTAATCATTTATATTGATTTAAAAAATTATACATTCCATGAGAAATAAATTACTTATATTAAATTTTATATTATATTTTTATTTATTGATATCCTATTTATAATGTCTATAAAATACCGAATCGTTATCGTACATGGTACGACGGGTACAACTAGTTACCCATAATTGCTTTGGGAGAAGTGTAGTACTTAATTAATGTGGGGTATACTCTAGGGGTATAAATGGATAAAAATTGTATATGAACATCTATTTTGAAATAAAAAAAAAGCCTTTAAGAACATGTATTGTGAAACGGAGGGAGTATTATATAGTAATGTTTCAAATTGAACATGTTATTATAGCTGGTTATTATATCATAGTTCTTATTTCAATTTACTTTACAAAGAATATATTATTAGTTTAATTAAAGTAGAGTAAATAACTTCAATAACTATCCTATATCATACTTGTAGAGTTTGGTTCAAATGAAACAAACTCTTATCCTCAAACGAACTCTTATCCTGAAAAGAATGCACTTTTCCTAGCTAGCAGTGCACTTTTTCTACATCGGAGTGCGCTTTCTCGGATTTTCACTTTTCATACTTTGGAGTGTACTTTTCGTACTTTTTTTAGTGCACTTTTCGGATTGCACTTTTTGTATTTTGCAGTGCACTTTATATGAAAAGTGCACTACCAACTTGGAAAAGTGCATTCGTTTCACGTTTCAGGATAAGAGTTTATTTCATTTGAACCTAACTCCATACTTGTAATCTAAACCTATTTCATAATTTCATTTAAACTCAAAGAAGTGTATTGTTCGTTGAATCAAATTTTAAATATAATTAAAATGTATCAAACTATTTAATCTAATATAAATTATTTTTTGAGAGCATTAAATGATTAACAAAAACGAGAAGGTTATTAAAGATGAATAATTTTTAAAAGTGAGATCTTCATAGAAAAATTATTTTAAAAATGTAAAAAGAAATAATAAGATACATATCAAATTAAAAAAATATTTTAGCATTGTATTATGCAAATTTTAAAATTGTTAAAAACGAAAAAAAATATAAGTGGGGGTAGTACGGTAGATGGTGATTTTAGATTGGGACATATGACACAATTTTTTGTGAAGAGATTGGTTTTACTTTAGTATTATAATAAGTAGCTGATAAGACCACAATACCTTCCATTATTCAATATACTCTATAATTTGGATGTTGGATTATGTTTTTCCCGACCGACAAACATACAATGTGTGTTGAATCTTTTTTCACATTTCAACAACAGCTAATTCACTCGGATGGCAATTTAACGCGAGAGGTAAAACAACACATTATTAAGATCATCAGACGAGGTAAACATGACATACACCCTTGCTTAAAAAAAAAAGAAGACACACACCCAATTAAATAAACGGAGTACTACGACCGTACAAACCTAGCACAACATTTGACGGTGTATCATATGCATGCATCACTTACTATACACAAGTAATTGATGCTCATATGTACGTCGAGCTAGCTTAATCGATCACTTATTTCATGTATACGATAAAAGCAAAGCTCAAACGGTTTGTTCAAAAGACAAACCAGAACCCATCAATTTTTGTTCCATTTCCTTGGTAAACTTGCTCACCATTTCCGGGGTCAAATGGTTGGCCCAATCTCCCACTTCTCCTTTCCTAAACAAATACTTGTTATCAATGAAGACGTAGAACTTCCCTGTCTTGTTCACCTCTAGCTCCTTCATTGATTGCAAGCTACACAAGCTTATGATGCCATCGACTACGCCTTCCTTCTCCTCTTCCACGGAGAAAGGACATCCAATGAACTTTGCCAGTTTCTTCACATTCGCTTTAGTGTCGGCCTTCATCTCTTCAAACCGAAGAAATAAAACCTTTTCCTTCCTTTTCCGACTCTCCTTCCAATACCCTAGAGCATGGTCCACAAAGGGCCCGAAAGGAACCTTCCCTTCACCGAATTTGTTGAAGTATTCCTCGATCATTTCAGGCTTCACGCTCTTGTTATTGTCCAATTGCATGTAGAAGTGCCAGGACGAGACGAATGTGTCCATGGGATCCCTACATATGTAAACTATTCGGGAGTTTGAGTCCTTGATTGACTCTGCAAGGGAATGATAAGGGATATGGGTGGCGAAAAGCCTAGGGGCAGGAATGCTTGAGAGGTCGGGTTTCTTGCTTTTGACATAGGTCCTGAACTCCAAGTGTGGAACAAGCTCATGAGAGTTGTGCGTGAGTAAGGAGCTCTCAGAAAGAGACTGGCATTGGCGATTGGCAATGGCATAGAGAAGGGATTTGAGCCAGGTTGTGCCGGTTTTAGGCATACTGGCAAGGATGACATCCGTGTCTTGAGATTGAAAGTGATTTTGGAAGGCGATGGTGGGTTCGAGAACCGGGCACCAAAACCCTTGGTATTGGTACATAGGGTATGCACCAAACCATATCTCTTTTGGTAGGGAGAGTTTGAGCTCTTTGATATCTTCATCAAGTGGTTTTGAGGGAGCTTGGGGAGCCATATGTTGTGTGAGGAGAGGAGGGTTTTTGTTTGTGTATTGTCATTAGAATGATATGGTGATATATATATAGTTGAGTGCAAAAGTAGTATAGATGGTTTTGTGATGAACGTATTTGAGCGTTTTTGGGCGCAAATAGTATGGTCCATCAATTTCTACCCAACAAAAGGAGGGTCCATCAATTTGTCCCCATCAATAAAATATAATACGAAGCCAGTGGAGCATATTTTAATCGTAAAGGTGAAAATAATGACAACTCGGTCCGAGCACTAAACCAGCGGGCTAGCAGTCTAGCACTTACTAATGGCAATTGGCAATCATGCTTCAGTTTTTTAATTGTTTTGTGAAAATGGCTAGAAAAGTAAGAGAAATTAGAAGTGTTGTTCCTTTAACAATTGCATAAATATTTTTTAATAGGACAGACTTTGATGTATCAATTTGGTAGATTAAAATATTAAAAATCGATAATCGAACAAACGTCACAAAATAAACAATAAAAATAACAAGCAATAAAAAGAACATCAATCAGTGCTAGATCATGAACCGACGAAATACATTAATTGTCCAAGGGTTTGGCAAAGCTGAGGTCTATTGTTCTAAGTATAGTTGTAGTTCTGTACTTCTGTGTGGTTATATGTTTATGTAGTTCAGTAGTTGTATCACGAATTTTTAAAATTTTTAAAATTTTCATTGGGGAGTATTTTTTAAATTATATTATAAAAAATTAATAAAAAACAATAAAGATAAAATAATTTTTATATAAAAATGGATCACATGTGAATACACAAAAATTCAACACGGCAAAATTTTATTTGAATAAAATAAATATTTTATAATTAAGGTGTAAGATGTTACAATTAAGTGTGCATAATCCTACAAGTGAGAGTGCACAGTATGATAACGAAGTGGGCATGCTTTTTAAACCGATTGTAAATGATTGCATAGAGTGCACATAATCTCATAGGTTATGCACACTCAATTTATAAGGTCGTGTAGTTATATGATTATGTACATGTTAGCGGGAAAAATTAATAATCATATTTATTTTCTCTATTTACCGCTATAGAGGTATTTTACTTATTATGCTTTTTTATATCTTTTAGCATTTTAATATAAAATAAAATATGGTGGTTATTCAACATAATGAAAGATTCTATCTTAACGAAGAGATAGAACTTTCGCTTGGAGTAAGGAGCAAGATACCACTTGCTTGGGTGACAACGCAGCGGGCCGGCCCTAAGGGGTAGATTCGGTCCTCCCTATCCTCTCTCTTCCATTATAAATATTAAATACACGTCATCGCCGTGTATGAAGGACATCCTCATATTCGATGAGTTCTCTAGCAATTCTTGTCCTTACCTTGACGCTCGATCGACGACTGTTCTTTTGACTTAGGCATCGGAAGTGGATTAGGGGGTCCTCGACCCTTTTGTCCATTGTTTTGCAGGTTTTAGGTTGAAGAAGCAGTTGGAACGTAAGGTGAAGAAGGAGTAATCAATTAGTGCATTGAAGGCGAATTTTTGTGCACCAACAATTAGCGTCGTTTGGGGGAAACGAGTACTTGATCCACTCAATTATGGTGTTGGAATCGATCCCAGAGAATCAAGAAGTGGTTTTTAATAACCCTGGGGTAGTCGCGCAAAGGGAAATCGAGCGCGGTGTCGTCAGCGAACAGATCCTTGATTCTCATCATTACCTCTCAAGATGTGTATTTTTTGAGGATTTCTTTACTTGGTCGGAACCGAGTCTAGCTACGACCTTGTCTTTCCCAAATTCTCATTTATCAATCTATGATCATGAGCCTACTATGGATGTAACAACACTGTTGGCACCCCCTGATCCGGTCTCGCCTAACAACGGGTCCTATGGCTCAAGGAGGAGTCCACTTGTTGTTGAGGCTTATCACTCTGTATCACTTAGTAATTCGGCAGAGCACTCAAACTCGGAAACCTTCCGTTCTTCTACGAGATTATGTATGCAACATAATTCAGCCACATTTCGACACCCCACTCCAATTGCTCATCGCTCCATCAAACAAGTGTATTTTCCATTACTCCTTTTGTATCTTATGCTAGTTTTTCGCTTAAACAAGTGTATTGTCTTGCTACCATAATTGCATATTGTGAGCCATGAAATTTTAATGACGTCGTACAACATGAGCACTAGTGCACTACTATGCAAACCGAACTGGATGCTCTTGCACACAATTGAACATGGGTCTCGTCTCAGCTACCTTTGGGTAAGAAGATGATTGGTTGTAAGTGGGTATTTCGAATTAAATACTCTTCCGATGGTTCTATTGAGTGTTATAAAACCCGTCTTGTTGTCCTTGGAAATCAGCTGGTTTAGGGAGTTGACTTTATCGAATCCTTCGCACATGTTTGCTAAAATGGGCACGGTTCGGATATTTCTTTCAATAGCGCTATTTAAAATTGGGAATTTCATCAAATATATGCCCTTAATGCTTTCCTACATGGTGATTTAGATGAAGATGTTTGCATGATTCTGCCTCATAGTTCAACCGATATTCTTCCTTGTCATGTATGCTAACATTAGAAATCCTTGTATGGCTCACAACAAGTGCCTCGCAATTGGTTTTTTAATCTTGCTTCAGCTTTGCGTGCTTTCGGATTCCATCAGAGTAAAGTTGATTACTCCTTATTTTCTTTGACCAAAGGAGGTAATATTCTACATGTCTTGATTTATGTTGATGAACTCATCATTGCTGGAAATAACCCACAAGATATTTCTTCATTCAAAGATTATCTCAGCAATTGCTTCTTTATGAAGGATTTAGGTCCTTTAAAAAATTTCATAGGTTGGAGATTTCTCGTAATTCTTTGAGTATTATCTTAACTCAATGAAAGTACGCTCTTGAGATCATTGTAGAGGCATGATTACTTGGTTCTAAATCGCGTGAGTTTCCAATGGACTCCGATCATCAAATTGCTTCTTTTGAAAACCCGGATTTCAGTTAGTTAGAGAGCTTTAGACGTCTCGTAGGATGCCTCATTTACCTTACTATCACATTTCCAAAGTTATGCTACTCAGTTCACACTTTATCTTAATTCATGAAGCAAATGAAGGAGGCTCACTGGCTGGCAGCTCTTCGAGTGGTTCGCTATTTAAAGGGATATCCTAGTCACGATTTCTTTTTATCTAGTTCTAGTGATCTGTGTTCCCGTGCTTATTGTGATTCTAATTGGGCATCTTTTCCATTAACACGTCAGTCCATCACTGGTTATTTCATTACTCTTAGGTACTCTCCTATTTCTTGGAAGACTAAGAAGCAAATGATAGTTGCTATATCATCAACAAATGCTAAATATCGGTCTATGGCATCCACTTGCCGTGAATTGAAGTGGCTTATGTCTCTATTGTTGTCTCATGACATTTTTCATTCTTTGCTAGTCTGTTTATACCATGATAGGCCGGCAGGCTACACTTCACATTGCCGCAAATCGAATAATTCATGGATAGACTAAGCATTTTGAAATTGATCGTCACTTCGTTAAAGATTTGATTGTTACTAGTCATGTTGTCACTAATCTTATTTCGACGTCTCAACAACCAACCGACATTTTCACAAGGGCTTTGGGCAAAGCGTCATTCCTATTTCTACTCTCCAAGATGGCCATTATTGATCTCTATATTTAGATAGAATATTTCTCTAAGGAGATCTTGTAATCCTATATATTTATACTCATGAGGAAATCAATGCAATCATCTCATTCCAAATTCTCTCATGTAACATGGTATCGAAGCAAAGGTCTTCAAAACCCTAACTCCTTCCGCTGCATAAAATTCATAAGTTCTTTCCTCAATTTTTTTTCCAATTGATTGATCATATGTTCCACTCTAACAATGGGTGAATCATCCGACTCTACCTTAGAAAAGAACAAATTGAACGGATTGTATTTGGATTCAAATATGAAGTACAACATTTATAGTACTGTCAGAATTTTTAAACGTGAGGTTCATCATCTACCAAGATGTTTCGATAATTTTGTTGAGTTAAAAAAATAATTTGTGATGGAATATCTTTTGGGATAAATTACAAGTGCTAAAACACTCACCAACTCTAAATTACTTGTTACATTAAGTATTTTTACAAGTTTATTAGCGAATACAAAATAAATTGCACTAAATCTCGATAAAGATCTAATGTGAAGATAAAAAATTCGTGATAGGAAAGAAATTGATGTACTAGACATGTTTAGTAGATCTAGAGGTTGAAATAAATTAGAACCCAGACAATCCACCAAGAGAACACAAATAAAAAAACTACAAACAAGCAAAACAGAAACCTTACATCCAATCAAATGTTGATTAAGCATAGGATGATTGAGCAAACACTACCGAAAGAAATAACAGTAATATGCTGGAAAAATTAGTCAAATCCATATGGGGAATGCACAATGGACCACCATGACATTACCTCCATCTAGATGAGGGATCTTTAGGAGCCTCCGACACGACCACGACCTCGACTAGACACGACTCGGTCATCGCTCCACACCAGCTCCTCATCGTAGAAAGAAATGTCTGGTTCGGCTTGAAATGGATTGAGAGGGGTCTTGGATTTGTTTTGAAAAATTTGATGGTTGTCATAAATGGGTTTGATAAAAAAAAAAGGTTGTAAACCCAAAATGGGATTTTAACTTACTTGTGAAATTAGACTAACCTTACACAAATATTAAATTTTTATGTTTTTTTGGACCCAACATAGAAACCACGTTTGTTTTTCCATGATATGATAATTTTTCCCTACTTTTTTAAAACTATTAAAATAGATATTTTTTCCTTTTTTGCGTGGACATGTAGAAAATTGAGTTTTGCAAGGCACAATATTTTAGTTTCTATTATTTTTATTTTTTTATCGGAAAAAGGCGACTATGCGCTGAATATATTAAAAGAGGCTAATTAGGGACAAGCCGGGGGTAGCCAAACCCCGTACATCATCAACAACTAAAGAAGATATAACAGGCGGAGGAACATAAAAAAAATGACAACCAACAGGAAAGGAAAAAGCGAGAGCAGCAAGGCCATCATCGACCCAATTAGCCTCACGATAAATATGACGAAACTGAATCAACCGGTCTCTATGAATGAAGCCATGACACTGAGCAACCAGACTAGATAAAGGATGAGCTCGATTGAGCGGCTTTTTAATAAGCTGAATAACAACCTCATAATCAACTTCCACAACAACGTGTCGAAAACCATCATTCCATGCAATTTTCAAACCCTGAATCACACCCCATAATTCAGCAGACGGTACCGAGCATATACCGATGTTATGAACAAATTCCTGGATCCATTGACCATTATCATCTCTAATTAACCCACCAGCACAAGCTCCTTTGGAGGCATGACACACAACCCCATCCGAATTAACTTTGACCCATGATTCACTCGGGAGAGTCCAACGAACAAAATTTCCTGATGCTCAACAATTCTCCCTCCCCTGTTGAGGTTTCCCCAAGCAAGATTGAACGAATGTGCTTGGGACAAGATGAAAGCAGCAAGGTCATGAGGAAACTAGTCCCGACAAAAATAAAGCCATTGCGCCATCGCCATAACCACCAGCACACGGTCATGAAAATCACTTGCCATTGCACATGCTGAACTTTAAGATCCGCCACCAGCAAATTCCATCGAAGCCATTCAACAGTACTCAAAAGTAAAGAAATACGGGCAAGCATTTAGCGGCAAAATCGACGACCAAACTCCGTGACCCTTACAACAATCTCGAAGAAGATGTATCAAGTCTTCATCACCAGCTTGGCACACCTGGCATTGACCATTGTTCGTGAGGTAACAACGTGTAGAAGATTAATAGTACGTAGTATGTAGTGGGATAGTTCTATAATGTTAGTAATACTTGATTTTTTTATTTAGCATATTGTTCTTATCTTCCTCCTGGATTGTTTAAAGTATTTATAATGGACTATACATCTCAAGTGGAGGTTTAATCTTGGATCAAGTTGGCGGTCGAGAGATGCATTTGAGATATTGGCCAAGCTGACAAGATGTAGATCAAGTGTGGTGGCAAACAAGAGGGTAAATAACATAGATCTAGTTCGATATAGTTAGGGTTTCCAAAGACATTATTAACGTTTACAGGTCACCAAATTAGGAGAAGATCTTTGAGCTTCGATGAGGGTTGAATGCAAAACTTGATATTTGCAAGCAAATGCTTGATGAAAGATTTGTAGTTGTGGTTGGACTAGGGTGGTGCTATTTTTAGGGGTACAAATTGATTTTTAGTATTCCAAGGGAGTCAAAGCCAACAAAACCATCAAAACTAGATTGGGATCTGATGAAAAAGGAAGGATCTAGTGGGATTTGAGGTTTTAGTAGGAGCATAAAGGTTTTTCGGTGTCGGGAGTTTTGGGTGGAGAGTTGTTCCGGTTCGGGGGTTTCCTGATAGGGGAGTGTTGAGGGCTGCTCCGGAGGTCAAGGTGGGGACCTCATGATGACAAATCCAAACATCGAAGAAAGTTAGGGCTCATTTAGTATTGATACCAAAGATATGAGGTATCGAATATCGGTATGGATATTAAGATATGGGTATGAGTGCTATCAAAATATCAAATATCGGTATCGATATGAGTGATATCTTTGATAGACCAATTTTTCAAGGTATATCAAAATAACACTCTTATATCAACTTGATATGACTATGATATCAACCGATATCGATATCCTCATATACGAAACAACATATATTAGTTTGATATCGACATTATAATATACCAAACACCAGATATGGGTATCACTCATATCCATACTGATATCCTGATATAGATACGAAATAGGTCCTTAAAAAGCATTAAAAATATCAACAATGATTCTTTACCATATTGAAAAAACTCATAAAACCTTTGAGGTGATTTATATTTCCTCATTGAACTCGTAACATAACATTATTCATGGAGTTTTCAAAAACAAAATCTAAGAATTAATCCTATAATTAAGCCAATAACAACGTGTTCGACCGACCATTCATGTTATGGATTTTTAGGCCTTGTTTAATTTAAATATAAATAATACTTTTGAAGAAAAAATATTTTTTGAAACCTTGAAAAGCATAGATAACTTTTAGTTTCTACATGAAGCTAGTCCAACATATGCATGCTAATTGAAAATGTGTGCATCTAGTATATATGAATTTAAAATAGTATGATATGTGTAAAGAATTTTATTCGTTAAAAAAATCAGCTAACACTGCTTAATTTTTGGGTATACTTTTTTGTGCCCTAAAATAAGTCTTTTCTAATTCATGCCCCTATTTACCTAGGTGGACTAATAAAAACAAGGGAGCACATAATTGTAACACCCTGTCTTTTCACACGGCACTACTTAGTAGTAGACTTTATCAGGTACTACTTAAGTGGGCTGACAACAACACTTTAGGATCTTGCAACGCGGGCACGACGAGAAAACTTAATAAAAACATCCAACCTTTCATTTAATAAAACTTAGAAAACATAGTTATGCATGTATTCCCGAAAACATAATATCCAACTCCAACAAAAATCTACTAATAATAAATTATTCTAGAAATAACACTAAACAGGACATAATACCAACTCCAGCATAATAATAGAACCAACATCCTAGAATGTCATAAATAAACTAAAGTAAACTCGACCCCACTATGACATGTGCTCTTCACCGCTCCGCCCCACCATCTGGCCTCGGTTCCTGCACGGTTCCTTGGTTCATACCTAGAACTGAAAAAATATTCCCCGAAGGGTCAGCTACTAATCTATCAAGTTAGAAAGAATACGGAAATTGCAAGACGTTTTGAAAGCACTTCAAAAGTCAGCATCCAAGTCCACAACCGCACTCATAACTCTAAAGGCCAATACCTAAATTAGTTTTGGTTAGTCACACATAGCCACATACACATTCACAAATACAATCTTACAACAATGCAATTCCTACATCTCGCAATCCAACCTCCAAGGTGCTCAACCTCGCGCCGAGTAGAGAGGCAGACCCTCTCACTCTACTTTTCAAACTCTCCTATACAAAGAAAAACCGAAATACTATATATCCAAAGTTAATTTGACTTACGACTGAAAATTAAGTACCAACTCTCAGACTCATGACACCAACATGTATACTCAAGTCTCACCAGTACCACGATGAAAGGTATCTAATTAAACAGGAAACGAAAGGAAATTAGCCCGAACGTGTGTCTAGGATGACACGAACTTCGGGTTATTGTGAACGAGGATGTACCGATGAGTGACGATTCTGGGATGATGGAACACACCGAGGAACTGAAAGAGAACGATGACAATGGAACCCGAGTTGTTGTCTCGGTGACGATGTAACAAGATGGGCGCAACGTCGACTAGCGAGGAAGATGATTGGATTAGCCAACAGACCCACAAACCAGATGGAGGAAGACAATAAAAGAATTTCTAAGGTGAAAAGGAGACTCACCAAGAACGTTTGGAGCTTACGAGGTGGGATTTGAACTTTAGCAAATAGTTTATTGGATAGAGCGGAGAGAGCTCGTTGGGGGAGCTCTTTGCTAATCGAGGGCTTCACTTCCGATTTCGCTATTTTTCTTCCATGCTGTGGTTCAAAACTAGCTAGGCATCTTCCTCATTCTCGTTAACTGATTCACTTTCACTCACCGTCTCGTTACCACGCTAGCTTGAATAGCCAGGCATTTACCTTGGAGTGGCGGACTGAAGACCAAACCTTCATTACATTACAAAGCGGCTCCCCTGTTTGCTTTCGCTTAGCCTTATCTTATAAGCCTTGCTAGGATAATTCATAAAACCTTGCTTATCCTTCTGATGAGCAAGCTTTCCTCTAACTAAGTTAGACTGCCTCTTACGAGCAAGTAACCCACCTTCTAAACCATGCCCCACTAGACTTTATTCTGAGCTAGCTTTTCACACTTGGTTTTCGTATCATCTTATTGGACTTATTTCAAACAAAATCGTTACACTCGCACCTTATTACACGGGAACAATCTTAGTACATATGGCGCAAGACGATTCCACATATCAAGGTCGGAATGGGATCGGGTGTTTTCAAGTCTCACCGTAGTGCCCGGTTTGTCTTGATTTCCTATTGATGAACAAGAAGGAAAATGGAACTCTTGGATTTTTTTACTTGCCTCTGGCTATGTGTCCAAAGGCCACCCTTCGCCCGCCCGCCACCAGTGGAAGCAAGCTACCCCCTATGTTGGTTGGGGGAAGAGGGCATTTCCATCGCGAAGGATTCAATCCAGCCACAGGTTCCCCTACGGCTACCTTATTATGACTTCACCCCAGTCGAAGACCCCACCGTGGTATGCGCCAATAAGACCACCAAAAGCCTTTGTGGCACTACTGGTACACAGAAGTCATGGGTGATCATTGGTCCGATGCTTCGTGAGAAAGATCTTGGATCACAGCCAAAGGAGAGGGTGAAAAGTTGGTTCGTATATTAGTGGTACAACGCGACTTAGTTCGGTGAGGAAGAACGCAAAACATAGGAAAAGAGTCGGCGGACGTAACAACTAATTATATAAGTCTCCTAGTAGCTAGGGTTGATTAAAAGAAATATTTATTTAATTCTCAAGATAAAATTTATTAGCTTAAGAAAGTAGTTTCGTAAACTGTTTTGATAAAATAGGATTCCTTAGTGAAAATCCTTGGAGATACGGTTGTTAGCTAAAATTAGGATAAAAACTGATAATTAGTGTTTGTTATGGTTTTAGGAATATTAATGACTTATTAATATTGGGAATATTAGAAAAAGAATGACAGATGTTTCCTTAAAACGAGATTGTTTGCGGGAAAAGAAACATCGTTTTTCCGAGCTACTAGGATTGACGAAATTCGAATTTTACATACTACCACCCTTAAGAAAGTTTCGTCCCGAAACTTTTATAACGAAGGAAAAGATATTCTGAGGTTTTCACAAACCTCTCCCCCTTGAAGAGGGTTCGTCCTCGAACCAGAATTTATTGATAAAGATAAACATAACCAATACTAGCCATCCAAAATAAGCAACACGTCAATCAAATATTTAAACAGTCAAATAGGAAAGTCAAAGCGAACAACAATCACGAAGCAAACATCAAATCTGAAAACAACACACTAATTACTAACCTTCCCCTCAAACGCCTCTACTAAACCCGGGTAGATCTCTGGGTAACTCTCACTCATCCTGGACTCCGTCTCCCAAGTGGCCTCATCAGCTCCCCGTCGAGACCATTGAATTAGCACCAAAGGAATCTCCTTGTTCCGCAGCTTCTTCATCCGTCGATCTAGAATCTTCAATGGTTGTTCCCGGAAAGTGTGATCTGGTTCCACCACCAACTCCTCATAATTAAGTCTGTGACTAGGATCCGGAACATACTGTCTCAGCTGTGAGACATGAAATACAGTATGAACTCCGTCCAAAGCGGTCGGCAATGCTAGCATGTAGACCACCACGTCCATTCGCTCCAGAATCTCAAATGAACCAATATAGCGGGGACTCAGCTTCCCTTTTACTCCAAATCTCCTGACTCCGCGGGTAGGCGATACTCTCAACCAAACGTGTGCTCCTACCTCAAACTCCAAGGGTCTACGCCTCTTGTCCGCATAGGACTTCTGGCGACTCTATGCATCTAACATCCTCTCCTGGATTAAGGCCACCTTCCCAATCGTCTCCTCAATCATCTGTGGCCTCTCACCTACTACATCCGAGGGATCATCCCAACACAGCAATGTCCTACATCTCCGCCCATATAAAGCCTGATAAGGAGCCATCTGAATTGACGAGTGTCGGTTGTTGTTATAGGCAAACTCTACCAAAGACAAGTGGCCCGACCACTGACGTCCCCAGTCTAGCACGCAGGACCTCAGCATGTCCTCTAGAGTCTGAATCGTCCTCTATGAAGAAATCGTGAAATGCAATCTCGTCCCCAATGCCTCATGTACACGCTGCCAATATCTGGAAGTAAAACGCCCGTCACGATCCGACACAATCGTCTTAGGCACTCCGTGTAGTCTGACTATCTGACTGATAAACACCTCTACTAGCTTGCTCACTTGACATGTCTCCCTAATAGGCAAAAAGAAAGCAGTCTTCGTCAGGCTATCCACCACTACCCAAATGGCATCATGGCCTCTACTGAGTCTCAAACCTGTGATGAAATCCATGGAGATGTCCTCCCACTTCCATTCTGGAATAGGGAGTGACTGAAGCATCCTCCAGGTCTCTGGTGCTCGATCTTCACCTGCTGGCAGACCTGACACTTAGCAACCACTCTCGCTACATCTGGCTTCATGCCATCCCACCAATAAAATTGTCGCAGATCCTTGTACATCTTACCCGCCCCGGGGTAGATTGAGTAAGGTGTAGCATGGGCCTCCTGCAAAATCTTCTGCCTCAACTCTGCATCTCAAGGCACACAAATCCGACCATGCAAATACAAAATACCATCTGCTCTCTCCACAAAGTCGGGTGCCTCTCCACGACTCAATCTCCGCCTCAGATCCTGAATCATCGGGCAACTCTCCTGCTTCTACCTCACTTCCTCAAGCAAGGACGGCCAACACTCTAGGGCCCTCAGGCTGCCCTGGTAATGCTAAATCTGCACCTCAATACCGTACCTCATCAGCTCTCTCTGTAACTCTGGCTGAACTGTCAAATGAGCCAACATACGCTCCTGAGGCGTGTTCCTACTAAGGGTATCAGCGACCGCATATGCTTTCCCTGGGTTGTAAAGGATCTCAAGGTCGTAGTCCTTTAGTAACTCAAGCCATCTCCTCTGTCTCATATTCAACTCCCTCTGAGTGAAGATGTACTTGAGGTTCTTATGATTTGTCATCACTTTGCAAGTACTCCCATACAAGTAATGACGCCAAATCTTCAAAGCATGTACCACAGCTGCTAGCTCTAAGTCATGAGTGGGGTAATTCTGCTCGTTCGGTTTCAACTATCTGGAGGCATAAGCAATCACCATGTCCCTCTGCATCAGCACACAGCCCAGGCCTACCTTGGAGGCGTCACTGTAAATCACAATTTCCTCATTCCCTTGAGGAAGAGCAAGTATAGGAGCTGAAGTCAACCTCCCCTTCAGCTCGTCAAAATTCCGCTGGCAAGCTTCATTCCACTCAAAGCGAGTGGTCTTCTTAAGTAGGTTGGTAAGTGGTTGGGCTATCCGGGAAAACCCTTCCACAAACCTTCTGTAATACCCTGCTAGTCCTAGAAAGCTCCGCACCTCCTTCACATTCTTCGGAGGCTCCTAGGCCTTTACAGCCTCAATTTTCAAAGGGTCCACCATAACTCCCTGGGCAGATACCACGTGACCTAAAAAAGTAACTTCAAGCAGCCAGAAATTACACTTGGACAACTTAGCAAACAACCGATGTTGTCTCAACACTCCTAATACCAACCTAAGATGCTCGATGTGCTCCTTCTTACTTCTAGAGTAGATCAGAATGTCATCGATGAACACCACTACAAATCTGTCCAAGTAGTCTATAAACACCCGGTTCATCAACTCCATAAATACAACGGGTGCATTTGTCAGTCCAAATGGCATCACTACAAACTCATAATGCCCATATCTCGTTCGGAAAGCTGTCTTGGGAATATCCTCTTCCCGAATCCTCAGTTGGTGGTATCCCGACCTCAAATCCACCTTAGAGAACACAGTAGCCCCCCTGCAACTGATCCAACAAATCATCAGTACGTGGCAGCGGATACTTGTTCTTGATGGTAACTCGATTCAACTCCCGGTAGTCGATACACAGACGGAGAGAACCATCCTTCTTCTTCACAAATAGGACTGGAGCTCCCCATGGCGACGCACTCGGTCTTACATACCCCTTCTCCATCAAATCCTCAAATTGTGCCTTCAGCTCCTGCATCTCCATCGGGGCCATGCGATATGGGGCTCTCGAAATCGGTCTCGTCCCGGCTCCAACTCAATACCAAAGTCTACCTCTCTCTGAGGAGGAAATCTTGAAAGCTCCTCGGGAAAACGTCCTCAAACTCGCACACTACTGGTATGTCCTGATTGTGCGGTCTCTCCTTGTCCCCTTGTAGGACGTAACACCAATATCCTACTCATCCATCACTGAGCAACTTGGCGGCCTTTACCATACTAATCACCGATCTGGGCCCCTCATGCTCTAACTCTTGACGCACATGTCTGGTCTCATCATATGTTGTCACTGTAACTGTACCCCTCTGTGCATCCAAAACTGCTCGGTACTGTCTCATCCAGTCCATCCCCAGAATCATGTCATCGTCCGGTAACAACTGCATTACTATGAAATCCGCATACCAATCCCTATTCCCAATACTAATAGGGCATTGTAAAATCTCCTTATTCCCGTTCACCTTACTCCCGTCAGGCAGCCCCATAACAACAGACACCCTCTAAGTGCAAGTCAGTCCTAGTCTATCCACGCAAGCAGAAGACATAGAAGAATGGGTAGCACCCGTATCAAACAGTATATGAATAGGTCTAGACTGAATCCAAATCGCACCTGTAGCAGTCGGCGCGTGTAAGGCATCAACCCTCCTCATCTCAAACTTACGAGGATGATTGCCCCCAGTAGAACTAACTCCTGCGCCGCGACCTCTACCCTGACTCGGTGCCTGTTGAAACTACTAAGGCTGATGACGAGGCACCTGGTTCACTGTTCCCGGTGAAGATCCCTGTAAGGGTGCTCCAACCTTACAATACTTTGTAAATGGCCAGGCTTCCCACAAGTAAAACAGCTCTTAACTGGCTTCGAACACTAACTCCTCAAATGAGCAGTGCTTCCATAGTTGAAGCACTCTCTCATCCCTCCAGTGGACTGACTCTGCCGATGCTGATCCTGATGACCCTGTGACTGAAACCCTGATCATTGTTGCTGAAACGAGCCAGGACGACTGTCTCTCCTAAGCTCTGTCGGGGCAGACAACTTTTGCCTCTTACTCCCCGTGGCATGTACCTCTAGCTGACTCTGTCGGGTCGTGGCCATAACATAAGCCAAAGCAGACTACTGAACATCTCTCAACATCAAGAGTCGGAGACCAGACACATAGGCACGTAAGTACGACTGCAACCTTTTTAGAAAGGTCGCAATCTTCAACTCCTCAGTAGGGGCAGCATTCGGCACCCCCGCCAACTCTTGCTGAAACTTCAGAATAGTCTCAGCCACTGTGATGTTTTCGGGTCCAGCATCCCGAAAAGCAGCCTCTCGAGCCATCCTCACCACCGGAGGACAATAGTGAACTCAAATCCTCCTCTCAAAATTCTCAAAAGTTACCTCAGTCTGGTGGTCCCTACCCAACTCCCACCAGTCAAAAGCACCCTTGTTGAGAGGGTTTCTTGACAACAAATAAATTTATATCAAGACCTCGCTGTGTATAGCGAAGTCAGGTTCGTCCACAGGGAGAAAGTCAGTGCTAAGTTTTGTTTACTTGTTACGCAAGCAATCAACAAAAGCTAGGGTTTTTAGCAAGGAAAGAGAAAATCTAAGGTTTTGGGTATCCCCACAACAACAATTATGCATGCCAACGCTATGAAACATAAAGATCATGCTTTTATCACATAAAGGTGTCAACTTTCGTCAACCAAAGCAAGTAAATCAACTAACTTTCATTCAATTAATAAAGTTACTATCTAATCTCTTCTACATCAACAAGGATAGATCCGCTTTCGCTTCAAAACCCTAATTTGACTATTCTGATTCAAGGTTTCCTCTTTCGCTTCAACTATGAATGAGAAATTCCCTTCAAATTTCGTTTCAAGGATTAAGAACAAGAGAATAGCTTCATGCAATAAAAACAATCAAATCATGATCACAAAAAAGCATGCACAACCATTGTTGGGTTTAACCCCAACCTTAGAGAGGAAGACTGCTCACAATTCATAATTGAAAGCAAACAACTATATTAATGAAAGGAAAACTTACAAATTGAATTCAAACTCGTCCCACCACGTCTCTCTATCTCTACTCTCTCTCCCTCTCTCCTCTCTTCCTCCCTTACTTGCCCTCCAAGGCAATTGATTGTGTATATAAAAACAAAGGGTAGACAAGAGTATTTATAGAGAAACTAATCTATCTTAAATCTATCTCTAAGGAAATAAATCTTCTAATAAGATATATTCCTTCTATCTATCTAATAACATAAAAGGAAATAGGATAAAAGCCTTTTAATTCACGCCGATTCGGTCTTTGCTGTGACACGGGATGCCTCGTTAACGAGCTGTGAGCCTCGTTAACGACCCTGTTCAGCACTTTGAACAACCTTGAGTAAAACTTGCGTAGCGGATTCGTTACAACTCCGTTTGACTCGATTATTTTTCCTATGTTCTTGTAACGAAATTCTCTATCTCTTTCCAAGCTCAAACTTGATCTTCAATGACTTTACTTGAGTGCTTAATCCTCATCTTCTCTTCATTCTTGAGTGCTATCTTTCACCGGCGTTGCTCCTTTCTTCAAAAAGTGCTTCAAATAGCTTCTAAAACCTACAAAACACCACCAAAGCTTATGTAGACACCATATCTTAAGGAAATACGAAAACCTACACAAACGACTCAAAACAAAAAACTAAAGAAAAGACTCAAACACACAAAACTACACCTTAAAAACAGAACTAAAAAGGCGGACATCAAAATATCCCATACTTAGACTTGCTTGTCCTCAAGCAATCAACAAGACAATAACAAAAACCATCAACACATATATCAAGTCAATGCCTTTATCAAAAAGCAACATCTAAACTCAAGTAGAAATAGATAGACAAGTGAATCTAACGTCATCACACATATATGAGCAACCTCAAGCAAAAGCAAACTGAAAATCAAACCTCACAAGGGTAATGTGTTTCACTCAACTCTCAAGTGTTTGGGCTTATAATAACAACTCTCAACTCAATCCAATATACAAAAATCAACATAGTCATTGTTACTTATATCACCAAACTCTCCACCCGAGATGTCAAAACAAGCAAAAATCATCAAGAGAACTTAGGCTCAATGAAAAACTTCATAGAAGCTTCCATTCGGCCGAGTTGTAATGGGGCTCGGTAATGACAAATTGGCGTGGAAATATTTTGGTCATGTGGTGCTAATAATATCCGGGAATCAAAGACTCTTAAAAACTCACATATACCAAAACTCTCATTAAAGAACATACCAAACTCACTCTTCATTATGCTCTTTCACTCACCCATTTATCCTAGAAAGCCTCATATAAACATAAAAGAATCTCCGGTTTAACTTTAAACACAATGCACATCTGCTTTTCCTTTTTCCATCTTTCTCAACATTTTTTTACTCAGCCTCGACTAGCCTCGTTAACGACCTAGAGAGGGTCGTTAACGAGATACATTTATCCTTATTTTTCTTATCATCACAACATCGGTACCGAACCCACATAGGTCGGTATCGATCTTGTCATTCGCCTCTTTTCTTCACCTTTTGTGCATCTTTACTACCAAGAGACCTTTTTACAAAATAAAACAAGAGACTTCCAATCTACCCTTCCCAAAACCCTTATTTTGAACCAAAACATAACAATTTTCACTCTAAAAAACATACCTCTCCAACTAAGTCCTAATCCCTGGATAGGGTCAAGCTTATCTCGGCTAGGAAATAATTTTGTGGAGCTGAAAATAAAAGGCTAAAGCTCAAATTTTTTATCAAAAAGAAGGATCATATAAAAGGGTGGATAAGGATAAATAAGGCTCATAAAAAAATAAGTTCTCTATCATATGACTTTCACAAGTAATGAATTAAAAATCTCATATAGGTCTCAAGAAATAGATAACCATCACAATTCCAAAAGATAATATACATAAAGATAGTAAATCACACAAGAAAAGAAGAGGGATTTTTTATGTTCTCCCTATTAGGCCAAAAAATAACTCACAAGGTAGCAATTTTATTGGATTATACTACTCATGCTAAAAGTTATACATGCTCCATTTCATCATATGCTATTCCTCTATAAAACAATTTCATACCAAGAATCAGGCTATACCATCAAAACATGCTTGAAAGGAATTACATGATCAAGCAAGCAATTAACTATCATAGAACCAAAAGACAGGGTATTTATCCATTCTAAAAACTTTTTTTTTAATTTTAAATTTTTCAAATTTTTTTGTGATTTTTTCTTTATTTAAACAAAGACAACTAAACAAAACAAACAAACAAAGACATAAACAAGTAAACAAACACACAATCAAGTTTTCTTCCCTCCCATACCCCATAATTAAAATTACAGTGTCCCCACTGTAATAAAACCAAGCAGAAGAAAAGAGTAAGGAAAAAGAAAGAAACTCACAAGACAAACTGAAGCGGAAAAGAACATCCTTTTTAAAAGCTGAATCATCGCCCTAGTAGTGGAAACTGACGCTCAAAGTTGTCCATGAACTGATACATGGTCCTCCAACGCTCCTAATCAACCTTCACCCTTCGCTCCATCGTCATCCAACGATCATCCGCCTGCTGATGCCTGGCATCATCCAAAGCCATGCGAGCGGAATAGACACCCTCCCAATGATCCATCCTCTGGTGGAGCTGTGTCTGCTGCAGGTTGAGTTGTTGCATCTGAAAAGATAAATCTTCGGCCCATGGAGGTGGAACACTCGATCTAGTATAGGTGGGCTGAGGAGGCGGTTGGTATTAATCCTGTGGCTGGAAGTGATCTTGGTAGATTACCGGGTTATACGGCATCATATCATATGACTGCGACACGATAGGCGGTGGCGGTGGGTCGTTACCGAAGTTGTGTGCCTCGTTAGTGGCCTCGATGTAGTCGTTAACGAGCCCAGGTGGGTCGTTAACGATGTTGTCTTCATCGCCTAGAACCTCGGTACGAAGGTCATCATCCCCGATATCGAGCTCCTCCGTGGCTGCCTCCGTTGTAGCGTCATCTTCATCCATGTCTTCGCCGTCCCTATCGTACCTTGACTCACATTCTCTCAACGACGGCTCATTTTGTGGCTTCTTCTCTAACGGGAATGCATGGCCCGTCCAAGTCTCATACCAATTTGGCACATAAAGCAACTCGAACTTATCTCGGGTAAGAAGCATATCTTTGCCAAGAACCTTGGTGGCGTACCCTCTCTCGGTTAGCACAAAGATATTGGAAGCAAACTAATACGTCTTGTCAAGCTTTTGGGCACGGCTTGGCGTATAAAGTGTGAGATCAACACTGAGCTTTGCCGCTAGTAGACTAACCAGATTCCCGCACCACACTTCTTTTGACTTGATCCCGTGCTTCTCGATGTACTGCAATCATTCGTACCCCAAGTTCAAGGGGGCGGGATCCTAAAAAAGAATGGTACGGAGGCATGCAACCTCCATCCGTGTCGGCCTTGAAATCTCTCTTTTAGGCCAAAAAGTGGCGCCCAAGACCCGAAGAATAATCTGGAAGATGGGGTTGATGATGCCTGCCCCTGGAAGTGCAATTGCGGAGGTTGAACCTCCCCGGAAATGTAACTCCAAGTGTCGGTGACCTTGAAGTCCTTGGCGTTGTAGTCCCGAGAGTGGTGAGGAAGCTCGAGAAGTGCATTGAATTCAGCCATTGTGTAATCTTGGTTAACATTGCCTAGTCGGAACTTGATCCTTCCGGTCGAAGTCTTGGTGTTGAAGCTTGTTTGGAGAGTGGCCAAGAACTCGGATGTAAGGGCCGGATAATGTGGCGTCTCTTCCTGTTTCAACAGCTGAGGTACTCCAAGAATTGCAAAGGCGTGCTTGACGTTCTCATAGATCCCCAACGGCTTAGCGCTTTTCCTTGAAACCCACCTAGTGAAGTGGTCCTTTTCAAGTATGGCGTCAAAAATCCTTGCTTGCTCTTGAGTAGCTAATATAACATTATCCATGTGTGGAGGGGACGGGGACCTTTGAGTCCTCTTCTTCTTTTCGGCTCTAGTGTTAGCTCGGCTAGTGCTTGCCATTTGTACCTCCAAAGATCGTAAAATCCCAAGAAAAGATCCACAAAAACCAACTAAAAGAAAACCCCATACTTGTTCTCGGACATGCTCTCGACATGCTTCGTTACCGACCCAATTGGGTCGTTAACGAGGGAGCTGGGTCTGGTTTCGAACTTAGCATCTCACAGGTCGTTAACGACCCTAACAGGTCGTTAACGAGCCTGGGCAAGAACATCTTTCAAGTTGTTCTGAGTACAAAACCTCACAAATTTCCAGCAATTCGAGCATAAATCAACCACAATCCCACATAAATCACACAATCTAGCACATGCAACCCCATACTTGCTCAAAACCCTATCTAAAACATGCCAATAATTGCCAAAATTCATGGTGAAGATTAATCAATTCAAGAACAAGTTACTCCATGCTTTTCTTAACAAAATTTCAATGCAAACTAAGCAAGAATAACCAAGTATAGATCAAGATCAATCACCAATAATAGAAGCAATAGAAGCACAAGGCAATATAGACATGCAAACCCAATTACTCAATCAAGATCTAGATATGAATTTTACCCCAAATATCATGAAATTTGCAAGAAAAGAGTTAGGGTTTAGAAATCATACCGTAGATTGAAGAATTGAAGAACAAAGAGTGAATTGAAAAGGGGTAACGAGGCTTGTGGTGCGCCGGTAACGAACTCAAGAGGTGGGCTCGTTATCGTGGGGCGTGACTGGGGTTAGGGCTCGGTGGTGCGATCGGTGGATGGTGAAAATTCGGTGGGATTTTGATTAGAGATTTGAAGATTTGGCTTGAGATTTGGGTGTGGGATTTGGAGTTTTTGAGATGGTTTTATAGGAAGGGCAAGAGAAAGAGGAAAAGGACGGGGGAGTATAGGATAGAAGATAGATTAGGTTTAGAAGACTTACCTCGCCCGCGTCTGCCGTCTTTTGCATGCCGTTACAGGTCGTTAAAGACCCTCACAGGTCATTAACGAGCCTAGGTGACTCGTATTTCAGCGTTGTTCCGAGCCCATCTTCCTATACCACGTTAGTTTCGAACAATGCTATCTTGCTAACATCTAAACTACTAAAAACTCAAAAGAAAGCTATGAAAAAAGATCCTAAAAAGAAAAGAAAACAAAACTAAAACAAAAAACCAGGTTGCCTCCCGTAAGCGCTATTTTTAACGTCATTAGCCCGACAAACTTACCTCATAGATTAAGGTGGTTCCTTTTCGGCTATGTCGGGGTTTTGAGAGACCCCATACTTAGCTTTGAAGGCATTGTTAGCCCGTCTCACCAAATTTGGTCCTTTATCTTCTAGCAATACGCTTGGTATTCCTACACAAGGGTTAGTGAAATCCGAGAACCAAGGCGGTTTCGATTCCTCTATAGCATAGATAGCGGGGTACGGTGTAGGAATAGAATATAAGGAAGGATCATGACCAGTAATAGTGAATCCATGGTTAGAATACTCACCTTGATCCATTGGTGATGATGTTGGCACCGAGCTAGTTGAGGTTGTTAACGACCCATCAAAAGTAAATCCTTTCCCGTTGTCGTGCCATAACGAGCCTCCTCCGTTATATTGTTGTATAAAAGGCTCAGTACCGGCCCAGGGAGGGTCGTTAGCGGTCTTGGTTGCACTCTTGTGATCTTTATTTATTAGAGGAGGGTCTTTACATTCAGCTATGTCGAGCTCTGGCTGGGATAACTCTATTTGTGCGGCATCCATTGTGCCGTTGGCGTTTTGGTTCAGGTTAAGCTCTACATGCTCCTCTCCTATATTGAAGGTGAGGAGTCCCTTCCGAACGTCAACTTTAGCGCCTGCTATAGCAAGGAATGGCCTCCCTAGGATGATGGGGACTAGAGGATCTTCAGGCATGTCGAGGACAATGAAATCGTTTGGAATGAAGAATTTCCCCACTTGAATGGGATAATCATCAACGACTCTTGTGGCTTTCACACTTGATCCATCCGCCATATACAGCCTCATATCCACAGGCTCCAGAGGTCCCATGTTAGCTTTCGACCAGATTGATAGGGGAAGTAAACTGGCACTAGCTCCCAAATCACATAGAGCCTTGAATCGGTGGTCACCTATGCCAATTGTGATAGCAAATCTCCCTAGGTCGCCTAGCTTCTCTAGAAGAGTAATAGATCGGACCTCATCTTGAAGCTCTGTAATGGATCGTTTCCTGCTAAGAATATCTTTCAAAAACTTTGTGTAAGCCGGCATTTCGCTTAGGGCCTCAGCGAATGGTATAGAAATATTTAAGCCCTGGAGAATCTTAACGAAACGCTTGAACTTGCCTTCAGCTGAGTCCTTAGACTTCTTAGTAGGAAAGGGAAGAGACTTCACCAATCTCGGAGCCAAAGTGGGCTCGAGAGGTGATGCTACCGGGTCGACATTAGGGTCGATTGGTGCATTCGAAGGGTCGATACCTACCCTGGTAGGGTCGTTAACGAGCCTGGGAGTAAGAGAGGAGCTCGATGTGGAGAACTTACCTGGGTTGGGGTCGTTAACGACCCTGGGAGTATCGGTACTGAGTTGTTCAGGCTCGGTAACGACCCTCTCCGGCTCGTTATCGACTTGGGCCGTGGCGTCCTCTTCAGATTCGGGGCTCTTCTCCTTAGGTTTAGCACGCTCCAATAGTGTCTTTCCGCTCCTAAGGTGCATGGCCGCTATTTGTCCTCTAGGGTTCTCCTCGGGGGGGCTCGGGAGTTGCCCTTGCGGTCTCGGAATTTGTGCAGCCAGGTTTCCTAGCTGTGAGTCGACACTCTTCTTCCACACATCGAACTCTCCCCATCTTTTCATCTGGTTGTTGATGTTAGATTGAACTCCATTAATGCCCTCTTGTAAACCTTGTACCTAGGATGGTGGCTCTTGGTAGCCTGGAGGTCGATATGGTGCGGGTCGTCTATCCGGTGGGGGTGCTGCATAGCTTGGGTTTGGATTTTAATTGCCCCATGCTGGATAATTGTTTGGAATGTCAAAGTTATTAGGCTGGTTCCTGTATTGACCTTTCATGTAATTCATCTCAGCATAAGTCTCGGCGGCTCTTGCCTGCTCGATGTTAGTGCAAGCAGAAGTACTATGGGAAGAAGAGCCACACTCTTGACAAGGTTGAGAGGTTTTCAGAAAACTTACCAGTTTCTTAAGGCGGTTGATCTCATCCTGTAGAAATTGATGTTTGACATCGGGATCAACTTCGTCCTTGTTAGGCATGTAGAGACGCTTCTGGGGTTGGGATGGCTGTTGGGTACCATACATGGCATCGTAGTTAGACAGCTTGTCCAGCAGTTCCCATGCAGAAGTGGGATCCATCTCTATAAAACCGCACGCAGTGTGTGTGTTGATGTGGTTCTTCGTTTCTGCATTGATTCCCTGGAAAAAGATTTCTTGGAGCACATATAGAGGTTGCCCATGAGTTGGGCACTGTCTGAGCATCTCCTTAAACCTCTCCCATGCATGTTTCTACAAAGGTCTCGTTAGGCAGTTGGTGATAGGAGGTGATGCGTTTTCTTAACTCCGTTGTATTGGCGGGAGAGAAGAACTTTGTAAGAAAATGATCATACAAAGCCTTCCAAGTCCTAATGGACTTAGGAGGTAAGCTCTCCAACCAGCTCAAGGCCTATCCAGTAAGAGACCACCTGAAAGCTTTTAATAGAACATATTCAAGTGAGACACCTTCAGCAGCTATAGTGTCACATAAATCAAGAAAATTTCTAATATGTTCCATAGGGCACTCAGTATGTTTCCCTTCAAACTGAGCTCGTTTTATTAAGGATATGAATTGAGATTTAATCTAAAATGTCTTCTCTATCTCTGGAAGCACAATTGCAGACTCTGGCACCCTTAGTTCTGGATGCATATATTGCTTGGCATTCCTCGGATAGGCATTCAGCTCCTCTTGTAAACGAGAATTGTTTAGTCGTTCACGTTCAACGGTGGCAGCAGTGGCGTCTCGGTCAGCTTGTAACGCCTCCATCTGCCTCTGGAGAGCTGTCACCTATTGAGCCAGCTCTTCAGGTGTAGCCATGGCCTGGTTTTCTCTCCATCTGCGGTGCAAGGTACGTTCAGGTTCAGAATAGTAACCGGTGTTGTCAAATTCGAGCCTGCGACGTCCTATTGGCATATGCTGAGAAAACAAACAAAGAAAACAAAATTAAAAACAAAAACGGGGTCGGACTATTCCCAGACCCAAAGATAAACAAACAAACACTGTTGCTTCCTTGGCAACGGCGCCAATTTGTTGAGAGGGTTTCTTGACAACAAATAAATTTATAAGTCAAGACCCCGCTGAGTATAGCAGAGTCAGGATCGTCCACGGGAAGCAAGGTTGTTTGTTTATCAACTATAAAAACAAAGCAAAATAGCTACGAATGACCTCGTTAACAACCTTATCAGGGTCGTTAACGAACCTGGATTTCTATCGAAAACAGAGAAACTAACGAACTAAGCAGGTTCGGTAACGATTCAAGTGCCTCGGTAACGAGTTAATACGAAAGAAAAACTTAACAAATGTAATGGATAAAAAGCTCTAGGACAAGGGTTACCACGACATAGCTATGCATATAAACTCATGTGAAGATAAAAATCATGCCTTTGAAGATAAATCTATCAACTTTCGCTGTCTAAACAAGCAAACCAATCTACTTTCATAAATCAATTCACTTTATTACTTGTTTTGAATCCAAAGCTCGAAACTTTCGTTATCGAACAATATCAACATTCAAGTTCACAAATTTCTCTTTCGATTAAGCTACAAACTCAAATTACTTCGACTCTCGTCTAAGCATAAGCACAACAAGCAATTCAAAGGATAGAAGGCAATCAAAAACTCAACACATTCATTCCAACATGCACAACTATATCGGGTTTCAACTCCGACCCTAGAAAAGAAAACTACTCACTATTCATTGAAATAAAGCAAATAATTTTAATCAAAGAGAACATTGAAAACAAAACTTACTTGAAATTGAAATAAATATCGTCTTACAATCTCGTGGAATTCCGAAACACTAAGAACACCGAGCAAGAGTTGATCACCGAACACCCTCTTTCTCTCGATCGAAACAGTTCGATTCTCTCTCGCTCGACTTCTCCTAATCCTAGAACGAATCCCCCCCTTTTCTAGGCTTAAAACAAGGGTATTTATACTAAGAAACTATCTAATAAAAAGCCCAAAAGATAAAAACTTACCAAACTTAAAAGATAACAAGATAAAAGATATTAATTCCGAAAGTCGGCTGCGCCTTTACTGACACAGGTTGCCTCGTTAACGACCTGCACAGGGTCAGTAGACACTGCTGAATTCCCAAACAAAAACTCTGATTTGCAGCTCGTTAACGACCCTCACAACTCGTTAACGAGCCTCTGTTTTAGCTTCTTACGAACTCTTTCTTGGCTTTAACTTGCATCCCAACCTGATGTTTCCATGCAATCTTCTTTCTCTTCTTCCATGCATTCCACCTTCCACCACTTGACTTCAACTTTATTTGAAAAACGCTCCTTTCAGCTCAAAAACCTACAAAAAGACACAACACGGAGTAGCTTCCATACTTTTCACAAAATATGCAAACATATCCAAAAACACACAAAACTAACTCTAAAACCTACTAAAACTAAACTAAACAACCTAAGAAAGACACCCAAAACTAGACCAAAAGCACGAACATCAACTCTCCAGTAGCAGACTCTGCACAAGGGACATCCTCCTCTCCTCTGGTGCCTGAATGGAGTCCAAAGCAGATCTCACTCTCCTCAACCACTGCTCCACGTCAGAACCCTGGGCTCCAGTAAAGTTCGGCATCCCAGTCTTCCAAAACTCTGCGAGCCACTTGTTAGGCTGAGGCTCGTGAAACGGTCTCCTCGGCTCGACCACATGATCAACTATTGTTGGTCCTTGCAGTTCTGGCAGTGCTCCTAACTGGACAGCAAAAACAAAATCTGGGCCTGGTGCCCTCCTCTCAGCGCCTTGCTGCCCAACAACCGTGTTCAGGTTGGGTGCAACTCCTGCACCCATCAAAGTCTGCAATAACACCTGAATCGCAGCGTTCACCTCTGGTTCCAATCCTGCTGGTGGAACCCCTACTCCCACTTGTGCCCCGTTACCTGGTTGACCCCCTCCATCGACAGACACACTATCCCCCTGATGATCAGCAACAACCACATCCTGACTCTCAACGACCTCCTCATGGAGAGAAACATTCTGTTGTACCTCTGGCTCAGCACCCACAAGGGCCTCTCCTCTACCCCTGCCACGGCCCCTACCCCGACCTCTACTGCGGCCTCTTCCACGACCTCTTCCATTGGCTTCAGCAATTCCCGCTCTGGTTGGTGGGGCCATCTATAACAGAAAGTCCAACAGTCAAAACTTAAACATCCTATTATTAACGTAATTTCTTACTATTCTACGTGAGGTCCTTCGGTTGACGGGGCGGAGTCGCAACGTGTCATCTACCCCCTATATGCAACATGCCTACCCCAGTGAAAACATTTTGAAAACACCAGCCAAATTTTGTTTTAAGTTGGACCTCGAGTACACACGCTGGTCAGTTCCTTGTGCTCTGTTGTCAACCTGGCTTTGATACCAATTTGTAACACCCCGTCTTTTCACAGGGCACTACTTAGTAGTAGACCTTACCAGGTTCTACTTAAGTGGGTTGATAACAACACTTTAGGATCTTGCAACACGAGTACGGCGAGAAAACTTAATAAAAACATCCAACCTTTCATTTAATAAAACTTAAAAAATATAGTTATGCATGTATTCCCGAAAACATAATATCCAACTCCAATAAAACTCTACTAATAATAGATTATTCTAGAAATAACACTAAACAGGACATAATACCAACTCCAGCATAATAATACAACCAACATCCTAGAATGTCATAAATAAATTAAAATAAACCTGACTCCACTATGACACGCGCTCTTGACCGCTCTGCCCCGGCATCTGGCCTCGGTTTCTGCACGGTTCCCTGGTTCATACCTGAAACTGAAAAAATATTCCCTGAAGGGTCAGCTACTAATCTATCAAGTTAGAAAGAACACGGAAATTGGAAGACGTTTTGAAAGAACTTCTAAAGTCAGCATCCAAGTCCACAACTGCACTCATAACTCTAAAGGCCAATACCTAAATTAGTTTTGGTTAGTCACACATAGCCACATACACATTCACAAATACAATCTTACAACAATGCAATTCCTACATCTCGCAATCCAACCTACAAGGCGCTCAACCCCGCGCCGAGTGCAGAGGCAGGCCCTCTCACTCTACTTCACAATCTCCCTTCTGACCCCAGCTAAGCCTCCACTGGAGCACTTGCAAAAACACATAGATAGTATTTTTTGTTTTGAAGGGGCACGGTTTCCCTGTCACACGGACCATACATAGACAACTCTTCCTCTCCGCCAGCTACGATGAGGCCGTGCCGGAAACGGTACCAACACAGAGAAAACGTTTCAAAAATCTCTTCCTGATAAAATGCGTTCAAAACCATTTTACACACACAACACACCAATAAGTTCAAAACAATTCAAAAAGGTACTCGAGACTAGTTCCCAAAACCCGTCCTACAATAACGGTATACAATCTAACAGGATATAAAAGAACCGAGCAAGTAAAAAACGACTTACCTCAAGTGACGGATTTTAAACGACGAAGAAAAGCTAGGAACCTAGCTAATAGTGATTCCCTAACATAACAAACTACTATTAATCTTTTTAATTCAAACGAGACTCGAGTACTAACTAGCTAGCACTTCCAAATTGGTTCGCTTCCTAGTATATTAACCGACATGAAACCTCACTTGACATTATGCAGTTCTAACCAAGATTTAATACACAACAAATGCATGTAAGCAAATTAATTAATTAGTTGGGTGCACAACTGAAAGCCCAACATATATAATATAACAAATAAATGGCATTCACTTAACGATTTCATTAACTTAAGGATAAGTCAACTTGAAGCCTATCCGTGCTGACAACATCGAAACCCAGAATAATCTCCACTACATGTACATATATACATTCAAGTTATATAGCTTTCAAGAAACCTAACACACGAGTACGTTCAAAATCTCTCCTATACAAAGAAAAACCGAAATACTATATATCCAACGTTAATTTGACTTACGACTAAACATTAAGTACCAACTCTCAGACTCATGACACCAACATGTATACTCAAGTCTCACCAGTACCACGATGGCAGGTATCTAATTAAACGGAAAACGAATGGAAATTAGCTCGAACGTGTGTCCAGGATGACACGAACTTCGGGTAATTGTGAACGAGGACGTACCGACGAGTGGCGATTCTGGGATGACGGAACACACTGAGGAAACGAAAGAGAGCGGCGACAATGGAACCCGACTTGTTGTCTCGGTGACGATGTAACAAGATGGGCGCAACGTCGAATAGCGAGGAAGATGATTGGATTAGCCAACAGACCCACAAACCAAATGGAGGAAGACAATAAAAGAATAGGTGAAAAGGAGACTCACCAAGAACGTTCGGAGTATATTAGCGGTACAATGCGACTTAGTTCGGTGAGGAAGAACGCGAAACATAGGAAAAGAGTCGGAGGACGTAACAACTAATTATATAAGTCTCCTAGTAGCTAGGGTTGATTAAAAGAAATATTTATTTAATTCTCAAGATAAAATTTATTAGCTTAAGAAAGTAGTTTCGTAAACTGTTTTGATAAAATAGGATTCCCTAGTGAAAATCCTTGGAGATACGGTTGTTAGATAAAATTAGGGTAAAAACTGATAATTAGTGTTTGTTATGGTTTTAGGAATATTAATGACTTATTAATATTGGGAATATTAGAAAAAGAATGACAGATCTTTCCTTAAAATGAGATTGTTTGCGGGACAAGAAACACCATTTTTCCGACCTACTAGGATTGACGAAATTCGAATATTACAATAACGGAGCAGTGTATTACACAACATGAAATTTGAACTAGTGGATGGGAAATGCAAATTGAGATTTGGGATTGGGATATGAGATTCATGGAGTTAATGGCTTATTTTTTGTATTTGTAGAGATATAAGTTGTTGAATGAAGTCATTTATGACAACAAATAATGGTGAATTCTCTTGTGGCGGAACGACTTTGCGTCAAAGTTGGATGAAGATTCTTTGGAGAGGTTGCAAAAACTGAAGGAGGTGACTTGAGAAAAGAGGGAAGAAGCTCAAAGGAGTGCTTTCGATGATTCTTTGTGGTGGCTTTGGTGGTATTCCGATGGTGGCATGAGAACAGTGAACTCGATGATGATGTGAGGAGCACGAAGAGTCCGATATAGGACATGTAGAGCACATAGCCATGGTCAATGTCAAAGGAGGAGATCAACGTGTTGGGATTGGACAAGTCATTAAATCTAGCAATTTTTGATTATGTTTTGGCATGCAAGAAGTTTGGTTGACAAAGAGGGTGGTTGGGTGAGCTTAGACTCGATTAGGGATTTCAAGTGAGTGGTCTTGATGTTAAGATTTTCTATTTTGACTCATCATCTTCGCAATGCAATGGGAATTTGTTTTGCTCTTTCGAATGAATTGGGGCTTTTTATAGGGAAATTAACAAAATCTTAAGAAATCAACGAATCTCATCAAGTTCTAGCACAAAATAAACTAAATCGAAAACTCGCGAGCACCAACCAAAAAAGAATTTATTTTAGACACCAACCAAACTACGGCTAAAACTTAACGATAGTAACTAGAATTTCTCCAAAAATTATAGCTTTAGATCACTATGATAACAAGTAAGCTTCACACCAATTGCTTAAAAATCTCATAATTTTTCTCTTTTTCTTGTCCATATTCATTGTAAAGTTTGACATATATATATATATATATATATATATATATATATATATATATATTTCAAATACCTAGGAGGTGAACCTTATTACATTATTACGGCTTATTATATAAATAAATAAACATATGGAAATTTTGATGGATGATTGATAGGCGTGATTTCGTCGTGCAAATCACGGCTATGCAAAAGAATCCAAACTAACTAAGAACCGTTGTCTTTAGGAAGTCCGGATCGAATCCACAGGGAGACAGATTTATCGTTTTGTATGAGTTTTGTGTCAAACAAGTAACAAGGGAGTTTTTATATTTGTAACTAAATCTAAGAATGCAAAACCAACAAAGCAATAAAAGATTATGAAAAACAATAATTAAGAAGATAGCTTAGGCAAACAAATATCCACAATCGTATGACAAGTTGATCATTGATTTCTTCTCAATATCACATGCAATGGATTTTCCAATTCCTTTTCAATTGTAACTAATAGCACAACCAGATACAATTCTAGCATAAAACAACCAGCTTTTACCCTAGAATGTAAATCAAATCTCTTTTGCACAAGACTAGCACAACTAGATACTAGTACGATGCAGTTGCTACTATGAACTAGAGATGCTCAACCAGTAACACTCTAGATCTAGCAATAGATTCAATAACAACAAACCCTAGTTGATCAGGCTAGAAACTGTTGAAATAAATCATAAACATTCAAGCAAGAGATAAGATTAAACCCAAGCAATAGATAAGGAATTAGAAATCTCACAACTTTATTCAAAACGATGCTTCAATTGTCTGACTAAGCAAAAGGGCTTAGTTCTCCATAGAAAATATGTAAAACTTAGAATGAAAAGTAGAAGAAAGAGAATTAGATAGATAGATTGATGAGAGGTGCAACTCTCTCAAACCCTAATATATCAAACTAGGTCTAAAACTATATCCCAAAAATATAATATCTCGGAATAATACTGATAGAAAAGGAGCCAATCACAACATAACATGTGGTGCGTAAGAGATCTCGCTGACCGTCAGAGGCGGCAGGCACCGCCAGGTTGGCGACGGTCGCCACCAACTCAGTTCAGAATTCAGCTGACACTTCGGGGGCTATTTTGACTTCCTTCGAGTTGGAATTTGGACTTGGAGTAAAAACATGAATTGTAGCTCTTTGAATTATCTTTCCAATGATATCAAACTCAACTTTATCAAATTACTATAGCTCCTGAACGAACCCTTACAAGACAGAGGTGTCGAACCAGCAACTCCAATGGATGGCCCGAATTCAAGCGTTCTTCTCCCGTTTCCATTCCTTTCACACTTGTTCACTTTAAGACCTGTAAAACAACATAGAACAAGTGAAAAAACCCAAAACTCCTAGACACTCTAAGACACTAAAGAAACTAACTAAAACTGCCTAAAAACAACGCAAAAGAAACGTAAACATGCATTCTAAACACTACCTAAATGCAAGCTATCAATGATTGATAAATTAATATGAATCCAGTCCCTCTAATTAATGGTGGTGTGATGCATCCTTGGCAGAGTTAGTTGTCTCCTCCGCCCTCCTCATTTGCATTTGTTGTCCATCATGTATAAATATTGCATACAAACGCAATTCACACCAATGTAATAAATTTTAAAAATACTTTACCGCATATATAATATGCTTTTATAAGAAAATTCAATTTCATAAGTCGGGTTGTTATGTTGTATGTTTTAGATTATTTATGATTTGAAGCTTATCATTTCATTATAGTTTTTATCAGAATATAATACAAGAAAAAGGTTTTCTATTAGTTTGTTTTTAGATGCTTGAAAGGCATAATGTCTAGGAGTTCATAAGCAACATTAGATTTACAAAACACTTATTTTTTTCATACTTTGGGAATTCCAACGATTTGTTTAATCGTGTGAGGTGAAAGTAAAATCTTATACACAAAATATCCTTCAAGATATTCCCCCTTTGTACGAATATATTTGTCTTTCTAGAAATTTTTATGCTTTTTAAGGAGGATATAATATCCTCAATTTGCTTTAATATTTTATTTTTTTTAAAAGCTACTATAATGATTACAACAACAAATGTTTAAGATAAAGATCGAAATAACTAAAAAAGTATCTTGGGAGTAAGATGTAAGGTAATAAAGACAAGTAGCTTAACATGAAAGAAGTAGTTTAACACGAAAGAAGTAGTTTTTATTTTGAGTGTTAGTTATAAAAGAGAGCGGTCACTTTCAAACTCTAACCAAAATAATAAAAATCTAAAAGTGACATTATATATAATTTGAAAAGATCACCTCACGGGCGGATTCTGAAGCGTGATGTAACACCCCGATAATTTATAAGAGATTGAGGAGCTCCCCATGTCAACAAGAGCTCTTCCTTTTCTGGGTTTGAGTGAGGACAAAGAACTTAGAAGTTAAGCGTGCAGGGGCTAGAGTAGTACCAGGATGAGTGACCTCCTGGGAAGTCCTCAGGATGGCATGGGATAGCGCTTCTAAGGCCTCGGGTCTTACAAATGGTATCAGAGCCGACTCTAGGTTACGAGTGCACTTGGGCCGGAAGGCGGTGACTCAACCTAGAGGGCGGTGCTTGGGCCTTGACGAGGACGTCAAGTATTTAAGTAGGGGAGATTTAATAGAGCATATAGATATAGGTTTTAGAGCATGTTTTATTCCCGTTTTATGCATGTTTAGCTAGAATTTTGCTTTAAGTTATAGTTTAGGCTTTATTTCGGTTTAGTACGGAATCTACGCGTTTGTGTGCCTCATTACAGGCTGAAAGGTGAAACATGGTGGATGAGAGGCTAAGGATCGGATCTAGGGACGCGTGGAGGAATTTGAAGTGAAGATTCAAGAGGAAGAATCATAAGCCAAGAAAAAATGCCAAACCGCGCTTGCAACGTTGTGCCAGCGCTGAAGGGAACAACTTTCTGCAGCCAAAGCACGGGCAAGACCAGCCGTTCCGTGGTTGTGCTCTGGGTGGACCAAACCGCGCTTCGGATCTTTGATCTGACGCTGACTCAAGCCTCCGTGTTATCGTTTGGACCGACTTTATTAGTGTTTTTAGATGTTTTTGGATATCATATAAATACTTTTCTTAGGGTTCTTTGGATGATTATGCTATGATATGCTATGCTATCTATTGCTTTTGTTTTTACGTTAGTTTGAATTGGAGATTTGTGGGAGTCCAAACCCTAGTTTTGCAACATTGAAGAGAAATCTATCTCTTGTAAGTTTAATTTTTCTTTAATGTCATATTCTAGTTAAATTTCCTATGTCCAACTAGTTTGTTGAAGTTGTATGCATGATTGTTTGTGAGATTTGAATTATTTCTATTTGCCTTGACTAGATTGAATCTCTCCATGCTTGATTGATTAAATTCACTTAGGATTATAATAGCTTGATCACCTATTCGGTTGAATTACAACTAGAATAACTAAATAGACGGTGCAATTTGGTTATTCATGGATGAATCATTTGATTAAACTTATAGACGGTGGAATAAGGTTAATCAAAGGCGGATAATTTAATCACAAAACTTCATGAATAGATGGTGGAATTCATGAACTATGTTTCTATTGAATGTTTTGAACTTATTTTCATGATCAATTTGACATAGAAAGTTTTCTAGGTTAATTGGTTAAAAGGTTGTTAATGACGGTGTATATTAATAACCACTTTAAGCTTGAGTTCCCTGAATTCACAATAGATTAGTCAAGGGAAATCGAAATAAGAATAATTAAGGATCAAAACTCATGTATGCAATGGATACGAAACTAGTTGGACGCTTTTCTCTATATTTGAATCTTTAACTGTTTTACTTTCTTCGCTTTATTTACTTATATTTATAGCTTGCAATCTTAGAATCCCCCTTTTACTTAGTAATATTATTTAAATACAAGTAATCTAAGTCCCTGTGGGTTAGACCCTTGCTTCCACTATACTTAGGTTAGGAAGTTAGGTATTTCTTTGACAGTGCTTTTACAGCGACATAAAAGTGCTCGTCAAGATTGTAACACCCCGATAATTTATAAGAGATTGAGGTGCTCCCCATGTCAACAAGAGCTCTTCCTTTTCTGGGTTTGAGTGAGGACAAACAACTCAGAAGTTAAGCGTGCAGGGGTGAGAGTAGTACCAAGATGGGTGACCTCCCGGGAAGTCCTCAGGTTGGCATGGGATAGCACTTCTAAGGCCTCGGGTCTTACACGTGATGTGCAACATTACGGACTGAGTGGGCCGCACCATGGGTGACATCTTGTGCCCTTTGTGTCATACCCCTAGACTGCTCCTGTAATATCATAAATATAATTGAAATATAAGATGCCCATAAACAAGGTCAATAGTTTTTTGTATCGACAAATGATCTTACCCTAATCCAATTCAATGGTCTAAAATCAAGATGCATGATATGTAATCGTGTGCGTAAGAATTTAATCTAAGAAATATCAAATAGATCTAAAATGAAAATAGAGTAGGAACACAATGTTATTATGATGAGAATTATTGGAGCTTAAAACCGATGATGTTTGAGACTAACCTCAGCATGGTTCTTGGTCTCACAAGCGTTGAAGCTTGCACTATGAGATTTATCCATTATCTTTTTTAAAGAGCAAGTAATTTTTACTCAAGAAAACAAAATATCGAACGAATCGTAAGATGATTAAAAATGGAATCCCATTTACAGTTAGAATTTTTAAATTTGGGGTTCAACATCTACCAAGATATTCCGATAACTTTGTCGAGTTTAATAAATGATTTGTGGTTGAACATCTATTGGGATAAATTAAGAGTGTTGAAACACTCACGACCTCTCAATAACTTATTACATTAATTATTTTTATAGTTTTATTAGCAAATGCAAAATCAATTGGACTAAATATCGATAACGATCTAGTGGGAAGATAGATTTTTTATAGGAAAAGAATTCGATCCAACAGACTTGCTTGGTAGATTGAGCGGCCAAAAAAGTTGGAAGTCGAACTAGCCTAAGAGGACACAAACCAAAAAAAACTCCAAAAAAAAAGAAGCCTTACATTCAATCAAAAGGTAACAAAGTATGAGAGAACCAAGTAAAGCACTACTGAAAGTAACATCGTCGGTACGTTGGAAAAATGGGTCAAATCCATCTAGGAAATGCACAACAGATTACCATGACATTGGCCCCACCTAGATGAGGTATCTCCAAGAGCCTCCAGCATGATCAAGACCTCAACTAGATACGACTCTATCTCCTCCCATATTAGCTCCAATTCACAGAAATGAATCTCTAGATCAGTTGGAAATGGATTTGAGAGGATTCTTGGATTTTTTTTTTTATAATTTTTGACGATTGTCATAAATGAGTTTCATAAAAAAAAATGTTGTAAACCTAAAGTTGATTTTATCATACTCATTAACTTGAGTAAACTTACACAAACATTAGTTTGTTTTGTTTTTTTTAATACTCAACATAGAAATAAAGATTGCTTTTCATTGATATGGTACTTTTTCCTAATTTTAGTTTTTAAATTCTAATAAAATAGATGTTGTTAAATTTTTTGTGTGTATAGAAAATTGAATTATGTGAGGAACAATCTTTTATTTTCTATTATTTTCCTTAGGCTTGTGAAATGTGTAGCAAATTAGTAATAGTAGGTAGTGAGCTTGTTGTTTAGCATTAAGAGTAATACTTTCTTTTTTGTTTATGATATTATTTTTATCTTCCTCTTGGATTGTTCAAAGAGTTGATAATGTATTATACATCACAAGGGGTGGTTCAAGGTTGGATCAAGTTGGTGAGCGAGAGTTGAGATATTGACCAAGCCGACAAGATGTAGTTCAAGCTGGTGGCTAAAAGAGCGTGAAAAACATATATTTGGTTTAGTATAGTTAGGGTCGGGTTTCCAAATATATTACTATTGTTTAAAGGCCAGCAAATTAGAAGAGGATCTTTGAGCTTCGGTGAGGGTTGAATGCTCAAGTCAATATTTAAAAGCAAAAGATTCATCCAAGTTTTGTAGTTCTGGTTGTGGCCGGTTGGACAAGGGTTGCTTTATGTTTGGGGATATAAATTGATTTTGAGTATGTTCTTTTCAAGGGAGTAGAATCCAACAAAACCATCAAAACTTTATTGCGGTTTGATGAAAAAGGAGGGTAGTAGTGGGATTTGAGGTTTTAATAGAAGTGTAGAACGATTTCCCATGTCGGGGGTTTCCATCTAGAGAATTGAGTAGGGAGTTTAGGGTAGAGAGTTCTTAGAGTGAGAGGATTGAAATCATAGAACACACACTCAATTTAGGAAATTCCTTGGAATTGGAGTGATATCTGGATGAGAATTCTATTGAATCAATAACTTCTCAAATGAGACAACCCTCCTTGAGCCTAAAGGTGTCCACTTTTCTATTAACTTTGGAATTGGATGACGAACAAGTGGGCAATGCCTAATTATTTAAACTACCTCCTAGATGTGACCTAAGCATTGGTCATAACATATGATGTTTGCTTTCCCTAGATAATTAATTTTAGATTACAAAAGGACCCTCTTGCCCCTCTAACCATATATCGTTCTATTCCCCTTTCTTAACCTCCTTGAGAAATACATATTGAGTGGACAAGTTCTAAAAATACCCCCAATGAGAACAAACCTTGTCCACAAAGTTGAAGTAAGAAAATTGTTTCTTTAATTCAACCATTGCCATCCATGAAGCTTTTTCTTTATCCTTGCTTTCCCACTGCACCAAGACTTGGTGATTGTAAGTCCTAGTTTATAAAACCAAATACCACTCGTTTGTAGACCTCACATGGATCCACTTATGGTAATCTGATAACAACTTCACAATCTAGGACCTTATGTACAACAAAGGTATGACGAGAAAAATAAGAAAACATCCAACTTATATAGTATTAAAAAATCATGTATGCACCATACTCCAAACAACAACAAACTAAAAGCGAACTTCCAAACTCTAATACAAACAAAATATCCAAACAACCATATACTACCAACCCTACGAAATTAGACATGAATCCATCTTAAGACATGCCACGTCGAGCTAACCTAACATTGTCTCGGAGGTTCCCTTGTAGCATCATCCAAACTTGTATTATGATCTTAAAATAACAACACCCCAAAGGGTTATCTAACAAATCTAATATGAATTAAACATGTTAACATAACATGCAGAAGCAAAACCAACTTAATATACAATATAAGTATAATAATACATATAACATATCATAAGAACACATAAGAATACATACCTCAACACATAATCATAAAACACCCATAATAAAACACGTAGACAAATTCACCACAATATAAGTAAGGCAATAATTCAAAACACAATAATCCAAATCATTACACAAAATATCAATTTTCATAACGATCAAGGCATCCTCTAGCCTTTACGGGGTGTGGTGGATAGGGTCCATCCTCTGGCCTCTACTAGAATAGTTGCCAAAATACTTTATCTATATATATAATTTTGAAGGGGTTCTCCTAGCCATACAACTAAGCCTGAAATGTCACCACCTTCCCGACTATCTCATGATCACAATCGTATCAATAGATGCCAATTTCTAGAAACGGATAAAATAATGATATTATTAACATACGCATATACTTTGAAAATATCAATTTATTCAGACATATATGTATAAGTGAATGTACGGATTCCCAAAATAAGGCTCTACACATCATATCTACATGTCTAGGACACATTAGAATCGATAGCTAAGTAATTCTCGGCGACTTACCTCGAAATATGAGTTTTCATAACTAGAAGAAGAACAACCCCAAAATGCTAGTAGATCCAATCATGAAACAAAATTGGTTTGCAATATCAAGTACCCTATCAACGTACTCACATGGAAATGAATCAAATCACTTTGAAATTTTTAAAAAACCTTAAAATATGAAGACGTGGAGAAAGAAGAAAGAAATGAAAGTGGATAGCTCCCCATAAATGAAGATGGATGCCTTATATAGAAGAAATGGACGAAGTAAAATTTAATTTGGATTGTATAATAGATAAAGATCATGACACACAAATTTAGAAGATATGACATGAATATTAAGGAAGAAAGATAGGCATGACACATGGATTGAGAAGGTAGAGAATATGGCACAAATATCTAGGAAGAAAGATAAGATTGACACAAGTATCAAGGGATTAAGATAACCACAACACAAAAATTAAGAAGATTGAAATGAAGTAGTCTTAGAAGTGAAGTAAACTTTACATAGAAGTAAACTTAACCCGAAAGTAGTTTTAAAATAAAAGTAAACTTATGGAAGAAGTAAACTCGGATATTATATAAACCCCCTTAAAATTAATTTTTTCCTCGAAAATGAAGTCAAAACAAAAAAAAATTATAAACAAAATCATATATCTAGATCAAAAGCTTTAGGAGTTTCACAATGGCACCCAGTGGGATTGCCTTGACTTCTATAATATCTTACGGTGGGAAATCTGTCTCATCCATTATCATCTTGGTCAGAATAAAAAGTGACAACTTGGTGATCTCCTACCACCTTTTGCAATAATGACATGTAAAAAAACTAGGTGCAACTTAGTTGAACAAGACAAGACCAGTTTGAACACCACTTCACTTTGCTTCTAGATAATCTTGAATGGGCTATACTATCTGGTAACCAGCTTTCGATTCACTCTCTTGACCAATGACGATTTCATATTGGGCCTTAGCTTAAGAAACAACAAATCACCAACTTCACAATTTACCTCCTTTCTTTTATTATTGGCTTGAGCAACTATTATATTTCATGATCTATCAAGGTTATATTTAAGTTATCTAATCACTTTATCATAATTCGAAAATTTGTCTGCCACCAAAAAATCTCTAAGAAGAAATTGTGTTAGGGTATGGGAAGGTCTACCCTTTTTAAAACTCGAAGGAAGTCTTCCCAACTACACCTTGGAACATTGTATTAAACCAATACTCAGGACATGATATCTACTTGGCCCATTGATTCGGTTGCTCTAAAGCAAAACACCTCAAACAAGTTTCTAGGCAGTGATTTAACACAGTTTGCCCAAATGACTCAGGCTAGTAAGCACAACTCATTTGCATATGAGTGTCTTTCTTAGCAAACAACTCTTGCCAGAAGTTGCTTGGAAATTTTGTATGAATGATAGGCCTATAACCCAATAACAACGTATTCAACCGACCCTTCAAGTTATCGATTAATAGGCCTTGTTTAATTTTATATAATACTTTTTAAGAAAAAATATTTTTTGAAACCTTGAAAAGCAAAGATAGGTTTAAGTTTCTACCCCAATCTTGTCCAACATATGCAAGCTAACTAAAAATGTGTATGAATTGAGATTTGAGATTGGGATGTGAGATTTGGGGAAATAATGACTTAGATGGTAAGCCATTATTATTGTATAAGTATGCTTCACATCAAATGCTTAGACATCTCACAATTTTGATCCTTTTCTTGTCCATGTTCACTTTAAAGTGACATATATATTTCAAATACATGAGTTTGGTTCAAATGAAACAAACTCTTATCCTAAAACGTGAAACGAATGCACTTTTCCTAGTTCGTAGTGCACTTTTGATATAAAAGTACATTGCAAAATACAAAAAGTGCAATTCGAAAAAGTGCACTACAAAAATTAGGAAAAGTGCACTGCAAAGTACGAAAATTGCAAATCCGAAAAAGTGCACTCCGAAATAGAAAAAGTGCACTACAAACTAGGAAAAGTGCATTCGTTTCAAGATAAGAGTTCGTTTCAGGATAAGAATTTGTTTCATTTGAACCTAACTCTCAAATACATAGGAGGTAATCCTTATTATAGTACATTATTACAACTTATTACATAAATAAATAAATAAACATGTGGAAGTTTTGATAGATGATTGATAAATTAATATGAAGTGAGTCCCTCTAATCAATGGCGGTGGGATGCATCCTTGGCAGAGTCTGTTGTCTCTTCTGCCCTCCTCATCTGCATTTGTTGTCCAACTTGTAGAAATATTGCATACAATTTTTTTTACACAATGTACTAAATTTAATGATATTTTACCTCACATATAATATTCTTTTACCAAAAAATTACAATTTCATATATAAAGTCTGGTAGTTACATGGTTTAATTTATATTATTGTAGGTTTTGAAGCTTATCATTTCTTTATAGTTTTTATCAAACTATAATACAAGAAAAAAAATTCCATAAGTTTGGTTTTAGATGCTCGAAAAGTTTAATGTCTTTGTGCATCCAGTCAAATGGCTACATGATGTCCGCCTTTTTAGTTGTGTTTTTAGGGTGTGTTTTTAGTCTGTTTGAGTCTTTTTCTTTACTTTTGTGTTTGTTTTGAGTCGTTTGTGTAGGTTTTCGTATTTTCTTAAGATATGGAGTCTATATAAGCTTTGGTGGTGTTTTGTAGGTTTTTAGAAGCTATTTGGAGCACTTTTGAAGAAAGGAGGAAAGCACTTGAAGATAGCACTCATGAATGAAGAGACGATGAGGATTAAGTGCTCAAGTAAAGTTATTGAAGATCAAGTTTAAGCTTGGAAAGAGATAGAGAAATTCGTTACAAGAATATAGGAAAAAAAATCGAGTCAAACAGAGTTGTAATGAACCTTCTACGCAAGTTTTACTCAAGGCTGTTCGAAGTGCTGAACAGGGTCGTTAACGAGGCTCTCTGGTCGTTAACGAGGTATCCCGAGGAGCAGCGAAGACCGAGTCGGCCTGTTTAATTGGGCTTTTATCCTGTTTCCTTTTATGTTATTAGATAGATAGAAGGGATATATCTTATTAGAAGATTTATTTCCTAGAGATAGATTTAAGATAGAATAGTTTCTCTATAAATACACTTGTCCCCTCTTTAGTTTTCTTATCATTCAAGTTAGAGGAGGAGGAGGAGGAGGAGGAGGAGGAGAGACGATTGAGAGGAGGCGAGAGAAGGAGAGGAGTTTTTTGGAGAAGAACTATTGTTTTGAATTCAAGTTGTAAGCTTTCTCTTTAATTTAATTTAGTTTTGCTTTTAATCATGTTTTATGAGTAGTTCTCTCTCTAAGGTTGGGGTTGAACCCAACAATGGTTGTGCATGCTATTTTGTGATCATGTCTTGATTGTTTTTATTGCATGAATCTATTCTCTTGTTCTTAATCCTTGAAACGAAAGTTGAAGGGAATTTATCATTCATAGTTGAAGCGAAAGCGAAAACCTTGAATCAGAATAGTCAAATTAGGGTTTTGAAGCGAAAGCGGATCTATCCTAGTTGAAGTAGAAGAGGTTAGATAGTAAGTTTATTAATTGAACGAAAGTTAGTTGATTAACTTGCTTTAGTTGACGAAAGTTGACATCTTTATGTGATAAAAGCATGATCTTTATGTTTCATAGCGTTTGGCATGCATAATTGTTGTTGTGGTGATACCTAAACCTTAGAATCTTCCCTTTCTTGTTAAAACCCTTACTTTTGTTGATTGCTTGCGTGATATGTTAAAAAACTTAATACTGACTTTCTCCCTGCGGACGAACCTGACTTCGCTATACACAACAGGGTCTTGATATAAATTTATTTGTTGTCAAGAAACCCTTCAACACTCCAACCATAGGGTAGTATCACAAGGTCTCATTTTCGACTCTCATGTGTAGTGCCGTCAGAAAAAAAAATCAAAATAAACACCAGATTTATACTCCCTCCATTTCATAATACATGTCTTTCTAGCAATTTGCACATTATTTAAGAAAGCTATTAAAAATACTAATATACCCTCAATTATTATTTTACTTTTTCACTTTGTTGAAAACCACTACTAATATCTTATCCTTAATTATAAGGGAAAATATGTAAATTAGAGACCAAAATAGTCAGAAAAACATGTAACTGAAACACAGAATTATGGCTGAAAAGACATGTATTGTGAAACGGAGGGAGTATTAAATTATTGTTATAATACTTTTGTGAGGTGAAAGTATAATCTTATATTCAAAATATTCATCAACATATTAATAATTACAATGACAAATGTGTAAGGTAAAGATCGAAATAGTTAAAAATATTGTCTTGAGAGTAAATAATAAGGTAATAAAGACTTGTACTTTGATATGGAAGTAGTAGTTTTTATTAGTTTTAAGTGAGAGAGAGAGAGAGAGAGAGAGAGAGAGAGAGAGAGAGAGAGAGAGAGAGAGAGAGAGAGAGAGAGAGAGAGAGAGAGAGACCACTTTCAAACTCTACCCTAGTAAAAAAATCCAAAAGTGAATGAACATATAATTGGAAAAAGATCACCTCATGGGCAGATTTTGAAGCATGATGGGCTGCATTATGGACTTCGGTTTTTACGGGATCACTCCAGGCTCGGTACCGACCCTCGCCGAGAACCCATTTTTGCTTTTTGATTTCGTTTTTCTTTTTGTGTTTGCTTACAGAATAGGACAACTAAAGGATGTCGAGTTGTATCTAATCCAATAAGTAGACCCTGAACTCGAGCGTTCCCTCCACAGGAGATTAAGAGAACGCAAAGCCATGGCTACACTTGAAGAACTAGCTAAGAAGATTGCTGAACTCTGATTAGAGATAGAGGAGATCCAGAGAGAAAGGGAAACCATAGCTGCTGAGGCATATGAAAAAGCTAATTACATGAGGTGTCCATATAGGAACCAAGGTGATACTTTTTATGCAGGGAGGAATTACAATCAGCCCACCTGGGGCAATTATGCATACGGCCAAGGGAGCCAACCTCCTCAGCAAGAACAGAGAGTTCCACCTTACAGAACCCCAGGCTATCAAGAGCCACCATCCTGGGTGCAAGGACTTCATGAAGGTATCAATGGAGTGATGAATGAAATTAATGGGGTCCAAGCAAACCTTAACAATCAAATGAAACGGTGGGGAGAGTTCGAGATCTGGAAAAAGAGCGTTGACTCCCAACTTGGCAACCTAGCTGCACGGATTCTAAGACCTCAAGGGCAATTTCCGGGCCGACCCGAAGAGAACCCTAGAGGACAAATTGTAGCCATACATCTCAGAAGTGGCAAGGAGTTTCCATATCGAGCCAAGCCTAAGGACACTGAGCACGAAAACGAAGATGTTGCCCCTGTCAAGCTCGTTACCGACCCCAATAGGGTCGATAACGAGGCTCCTCAGCTCGATACCGAGTCATCCATGCCAGGTAAGTCTTCTGAACCGAACTTTGAGTTCGGTACCGACCCCCCCAGGGTCGGTACCGACCCTTCTCCTACACCGAACGACCGTCGATCTTGTCGATTCGGCGGAGCCTCGATCCGGGTCTCTTTCTATCCCGAGTCCGTCAAAAACTCTTCATTTCCCGATTAAAAAGTCTAATAATGTTACAGAAGGAAAGTTTAGAAAGTTTGTTAAGATTCTTCAAGGGTTAAATATTTCAATTCCATTAACGGATGCCCTTAATGAAATGCCTGCCTACGCTAAATTTTTGAAAGAGATTTTGAGCAGGAAAAGATATATCTCAGAGATGCATAATGAGGTTCATTCCATAAAGCTTCCTGAAAAACTCGGTGATCTAGGTAAGTTTGCAATTTCAATTGGTATTGGAACTCACCGTTTTAAAGCTCTATGTGATCTAGGTGCCAGTACTAGTTTATTACCATTATCTATCTGGACCAAGGCTAACATGGGACCATTGGAGCCTGTTGATATGAATCTCTACATGGCGGACGGATCTTCTGTAAAAGCAACTGGATTCGTTGACGACGTTCCAATCCAAATTGGAAAATTCTTTGTTCCCAACGACTTCATTGTTCTAGATATGCCTGAGGACCTTGTGGTACCAATCATTCTTGGAAGACCATTCTTAGCCACCGCAGGGGCACGTGTAGATGTCAAGAAGGGACTTCTCACGTTTGATATTGGAGAAGAGAAGGTCGAATTTCATTTCAATTCGCTTGTGAGCGAAGTGGCTAGTTGTATTATTGAAGAGTCTACCGACCCACCTTGGCTCGATAACGAACCCTCCCTGAGTACAGAAACGAGCAAGTTCAATGGAGACACATCTACTGAGTATCCTACCGACCCCCTATGGGTCGGTAACGACCCTTATTTGAAGGAAAACAAGGTGGGAGGTGGATCCAAGCACGACATCGAGCCACTTCCAGATCCAGAAGGGTCTTTCTCGCAATTTGCACATTATTTAAGAAAGCTATAAAAATACTAATATACCCTCAATTATTATTTTACTTTTTCACTTTGTTGAAAACCACTACTAATATCTTAGCCTTAATTATAAGGGAAAATATGCAAATTAGAGACCAAAATAGTCAGAAAAATATGTAAGTGAAACACAGAATTACGACTAAAAAGACATGTATTGTGAAACGGAGGGAGTATTAAATTATTGTTATGATACTTTTGTGAGGTGAAAGTATAATCTTATATTCAAAATATTCGTCTACATATTAATAATTACAATGACAAATGTGTAAGGTAAGGATCGAAATAGTTAAAAATATTATCTTGAGAGTAAATAATAAGGTAATAAAGACTAGTACTTTGATATGGAAGTAGTAGTTTTTATTAGTTTTAAATGAGAGAGAGAGAGAGAGAGAGAGAGAGAGAGAGAGAGAGAGAGAGAGAGAGAGAGAGAGAGAGAGAGAGAGACCACTTTCAAACTCTACCCTAGTAAAAAAATCCAAAAGTGAATTGACATATAATTGGAAAAATATCACCTCATGGGCAGATTCTGAAGCATGATGGGCTGCATTATGGAGTTGGTGGGCCACACCATGAGTTGCATCTTGTGCCCTTGTCATTAGGGGTGCTCACGGGTCGACCCACTAACCCGCAATTTTTTTATTCCCGACCCCCGGGTCGCGTGTTTTGCAGGTTTGGTCATGGGTCGACTCGCTGACCCGCATGTATTTTAATAAAATGCGTTTTTTAGTATAAACCCATCCATATTTATTACAATCTTATATATTTGCCTTTTTTTCTCCTACATTTCAGTCACCTTATTATACATTTCAAGACTGTCAAAAAATCCAAACACTGACCAAAAAAGCAAAATTCAGTCAAAATCTTGAAGTAGAAAATGAGAAAACTTGCACTGCAACAAGCCAACAGCTTCGAGGCTTCACTCCGAGGTGGCGAGGTCCGAGCAGTGCGACTGGCCGGCAGGGACAACGACGACTTCAGGCGAGGCTTCACTCCGACTCCGAGAAGGCGAGTAGTGCGAGTGGAGGGCGAGGCTGCGAGGGAGACGTTGGGAGTCGACGTCCGAGCAAGGCGAGCAGTGCGACTGTGCGAGTGTGCGAGTCGGGCTTCAGCGGCGAGTCGGCGACTCTAAGAGGGCGAGGCGGCGGAGATCTGGAGAAGAGGAGTGGCGAAGAGGAAGAGGTTAAGCCTAGGTTTTTTTCGAGATTGTGCGGCGCGCTGGTTAGATTGGGGAGGGAGGCCCAACACTTAAGTTTTTTTTAACATACGTATTTACTATTTTTATTTTATTTTTTTAAAAAAGTGCGGGTCTGCGGGTCGACCCGCAACCTGTCGGGTTTGGCCCGATCCGACCCGCGACCCGAAAATTTCCAAACCTTGACCCGCAGACCGACCCGAAAATGACGGCTCGGGTCGGTTCAGGTCGGGGTCGACTCGGACCCGTGAGCACCCCTACTTGTCATACCTCTGATTGCTCCTGTCATATCATGAATATAATCTAATTAAATATAAGACACCCATAAAAGAGGCTTATATTTTTTAATCGACAAATGATCTTACCTTAATCCAATTAAACGATCTAGAATAAAGATGCATGGAATGAAATCGTGTACGTAAAATCTAAGAACTATCAAATCTAGCTAAAATGAAATAGACTACGAACACAATGTTATTATGACATGAATTATTGGAGCTTTAAATTGGTGATTTTTGAGACTAACCTCGGCATGGTTCTTACTCTCACCAGCGTTGAAGCTTGCACTATGAATGTTATCTATTATCTTTTCTTAAAGAGCAAATAATTTTGATTAAAAAAAGAAAATATTGAACGAAATTGTAAGAGGATTAAAAAATGATGTTTCATATTTATAGTGAGAATTTTTAAATCTAAGATTCAACATCTATCAAGATATGCCGACAATTTCGGTGAGTTTAAAAAATGATTTGTGGTTGAACATCTTTTGGGATAAATTATGGGTGCTAAAACACTCACCACCTCTCAATTAGTTATTACATTTAACGGTCTAGAATAAAGATGCATGGAGAAGAGTGAACCAAGTTGTCTCGGTTTATGTGTCATCGGTTCCTCTCTCATGGCTCGATAAACATGTCGGTGTTTGGGATGGGAACAAATTGATTTAGGAATTAAATCGTATAAGTTCGTCATTGATGTAAGTCTCCTACAATTACTTAGCTAAAAAAATTTTGATGTGTGCTAAATTTGTAGATATAATGTTTGTGAGTTTATTTTGGAATATGTCCTTGTAAATTACTATACAACTATGTTGAAATAAATATCGTTACTTGAAAAGTATATAAGTAGATGAACAACAATTTGTATGTTAAAAGAACGATTGTTAGAGTGAAGAGAGGAAGAACTGTGATGATGAATGGGAATTAGGGAGCCATCACTAAGGTAAACATGATTCATACCATCATATCGGTAGTTGTTGAGTCTAAGCTTTGAGATCTCAGAGTGTAATGGTGAGTGGAGGTTGTATCGGGACACTAGTGAGCGTGGGAAGTCATGTTTGCCTGGTGGGATTGAAGGTTTTGTGGCAGCGGGGCTTTGTACAATTTGTCGAATCGATATCAACACTAGAGGGGAGTATGACTTGGTTTTTTGGCACACCTAGCAAGTGGGCCTGGTATTAGGCTCGCCGATGAAAGTTGTATCCACAACCACAACCACGTCCCTTATAATTTCCCCTACCTCAGTTGAAGTTGTCCCTGCCTCTGTTGGAGTTGGAAGTGGTATTTTGGGATTTTGGTTTGGTTTTTGTGGAGTTATCTAAGATGTTGGTTTGGAGGATATTGGCTTGCCGAGCAATACGAGGCTCTTATATAAGGAAATATGAGAGAATTTGGGCATGGTTTGGAGCCATCCACATACGAGAAAAGACCATTGACTTCAAGATATGGATATGGTATCACTTTACATTTTCATATAGGAAAGTTGTCTTGCAATATCTTCGTTGTAATGAAGTGAGAAAAGGAAGAAAAAGAGTGGTTCCTAGTTTTTGTTGTTGTTGAAGTTATTTTAGATGGGATCTCATTTTCAGTGAAAGAAGGGGATAAAAAAAGAGGCAACTTTTGTGGGTCTAGATAAAGGAGAGGATTTGTTTGGATCTAGGGTTTGTGAAGGAAGAAGATTTTTATGTTTACGATAGTGGATGTTTATCCTTCACTCTAATACCAAAATGGAATTGAGACAAAAGAATTGATGTTAAAGCTTCTTCCTTATTTTCATTGATGCTTATGTGTACAATATTTATATCTGAAATCAAATGTTCTAAATAGTATTGGCCCTATAGTGCTACTAATTGTCATAAACATAGAAACAAATAAAAGTAGATTTTAAAGCTAATGATAAATAATTATTTGTTTTTTTAACAAGGGACCAACTTTTGGTGGTAAACCATGAGTCCATGAACTAGCAGGCAAAACGCACGAACCAGGTAAACCAGCTTGCACCAACCCGCTTGACCTTGTGGAAGGAAGAATGGTGAAACTTGATTTTTTTCCAAATGAAGGGACAAAATTACTTTTCTTGTGTCAATGTCAAATAGTAATGATTCGTGCTGGCTTTTCTCAAACACGCATAATTTTCTATTTTTTAATATATTTTGGGGGAGGTTCAAGAGATTTAACCGATCTTTTTTTGTTTTACTATTACGCATATAATAGATAGAACAAAGTAAAAGTAATGGAAAAACAAAAAAAAGAGAATTTTATTGAACAACAAATATAACTTCTTTAATGAACTTATAAAAAATGTAAACTTTGATTTATTTAATACAATAAGGATATACTACTCAAATTTTTTCTAGTAGTTGATAGGCCAAATCCTACCCCGCAAGTGTACGGGATCGGTTGTAATACCAAGGTGTCGAACTCTAAGACTATGTAGTATTACTTGTATTCAAAACAGTAGACTAAGCCGTAAAATAAGAAAAGATTGAATTGTCATTTTTGCTATGAAACTAGTTAAAGCAAACAAACAAGTAAAATATGGGAATATCAATGAGAGGAAGGCTTCTAAGACTAAGGATCCCCACAATAATGCTTCGGTAGACTATAAAGGATGATTGCACAATCTTAATTATGACTTTGTTTGAAGGCAATTGTCTAATATATCCGCTAAATTCTTTCGAATGTTAACAAACGTATCTAGACTCAATTAAACATCCACTTTCGTGACTTGCAAATTAAAATCTAGACCTTTAAGCACTTAGAATTTAAGATTAAATTGAATCAACATCCGCTTTCGTGACTTGCTAACTTAACCTAACCTTAAGGTTTCTATGACAATTATTATTCCACAAGAGAATTCAAAATATTTTCATAGTAGAGAAATCTCAGGTTCAAATCCTAGGGTTCCAACAGGAAAAAGTGCCTTTCAGTCTCAATTCCCTATCTGACTACTTATCAAAGTTTTCACCTTTCAGTATCAAACTTTGGCAAGTTCCCATTCACAAAAGTTACTAGGGCATAAAGCATCTAGGATTGAATCAAACAAAGCTTCAAACAACGGATTGTGCAATTTAATAAATAAGTCTACCTAGACATCATTGGGTTCACCCCTCTTAGAATTTGGGGTTTAGCTAGACATGGAAATAGAAGAAATCAATTCAATAATGAGATTAAACATACCGGATTGAAGAAACAAGCAAACTTGATTAATATCCAGCAAATCCAAACTCAAGATCAAAACAAAGTCTTCAAATTCTCCACAATCTCTCTAAACTTGTCTCTCAAGGATTAAAAACTAGGTTAAAAAGTCGAACCCCTAACTAGATAGCAAAAGAGGGTATTTATACTAAGGATAGGGTGGAAGTGGCGGCCCAAAAACCCGAGCAAACAAAGCGCACGAGACACGGCGCGCGTCGTGCGCCGAAGCGCACGACCCATGGAGAAACGCACGGGCGTGGCCGAGAGACCACACGGGGGACGCCGGGCGCACGAGAGAGACGCACGACCCCCTTGAGAACGATGCACGATCGTGCGTCCAAGCGCACGACCCATGCTGAGGGTGCCGCACGAGCTGTGCCGACGTACGGTATTGAACTTGGAAGCGCACGGGGGACTCCTTGTCGGCGCACGACCGTGCATTCGGATCGTGCGCCTCGGCGCACGACCGAGGCGCACGATCCGAAGAATCGTCGACATCGCCTGCACGACCGTGCACTAAGGTGCTCGACCTTGGCCTTGCTCGTGTGCTTCCTTCCTTTCGGCTCTTGAATCATTCTTTTCCGGTCCCGTTGCCTCCTAGACTTGAAGTCTTGATTCCGTCATGTCTTCAAACACGTCCAAATAAAGCTCGAACTTCTCAAAAGTACCTGAAAAGCATACAAATACGCATGTAGACACCTATAACGGAAACTCAACTAAAAGTACTAGAAAACACAAGACTAATGCATGAAAACATATAAACTAAAGTCCTAAATGCATGTCCTAATATGCTCTAAAATGCAAGTTATCAAACTCCCCCAAACTTGAACCTTGCTTGTCCTCAAGCAAGAAATAAACTCGACACCCCACAAGACTTTGCAATTCAAGTATCCACCTCAAATTAAGTTAAGCATTAATCATAAACTTGCAGTTCACAAATTGAAATCATAGTACATGCTTTAGAAAATCAAAAAGACCAAGAGAATGCATCCATTCTAGACCTCACCAAGATAAATGTGTTTGTCTCTCTCACTCAAGTGTTTAGGGTATAATGTTACACTTAATTCTCAACTAAGACCGCTGAACTACCATATGCTTGCATCAGTGTTCTAAATCTCCACCGCTATGGACATTGCATACAACAAAAATCAAGAGGTCTTTTAATGGGTTGTAATGTGGCCAAGGTGAGAAGAATAAGGCATGGAATATATTTGGCTATGTGGTGCTAAAACTGGAAATAGAAATCAAGCTTCATCAACACCAAGAAACCAACTCTTTTGCTCACTTTCTTTCCACACATTTCATTCATACTTCACTTCTTTATTTCTTCTTCAACACTTCTTTTACAACTTCTTTCAACCCATTTCTTTTCATGGATTTTGAAACTTTTCTTCATATTCACACTTTTTATTTCTCAAGCTCAAACCATTCTTTATTTTCAACTTTCTTTCCCTTTACTTCACATTTTTTTCTACACATCCACCATTTTCATTCTTCTTTTCAACTCCCCAACTCACTTAAACTTCACAAAATAAATCAAGCAAAAATTCCTATTCTCCAAAAGGGTCAGGCTCATTAGGCTCGGGATTTAATTTTGTGGAGCTCAAAAAGATAGGCTATTAAGGCTAACAGGGGGCTTCAAAAAGAAGGATTAATATGCAGGGTGGATAGGAGAAATATAGGCTAATGAAAAATAATGCCTCTATCACTTTAATGTCGTATGCAAGACTCATGTAAGCAGCCTCAAAATAGATATTAAACGCAAGTTCAAGAGTTAGCTAGTCATAGTGAGACACTCGAGAAATAATAGAGAGGACAATTAGTCCTAGAAAGGCTAAAAATATGATCTCACAAGGTTAAACATGTCTAGAACTTCAGCATAATCTCAAATCTCAAAAGATAACATGCGTTCATTCAATTACATGTAAAACATACAAATCTACAATCATGCTATATATGGAGGTTTCAACAATTCAAACATGTCATGTGGTTTAGAGTTATATAAAGAATAATTAAGGACAAGGGGTTTTCCATTAAAAGGGATTCAATAACACCTAAAATGCATGATTTTTTTTTTTGACATTTTTCAGATTTTTTTTTATTATATTTTTTTATATATATGCAAAGACAAAAGAAAAAATTTAAACAAGAAAATGCAACCTAGCATGAAACTATATGCAATCTAACTAACATGAAACAGGTTTCCCTCCCCCAAACTTAAAATCTACATTGTCCCCAATGTAGAGAATAAGAGAGAGAAGAAAACACTAACCTTGGGTTGCCTCCCAAGCAGCGCTTGTTTAAGGTCATTAGCTTGACCTTCGATCTTCTTTAAGCACTCGGGTCAGGAGGGTCTTTGGCACCCACCCTAACCGGATTTGGATCAACTAAAAGCTTCAGTCTATGCCTTTGTACTTTGAATTTTCCCGAGTTTTTATGCCAAAGCTCAGCTCCACCTCCATGTAAAACTCGAGTCACTAAGTATGGCCCAGACCATCTTGTTCCTTTGCTCCCTGGAAACATGTTGGATCTTTCATGAAAAAGCATCACCTTGTCTCCAATCTTGACTTCAATTTTTGCTCGATCCTTCTTCTTTTTCCTTCTGACTCTACCCTTCATCTCCTTAGCACCATCACCAACTATGAGGCTTTTAGCTATCACAACTTGTTGAGAATATTGAGCAATATCAACAAGTAGCTCACCTTTCTCCACCTGGTCCTTAATAGCGGGTACATTAAGCTCCAATTGTTCCTTAGAGGCCACAGACATCAATGATCCACGAGCTTCCCTGTCTATGACATTTATCCTGCAATCATCTTTCTCACAAGAAGGTTGTTTAGTAGCTTTTGAAAAACTAAATTCAATCTTCTCATCACCTATTGTGAAGGAGAGGACCCCCTGCTTAACATCAATCAAGGTACCTGCAGTAGCTAAAAAGGGTCTTCCCAAGATGACTGGGACAGGCATATCAGCATTAATATCCAGCACAATAAAATCCATAGGAATAAAAAACTTACCTATACGAATAGGCACATCCTCAACGATTCCTATGGGGCGAACCGATGATCTATCCGCCATATAAAGTGTCATCCCTATAGGTCTAGGCTTTCCCAAACCCAGTTCTTTACAGATGGATAAGGGAATAATACTAACACTAGCTCCAAGATCACATAAAGCATCATAAGTAGTATTTCCAAAGACAATAGGGACAGAAAAGTTACCTGGATCTCCAAGTTTTGGAGGGAGCTTGTTTTGGATAAGAGCACTACACTCCTTGCTTAAAGACACGGATAGGCATTCATCAATCTTCCTCTTGTTGGATAGGATCTCTTTCAAGAATTTCACATAAGAGGGCATTTTCTTCAAGGCGTCCGTGAAAGGAATATTGATGCAGAGCTTCTTCAACATGTCCACAAATCTTCTAAATTGTGGATCCAATTGGGCTTCAGCTCTTCTTTGAGGGAATGGTAGAGGTGGAGGAACATATGGAGGCTCCTTCTCATCTTCTTTTGGCTTTTCATGAACCTCTTTCTCTTGTAGCTCATTCTCCTTCACCTTCTGAGTCATTGGTGGAGTCTCAAGCACTCTTCCACTTCTTAGAGATATAGCATTCACTTGGCCTTTCGGGTTAGCTTCAGGTTGACCAGGCAATTGACCACTCGGTCTTGGAGCATTCAAGGCTTGTTGAGCCAATTGTTGCTCAAACAACTTCTGCTGCTTTTTCATCTCTTGTAGCTCTGATATCACCTCTTGCTGAAAGGACTGACTTGCTTTTTGACCCACCACAAGTTGCTCAAGTAGAAGCTCCATAGTTGATTGTTGAGGTTGTGGCACAGGAGGAGCAATTTGTGGTTGAGGAGCCTTTGGTTGAAACCCAGGTGGTTGTCTATTTCCATAGGAGAGGTTTGGGTGATTTTTCCAACCGGGGTTGTAAGTGTTAGAGTATGGGTCATTCCTTACATCCCGATTGTAGTTATTCATGTAGTTGACTTCTCCTACTTGTGGCTCACGTTCAGAAGCATACAAATGACAGGCTGATATTGTGTGATCACGTGCTCCACAAAATTGACAATTTACCACTGAGCTTGATGGTGTAGGACCAATGGGCTTTCCTGCTACTACAGCCCTTTCCAACTGCTTTACCTTCTGAGTAAGAAAATCAACCTGAGCCTTCAATTGAGTATTGAAATCAACTTCATACATCCCAGAGGCTTTCTTGGCAGTAGAAGTGGAACGAACATCAGAATATTTGTGGGAGTGCAATGCAGTTCTTTCAATCAAATCCCAGGCATCGTCTGTTTGCAGATTAGACAGGCCACCTCCAGATGAGGCGTCAATTAGCAGACGAGTTGCACCATCAATTGCATTGTAGAAGATATCAAGAAGTGCCACCTTAGATTGCCCATGATGAGGGCACAACACAAGAAGCTCCTTGAATCTCTCCCAAGCTTCAAAGTAAGACTCTCCATCTTTCATCCTGAAATTACTGATTTGCTGCCTCATTTCAGAAGTCTTCTTAGGTGGGAAGTATTTGTTCAAGAAGGCTGAGGCTAACTCATCCCATGTTCTGATGGAGTTCTGAGGAAGAGTCTTGAACCATATCTTGGCCTTGTCCCTTAAAGAGAATGAGAAGGCTCTCATCATGAGTGCGTCATCTGGGACATCATGTATTTTAACAGTTTCCATGAGCTCAATAAAGGTAGTGAGGTGTTGATGAGGATTTTCAGATGGAAGACCTCCAAATTGATTTTGTCGGACCATGTTGATCAAGGAGGGCTTCAATTCAAAATAACGAGCTTGCACCTCAGGATAGACAACACCAGAAATAGGCCCATGTTGAGCAGGCCTCATATATTCAGCAAGAGTCTGTGGGTGTTGTTCTTCTTCTTGGACCGCTTGGTTTTGTTCCAACACAGCCAATCGATTGTTGGCAGCCGTTATTTGGGCTTCTAGATCAGCAACATAGGCTCTATGCAAAGCCTGAGCATCTTCTTCTTGATCACCCATAGCTTGGATTTCACGTTGCTCTCTTAGTCTTCTACGGAAAGTACGCTCAATGTCAGGATCAAAATTGTTGAGTGGTTGAGCGTTCAGGGCTCTTCGCATGAACTAGAGAACAATCTGAAAACACAAACAAAAGAAACAAAATTAAAAAGAAAAACAGACCTAATCTACCGGTTGTGAGAAACAACCAATACTAACTATAGTCCCCGGCAACGGCGCCAAAAACATGATAGGCCAAATCCTACCCCGCAAATGTACGGGATCTGTTGTAATACCAAGGTGTCGAACTCTGAGACTATGTAGTATTAATTGTATTCAAAATAGTAGACTAAGCCCTAAAATAAGAAAAGATTGAATTGTGATTTTTGCTATGAAACTAGTTAAAGCAAACAAACAAGTAAAATATGGGAATATCAATGAGAGGAAGGCTTCTAAGACTAAGGATCCCCACAATAATACTTCGGTAGACTATAAAGGATGATTGCACAATCTTAATTATGACTTTGTTTGAAGGCAATTGTCTAATATATCCGCTAAATTCTTTCGAATGTTAACAAACGTATCTAGACTCAATTAAACATCCACTTTCGTGACTTGCAAATTAAAATCTAGACCTTTAAGCACTTAGAATTTAAGATTAAATTGAATCAACATCCGCTTTCGCGACTTGCTAACTTAACCTAACCTTAAGGTTTCTATGACAATTGTTATTCCACAAGAGAATTCAAAATATTTTCATAGTAGAGAAATCTCAGGTTCAAATCCTAGGGTTCCAACAGGAAAAAGTGCCTTTCAGTCTCAATTCCCTATCTGACTACTTATCAAAGTTTTCACCTTTCAGTATCAAACTTTGGCAAGTTCCCATTCACAAAAGTTACTAGGGCATAAAGCATCTAGGATTGAATCAAACAAAGCTTCAAACAACGGATTGTGCAATTTAATAAATAAGTCTACCTAGACATCATTAGGTTCACCCCAATCTTAGAATTTGGGGTTTAGCTAGACATGGAAATAGAAGAAATCAATTCAATAACGAGATTAAACATACCGAATTGAAGAAACAAGCAAACTTGATTAATATCCAGCAAATCCAAACTCAAGATCAAAACAAAGTCTTCAAATTCTCCACAATCTCTCTAAACTTGTCTCTCAAGGATTAAAAACTAGGTTAAAAAGTCGAACCCCTAACTAGATAGCAAAAGAGGGTATTTATACTAAGGATAGGGTGGAAGAGGCGGCCCAAAAACCTGAGCAAACAAGTTACAAGGCGCACGAGACACGGCGCGCGTCGTGCGCCGAAGCGCACAACCCATGGAGAAACGCACGGGCGTGGCCGAGAGACCGCACGGGGGACGCCGGGCGCACGGGAGAGACGCACGACCCCCTTGAGAACGGTGCACTATCGTGCGTCCAAGCGCACGACCCATGCCGAGGGTGTCGCACGAGCTGTGCCGACGCACGGTATTTGATGTCTCTCTATTTGGTGGTGTTTTCATATGTGATTTCCTTTGTAAATATGTTTCTTTTTCCCCTTTTCTTGTGCCTTTTGTTCCTTTTTAGCCTAGTTCCCGTATTTCTATGAGATTCGGAGACTACGCACATTTTATGTGTTTTGTAGGTAATTTGGCATGAATCAAGGGTCGATTTGAAGGAGGGTCGAGACATGGAGCGAGGCCGAGCTAAAGCGGGAAAGAGAGGAACAAGCCATGAAGAAGAACAAGAGAAGCCAACAAAGAAGAAGGTGGAACGAGGTTCGGACCGAGTTGCAACCAACCTCGGGTCCGACTTGAAGTTTCAACCTCGGACTTGACTTGCACAGTAACTCGGGCCCGAGGTCCTCCGTGTCGGTCCAAGTCGGTCACCGAACTACTTGGGCTCCAAGGCATGAATTTGTGGACTTCCACTTTTGCCCCTCATCTAGTCCATAAAAGGCCCTCTTGTCTTCTAAGAAAGGGTTCCTCCCCCCCCCCCCACTCTCTCACACAAAAAGGGGGATTCCAAGGGAGCCAAGGGGATACTTGGAGAGCAAGGAGGAAGGAGAGGAGAAGGAGAAGAGAGAGAATCGGCCAAGAGAGGGAGATTTGGTAGGTTTTGGTTGATAGATTAGCTTTGCTTTGTTTTGATCTTGTGGATTTGGAAACTCTTGATTGGAATTTGTGGATTGCTTTTGATTTGAATGAAACCTTGCTTTGTTTTGAGATTGATGATGTTGATTGCTTTCCCTTTTGATTTGTTTGCTTTCTTTGTTTGCCACATGGAGTAGATCTCCTTGATCTTGGGTTATGGGGGAAAACCCTAGCTAGGTTTGGGCTAGAAACCCCAATTCCATAGCCTTGAGTGCTTGATCTAAGGAACCCACTCTACATAGAGCTACAATTCCTTGCGAAAGTCGGGAATCAAGGCTTGAGATTGGCAAAGTAGCGAAAGTGAACATGTGTCAATCTCAAGACCTTGCTTCGAAGGGGATTTCCCCAATGATCGATGTGTAGAAGTGGTTGGAACGAGGGCGAAAGCACTCGATCCTAGTCCGATCATCACTCATTGCTTGAATTGGGGTGGAAAAGCCTTAAATCTACTAGAGAAGGAACCCAAAAGCCCAAGATCTACTTTTAAAATCTTTGAGTTCGACATCCCCAGCTACCTCGGGCCCGACTTACCCAGTGTCGGTCCCGACTTCCTCTTGTCGCCAACCTCGGGCCCGACTCCCGACTGTTTTCTTTGTTTTCCTTTGTTTCATGCTCTCCTTTCTAGCTTCCTAGTATCTAGGCACATCGATCGAGTAGACTTCCCGAGTGTTCGACACCCACCACGTGCTACAACGGGGTCGGGTTATAAATTGTATCTCTTGACCCTCGCACCACCATGAGAGGCGATCAAAAGAATGGCGCCGTTGCCGGGGAAGTCTAAGTGCATTGAGTGCCAATTTGGTGAGTTTCTTGTGTTTTGGTAGTGATTTGGGTGAGGGAATAGCCCAAACCCTTTGTTTGTTTTTGATTTGTTTTGGTTTGTGTTTTTGTTTGGTAGGTGTATGCTAGCTCGTTCCTCCCGAGGAACACTTGAGCTTGAGTTTGTGAGTGATCCGGAAAGTATTCTCAAAGAAGCCTGAAGAAGAAAAAGGATGGAGAATCAAGCTCACCATGGTGATGAAGAGTTGGCTCGACTTAGGGCCGAAATGGCTAGATTGCAACTTGAGAGGGACAATCAAGAGGAGGTGGCAAGAAGAGAACGGGAGCAACGGATGAGAGCCGAGGCTCAACTCAACGCTCTACCCCGGAATGCACGCCAATACATGCATCCGGAGTTGAGGGTACCCGAGCCGGCTATTGTGCTTCCCGAGGTTGCCAAGAATTTTGAGATCAAGACGCAATTCATCTCCCTCATCAAGCGTATCAATTCGAGGGCCGTCCACATGAGTGTCCCATAGAGCATGTAAAACGATTTGTGGACATGTGTGAGACGATCTCCACCGACGAGGAGACATTGGAGTATGTGCTTCTAAAGGCGTTCAAATGGTCACTTGGGGGCAAGGCCACACATTGGCTCGAGAGACAAGCTCCTAGGTCAATCACAACTTGGAAGACACTCTATGATGCTTTCTTGATGAAGTTCTTCCCGCCCTCAAAGACAACCGAGTTAAGAAGGAAGATTGCAAGCTTTCAACAAGGTCCGAATGAGCCCCTCTTCGAAGCATGGGACCGTTTCAAGGAGATGTTGCGCCAATGTCCTACTCATGGCCAACAACCATATGTGCTTCAAGACATCTTTTTCCAAGGCATCAATCCTGTGACGAAGGACAAGCTCAATCTCCACACCGATTGTGGGTTCATAGACTTGACACCGGATCAAGCTTGGGAGCTACTTGACAAGCTATCCGATTATGAGGCCATGTACGGGGTGAGTCAAGCTAGCAAAGAGGTGAAAGTTCAAGGTGAAGGTGCAAGGAAGTTATATGATCCAAAGGGAGAAGACATTGATAGGGATGTGAAGCTCCAATTCCTTGAGGGTGAAGTGAGCAAGCTTAAGAGGCAAGTCCACTACTACAAGCAAAATGCTAGAGCTTGTGAGGAGTGTGGATCCTTTGCACATGCTACACAAGTTTGTCCGAATGAGAGCCAAGTGCGCTTGGCCGAGCGAATTGAGGAGGCAAACTATGTTCGAGGAAATTTTGGTGGAAGAGGCAATTTCAACAATGGTGGCAATAGCCGGTGGAACAATGGTCAAGCTCAAGGCTACAACAACAACTTCAACCAAAACGAGCCAAGGGCGCCACCACCACCATATAGACCACCGGGATTCAATGATCAACAAACATTTGCTCAAGAGATGAGAGATGGGTTCAAGGAGATGAGGACCCAATTCAATGAGTTTGGTGCATGGAGGAGGCAAGTCGACAATCAATTTGCTCAAATTGCAACTCAAGCCCCGAGAGAGAATGGAAGACTTCCGGGCCGACCCGAGGAGAATCCTCGAGCTCAAAACAATCAAAATGAAGTCCGGGCAATTGGATTGAGAAGTGGCCGAAACCTACCCGAGCCACACGTACCTAAGAAGAATGAAGAGAGTCGGACCAACTTACCCAGCAAGTCGGGTCCGACATTCCCCGAAGTCGACCCAGCAAGAAGATCGACTCCTTCACCACGGACCGAGGTCGAGAGCAACTCGGGACCGACGTACACAGACCTCGATCCAATTCCTCTGCCCAGGACCGAGATTCACAACATCGGGCCCGACATGGTGCCCAAGTCGGTCCAACCAGGAAATGTTGCAAGTGAAGTAGGGAAGTCCAAGGAAGTTGATCCAAGCAAGATTCAAGGTGCAACGATTCTTCCATATCCCTCAAAGAAGCCGAAAGATGTTGTTGAGAACAAGTTCAAGAGGTTTCTCAAACTCTTGCAAGGTTTGAACATCTCTATCCCGTTCACCGATGCATTGAGTGAGATGCCATCCTATGCCAAGTTTTTAAAGGAGATTTTGAGCAAGAAGAGGTCCATAGTTGAAATGCAAGATGAGGTCAAGACCTTGGAGTTACCGCAAAAGCTAGGAGATCCCGATCGCTTTGCTATAACCATTGGTGTGGGGTCTCAAGATTTCCAAGCCTTGTGTGATCTTGGAGCAAGCACGAGCATCATTCCTTACACCATATGGAAATCCACATCCATGGGTCTCATAGCTCCGGTCAACATGAGGTTAACAATAGCGGATGGGTCGTCCATCGAGCCAATTGGTATCGTTGAGGATTATCCCGTTTGCATTGAAGGCCACTATGTCCCAATTGACTTTGTTGTAGTGGACATGATAGAAGTGCCGGGTGAACCAATTATACTAGGGAGACCTTTCCTTGCTACGGTTGGGGCAATCATTGATGTAAAGAAGGGCCACTTGTCTCTTGACATTGTAGGAAGAGAGATTGAGTTTTTCTTTAGGCCAACTTCAAAAGGGACTGTACATAAGGAAGCTAAGATGATCCAAGTTCCTCTTGGATTGCAATGGGAAGCCGTTTCTAAGAAGTCAAGGCCAAGGGAGCTTAGGTTGAAAGCCACCCCACCACCTAGAGAAATTGAGATAGAGCGCCAAGGTTTAGCCCTCAAAATGATTGAGCATGAACAATTGGAGGAAAAGATGTCTTATTTGGAGGTGTTCAAGGCCGAGAAAGAAGAAGTTCAAGCACCACCGGAACCATCTCAAGAACTCAAGGAGCTTCCAAAAGATTTGAGGTACGCATTTCTTGGTCCCAACTCTTCTTTACCCGTAATCATAAATGCCAACTTGAATGATGATGAGGAGTCTAAGTTGTTAGAGGTTCTAAGAAAACATAGAGGAGCTTTAGGGTATTCACTAGAGGAACTAAAGGGAATCTCTCCCTCAATTTGCATGCATAGGATTTATATGGAGGATAACCATAAACCCACTATTGAACCCCAAAGAAGATTAAATCCTAACATGAAAGAAGTGGTAAAGAGTGAAATACTTAGGATGTTGGATGCGGGAATTATCTTCCCAATTTCCGATAGCAAGTATGTGAGTCCCGTGCATGTAGTTCCTAAGAAAGGAGGTCTCACCGTTGTGCAAAATGAAAAGGGAGAAATGATACCTATGAGAACTACAACAAAATGGCGTATGTGTATTGATTACCGTAAGCTTAATAGTGGCACTCGCAAGGACCATTTTCCTCTTCCTTTCATAGACCAAGTCCTAGAAAGATTAGCACAACATGAATATTTTTGCTACCTAGACGGGTATAGCGGGTTTTGGCAAATCCCTATTCATCCCGATGATCAAGAGAAGACGACATTCACATGTCCTTATGGGACTTTTGCCTATAGACGCATGCCTTTTGGTTTATGTAATGCGCCGGCAACATTTCAACGATGCATGATGTCCATCTTCTCCGATATGGTTGAGGATATAGTAGAAGTGTTTATGGATGATTTCTCCGTCTATGGTTCCTCATTTGATGTTTGCTTAGCTAACTTAGACAAGGTTTTGACTAGATGTGAGGAGACTAGCTTGGTGCTTAATTGGGAAAAATGCCACTTCATGGTGAAGGAGGGCATAGTACTAGGACACCTAGTTTCTAGTAGGGGGATAGAAGTAGATAAAGCTAAAGTTGAAATAATTGAAAAACTACCTCCTCCCTCTTGTGTTCGTGATGTTAGGAGTTTCTTAGGTCATGCGGGATTTTATAGACGGTTCATCAAGGATTTTTCTAAAATTGCAAAACCATTGTCTAACCTCTTGATGAAGGATGTGCCCTTTGTATTTTCCGAGGATTGCATGAGTTCTTTTTGTAGGTTGAGAGATGCCTTGATCTCGGCCCCAATAATGGCGGCACCCGATTGGAATCTTCCATTTGAGGTAATGTGTGATGCTAGTGATTTCGCCGTAGGGGCCGTCCTTGGGCAAAGGAAGGATGGAAAGTTGCATGCCATCTACTACGCAAGCAAAACTTTGGATGAAACTCAGTGCAATTACACAACAACGGAGAAAGAGTTTCTTGCGATAGTGTTTGCATTTGAGAAATTCCGTTCATATCTTGTGGGATCAAAGGTGGTAGTCTTCACGGACCATGCGGCAATCAAATACCTCATGAAGAAGAAAGATGCAAAGCCGAGGCTTCTAAGGTGGATGCTCCTTCTCCAAGAATTTGACCATGAGATCAAGGACAAAACCGGTGCGGAAAATGTGGTAGCTGATCATCTATCCCGTTTGCCCATCGAGTACATGTTGGAGATGGAGGATGGTTCGACTATAGATGATTCAAGAGCAGATGAAGGTCTCATGAGCGGAAAGGAGGAAAGGAAGGGTGGATCGACGAACCGAGTAAGTCGGGTCCGAGGTTCAGAACATCGGACCAAAGGCAAGGCAAGTACGAGTGAGTCGGGACCGAGGTCTTCAACATCGGGCCCGAGTGACCTGTGTGTCTGCGAAGCTGGACCGGCGTCACACCATGTCGGGCTCGGTACACTTCAATGTCGATCCATGGAAGAAAGTAAGTTTCCTAACTCGATTTCCATTCCTTCTCGTTCTCAATTGATTGATTCTCTCTCTCCCACTTGCCTTCTTTCTATTAGTGCCGTAAGACAAGGGGTTTCTCCTTGGTTTGCGGACTTCGCTAACTTTGCCGTAGGGGGAGTGATCCCACCAAATTTGTCTTATCAAGCTAGGAAGAAATTCTTACATGATGCTAGACAATATTTTTGGGATGATCCATATCTCTACAAGGAAGGGCGTGATCAAATCTATAGACGATGTGTGTCAAGTGAAGAGGTTGAGAGCATAATTCACCATTGCCATTCCTTGCCTACGGGAGGTCACGCTAAGAGTTCCAAGACCACCTCAAAAATTCTTCAATGTGGTTATTATTGGCCAACCATGTTCAAGGATGTGCATGATTATGTGAGGAAGTGTGAGGAGTGCCAAAGAGAGGGGAAACTATCAAGGAGGAATGAGACTCCTCAAACTGGCATTCTAGAAGTTGAGTTATTTGATGTATGGGGTATCGACTTCATGGGACCATTTCCCACATCGGGGCCTTACAAGTACATCTTGGTAGCCGTGGACTATGTCTCAAAATGGGTGGAGGCAATACCAACAAGAACCAATGATGCTAGGGTGGTGATGAAGTTCTTAAAAAGCAACATTTTTGCAAGGTTTGGAGTGCCTAGGGTTCTCATAAGTGATGGCGGACCTCATTTCATTGAGAGGTGTTTCGAGAATATGTTGATCAAGTATGGGGTGTCTCATCGAGTTGCTACTCCTTACCATCCTCAAACAAGCGGGCAAGTCGAGGTGTCAAACCGTCAAATCAAGGCTATCTTGGAGAAGACCGTATCTCGATCAAGGAAAGATTGGGCCTCTAAGCTCGATGATGCACTTTGGGCTTATAGAACCGCCTTTAAGACACCTCTGGGAACTACACCCTTCAATCTAGTTTATGGCAAGGCATGTCATCTTCCGGTAGAGCTTGAGCATAGGGCAAAATGGGCACTCAAAGAGATGAATTGGGATATCAACTTGGCCGGTGAGAAAAGGTTTCTAGAACTTCATGAATTGGGGGAATTGAGGTTGAAGGCCTATGAGAACTCCAAGCTATACAAGGAGAAGACCAAGAAGTGGCATGATAGGAAGTTAATTCCAAAGACCTATCAAACCGGTGACAAGGTTCTCCTTTTCAATTCAAGGCTTAAACTTTTCCCCGGAAAGTTAAGGACTAGGTGGAGCGGACCATTTGTGGTCCACCGTATCTATGCTCATGGTGCGGTAGACTTGGTTGATGAACAAGGACATATTTTCAAGGTGAATGGTCATCGAGTGAAGAAGTTCTATGACAAGGACGGTCCAAACGAAGAAGTTAGAGCCTCATGGGCTCTCGTCCTCGCCGATTGATCCTATACATGCCATTGAAGAATAAGAAATTGTGAGCTTTTCATACTCTTCTCTCTTGCTTTTAAGTTTTGGTTTCCTTGTTTGATGGGGACATCAAAATTTTAAGTATGGGGTGGGGGTAAGTATGTTCATGATTTCACTTGTTTATGTTTGTTTGTTATTTTGAGGATATTTAGTTTGTGTTTCTAGTTTGTGTTTGGGATGTTTGCTTCTTGGTTTGTGGTTTGATGGAAAAAAAAAAAAAAGATAAAAAAAAAAAAATTTGTGTTGAAAACAACAAAAAGATTTTGTGTTTTGTAGGTTTTGGACTAGAAATTCCCATCTTAGATTGCCAAAACAAAAGCTAATGATGATGTGAGCATGTAAATTTCTTTGCATATTTTTGGATAGTTTAACCTCTTAAAAGATGTTGCTTTTGATGTGATCATGATATCTTGCTTGTTTTATTGAACATGTGAGTTCTAGGATGAGTTCTTATGCAACTAAGTATGAGTGACCCTTGTGAGATTGATTTTTGGCCATTTTAGGGATGCTTGTTCATATTTGCATATCCCTCATTTTTCTTGTGTGATTAGCTCATTCATGCTTAGTAAAACTTGCTATTGCGGTGTTTATCTATTTTCCAAGACCGTCATGAGACTTGTCCTAGCATTGTCACATTGATTTTGAACTTTATTCTTTTAGTCACATAAATGTTCCATATCCTACCATGAAGTTAATCCTTTGTTTGTAGCCCCGTTCTAGCCTAAGCCTTTGTTTGAAACTCCTCAAAAATATTATTCCTAGCCTTATATAACTTGACCCTTATGGGATTGGACTTTACAAGAGAGGTTTGGATTGTATTTGAAGAGTTGAGATTCTCTTGGGTTTAAGGGCAAAGGAATGGTGTTATGAATCATGAGAGTAGTGCATCTTTGTTGTACAAAAATGAAAAAAAGAAAGAAAAGCAAGAAAGAAAATGTTGGGAATGTAAAGTGGAATGAAAGCAAAGAGCTTAAGTGAAGAAAATGGTCCGACCGAGTTACAAGCAACATCGGGCCCGATGTCATGAGAAAGTCGGTCCAATGTAGAAAGTGTTGAAAATCCAACAAAAAGCATAAGAGCAAAGATGAAGTGGAATGTTAAGTGAAATTTTGGGTTGAAAGAAAAAAAATGTTAAGTCTTTTGGGTGAGTGTGAAAGTAATTGTGGAATTTGGTGAAGTTGGTGAGAGTTTAGGTTGTTCAATCCCCATTATAAGCACCACAAGACCAAATAATTCCTACCTTGAGAAATACCAAAGGCCCCATTACAACCCGGCCGAATGGAACCTCTTTGAGGACCTCCATTGAGCCAAGTTCGAAATTCTTTGTGTACTTTGCATTAGGCATCTCTAGGTGGAGGAATTGGTGATATTAGCTTCAATAGTAAAGTCCTTACTTGCATGATTTTTGAGCTTGAGTGTTCATTGCTAAACCCAAACACATGATGAGTGATACACATTTACATATCCCTAAAGTGAGGCTTAGTTGCATTGACTTTATTCCTTGGAACACTTAATCATGTGTGATGATGTAATCTTGCTTGAATATCGATCACTTGTGCTTAAAATGTGTTTTCATATGAGGCTTTACTTGAAGATTATGTTTCGGTCTTGCTTACATTGTTATTGCTTGAGGACAAGCAAGTTTAAGTATGGGGTATTTTGATGTCTCTCTATTTGGTGGTGTTTTCATATGTGATTTCCTTTGTAAATATGTTTCTTTTTCCCCTTTTCTTGTGCCTTTTGTTCCTTTTTAGCCTAGTTCCCGTATTTCTATGAGATTCGGAGACTACGCACATTTTATGTGTTTTGTAGGTAATTTGGCATGAATCAAGGGTCGATTTGAAGGAGGGTCGAGACATGGAGCGAGGCCGAGCTAAAGCGGGAAAGAGAGGAACAAGCCATGAAGAAGAACAAGAGAAGCCAACAAAGAAGAAGGTGGAACGAGGTTCGGACCGAGTTGCAACCAACCTCGGGTCCGACTTGAAGTTTCAACCTCGGACCGACTTGCACAGTAACTCGGGCCCGAGGTCCTCCGTGTCGGTCCAAGTCGGTCACCGAACTACTTGGGCTCCAAGGCATGAATTTGTGGACTTCCACTTTTGCCCCTCATCTAGTCCATAAAAGGCCCTCTTGTCTTCTAAGAAAGGGTTCCTCCCCCCCACTCTCTCACACAAAAAGGGGGATTCCAAGGGAGCCAAGGGGATACTTGGAGAGCAAGGAGGAAGGAGAGGAGAAGGAGAAGAGAGAGAATCGGCCAAGAGAGGGAGATTTGGTAGGTTTTGGTTGATAGATTAGCTTTGCTTTGTTTTGATCTTGTGGATTTGGAAACTCTTGATTGGAATTTGTGGATTGCTTTTGATTTGAATGAAACCTTGCTTTGTTTTGAGATTGATGATGTTGATTGCTTTCCCTTTTGATTTGTTTGCTTTCTTTGTTTGCCACATGGAGTAGATCTCCTTGATCTTGGGTTATGGGGGAAAACCCTAGCTAGGTTTGGGCTAGAAACCCCAATTCCATAGCCTTGAGTGCTTGATCTAAGGAACCCACTCTACATAGAGCTACAATTCCTTGCGAAAGTCGGGAATCAAGGCTTGAGATTGGCAAAGTAGCGAAAGTGAACATGTGTCAATCTCAAGACCTTGCTTCGAAGGGGATTTCCCCAATGATCGATGTGTAGAAGTGGTTGGAACGAGGGCGAAAGCACTCGATCCTAGTCCGATCATCACTCATTGCTTGAATTGGGGTGGAAAAGCCTTAAATCTACTAGAGAAGGAACCCAAAAGCCCAAGATCTACTTTTAAAATCTTTGAGTTCGACATCCCCAGCTACCTCGGGCCCGACTTACCCAGTGTCGGTCCCGACTTCCTCTTGTCGCCAACCTCGGGCCCGACTCCCGACTGTTTTCTTTGTTTTCCTTTGTTTCATGCTCTCCTTTCTAGCTTCCTAGTATTTAGGCACATCGATCGAGTAGACTTCCCGAGTGTTCGACACCCACCACGTGCTACAACGGGGTCGGGTTATAAATTGTATCTCTTGACCCTCGCACCACCATGAGAGGCGATCAGTATTGAACTTGGAAGCGCACGGGGGACTCCTTGTCGGCGCACGACCGTGCGTTTGGAACGCACGGTTGTTGCCGTTCTCTGAACTGAGGCGCACGATCGTGCGCCATAGGCGCATGATCCGAAGAATCGTCGACATCGCCTGCACGACCGTGCACTAAGGTGCTCGACCTTGGCCTTGCTCGTGTGCTTCCTTCCTTTCGGCTCTTGAATCATTCTTTTCCGGTCCCGTTGCCTCCTAGACTTGAAGTCTTGATTCCGTCATGTCTTCAAACACGTCCAAATAAAGCTCGAACTTCTCAAAAGTACCTGAAAAGCATACAAATACGCGTGTAGACACCTATAACGGAAACTCAACTAAAAGTACTAGAAAACACAAGACTAATGCATGAAAACATATAAACTAAAGTCCTAAATGCATGTCCTAATATGCTCTAAAATGCAAGTTATCAGTAGTATAGGAACAGGAGGGTTTCTTGCTCTTTGATCTGCCTATTATTGTAATTTTTTGCGATAAAATACTCTAATTATAATTATTACCAATTTAACGGGTACCTCCCCCTTCTTTGTTTCTCTAATTCAAGGGGGGGGGGGGTCTCGTTGAGTTCTTACGCTTTCATATCTATACCACAGTTCATCCAATTACTAGAGTGATGAACCCAATTCGGAATGTGGCCCATAAAAGAATATGCCTATTAAACTTGTTAGTGCACAAATATTCGCGATATGCCCCAATTGAATGCCCTTTTGATTCACCATTTGATCTTCCGTTCCAAACTCCTTCTTCAACCTAGAATCTGCAAAACAATGGACATAGGGGCGGGGTCCCCCTAATCCACCTCCGATCTATAAGTCAAAAGAGCAGTTTGTCGATTGAATGTCGAGATAAAAGGTAAGACTTGCTAGCGAGTTCAGCGATTTCTGAATATGCTTACCATACATGGCGAATACATGTATTTATAGCGGAAGAAAGGGAATAGAGGGGATTTTATTGAACAACAAATATAACTTCTTTAATGAACTTATAAAAAATGTAAACTTTGATTTATTTAATACAAAAAGGATATACTACTCAAATTTTTTCTAGTAGTATAGGAATAAGAGGGTTTCTTGATCTTTGATCTGCCTATTATTGTAATTTTTAGCGATAAAATACTCTAATTATAATTATTACCAATTTAACGGGTACCTCCCCCTTCTTTGTTTCTCTAATTCAAGGGGGGGGGGGGGGGGGTCTCGTTGAGTTCTTACGCTTTAATATCTATACCACAGTTCATCCAATTACTAGAGGGATGAACCCAATTCGGAATGTGGCCCATAAAAGAATATGCCTATTAAACTTGTTAGTGCACAAATATTCGCGATATGCCCCAATTGAATGCCCTTTTGATTCACCATTTGATCTTCCGTTCCAAACTCCTTCTTCAACCTAGAATCTGCAAAACAATGGACATAGGGGCGGGGTCCCCCTAATCCACCTCCGATCTATAAGTCAAAAGAGCAGTTTGTCGATTGAATGTCGAGATAAAAGGTAAGACTTGCTAGCGAGTTCAGCGATTTCTGAATATGCTTACCATACATGGCGAATACATGTATTTATAGCGGGAGAAAGGGAATAGAGGGGATTTTATTGAACAACAAATATAACTTCTTTAATGAACTTATAAAAAATGTAAACTTTGATTTATTTAATACAAAAAGGATATACTACTCAAATTTTTTCTAGTAGTATAGGAATAAGAGGGTTTCTTGATCTTTGATCTGCCTATTATTGTAATTTTTAGCGATAAAATACTCTAATTATAATTATTACCAATTTAACGGGTACCTCCCCCTTCTTTGTTTCTCTAATTCAAGGGGGGGGGTCTCGTTGAGTTCTTACGCTTTAATATCTATACCACAGTTCATCCAATTACTAGAGGGATGAACCCAATTCGGAATGTGGCCCATAAAAGAATATGCCTATTAAACTTGTTAGTGCACAAATATTCGCGATATGCCCCAATTGAATGCCCTTTTGATTCACAATTTGATCTTCCGTTCCAAACTCCTTCTTCAACCTAGAATCTGCAAAACAATGGACATAGGGGCGGGGTCCCCCTAATCCACCTCCGATCTATAAGTCAAAAGAGCAGTTTGTCGATTGAATGTCGAGATAAAAGGTAAGACTTGCTAGCGAGTTCAGCGATTTCTGAATATGCTTACCATACATGGCGAATACATGTATTTATAGCGGGAGAAAGGGAATAGAGGGGATTTTATTGAACAACAAATATAACTTCTTTAATGAACTTATAAAAAATGTAAACTTTGATTTATTTAATACAAAAAGGATATACTACTCAAATTTTTTCTAGTAGTATAGGAATAAGAGGGTTTCTTGATCTTTGATCTGCCTATTATTGTAATTTTTAGCGATAAAATACTCTAATTATAATTATTACCAATTTAACGGGTACCTCCCCCTTCTTTGTTTCTCTAATTCAAGGGGGGGGGGGGTCTCGTTGAGTTCTTACGCTTTAATATCTATACCACAGTTCATCCAATTACTAGAGGGATGAACCCAATTCGGAATGTGGCCCATAAAAGAATATGCCTATTAAACTTGTTAGTGCACAAATATTCGCGATATGCCCCAATTGAATGCCCTTTTGATTCACCATTTGATCTTCCGTTCCAAACTCCTTCTTCAACCTAGAATCTGCAAAACAATGGACATAGGGGCGGGGTCCCCCTAATCCACCTCCGATCTATAAGTCAAAAGAGCAGTTTGTCGATTGAATGTCGAGATAAAAGGTAAGACTTGCTAGCGAGTTCAGCGATTTCTGAATATGCTTACCATACATGGCGAATACATGTATTTATAGCGGGAGAAAGGGAATAGAGGGGATTTTATTGAACAACAAATATAACTTCTTTAATGAACTTATAAAAAATGTAAACTTTGATTTATTTAATACAAAAAGGATATACTACTCAAATTTTTTCTAGTAGTATAGGAATAAGAGGGTTTCTTGCTATTTGATCTGCCTATTATTGTAATTTTTAGCGATAAAATACTCTAATTATAATTATTACGAATTTAACGGGTACCTCCCCCTTCTTTGTTTCTCTAATTCAAGGGGGGGGGGTCTCGTTGAGTTCTTACTCTTTAATATCTATACCACAGTTCATCCAATTACTAGAGGGATGAACCCAATTCGGAATGTGGCCCATAAAAGAATATGCCTATTAAACTTGTTAGTGCACAAATATTTGCGATATGCCCCAATTGAATGCCCTTTTGATTCACCATTTGATCTTCCGTTCCAAACTCCTTCTTCAACCTAGAATCTGCAAAACAATGGACATAGGGGCGGGGTCCCCCTAATCCACCTCCGATCTATAAGTCAAAAGAGCAGTTTGTCGATTGAACGTCGAGATAAAAGGTAAGACTTGCTAGCGAGTTCAGCGATTTATGAATATGCTTACCATACATGGCGAATACATGTATTTATAGTGGAAGAAAGGGAATAGAGGGGTCAAAATCCTCCCCTAGGGTCGGCCCATATGCCTTGTCTCCCAAGCAAGTGATATATTGCTCCCCAATCCACGCAGAAATTCTATTTTTCAACTAAGATAGAATATTCCAATATAGCGATTTAATTACCAAAATAAAGAGGATAAAAGCTTACCAAAATAAATATCTTATTTAAGAAAAAAGATAGCACAATATAAAAATATTTTTTTAGCGGAAAATAGGTAATTATTAATATTTTATCCGCTCACAAACTGATCACAAGAATGTCGGTTAGATTACCTATTATCCAAAATTGAACCCTTCAAATAGTATCGACCATTTACCCTACTTCCATCCACATTGCATTAAGTGTTTGTGCTAGAGACATAAACAATCATGGCCGATTATGAGATATATTATTCTCTCTTGTTATTTTTAATTGAAAATGAGTAATAACCCCTGGTAGAGACTAGTATGATTCACGCAAGGATCGAATTTTAGACCTCCCAACACCCCCACTCGGATCCAACAAAAAAAAAGGATTTTTGGGGTTGAAGGATTATTCTCCTTTTATTGTATTTGTAAGCATCCTCGGCCAATTACTTATTTTATTTTTTTGAGTAGGAAAAACTTAGACGGACAATATATCATCCTAGAGCATCCTTGTGGATGAGAACCTAAAGTCTAGAGTGGCTTTGAATTTGGCTGATACTACAAGAGTAGCGTAGACCAACAATCAAATCGGCCACCTTATTACAGTCATGATGCACATGAGAGATTCAAACTACCTCAAACGACTAAAGGAGGACCAAAGTATATGTTATAACCATCTCAATCTGTCACAAGCAAAATTTATCCCCCTTAAACACATTTATTACAACGAGACTATCTCCTTCTATCTCTCAATAATTATTATATTTCTATTTTTAGTGTTACATACTACATTATACATTTCTGTGCTTCAGTCTATAATACACACTAAAATTCATTAATATATATAACTTGCAGTCACATGTCCGTTTGAACCGTTTCCCTTGGCCAATTATTGAATACTAGCGTAGTACCCGCGCCATGCGCGGATTTTTTTAATATTTTACTTGAATTTTATATTTAAAATATTATTTTGCATATTGATTTAATGCATGTTCATGGTAAAAAATTGAATACCTAAAATAAACTATCGTGTATATATACTATAACTTTTAACAAAATTAATTGAAAGATTAGAGCATAATTTCTATTTAATTAAAATAACTAATTTTCATCCATTTTATAATTAATGTGAGATTTAATATGTTAAATGAGGGGCTTAAGGAGTGACATGAGATGAAGATAATGTGGCTTATTTCTTACCAATGACATGCCACAAATTAACAAATGAGATGCATTAATTTTAGAACAACATATGACAAAAATTGAATTGACTTAATATAGTGACCTTATTTCTTATTTGTAATATATGGGAATGACATGTGATGAAAATGAGGTGGGTTAATGTGCTGACCTTATTTCTTCCTCTAGACATGCAAGAAATATCAGAAAAAATGCTTCTGATATGTATTAAAAAAGTTGTGATACTAACTGATATATATTTACTATAAAATCGAGGTGATTAACTAATACCTAGATATTTGATATTTTTATGACACAAACCACTAGATATTTTATAGTTTTATTTGATTGTAAATTAATTTACTAATTTATATGTATTACCTCATGTGATCAAACCGTGTAAGCAAACAAAAAATGGCTATATATAGTCACAAATTTGAAGTAGATCGAACACTATGACAACTTCAAAAAATATAAAATTCCATTAGGTATAAAACATTAATAAATAAATTTACCAATTTAAAATTTAAAATGATAGAACTTTAAAAGAAAAATTCAGGATACAAATTATTTTTCTAAATCTTTTTGGTAAATATATATATTGTGAAGATTTACATTGAAAAAGCTATGATATAATAAATAAATTGATTTGATATAAAATATTAAAAAATGATTCTTTCCTCAAAAAAACCCGTTCAATTAACAAATATAATTATAGTAATATATGAAGATAATTGATTTGGTACAAAATATTAAAAAGCTTCATTCCTTATCTAAAATATTAAAATAAGATTCATTTTTTTTTTTGGTAGATAAAATAAGATTCATTCAGTTAACAGTGTATATATTAGTATGGTAATTTATAAAGATAAAGATAAATAATGTTATTTACTCTCAAATCTTAACAACTAAATATATGAATTGTGATTGTTGTTAGATTGCTAGTATAAATGTAAATGTAAATCTAATTAAAATCTAAAAATTTGTTAGTTAATTCCATTTTATATTAATTAATTATAATTTGTAAATTATTAACAACTAAAACAAAATCACTAAGTTTTTAATAGATAAAACAAAATCTTTATTATTAGGTAATAGTTAAATCAATCATAATAATAAATATCTACTAAATTATAAATCCTTAGTAGAAATCTAGTGAAAAGTATAAATGTATAAATTGCTTTAACTTTAATAATTAACAATCTCTGATTTAAAGTAAGTAATATCAATGATAATAATATTTATTCTGAAAAATTTTATTAAAGTACAAAATACATAGCGTATTTAGGAAGTTGGAAGGTTTATTAATTATTCAATAATCGTAATATTTATTTATGAAGTAAAGACATAATAATAGTTTAAGGAAAATTTTAACTAATAGAGATCTTAGGAAAATAAAATTGTTCATATAAAGATATCTTAAATAATAGATCTAGATAATATAAACTAACCATACTAATTTATAAAAATTTTTTTTAAATGTAAAAATAATTACCCTAAATAACTATAATAAAATAATTCTACCAAATACTTATCCACTCTCAAATATGAAAAAAATATAAAAACTAACCATAATACCATATTATCATAAGGATTTATTTTAAAGTTTAATAATAATTATCATAAATAATTCAAACAAAATAATCTTTCATATAATGATCGATCCTCCACTCCTTCCTTATATATGCAAGCATATAAAAACCATCCATATTGATATACAACAATTTTCCTTTCTAAATTTAATAATCCGTAATTACCCTAAATAATTCAAACAAAATGATCCACCAAATAATCATCTCATCTATTTATGAGTTCTTTTTAAATTTTTAATAATAATTGCCCTTTAAATATTCAAACAAAATGAATAAATTAAAATTATAGTTGAAATTAAGATGGAAAATAATCGACTCTTTGACATTGGGATGAAAGAAGACGAATTTCTGGCGGTGATGGTGATGGAAGACATGGAATAGGGGCGAGGTTGAATCCGACATGAGTGTCGTAGTCTAGTAGATCGATCTGGACGACGATTTTAGCCTCTTCAATGACATCGATAGAGAACATGAATCGACAAACTCATCAATGACATCGACATAGAATAGTAATGGTAGAGAACAAAAAGCTTCATTGATTTGGTGAATAGAATGTGAAGAGGATGAAAGTGAAGAGTAAGATCTGTCATTATAGTAGATCTAGAAGGAGAAATTAGTGAAGTCGAACTCGAGACCAATAATGGTGAGTAGTATCGATCGGGAGTGGCATCAACAACATCGTGCAAGGTGATCGGCAAGGTTGCCAAAGGTGGTCGTGGAGGCAGCCATTGATGGCCTTATAAGTTCTATGGAAAATTCAGATAAAGATGGCAAAGAAGGAGGAAGAGAGTTTATAAATGGTTTTTAATTAATATTTTTATTATATTATTTTTTATTTATAATTGTAGTTAAATATGACATGTAAATGACGAGGCAAAAATAATATGAAGTGGCATATGACGTGTAAAAAATGATATGACATGGCTTAATAAAAAGATGACACGTGACAAAATCCAAGGTGGCACATTCTCAGGGCGACATGTGGAAAATGATAAGATGGCGCAATGTGAAGGCTCCAAACCTTATTGCTTTTATATATGGATTTTGCTATTTGTCACCCCCGGGGCGATAAATAAGATCCAAAAATAGAAATTTATCTTCTTGAATTTTGTAGTTCTACTATTCAAATAAAAAAAAATCCTAAACAAATAAATCTACAAATCTGACTTCCAAAAAAAACTAATCAGCAAATTTGAAATTTATTTAATTAATTACGAAATAAATTTCTTCTCTTCCATAGTCCTATTATTTCATATACAAGTGCGCATATGAAAAAGTTCAATTATTTATGTGTGATTTTTTCGATATTTATTTACATAATCTGTTAATATTTGGTAGTTAATACTATGATATGTACTACTGTATGTACTGGGAGTTAATTTTGGTAGTTTAATACTATGATATGTACTATTGTATGTACTGGGAGTTAATTGTTTGTGTTACATAAGGATCTTTTGATTAAATCTAATTAATCAATTTTATATTGTACTTTATGTTTTATATATGTACGTTGGTTTTTTGATATAAATATTGGCTATACAATATTCTATTTTCAGTGGAAACTTTAAAAATTATTTAACTTAATCAGAAGAGATTTATATATTGAAGATTTATGAGTGAAATAAAATATAATATTAATTAATTGGATTTTAGATTTGCTGATTTGTTTGTTAGGAAAAGATTTTCTTTCTAATAATTTTAAGTAGACAAATTTCTATTTTCGCCCGGGGTGATAAATAGCAAAACCCTTTATATATATATATATAGTAGATTCACACATTTTATTTCTATTTTTCAACTTTAATTTCATTTTCTTTTTTAACCAAAAATAGAAAAAAGAGAATATACATACATTAGTCACGACCGAAATGGAAGTCGGAAGTGGGCATTTCTATCTGATTAGTGGGTAAAAACGGTTACCAACCAATCCAACTTTTTCCTCATAAATTAGTCACTTGGATCGTCTAACGTGATTAATTACATTCTTAATCAACTTCGCTCTCTTCATCCATCGCAAAAATGCAAGAACGACTCTACTTCCTCGTTTCATTCTTCTTCTTCTTCATTCAATTCCCCTGCTTCACAGGTGCGTGTATCGATCCCTAATTGTTAATCAAATCAAATCAAATCAAAGCAAAGCAATTAATCAACATTAAACAAGATTTTAATTTGTTTTCACTTAAATTAATTTTGCAGGAGGAGTACAACTGATAATAGCCAACGGCTGCAACGAGAGCATCTGGCCTGGAATCCTGGCCACCGCCGGCCACCCCACTCCCCTCGCCGGCGGCTTCCACCTCCGTCCCGGAACCCAGCGCTTCCTCAGCCTCCCGGCGAACTGGTCGGGGAGAGTCTGGGGAAGAACAAGCTGCCGCTTCAGCCGACACTCGGACACCGGTTCTTGTGAAACCGGCGACTGCGCCGGCCTCCGGAGATGCGCCGGCGTCGGAGGCTCACCGCCGGCCACCGTGGTCGAGATGACGCTGGGGACCCCGGAATCGGCTTCGCACTACTACGACGTGAGCCTGGTGGACGGGTTCAACCTCCCGGTTTCCGTGGTCCCGTTGGGGGGTCACGGCGCGGGCGGCAGTAGTTGTGGGGCGGCGGCGTGCGAGGCGGACTTGAATGAGATTTGTCCGGCGGCGTTGGCGGTTAAGGGGAAGGAGGATGGTGGGAAGGTAGTTGGGTGCTCAACGGCTTGCTTGGCCACGGGGCTACCGAGGTATTGTTGCACGGAGGAGTACGCGGCGGCGGAGAAGTGTCGGCCGACGGTGTACGGGAAGGTGGTGAAGGTGATGTGCCCTAGGGCTTATGCTTTTCCCTTTGACGACGCCTTTGGGCTTAAGAGTTGTGTGGCTCCTCGATATCTTCTCACTTTCTGCCCTCCTAATTAGCTATGTAGTTTTAATCAATCTCTAGTTTATGTTAATGAATTAGCAAGATTGCTTAGTGTTTTATGTTAGATTCGAAATATTCTGTATTCCGAGAGCTGGACTCCCATCGTTTGAGTTTTTACTTTGTTGTTACTGTTTTTGTTCTTTTTTTTATTTTGATGAAAAGAAATTGCATTAACTTAAACGAGAGTCATTGTCAAGTACATTGTAAAACTCAACCGGGAAATGAAAATCACAAGAAGTAAAGAAAGGCGCCATAGGCATCCACCGACTAAGCCAATTTGCCGCTTTGTTTGCATCTCTCCTGCAATACCTCCAATCACAAATCTGATATTGAGCTGCCATTTCCATAGCAAGAACAAGAACATCGCCAAAAGTGTTTAAAGGGATGGAACCTGCCTTCGCTTTTTGAATCAGTTTAAGACAATCAGACTCTACTATTACTCTTTCAAGGCCCAAAGTAAGGCCAACACTTAATCCCCGTTTTGCTGCTTCAGCCTCTGCCACTTCAACTGTAGAGCCGTCTTGAATCTTTCGTGCACCAGCAAAAATTACCGAGCCATTGTCACTTCGTCCGACAATACCAATGCCACAGTCTCGACCCTTCACTGAAGCATCTACATTGATTTTAATCCAACCTGTAATCGGTTTTTGCCAGACACGGATGTCTGATAGGTGTTGTTGGGTTGAACCACTTTTGATAGCAGCCTGTGCACTTAAATATTCTTTGGTTGTGCGGAGTACATATTTTCTCTAACTATCGTATGCTACATTTTTTTTTTGGTCATAAACTATCGTATGCTACTTTTATACTTGTATCCTCTAATTAGTTTGAATCAGATAGAGTTACTCAATAAATACCCCTAATAAAAATTAATGAACGGTAAAAAAAATTACAAAATGATAATGCATGGTTCAGATGTTATTAACTCTACTCATAGAGTTAAATTACAACTCTATTGGAGCTCGTTCCGTCTCTAATCTCTATTTTGGTCTGGTATAAAAATGACGATTAACATAAGTTAGTAAGATGCAAACGGAAAAGAGAAAAAAAGGTAAAACCTTTATAACAAATGAGTGATGGTGCTTCTTTTAAAGTCGAATATATATATATATATATATATATATAGGAGCGCTCCGGTACAATACATATTATAGTGTAAGCGTGTGGTTGAATGTAGGGCGTTGGATTAGGATAAATCAGTGGCTATTAATTAAGCAATATTATAGGCTAAATGGGGGTGATGTGGAGAATCAAATCTCGGTTGATTTGTAAAAGGCAACACCCAAAATTTTAGGAGAGTGAGATAAAAATCGGTACAATTATAAAAAAAAATCCAAGTAAATCTTTTTTTTTTCACAATGAAATACATTGTAACCGGCTTTTGGCTTTATTTTTAAAATTCAAACATGAATTTCAAATTAAATAGACGCTTTTTTACAAATATAAAACCTCTGCAGAATAATTGAATATCTATTAGTCGACATTTGAAAAACTCAATATGATGGTTTGAATAATTATAGAATCGTATAATATTTATAGCCGATGTTTGAATAACTTAGTTTGATTGTTTGAAAAACTCAATATGATTGTTTAAATAATTATAATATTGTATAATATTTATAGCCGATGTTTGAATAACTCAGTTTGATTGTTTGAATAACTCAATTTGATTGTTTGAATAATTATAGAATCATAAAATATTTATAGTCGAGGTTTGAATAACTCAATATAATTGTTTGAATAATTGTAGGATTGAGCATGTTTTAACGTTTGCATTATTTAGGTTGAATAAGTATTCGTCTTACCATGAATAACTAAATAAAGGTAGTTGAAAAACAACATTGTTCATCCTGAATAACTAAACTTATTCAATGGTTTTCACTCGTATTATTAGAATGTATTGACATAAATAATGTATACTATTGAATAACAATTTCAATGCTTCTGAAAAACAATCTTTAATATTATGAAAAATATGTGATTCTTTGTATTTTATGCTATCAATAATCATTACACTACTTTTGAAATAACAATTACAATGCTTATGAATTACAATTTTTTTTTTGGACCGAGGTCAAATACATCAACATTATCATCATTTGGAACATGTTCCCTGGTGCGAAGTTTTTTAAATAGGACCTTGGTGCGCTTTGACTTTTCTCCAATGTCCAACTGTTGATCATTACCACCTGTTTCATTTGAAAACTCGGTTAAACACAAATGATATCAGTGTTGCAAAACCATACCATCTAAAGTGAAAAAGTATATTGTGAGACTTGAAAAACAATTGCAAAACTGTCATACACATATATATCATCAGTGTTGCAAAACCATACCATCCAAAGTGAAATAGTATATTGTGATACTTGAAAAACAATTACAAAACTGTCATACACATATCAGTGTTGCAAAACCATAATATCCAAATTGAAAAACACTCGTTTCATATGCTTATCAAGTTAATCCTTACTATTGAAAAACCATAGTATTTGTTGTGAATAATATTGATCATTTTCTCCTGTCGGCCATACGAAAAACAAAATACGTATATACGAAAAACAAAATACGTATATATGAATAACAAAGAATGAATATATGAAAAACATGTCACACATGTATGAAAAACATTTAATCGTGGAAAACCAAATTAAATCTAAGAAATCTAGTATACTGAATTGCTAGAATGAAAATCAATATCACAAAAAGACAAAAATAACCAAAATACTGATTCGAATTGAATTCAACACGACACATAGCCGAATTAAAAAACTACCTTTCTCTATCAATCGATCCTCTTCTTTGATCATAATGCACCGCAACAACCAATTCGCAAATTAAATTAAGACTAAAAAACAAGAACACAAGAGATGCAACCATTCAATCTACATTCATCAAACTAAAAACCTAATTTTGCATTCATGCAATATTATCTAAAAATTGAAAAAACAGGGTCGGGAATGACGATAACACCAATTTCTATCGAAATAGCAAATCAAAACTGAATCTTCACCTACCGATTTGTGAAAAATAGCCAAGGTTTGTAGATGATTTTGCCATTGTTCTTCGTCTGCTCCCAAAATATCACCGAGAAAGAGAGAGAGAAATAAATTGTATTAGGAGAGATAAGACACTTTTTGAGAAAAGAATAACCCTATTACCTAAAATCAAGGGATTTTACCCAAAATAAAAAAATATTAATTGATTTTAATCTTTATTGAACGGATTCAGTGAATCACCCCCATCAAAGCTTTTTGCACCCTTTTTTATTAAATCCTCACCATCCATTTATTCCAATCTGACGGATGTCAATTAACCACATGATTGCACTCTAATAGGGATTTTCACTAGAGCATTATTCTATATATATATATATATATATAGGTTTTGGTTCAGGTGAGACCTCCTCTTATGGTAAGGATTTTTCTTAAAGTGAGGACTAATCATGGCCATTGATTATCTTAGATCTAGGGTCAAAATTAAACCTAAAATAATACTAGAATCCGTTAATTGGAGCACGCGTTGATCTCCCGCGATCTCACCTCCTTCAGAATAGTGAACGCTCTCCCACGATCTCCCGCAATCGACGATTTTACCTTTAGGATTTTCCTCGTTCTTCCTCTTTCGTACTCAAGTCTCGATCTCACCTGGCTATTCCTCTTTCAATCTCGATCTCGCACGCAATGGTTGCAGGTTAGTGTGTTTTTCTCTTCCATTGGAATTCAATTGACTTCAATCTCGATCACACCTACGTTTTTGTCTTCAATTTCTGTAAATTTGCTTCAATTTCTGGAAACTATTGAGAATTTTGCATCACGTTGATCATCGTTTAGAGAATTTTGCATCACGTTGATCATCGTTTAGAGAATTTTGCATCACTTTTGTGTCACAGTTTCGTGGATTTGATATATTCTACTCAAACTTTAGATCAAATTCCACATTTTTGGAAGATTTTTGTGCTATTTTAATCATGTGTTCACACTTTTATTGATTATAGCCTACAAACTGTTCGACAAAATGCCTAGCTATGAATAGGTTTTGTTTTTGTAGATAAAACATGAACAATATATGGTAGTTGTTTTGTGCTTTTCAATTTGAATGTTAATTGATTGTGTATGGTGTTTTCAAATTCATGTTAGACATTTGTGTTTGATCTACAGGTGCAATTTTTATTTTGAACTCAGAGTACTATTGTTTTGAAGTTTTTGTTGATTATTTGTGAACCGACTATACAGATATTGAGACGTCAAGTAGTGCATGCCCATCAGGGGTTAGTGGTGATGCTTCACGCGATATCCAACAATCTGTTTTACAATTGTCACTAACTAAACCAAAATTTTGGCTTCCTATGTGTGATGAGGCTTTGAAGCCATTTGTTGGTAGGTTGTATTCCACTATAGATGAAGGTGTTGCTTTGTACCGTGAGTATGAAAACGCTTATGGATTTAAGTTTCGTCTAAGTACTCTTTGTAAAAAGAAAGGGGCTACTACGATGAGGTATTGTGTATGCTCTAGAGAGGGAAAGAAGAATATATATAAGAAATAGTTCTGGGCAACGGAATACTCAGTCAAATAGAGTTGAATGCATTGCTAGAGTTGCATTTGCCCCTTGTGGAGACGGGAAATGTGAGGTCAAGTTGTTTGAAGAGCGTCATACTCACGAGCTTTTGGACACTAGTTCAAAAAAAATTTCTACATCAAGTAGGAATTTTGATGTTGGCCATCAAAATTTTGTGATCAATTGTGCTAAATCCGGCATTGGTCCAGTGAAGTCTTATAGGATATTCAAAGAATTTGTGGGTAGTTATAACAATGTTGGTGCAACAGTTGTTGATTTCAAAAATTTCAAGCGAGATTTGATGACATATATAAATGGTGCTGATGCTCAGATGGTTTTAGATAAGTTTTTTAGAAAAAAAAGGAGATTTGTAGTGCTTATTATTTCAACTATGATGTTGATGAGTATGATCGTTTGACACAAATTTTTTGGGTTGATCCTATTTCAAGGAGAAACTATGCTGTTTTTGGAGATGCTGTCTCATTTGATGCAACATATAGAACTAACAGGTAATTTTCATTATTTGAACTATTGGTTTTATACTTTTGAACTTGTGTCCTATAAATTTGAACATAGGTGCATAGTTTTCTAATTTCATGTTTATTCCAAATCTTTTCCGGGTACAATATGGTTTTTGCACCCTTTACTGGTTTGGATAGCAATAATAGGTGTGTCGTATTTGGGGTAGGGCTTATTGTCAAAGAGGATGTGAATTCATATGTGTGGTTGTTTGAAGAATTCAAGAAAGCAATGGTGCATGAACCTAGGATTTTGGTGACTGATCAAGATCCATCAATGAAGATTGCAGCTGAGAGGGTTTTTTCCACAACTCGACACCGATTTTGCATGTGGCACATCATGACTAAAGTCCCGAACAATGTGTGTGTCGAATTGAAAAAATCAAGTGCATTCAACACTAAGCTGGCCGATGTTGTGTGGAACGCAGAGATTAATTCTTTTGAATTTGAAAAAAAATGGCATGTAGTCATGCGTGAGTTTGGGCTTGAAGGTGATAAATGGTTTTCTCATTTGTTTGAGATTCGTAAATCATGGATTCCGGCATACTATCGGGATGTGATGCTTGGTGGGCTGATTCGAACAACTTCCATCTCCGAGTTTGTGAACTACTTCTTTAAATGTGTAATATCCCTGATTTTTCAGGATATTCTCATAATATTTCCGGGCAACTTTCCAAGACCCGTTTATTAAATCTCGTTACGCGTTACGATCATATTAATGGAAACTATCCCTAGAAAGTACAAATGGTTAGAATAAAATTATTGGAGTTGGTTTTATTAATCAACATAATTTTTGGGATCACTTCCATGAAAGAAGTACTTTGATCGGATGAGATCCACTTAATTAATTATGTACCCGTTAAGGTTATACTCTAAAAACGTAACACCTAAAATTAAAAGTAGCAAATTAAAATCATCCGAGTTGATTTTATTAGTCTACATAATTTTTCGGATCGTTTCCATAAAAGGAGTATTATAATCCGAGGTATATAATTTTACCGCCCTAACGCAAGTCCCGTTCCAACACGTATAACAATTCTTACCGACATCAGAGTTATCTTCTTACTGTAGATACCCTTCCAGCCCACGCCTAATTTTCCCTTTAAATACATAACTCCCCCCCGTTCATTTTTTGTTCCAGCCAAAGCACCAAATTGTCAAATTGATGAGAATGCCATCATGGCCCCCACCCTCTCGTAACTAATATCTAATCACTCTCTCTCACGTTCAAATTTAAGTCTTTCACCTCCATTCAGTTTTATTCACACCGGCATATATATTTCTTGCCTCGCCTTGTTCCGTTCGACCACCTTCGGCTAACACCACTACCTAGCCACCACTTGGAGGTCCGCCTCTCGCTGGCGTTCCGCTGCCTAGCCTCTTGAACGCACGTAGTCCCGCTCGTTTAACCTCTCGTTCAACTCCCGTTCGCCGCCGTTATTATTTTCGGAGTATCCATTGAGTCTTTTGGTGTCGTTACGCTGCCCGCCGTTGACGTCGTTAGGATCGTGACGTTGCCACAACGCCATAGGATCAAACCGCTCTTGAAACCGACGCTCCGATCTTCCATACCGTCGATCTCTTGGTATGAACTTTCGATCCCTTTATACGTTCCGTTGGTCCATATTAAATTTCGAGAATTTTACACCACGTTCGTATAATATAAATGAACACTTCTCATTTATAAGAAAATACCAAAAGGATGACGTATGACCATCAAAATCTAACCCTAAGGAATGACGTTATTAAAAGGATTTATATATATAACTATTTCTTTATATATATAATAATATCTAAGTCATTTAATCCCATTACTCGTTTGGGATTGTGGATATTTAAATTCCGCTATTTAAATTCCCGCCTTTATTTTTCTGTCCTTCGACCTAGTCCATTCCTGGTCGAAGTTGATCGTTATTCAATTTCCGCCTTTATCTTTCCGTCCTTCGACCTAGTCCATTCCTGGTCGAAGTGATCGTTATTTCAATTTCTATGACCTTGGTCCTTCAAGATCATATTTAAGTTTATGTCATTTATGATTTTATGGAGTTCGTTTAAAAAGGAATAAAACGACCATTAAAATCTATAAAAAGAGGTAATACGATCAGGAGACGTTTACTCTCAAAGACATAATTAAGTTTGTTAAAGAGTTGTATAAAGAATTTATATGACAATGGCATTAAATTGAGTTGTTACTCTGCTCGTTTTTCGAAAAGACGTTAAAAAGGGAATAAACAGTTAAGGAGTTTATTCATAAATCGTCTATTTAAGCTTTTAGAATTGTTCTTCCCAGGAAAGGTTTAAGAAGTTCTCTTTGAAGCTGTTGCCTTATCTTTTTGCTAAGTTCGCTTTCAAGGTAAGTGGACGGTTCTCTCTTACCCTTTTTATTAAACGTGAATTTCTATTTCCGTTTAATATCGCTTATTGTTGGGAACACTTGTTTGCTAAATAACCGGAATTAGGTTTATTTATTGATTAGATTTAACGATTGTTCGTTATTTCTTATTATTCGTACTGCTAGTACAATTTAGGGCCGTTGATTGTGCTCTTATGCGATTGGAGATTTTCCTTTGAGATCTCTTTGTTGTGGATAATTGTAGAATAGGGATTTCGGGTTTTGACTCGCATATCTCTCTATAACTTGTTAGGTGGTATATCTATTATCGACTCCTAACCTCCGGTCATGACTATGCCTGCTCTATCGATAAGAGAGGTGCCCGCACTCTAGCTAAGTGCACTAATATGCAAGGTCCGAAATATTGTCCTTGGCATCCCCGGCTAATTTGCGAGCCAACTTAAAAGTCGTTAACTAAATTGAAAGTTTTATGACTTAAGAAAAGATAGAGTGCCCAATGCACTATAATTAATGAACCAGGACGGTTAGTACAACTTGGAAGACCGTTCTCGCTCCCGGCTTGAAAAGATTGTCTTCTAATCTGAATTCATGCTCGACTTGTTTCAAACGCCTATAAAATGGCGAAATGGGTTAGGTGTAGAAAGCCCTAGCGGCCATCTCCCCATTGGCATTTCCGAGTATGGTGAGGTTAGTCGAGGTCCGGATAGTCGACGGAGGCTTTTAAACTATCAAATGTGTGATAATACAGTTCCCAACAAATTTCGTAATTCCAATGGAACCACATAGCTGTGGTGTCCTATCTCAATCTTGTACTCAGTTATCTTTTCTCTTCTTTCGGGACGCTAACTGTTGGATCATCGACCGGATTGTTACTCGGATATTCGATGCCACATGTTTAGACTTTCCCATGAGAACCTAGCCCTATTCTTCCACTTACTAGTCTCCAGATAGACTAACCCGCTTTCTTTCTTTCCCGGTTCGTCCGGTTGGTATTTCTTGCCTTTTATGGAAATATCAGGTAGTGAAGGTCGGACCACAATAGGTTAGAAGACGGAGCCTGGAAAACCTTGAAGTAAGGAAGGAAGGAAGGAAAGAAGTTTGTTTTAAATGTTTTAAAGTATTTTGGGTCCCACATGCTTATGTACAAACCATGGTCTATAATTGGTCGTCTTAATATTCCGCTGCTGTTCACTTTTGATGTATTTCCCTAAATGAACAATGAAGATGTAATAACAGTATTTGTTTCCCTTCAGTCAGTATGTAATGAACAAGTTTAATATTTGTAATATAATTCCTGCATTATGGTTTTTACTTGAAATGTGTTGTGTTACCTAGCCTCGGGTGGCTTCGGATGGTAAAGTCTGACGTCACTGGCGGTAGCACCCTTGGTTTAAAAATAGGGGTGTTACAAAATGTTATACCAATAAATTCTACAACCTTGTTGAGTTGCTTATGCATTTCGAAAGTGCCTTGGATACTCAACGTCACAAGCAAAACAAATTGAACTTTGATAGTGATTCCAAGATGCCGGATATGAAGACACCATTGGCGATAGAAAGGTATTGTGCTCGCTTGTTTACATTGTTTGCTTTCTCTCAAATTCAAGATGAAATTAGCGCTGCGTGTTTTGCTTGTCATGTTCTTGGTATTGAGAGGGGAAATGAGATGGATTCGTATGCTATTGGAGAACATGCAAGTAGGAATAAAGAGTATGGTGTTGGATATAGTACGTCTAATGGTCATTCTACATGCACTTGTCATATGTTTGAGAGAGTTGGTATCCCTTGCCGTCATATATTTCTTGTGTTGAAGGATAAGAATTGGGATAGATTGCCACCTAGTTTGATCCTTGGTCGATGGACAAATGAAGCATCTTCATCTCCCATTTTTAGAATTGATGATGATATTATAGAACAGTGTGCGTCAATGGATGAGAGGCAAGCTATAATAAATAGTCTTTGGTTGGACATTTATTGTTGTATGAGGCTTGTTGGGAACCACACCGTTCATTTGAAAGAGTTTGCACGCATGATTAAGGAGTATAAGGTCTCATTGCACAACTCTTCTGATGTTACTCCACCAGGCAAGGAGGATCTGGTTGAGAGCTTTGTTGGAATTAGGGCACCAAGACAAGTTAATGTGTTGCCACCAGAACAAGCAAAGAACAAAGGTAGCGGAAAGCGCATCAAGGGTGGTAAAGAGAATGCAATTGAGAAAAGGGAGCGTCCTAAAAGGAAGTGTAACAGGTGTAAACAATACGCTGATCATGATAGTAGGAACTGTGAGAAGATGCAGCAAAAGAAGAAGAAGTCTAAATAGAATTGAACAAACTTCGTACAAATATTGAACTCCATTTACAGGAAAATTGAACTTCATTTTTTTCTTCATTTCATATGTGATTCCCTATTTCGTTAGGACTCATGCTATATTTTTTTTTGATGTATTCACACCTATTTTAGTGACCTGTTGATTGGTGTGCTCTATAACTATAGACAACAATTTATGGACATGTTGATTTGAGTACCATTTTTTAATGATCCATGTATATGGACTGCAAGTTTGCAACTGCAAGGCAATGAATGAGAAATCTCATACACTAGTCCATGAACCAAGCAATCACTTGAAAAATACAATATATCACGCCTGATATTAATACCTCATAAACTTTTCCATGAATCTCCAAAATCAAGCATACTAGCATGTTCTAAGTCTAAACAAGTGTTGAGATGCAAGAAAACACAAATCAAATAGCTAAACCAAGTGTCAACCAATTACATTCAAACTTCTAAGATTCATAGTTTTCATTAGAGACCAAAATGCATGCATAAGGTTTTTAATACTGCCATGTCAACCAAAACATATTAAAACCTATGACAATTTTACATCCCAAAGCATGCAAAGGGTTTTCAATCCCGCTGTCATACAATGATTAGTACTACCAAATCTTATCAAAATGCACATCATAACTTGGATTCACTACTAAGCATCTTCCTCAGGAACATTCTACAGCTCATTCAACGGAGACGAGAGTATCTCACATGTGTAATGTCCTCTGAATGCTATGATGTTCTTGTTGCTTGATTCCTTGAAGCCACTCGTCCAATTTGCCTTTCCCATGTACGTCTCAAGATGCCTCATAGCATACATGTAATATCCGCTCTTTTTAATAAAGAGATATTACTTTAATTCTTTCGAGTTATTATTAAGTGAAGGGCTACACTTAATTTAATTTCTCTATAATTGAATAAGACTTGCAAAAATAAAATTTATTTTATATAAATAAATTTGGCAAGTTTAAATCTTATTAAAGAAGGAGAGATTAAATTCGTAAGTGACCTCTTTTCTATTTGGATTGGCAAAAAGAAAGAATTTTTGCCTAAATAAAGAATGGAATGTCTTCTATGGGACTTAACCCATGACTTATGGCATAGTTACAAAGCACCCTTGCCACCATTTCAGCTTAATTCTTCTAACATAAATGGAACGCATTATATGATAAGCTATATAGCTGGACTTGTCTTCTTCCCAAACTCGAGTAAACCGAGTCCCGATGGCTGCGCCGCCTTCGTCATTGCTTCGATCAGCCTTGGACGTCGACCCTCCGTCACAGTTGCCACCAATCCAACCTACTACTAGCCTCGCCTCGTCATCAATCTCTCCACATGCCACCTCTGCTTCTTCTTTTGTTGGCACGCGATGAAATAAACCACTTGGTGACTCTTTGGACAGATTTGTGGCAAGGAGGAGATAGAGGAGGGCTAGGATGATTGATTATAAAGGATTGGGAACAGTTCCAGGTCGCGAGAAAGGGGGAATGGAAGCTCGAAACTCAAATGAAAACCCGAAATCCATTCTCTGGTTTTTGACCTAAAATCGACCCTAAACTTCAAAATCAGTTTGTGGGTTCGTTTCTTAACCAAAAATCATGATTCAAGTCTCTAAATGTCGAGGATTAAGTTCTCTACAATAACCCTCAATCAATTATAGAGAAAGGATTGAAGAATCGAGTCGAAATCTACCAAAACAGATCGGGTACTGAATTTTCCAGATTTTCAGAGGTTGGTGATGAACCGTTTTCTTGGGCTTCGATCTCCGTCTTCAGGAAACTATTCCGAGGAATTTTGCCAACAGTTGGAAGGTGGAAACTAGGGATTTATACTGTCCCAAGTCCCGGCGCCACCCCGTCCCTAGTGTCTCCGGTGGAAGCCGACGAACAGCCCTTCACGGACAGCTTTGCTGCTGAATTCTTTTACCCAGAAAGTTCAGCATCGATGAATGATTTTCGTCGCCTTTTTTTTATGTCTTCCGGCAACCAATATCAGATATGTTGCCAACAGTTGCAAGGTGGAAAGGTGAGCTTTCTACTGTTTCAAATAGTCGCGCCACTCCGTTCCTGATGTCTCCTCTGGAAGCCGGTGAACAGGCCTTCACGATAAGCTTTGGTACTGGTTTATTGTGCCCAGAAAATCAGCCTCGACGAATGATTTTTGGAGCCTTCGTTCTCCGTCTTCCCTCAATTAATTAAACATCCGTTGCCAACAGTAGGAAGAGGGTATTTAGTACTTCCAACTGTCGCTTGAATCGCCCAAAACGGATGTCAGACAAAGTCGCTAGACATCGGCGAAGTTAGCCCGCCGCTCACTGTTTTCCGAGCTTTGATGTGGATTAAAGTGAAAAGAAAAGGGGAAAGAAAGAAGGAAAAGTGTGTGGACCCGGTTTGACTCGGTATGCGTGCCATGGATTCTGACGAATCGTCTCGATTAACGTGTTGCCTCGTTTTGCGCGTTACATCGTTTTGTGTGCCACCTCGATTTTCGTGCAAGCAAATCCCGAAAGCGTATCGCTAGGTAATTTCCGTCTTTCGATCTTGACTTATATTATAGAATGATTTTTGGATAAGGTCATTCAAAGTTGGATTTTCGTATTAAATCTCGTAAAGCGTGATTTATCGGATCTTGAAAATTGGTTAAGTTATAAAGCCGGATTAAGTCAAGCAAGTGTTTGACAAATTATTATAAGGACATAATAATTTGTAGTAGTAAACCTTGAAACGGAAATAAATTGATTATAATTTATTTCTCTATTCTTTTCCAGTACAACCCGAGGTCGAGTCTTGGATGCACGTCGTTCGAGAGGAAACTGATCGCTTTAAGTGGAGATATCTCGTATAAGGCAAGTGGACGGATCTCTCTTGCATTATGATTATTAAATGAGGAATTAAATTCCATTTAATATTTGTGTTGGGAACAATTTGTGTGCTTATTGAAATATGATAGGTTGTTATATTTGTTAGAAATAATGACCATGTTATTTATTCAGTTTTGCGGTAGAACTGGATTTAGGTCCGTTATGGGTGACCTTGTATGTTGTCTCACGATGAGACATTGTTGTTGGTTAAGGTAGTTTCAAGGAGGGGAACGTGGTTCCATATCCTCTCTTAAAATGAATATTACATTAGGAGGGGCCTAATCCTAATGGTGGGTCATGACTCTTCCCCTGCTCTTCGTGTGAGAGGGGTGATGCGCACTCTAGCTAAGTGCAATTGGCGGTGCAGTGTAGACGACAGGGTAATAGGCCTCTCTGATCTCTACCTCACCATATGCAAATGAGAGATCCATGATAGCTTAAGTCATGTGATCATGGTATAGGGTAGATGACCATGGATGAAATACTCCGATGATCTCTACGGTGCCAAATATTTCGGCAGTAATTCGAGCCGATTATGAATCACCAACCTGTTTGTGAAAAGTTTTGAAAGTAATATAAGATAAGTGCGTTAGGCACATTAATATACCCGAATGGTTCGTCCAGTCGGGAAGCCATTCTTACTCCCGGTTATGAATGATTCTTAATCAAACTTTGATTAAGTCAATCTGATTAGTTGATGGAGACTTTTCAAGATGTATTGTGATTAATATGAGTTCCCAACAATTGTTTATGCTTCTTAAAGAAACCACAAGCGGTGGTGTTCTCTCTCTTGATTATGCGAGTATCCTTCTTATTCTCTATAAGACTGCTAACTGTTGGATCATAATCCGAGTCTAATCGGATTTGGATGCCAATATGTTTAGTTACAACCATAAGAACCAAGTTAGATTCTCCGCTTGCTTAGTCTATCATTAGACTAACCCGTCCATCTTATTTTCTTTTATATGGTCGGCTGGTGTCCATCGTTGTATACGATACATCAGGTTCTTCTTGGAAGTTGATTCAAGAAGCAGATTCAGAGGTTTGAAGCTCCAGAAGTTGAAGAAAGGTTTCCAATGGCTATACTTGAGTGAAGATTATGGTTGAACTACTTCAAAGCGAAGCTGAGTTTCAGAAATAAGAACTTAAGGAAGACTTGATGAAGATTTTGTTTAAATAGAAGGTTGTTCTATTTATTTATTCTTTTAAGTTAAGGTTTGTATAAGACCTTTTACGTGTTGTTTCGCTGTAATATTTAACTTAAGTTTGTTAGGTTTTAAATGGTTTCATTTACCTTGTTTTAGTTTGTTCAGTCAGTTTAAAGTCTTGGGTAGCTTCGGTTTAGTCTTAATTGGGGTTATTGGCGGTAATACCTCCAGGGTAGGAAGGGGGTGTTACAATACACCCCAGAGTCAACATGATTTTTTGGATTCGTCCACGCTATCGGCAGCCACTTTGGATCAAAGTTTTTCACATGCGATCCCTTAGAAACCTTTTTCGCTAGAAGGAAACGTACAACCAAAGCTTTCTGCATGTATTGTAGAAACAAATTACAAAATGAACTACTTATATGGAAAATTGAACTTGACATGTAAAAAAATGAACCAACATGTTGAGATGCAAAAACAAGGGTCTGGAATATTTACCAGATATTTAGGGGTCTCACCATATTGCAAATAGAACTATTTCTATGAAAAAATGAACCACCAAAATAAGATATTATAACAAGGGTCAGAATTTTTACCAGATCTTTAGGGACATCATCATATTGCATCTCGTAGTCCTCCCCCAATCTGACTTTCGGAGCATGATCAATGATATAGATCTCATTCGTCTTCAAATTGAAGCTTATGACATAGTAACGCTCCGAATCCAAAATTGGAAATAACATCTGTTATACATCAAAAAAATCATTCACATCATTCAAAACAAGAATTTATATTAATGCCATAATTTAAACGTACCATGTCAACATCATTCACATTTGTAGGTGATGGAAATTTGAGAGCTTGATCCATTTTCTCCTCAAACAATTCGTAATTCTCTTCAAAATAACGATGCTTAGGATGAATAACGGTGCACTCCTAGATATTGTCATAAACCTTATTAGATAATACTGCATAAAACCATAACTATAAATACTAGATTTATAAGGCTTACACATGTGCTTGTAGTAGCAAAGAATCTGTGTGGAGAGTCGGGAGCTCTGAGCTTCTCTTTCTCATTCAGTAGCAATGTCCATGCATCAAGGATTTTGATGTTGACGAACACTGTTGGCTCTAGCGTTCGGATGTCTGATCTTAGAAATTTCAAATCCCTGAACAAGAACAACGAAGTTCTTCCAAAACAAACATTTAAAATTGTCCTATTAGTAAAAAAATTATCTTACATGGATTTTCCATATTGCTACATATTGCATTTAATATATGTATATATAACTTACTCTTCACTAGATGTACCGTCTAATGCAAAATTGATAACTTGTTTTTGTTCTTTTGTCAACGCTTTAAGAGGATTTACTTCCCGAAAGTAAAATGGGCTCTTCTTTGAGTCAGGTAGTATCAACTCCCTTTTGGGTAGTATCCTTGTTCTAAGGTTATGTGCTTATATGTTGTGCACATTAAGTACAATTAAATATAAGACTCAAAATGGAAAAATAATAATATTTACTTTTTTTATAGAAATCGTGTAAAATGAATTTGTTCAAATAGAATTCAACTCTAACCTTTTTTGGTTATCATTCTCCATGGTAGTAGAATCTGGATCATTCTCCAAAGCTGGTTTCTCGGTTCCAATTTTAAGCATTCCACGTCTCTTCCTAATGACAAGCTTGCTAGTTTTCTCATGGGGTTCCACTTTGTTTTTCCCTTTTACCTACATCATTAATTTTATGAATGAAAAAAAATTCACTTAGTATTTGATGGAAAAATATGGACGTTGAAATAAATTGCACTTGTTATATGCTTACATCTTGTGCAATGGAAGTTTTGACCGGTTCGATTGAAACTGTTGCCCGTGGTCTTAAGACACGGGTACCTTTTGTTTCCCTCTTTCTTGTAATATTTGATGGAAAAAAATTCACTTAGTATTTGATGGAAAAATATGGACGTTGAAATAAACTGTTGCTCGGTTCTGTATCAACCACCTTTTGTTTCCCTCTTTCTTGTAATATTTGATATAATGAACTTAATGAAATATAAACTTGAACTCTTATCTAAGAAATATGAACTAGTTCAAAATAATGAAATACAACCATGTTTACATCATTCTTCTGTGCTACTTTGACAATGGCTTTCTCCTTTTCACTTGCCTACATGATATATATGTTAGTTAACTGTTATCATTTGTAAACAATAATAATTTGACATTATACTTACCTTGGTGGTGACATCTCCATGTGGTGCAAGTTCATCAAATGGTACATACTGGTTTGCTATATCAGTGACGTTCTCAAAACTTGCTAATCGAAGATCTTGTGAGAAGTTCACACCCAGTTCAAATGATGGTATTTCAAAATTCCTCTTTTTAAGCTCTTCCTTGGAGGTAAATGCCATTTCAATCTTCTTAAGACATTGTTGCAACTCTGGGCAATTCCAAAACGAGTTCTGTGATTGAGACCAATTGCTCTCAAGCTCGTTGGGTGTTACATTTCCTTGCTCTTCCTCATTTTGTGTTGCAAGACCCATTAGTTTGATTGCAGTATCATGCATAGACTTCATTGTAGGGTCACTCATGAATTCTTTTGGTGTGTCCTTTGCCATACTAGAAAGCTTGATAATGCTTGAGGCAAGTTCTTCCATAGTGATTGTGAATTTCTGAGCCCAACTCTTTAGGAAGGGAAACAAATGAATATATCTATATTAATCTCAAGAATTAGTTAAATAAGTAATAACATACAATTATTGCATACCTGTAGGCGAACTACGTGTGGTAGTCCTTCTGAATCCCTTAGCAATGGCGGTGGTGGTGGTGCCTCTTGTAGGAGGTTGATATTCTGTTGTGGGTGTATTTTTTGTTGTTCCCTAACACGTCCACTCCCAAAGCCACCAGTTCGCATCTCTTCATTTTGTCTTTTCTTTAAGGAATCTTGAGTCCAATCTGGGAAAATCGGAATCTTTCGCTCTTTACGGCCTCTTCCATATTGAACTCTATCTACGTAGAAAAGCTGGTGAAGAAGACATAAGTTCTTTGATTAGTTCATGTCATTCCTAATCAAGAAGGAAAATTGAAGACAAAATATACATGTCCACAAATCGAACTACTCATATGAAAAACTGAACTTTTAACATAGAAAAATGAACCAACGAAGTAGAATGGATGATACAAACATACATGCAAATAAAATGAACTACTCATATGAAATATTGAACTTTCAGCTTAAATAAATTGAACCAATGTTATAAAGATAGCCACTTAAGCTCAAACTATCATGTACCAACTCAACTTTCTATTAAGCTATCATCAACCCAAAGAAATAAAGTGCATTAAACAACGAACCGTGAGGAAAAGCGATGAACCTTTGAACGAGGACCTCTTGTTATCATCCCACGCCTTCTTTGCTTCAACTAGGCAGTCAAATACAAACCCACACCAATTAAGGTTCTTGATGTTATCTACATCCTCCAAAAGGCTCATGTATGAATCATTTGCACTTCCATTTGGATTACTTTCAACCAACAATGATATGAAGAGAGTTATGAAGCATCTTTTGAAGAATGGCCCACCGTTAGTTTCTTCAAGCATTCGATCTGCTACATCACTTGGGGAGATCTTGAAGTACTTTGTAGGATTTTTTAAAGGATTGTTCCTGAACACCTCTTTCCATTCATCTATCAAGTCAAAATTCTCAACCATGTCCTTAGTTTCTATTTCCTCACCTCCAAGTGGAATACCAAGGGCAATGTGTACATCTTCTTCTTCAATGTAGATGTTCTCTCCATTTGACATCTTCAAACAAACTTTCTCAGCATCAAACTGCTGAACAAGCCAACATGCAAGGAAATGTGGAAGAGCTTTGATTTTTAGGTCAAGCAAACTTCCAAAACCAAGTTCTCTTATACTCTGTTTTTGTGGCTCCTCTAGTTGTTCCAACATTTTAACAAACACTCTTGGGGTTGATCTTGATTCTAATACTTCATATTTTTTTTGCCCCTCTTGGTTGCAACTTCTTTACTAAGAACTCTTTGAACAGTTTTGGATTTCTTTTCCTTTTTAACATTAGCTCCTCGGCGTTTTGCATTTCTTCTTGAAGGCTTGGGTATTTCTTCCCCGTCATCAAAATCATCGGTATCATCACCAAGATCAACAGAGCTGCTTTCATCATCCGCATGAAAGGTGGTGTCCTCTTCATCATCTGTACCATCTTCATCAGATGTATCAGCTTCATCAACTTTATCATCTTTTTCAGTTGTATCATCTTCATCATCTGTACCATTTTCATCAGCTGTATCATCTTCATCAGCCTTATCATCATCATCAACCGTATCATCTTCATTAGCTTTATAATCTTCATCACCATATGAACTAGATTCTTTCTCATCTTCGGTTACTTCCTCAGCTTTATTACAAGTCTCTGCTTTTTTGATGTTGCGTCTCCCCTTGTTTATTTCTTCAACAACTCTCTTTCTCTTGTTGAGAAGCAAACTTTTAAGAGGGATGTCATGTGGATCTGTTTAAAATTTGAACTATTAGAACAACATATTGAACATTTTAAGATATTTTCTTAACTATTCAAGTTTACAATAAATCTGAAATAGTTACCTTCATCAACATGAGCCTTCTTCTTTGGAGGCATTATCTTATCGGATTCCTGTTCAAATAAAGCAATAGAGATTAAAAGATTTAGAATAAAGAACTCCATAACCAAGCATTAGCTTTCAGGTACTCTCAACAACAACTGAACACCAAACCCAGGTATGAAAAAGAACTCTATAACCCCAAAAGAACTCCATTTCCTAAACAACATAGAGGAATGAATGGGCCATGTATGAAAAAGACCCAGCGCCATGAATGGATGTGTTTTTTAGCAGCAAACTGATGTGTTTTTTACCTATTACATCTATTTGTGCAGCATATGAAGAGTATAGTTTTGGAACACTGAAACTTGCAAAAAATCGTGCAATCACAAGAAGAAGAAAAATCACCAGACTTATTCGAAATGTCCAAATTTACCATCATAAAACTAACATACAAACTCGTCTCCTACCGATTACACAAAGCCTCCAGAGGGTCAAGAGGTGGCCATATTCAGACCCAATCAAAAGAAATATAGCAGCATGTTACGATATGTTCATCACGAAAAGGACATGAAGTAGGGTTAAAATCCAAACTCCAAACCATGGCAGGCAATTCATGACACATTCATCAAATAGAAATTGCATAAGCCACGAATTAGGGTTAAAATCCAAACTCCAAAGCAGTTGTCGGAACTAGTGACGAGAGAGAGAGAGAGAGAGAGAGAGAGAGAGAGACGAACCAGTGATCGGAGAGGTGAGACGAACTAGTGGCCGGAAGAAGTTTCTGTACTTCGAGATGTTCGATTGAAGACGGACGAACCAGAGGGGAATCGATGGAGAGGCAAAATCCAGCAAACCCTAAAGCCGACACCTCCTCTTCTAGAGTTGCAGAAAGTTTGGAAGGTGAATCGGCAGTGAAGAATGCGAATTCTTTTTGTTTGAAACTTGATTTTGTTAGAATATGTTCACCCTACATAATATATAAACTCAGCGAATTACTCCTCCTATTACCAATTGGTTTTAGGATGGAATCCCACCGGGCTAATATGGTATCAAAGCAAGTTTCGGTGTGGGTTCATTTCCCGGTGTCTCGGGCTTGCCGGTTACATGGGCCCATTTAGGCAGTCCGCCCAATATAGGAGCGATCGAGTCCCAATAGTGGCGGTTCGTGAGCCTTGAGGGATTTATTCGGACTTGTCGGCCATGTAAGCATATTCAAGCAGCCCGCCCAATATAGTAGCGGCCGATCCAATTGTGACGGTTCGCTAAAGCCTTGAGGGATTTTGTTCAAGTGTCAACTAATAGATTTGAATCTCTTATTTTCTTTCCCATTTTTGAAAAAAATAGATATCCTCTCTACTTACTCTTCATTAATCGAGATAGTTCGGATCTGAAAGGTGAATTGGCAGTGAAGAATGGGCACCCATTCTCATTAATTTGGCTCTTTTCCATATTAATATTAGTATAATATTAATATTAATTAATTTTTAAAAATAAATACATAAATATGAAACACCATTTAAGATTTTTTGATGCTTTACTTTCATATAAATATTACTCCCTCCGTATAAGTCTACTTGTCCTTTTAGCATTTTACACATATATTAAGACAAGACCTAGTATTACCACAATACCCCTATAATCTACATGCTTTATTCCTTGAGATGTGTGTATGGAATTAATTGTATGGGTTATTTGAGGGTAAAGTAGAAAATTTTTGGATAAAATACTTTAAAAGACAAGTAGAATTAGACAACCATTTAAGTCTAGAAAGACAAATAGACTTATATGGAGGAAGTATTTGTATATAAATATTATTAAACTTTTTTAGTATTTAATTTAATTTAATCAGAGGCGGGCCGTGGCTACGAACAAAACAAATAAGCCAGAATGAACAAGTCGGGCTTGGTCTGGCTGAGTTGTATAGACAAAACATGAAAATATGGCCTGATCAAAGCCCAAGTGTAGGTTGTTATTTGGAAAAAAAAACATTAATGTGAGACAGTGAGAGTATTTGAAAATTTACAATTTACGGGCGGCTTTTGAAATTTGTAAACTGTAAGATTATTTAATTATTTTTATTAAATGCAAAATGCAACGTGTGGGAAAGTGGATCTTGGGAAGTGAGTTGACCAAGCTGTCCTAGTCAAAGCTGGCGTTAATAAGGCAGCAGCCTCCTAACTACTGCTTACCGTTTCAACTTTGAAGTTGTCTTCTTCTATATAATTTCGCCAACTAATAAGCCTTCAAAATAAATAAATAAATAACCCTAATTCAAACTCCGGAATCAGAAAAAAGAAGAAGATGACGGCTGGGATTATGGAGGTTGTTTTGGTCGAAGCCAAGGGCCTTCGGGGTGCTGACCTTCTATTCGGTATGCTTTTACTCTTTCTATTTTCATTTCATTCCAGATTAATTTTTCATAATCCCGATTTCCATTTTGCGTTTTAGATTTTAATTTTTTTCCTTTCTCAAAAAGTTTCTGCAATATTAGAATCTGCAAACCCTGTTCTCTTAATTTCTTCTGTTTACTGTTTATTTCTGCAATTTGTTTTGGCCGATCTTCGGTTATTTTTTGTTTTACTATGCAAGATAAAAATCTCAAGATCGATCTCTTCGTTAATGACGGAAAAAAAAGGAGGAAATACCTTTGTTTGTAACTTATCTAGATTGAATTTTACTAGCATTGAGATCTCCGCAAAACGAGAATGTGAAGATCTCTTCTTCATCAAAGAAAAATGAAATTAGGAAGAACGGGCAGTAGTTTTTAATTGGAATTTTTTTCTTCTAATTATTAACATGAAGATTTGTGGTTTCTGTTTCTGAATAAGGACTATAATTTTAATGATTTTAATGGAAAGTATCTCTCTGGTCTCATCGTTTATTATTTATAGTTGGGTCATATATTATATATCCATTTTTAGGACATAGGTTAAGAGCCTAAAAATGGCAATATATTTTAGAATTGTATTTGTTTAGATTTAATTATTTTTCCAATAGGGTTTATTAGTTTCCTATTAGGGAATTGTATTTGTTTAGATTTAATTATTTTTCCAATAGGGTTTATTAGTTTCCTATTAGGGTTTTAGTTCCTAAAATTAGTACTCTTATCCTATGCCCTAGAAAAACTGATTATATATATATATGTTTAGCAAGTGAATAAATATTTAGCTTATTAATTTATATGATTTTTCTAAAGCATAGGTTTAGAAGTTTTTGTAAGTAATTAACATCGAACAAGCTTTGAAAAGTCGTTGCTGAGTTGGTCGAGTTGACTAGTAGTTGCTCTTACCTTTCTCCCTTCTTTTGTTTGAGAAATGCTAGACATCTCACCGGAAATGCATCTTGCACCTTGCACGGTGCCACTTTTTTTTATTTTCTCCTTTTTCCTATCAAAAACGTAATAATTTTTTATTTTATTTTTACCGGAATTGTGAACTCATATAACTCATCCATTTCTCCTCTATAATTGGAAATCACGCAGCAAAACCGCATTCATTTTCGAATCACAACAATTGGGAATCAAATTGGATTTACAACTATCCAATTCTGCTAGATATTTGTCTTGTAATTACACAGCCGCCCACCGATTTCCCTAAAGTTGGAGGTCGACAGACGTCGAGGCGGAGGAGGGTAAACGAAGTTGGTGCGGGCCTTGAGGCTGCTCATGGCGTCGAAGGCGCAATCCTAGGCAGCTTCCTCGGCGGTGTCGAGCCACTGACGCTCCTTGTAGAGAGGATCGCGTATCTCGGCGGTGTAGCGACCCCAAGGGCGACATCAAACACCCTTGTACCTCGTCGTGTCGTTTCCCGTGGCATTGAGCAACCGCTTGGTAGCGGCGGCGACAAAAGAGGTGGGCTTTCGAGGTAGTCACCACTCATTACCCACCACCAGACCTCCTACCCCGGAAGCCCACCTCTTCCGCCATCGCCGTCGCCGCTACCAAGCGGTCGCTCAAGGCCACGACCAATGCTAGCGCAAACGACAAGACGAGGTACAAGGGCGTCCGACGTCACCCTTGGGGCCGCTACACCGCCGAGATACGCCACCCTCTCTCCAAGGAGCGTCGGTGGTTGGACATCGTCGAGGAAGCCACCTACGATTGTGCCGCACGCGCTATGCGTGACCTCAAGGCCCGTACCAACTTCGTCTACCCTCCTCCGTCTTCGACGCTTGTCGACCTCCACCCGTTTTTCTCCAAGTTTGGGAAATTCGGTGGGTGGTCGTCTAATTACAAGGCGGATCTAGGGCAGAATTGTGATAATTATAATTCCAATTCGATTCCCAATTGTTGTGATTCGAAGTTTCCTGCGTGATTCCTAATTGCAGAATGGGTTAAGTGAGTTCACGAGGGATTTTAAAAATAAAACAAATAATTAATACGCTTTTGATAGAAAAAAAAGGAGAAAATAAAAAAAAGTGGGCCTAAAGGATGTGCGAAATGCATTTCTCGCTAATAGTGTGAGATGTCTAGCATTTTCCTGATTGTTTTTGTCTAGAAAAGGTATCAAGTCATTATGGTGTAGAAAGGGTTCTCCAAATGTAATCTCAAACTACAAGAATGTAATAATAAAACTTGGAAACTCGTATACTTCTGTCCATATGTATACATTTCAATTTATTCGGGTTTCTAGAAACTTTTGGAGAAAGCCAAAGTCAAATTCTAGTGAGTTCCACTAGACTGGTTAAAGCTCGTTCCGACTCGACAATCTGTTCTGAACTATTTCAAGTTTTTATGGTTCAAATCCTATCCAAATATCAATGGGTCAAAGAGTAATTCGAACCCTTATGGGTTGAAACCTGTTGGATTGAGTTGACTTGTTGTTTTAGTAAAAATTATAGCATTTAATTTCAAATATTACTTAAATAATCATAGACTATGGTGGGGCTCTTAACCTCATCTCAAACCCACACAAAAACCGCAACAGCCCGACTTGGTTGGTCCGTAAACTTGAACGACCTGAATTCATAATCCACCCGAACCCAATCGCAACCGAACCAACCCGAATGACAAGTCTAGTTCTACCCATTATCATACTCATTTGATTCTCTTACGTGGGATGGACTTGATGAGCCGGCCCAATTCTCCACGATGACAGTTAATTGACCAGATTTTCTTTTTCCTTTTTTTATTGGTTGAAAATTTGCACAGATAAAATTGATCCATATGTTGTGATACATTACAAAGGCCAGGAAAGGAAAAGTAGTGTTGCCCGAGGTAGTACATTGCTCTGCCTCTACTTCGTATCAAATATTATGTTTTCATAAATGATTTTTTTGTCGCTTATTCTGATTTTGTTTTAATTAAAAATTTACAGGGCAAGGAAGCAATCCAAGATGGAACGAGAAATTCACATTCAGAGCAGAGTACCCTGGCTCCGGATCCAACTTCAACCTCCTCCTCAAACTCATGGACAAGGACACTTTCTCTGCTGATGATTTTCTTGGCCAAGCTACGTATGTGTTCATTCTTTCTTCTTATACCATAAATATTCAGATATATATTTCTGATTAAAGTTCTTATAGTAAATATTTTAATATTTTAGCTTAGATAAGCTCATCCTAAAGCATTAAGAATTAACCAATTCAGGTTTATTTCTTTTTTTGGTAAAAATTCAGGTTTATTTCTTAAACGATGTTGTTTTTGTTTTCTAATAAGGAAAGATTTCGATTTACTAGAAATGTATCGTAAATCGAGAGGAGAAAACGATGGTGTTGATTATGAAAATAATTGTTAATGTGCCTCGAATCTATTGTTGGTTGGTACACGTTAAGAGTTTGGGGGCAGAGCCTCCTGCTAAGGGGTCCGGGCACCCCCGACCAAAACAGTATACACTGTTTTCTGTTTTGAGGCCTATCATGATCTGTTTGGACCTACGGCCGATAATTTGAATTAGGGTTTCAAAGTTTATATATAAACGCCTCATAATTGTAATCCATTCCATAATGAGAATTTTGTTTCTCTATCCTTGAATGAACGTTACACATTATTAGTGAACCAACCATGTTAAATATCAGTGTATTTCTTCCCATTTATGATTCTCGTTACAACAATAATATGTGGATATATGTGAAGGATCTGCTGGAAACAGGATCAGAAAATGGGAGTGCAGAGACGCATCCTACCAAATATAGTATTGTTCAAGCTGACGAGTCTTACTGTGGCGAAATTAAAGTTAAACTTTCTTTCAAATCAACGGTAATCATATGATTAATTTAAGCTAGCTATTTTTGTACCTTATTTCATAAAATCCTTAAGCATATCATACAATTTCTCGCTGGATTTTGATAGGGTGGAGGACAGATTCGGGAAGACGAAGAGGTTGGGGGATGGAAAGAGAGCGACGACTACTAATCGAAGAGAAGATAAGACAACTTATGGTTCGATTAATCAATCCAAGTTCTGGTCAAGATATTGTTAATATCGTGTTTTAATTAAATCGCTTAATTAAATCAATGATATGTTTTGGAGGGTGTTTTTATCTATCAATCCAAGTTCTAGTTTCTATTTTGTATGATTTTTAGTGTTTCTTCAATCTTAATCTCCCATTAAGCATCATATATTAAGTACACATTCATACTGAAATTTATAATATTACATCCAATCATCCATTGTGATATATCATAATCCACATTAAGTTCTACACATGAAGTTCCCAACAACTATGTCAATCAAGTTTGTTCCCGATTCAACACTTTCTTCTTCTGATAGCGACCTGTTATAACAAACTAACTCTATATGCTCAATGAAGCCAGGTTCACAAAGTATATATATAGTACTTTATATGGTTACAAGAAGATCAATTAAGATGAGCATCATTAATAATCAATACCTTTTTATTTCACTATCAAGTGTTGAGTTGTACGAAAGGCGGTAGAAGGAATCTCGAAAGCAAATTCGAGCACTCTTGGGCAACTGCGACTCAAACAGGTACAGTCATAAGAGCATTATTGATTATAAGGTCTTTATTACTTATAATTCCTTAATAACTCATTGTTATTTATAAGGCCCTTAATGGTCTCACGTACCCGAGCCATTGCCATCTCGAGTTCGTAGAGCAGGCACTCTTCTAATAACAGACTTGCATTTTCTTCATAGCAATGTTCATTTGAGACTCAACATGAAGAGTATTGATGAAAGACCTTTAGAAAAAATTAATGTATAAATTAAGCAAGCTATTCTAGTTGTAATTTATAAAGCAAAACGCTTTATATAAAGGCATTAACATTCACCTTTGCTACAGGGTTGTAATTTAGGCCAATACATGTGTTGTTGCTACTCTGCAAATCCAAGTTCACGTCTATTGTAGAATCATCAACAATCGGTTTGAAGGAAAGACGATTCGATGTATTGTTGTTGGATTCTGTTTCGATCGTACCTGGCTCAAGGATAGAATCCCTGCACAAATTCAAATTAGAAAGAGATTACAAGAAAAGTAGATAAGAAGTATCTTACAAGTGAAAATTTTGCTTAATTATACTGCAAAGTATACCCACATATGTTTAAGATGATCATTGAACTGGTTGCTTTTATCTTCATCAGCTTGATTTATGCTCATATTACTGTGAAACCTTTCTACTTTACTTGTCTCACACGTCAGCCAAGAATCAGGTGATTGGAACATTCCTAGCAAATCTTCATCTGTTACAACCACAAATTCGTTGTTCTCGACACTTCTAGAAATCCAATCCATAGTATATGTATGTATTTGATGAACAAATTAAAGGGAGATTATTACAATTTCACAGCATCAAAATCAAGTTCACTAAACAAGACATTGATCAAGAAATGAAAAGGGGAAACTGAGAAACAAGCCGAAGTAAAGAAGAAGCCTCTTAGTGTATTATGCCTAAGAAAAAAAGGGGGCGGACGTTTATATGCTTATTAATTCATAAATAATTTATTTGCTCAAATAAACTTGTTAAAGGGAAAAGGTGGAGGTATAAAAAAAGGAAGTGAAAGTGAAGTCCTTCAAGTTCTACTAAGAGTTGTCTATAAAAAAATCGAATTAGTGGGTGAGACTAGCCAAGGGAAATACTAGTGGATGATGAAAGTCTTGTATCAGAAACTATAAATAACATTGGCTACGTAAATATCATCCACTGAGTCCACTAATAATTTCCCACTTACCTCTTCCATCTTTCGATTTTGTTCGAAAGGAAAAGAAGATTTTGGGACGCTTTTTAGATTTGAGTGTTCATGTGTTTTTGGAAAGTTGTTTGAAACATTCATGTAGTGTAGTAAGCTTATGCTATGTAATTTCCTATGTTTCGGGTTTGGATTTGTAATGTGATATGTGCATGTGTGTAAGTGTGTTAGTGGACTTGGCCTAATCTCGAAGGAGTGAGTTATTGGGCCAAATGGCTAAATATCTTGCACACTCGGGCCAACTCTTTATCCGTGAGCTCTCACTTACGAAAATTTCGTCGTTCTGGTGCTAGGGTTAGGGCGAGTTATACTTAAGCTGGCTTTCTCCTTCAATGTCTCTTGTTGAGTTGAATGCGGAGCTTCTAGGATTTCTGCTAGAGAGCGTTTTAAGAGAGATCTCCTTCACGGAGCTCTACCGCCGACAAGCCCTTGAACTCCCTTCTAAATCCAAACTTAGGAGAGGTCAAAACTGTACCTTGGAGACCTTCGTGGTTGGTCGGTTTTTTCCGATTTGTGCATATTTCACTTTGGATCTTTGTAGGATCGTTAGTACGTCTAGGTCGTCGACCTCAACTAAGTCGTCGACCTCTTAAGTAAATGCAGCGAAAATAAACTACAAGAAAGACTTACTTCCACACAATGATTTTTTATAGTGGAAACACTTGATCGATGAACTCTATCAATCAAGTGTGAAAACCACTCCCTTTCAAGTTCTCGCTTGGAAGGATTAAAAGCCGTAACTTGCTTTATTGATCTTTTGGATTGTTTACAAGAACACCCTGCATCTAGACCTACTTCCCAAGTACTCTAGAACTCGTTGTGAACCGAGTAACTACAACCCTCAACCGGTCTAACAAGCCTACGTCTCTCGAACTCTCGTTTTCTTTCTTTCTTAACAAAAAAATGGAGTATGAGTTCGTGAGTATTCTAACCTAAAGTCTTAGCTTAAATACATACAAACTAGGTTAGATAAAAGAGAATAATATCTTCCAATTCGGTTATGGCAAGATAATATGTCTTTTATCCTTACAAAAACATCCTAAGCATAAAACAAGATCACAATAAGGCTTAGGGTAAAGGCAATAATCGGGTAACAATATAATCCACATGAGATTTTTCCTAAAACAAGATTATACTATCTAAACTCCAAAGATCTCACGCGTCTTCAGGATCTCCGAGATTTGCCTTCAACACATGTCGACGACATGACTGACTTTGGCGACTCTGTTCAAAGACTCGAGGTCGTTCACGTGGTAGACGTTTGGAACCATCAAAGTCTAAGCTTCCAAATTTTCTCACAAATTCCCCCCTTTTGATGGTGACAAACTTCTTTCATCCTATATAAACATGGCAAGACCAAACATCAAACAAGATATGCAATAATTTCAGTTTTGCCAAAAGTTTCCCCTAAGTTGGATAACCCACATGTAATTCAGCATATATATTCCCATTATTTTATCTACCCCTAGCGTTTCCCCCCTTTTGGCATCATTAAAAAGAACAACTCTAAATAATCATGCAAAAAGAAATAATCAAACGAAGGTAAATAAAGAAATTATCCAACGTACATACGCAAACCACAACAACAAGAGCAAAAATAGTCTTAAACATGCAACAGAGAAAGCAAAAACACACAAAATGAAACCGAAGAGAAAATTTTAAGATAGTAGATGTGCTATGAAAAGTAAAGGGAAACAGATGTCGGCCACTCGAGCTAAGTCACGGACTTAGTCAGGTCATCAAGAGCAACAAATAAGTCAAGAACGTCATCCTTGAGCTCAGTGTGACCTTTCATGAGTTGCCCAAACCTTCTCAAGCAAGTCCTGGTTCTGGCGTTGTAAATCAACCAGCAGCTTCATGATTGAACCAGGTTGCGAACCTTCCCCTACTTCAGCATTGATGCCCAACTCGGCATCTTCCATCTCAGCATCAGAAACAACATCCTTGCGTGCATCCCTCGACACCCATTGATCATCAATCAATTTGTAGCCCATCTTCCGAACAATGTCAAAATTCAGGTGACGGAAGTGTTCCACTTTTTCTTCAGCCTCATACTGTTGAAAGGGTTTCTTGACAACAAATAAATTTATAATCAAGACCCTGCTGAGTATAGGGGAGTCAGGTTCGTCCACAGGGAGAAAGTCAATATCAAGTTTTGTTACTTAAAGCGCAAGCAATCAACAAAAGCAAGGGTTTTTATCAAAGGAAAGAGATTTCTAAGGTTAAGGTGTCCCCACAACAACAATCATGCATACAAATGTTTAATGAAACATAAAGATCATGCCTTTATCACGTAAAGTTGGCAACTTTTGTCAACTAAGCAAGTAAATCAACTAACTTTCGTTCAATCAATAAGGGAAAAAATATTCGCCAAATTTTTTTTTTGGAAGATTTGAACCGTAGATCTTATGGTAATTAAACTAACCATTTAAAATTTAACCAATGAGCTAAAATGCAATCTTGACATTAAATAGAGTTTATGTTGAAAAAAAAAAAGATTCTATACACAGTCTGGTGAGAATGCACTGAAGCTTCTAAAGGAACCAAGAATAAGATTAACATAAATGTTCGCCAATAAGAATTCTAGGAACATATCGTAAAATTTTACTCTTCTTGCGCCAGCCAATGCGTCTGATAGTTCCCTCTTACTTAGGCATAAAAAAAGCTTTACCCAATCATACGAATGTAGAAAGATCAAGATGCCAGAATCATGTAGATCCACTAGCCACATTTTATGGTCCGGGATAGGAGGATCCACTTGTTGAATCAGACGAAATAGGACATCCGCGGGTGCTGGTACTCGATTCGAAGGAAAAGTAAATCAACTAACTTTCGTTCAATCAATAAACTTTACTATCTAATCTCTTCTACTTCAACTAGGATAGATCCGCTTTCGCTTCAAAACCCTAAATTGAATATTCTGATTCAAGGTTTTCCGCTTTCACTTCAACAATGAATGAGAAATTTCCTATCAACTTTCGTTTCAAGGATTAAGAACAAGAGAATAGAATCATGCAATAAAGACAATCAAAGCATGATCACAAACAAGCATGCACAATAATTGTTGGGTTTAACCCCAACCTTAGAGAGAGAAGACTACTCACTAAACATGATTAGAAAACAACTAATTGAATTAATAAAGAGAGGAAAAGCTTACAACCGAATTCAAAATGAAACTTGTCTTCCAAGCAATCTCCAATCTCTATTCTATCTCTATCTCCCACACACCTCTCTCTTCTCTCTTCTCTCCTCCTCCAAAACGTGCCCCCAAGGCTAAGTGATTGGTCGTGAAAAACAAAGGCTAGACAAGAGTATTTATAGACAAAACTAATCTATCTAAAAGCTATCTATAAGGAAATAAATCTCTAAAAGATATATCCCTTAAAACTATCTAATAATAAGGATAAAAATACATTAAACGTGCCGACTCGGTCTTCGCTACCGACACTGAGTGCCTCGGTACCGACCCCATCAGGGTCGGTAGAACTCTGCTGAATTTTTTACTTCTCTTCTTTTGATGAGAGCCTCATTACCGAACCTGTGCACCTCGGTATCGACTCCTGCTGAGCTCGGTATCGACCCTCACAGGGTCGTTATTGACCCCCTTCAGCACTGCAAACAACTGAGAGTAAAACTTCAATAGCGGGTTCGTTACACCTCGGTTTGACTCGATTCTTTTTCCTATGTCTTTGTAACGAGTTTCTCTACTTCTTTCTTAGCTTGAAATTGATCTTCAATGTCTCTCTTGAGTGCTATCTTTAAGTGCTTTCCTCATTCCTTCAAAATATGCTCCAAAACAACTCCAAAACCTATAAAAACACCACCAAAGCTTATGTAGACTCCAAATCTTAAGAAAATACAAAAACCTATACAAATGACTCAAAACAAAACACAAAACTAAAGAACAAGAATCAAAGACATAAAAACACACCCTAAAAACACAACTAAAAAAGTGGATATCACATACACCTCATGATACTGGAGCACCTTCTTGACAACTAAGCAGTAAGGCAGAGTATGTCTGGTACTTTCCTTGATAGATTCCATGTGGAGAAGCAGTAGTCGAGCAAAGTTGATAGGTTCCTTCTTGAGGATTTTATCCATGACAAGAATGTCTTGGATCATAGCAGTGCTCCTCTTTTTTTCTTGGGGAATCAAGTTGTTGATTACCCAGGTGAAGAGAACCTTCCTCTCAGCACACCTCGAGGTAGTGGAAAAAGAGCCACCTTCGACATCATCAACCTGTGTGACCTCCTTCAGCAACTCAGCCGAATCTACTTCCTTAGGCCATGCACCTCTATGATATTCAGCAAATCCCTTGTGCGGCACTTTCAGAAGAGTAGCTAACTCCATGCTCGACAGTGTAAACTTCTCACCATTCAGCTCATAATGACCCATGGTCGTCTTTTCTCGATCTTCTATAGTCAATGACCTGTAGAACTATCTAACCAACCCAAGGTTAAAAATCTCTACTTCATGAAACAATTCATTCCAGTCTTGAACTGACAACAACTCATAAACACCTTTCAAACCAGTTGACTCAATGAACTCATCATCCATGATGATTTCTTTGACAAACTCATGCTCAGCCATGTTACTTCCTTCACCTTTGATATCCTCACTACCCTTCTTGGGTTTCCCACTAGCAACAAGTCATCCACTTGACTTGGTGGCTGCCTTTTTACTCTTCTTAGACCTTACTGTTTTCTTAAACATAACAGAGTCACCACCCTCGGATCCAACGGGTGTGGGAGTCGATTCTCTACCCCTTTTCCCCGTAATCTTAGCACTAGATCCCCTAGTCCTTGGTTTCTTGGACTCCTTGGTTATCACAACATCATTCTCATCAGATTTCTCAGACTCAAACAACTGCCTAGCAATTTCCTCTTTTGATTTTACCCTAGATGAGGACACAACAACTTTTAAAGTAGAGAGCTTGGGATCACTAGGGTCGACCACCTTGCTTGGGTCAACGACCTGTTAAGGGTCATCGACCTGAGCATCTTTTCCCGCCAAGTGCACAGTAGTTGTCTTCTCCGCGACGACTGGTTCTGATTCCTTTTCTTGAGACTCCATAGCCTCGATTGATTGCACTACCTCTTGAACGGAATCGAAATCCCCTTGCATGCGTTGAGATTTGGAACTCTCAACTTCGAGCATAGACTCGGTCTTAACTTGCTCGTTCTCTGCGGGTTTTGAAGAATTGGGAAAAGATTTTTGTGAAGATGGGGGGAGGTTCTCTGTTGAGGCTTGAGTGGGAGGGATTTCTTGAGGAATTGGGAGAGATTCGGTGGGATTGTAGCCCGGTTCTTGAGTTTGGGTTGTTTGGGGGCCTTCGAGCAACAATGGGGATACGGGCTTGTTGGCGTTTTGAATGGCGGCTAAGAGCAGAGCCAGGGTTTGTGGATCAACCACTTTCCCGAGCTTGAGATCTAGGGTTCGTGGGCTTTCAATTCCACAAATGGGGGATAAAGGGTTAGGGTTAGGGTTTGATGCCATTGATGGAAAAAAGTTTGAGCTTTTGGGAGAAATTGGATTGTAGAGAGATTGAAAAGAGCAAGAGAGCAAGAATTATGCAGGAGAGAGATAGCATACCTTTTGGGTGAAAAAGATTTCTCTGTATTTATGCTTGAATTGAGTTGATGTGATAGAAACTAGATCTTCCCAAGATCTTTAATCAATGCAACTAAAAGGCAATTTCCTTTGGCATAAAGATCTTCAAATATTTGAAAAGATACCGTTGGAAAAAGGTGATTCTTGTCTTACTCTAAAACTGACGTTCTCAACCTGTTCTGCATCAACCACTTAACCAACATTGTTTTCGGACAACCAACGCTCCCCATGTGATACACAATCACTAACCTCACTCAAGTTGCCAACATCCATTGAAAAGAGAATATGTCTGGTTCTTTGAGGATTTGCACAGAGGTGCCAAAGAGAACCGGGAGAAATATTTTATGTGGATTTGTCAATCATGTAGATAAGTCTTCGTTTATCATAAGATATAAAAAAAGTTCATAAAGACTCCCTAACATGACAGGCTTGGGTAGGTTGTAGAGTCAACAGTCATTTGTGCTTGTAGTGAGGGTTAGAAACATCAGGTTTTGACTCTTTTGGGCTCAAAGAATAGTTTCAACATGCATTTAAGACATAACTCAAGAAGCAAAGAATGAAGACATAATGATTTGCATGGTTCAGGAGAATGTAACAAGGAAGCATTCAAATTTAACACCTCAAGATCATAAAACTTTTGAATCATAAAAAGAGCATCTAATCTAGCCAATCATTGAGGGAATAAAGATGGGAAATAAATTAGTTTAGGGAAATCATACCTAGCTCCATGCGAAATTGTACGAAGGGTTCACGATTGAGAGCCATAGTGAATATGTCAGCACGTTGTTCACTTGTTCAGCAGAAATCCATGGTCACCAACCCTTTCTCAACACAATCACGAAGAAAATGATGACGTATTTCGATATGCTTGGTTCGTGAGTGTTGTACAGGATTCTTTGAGATGTTGATGGCGCTTGTGTTGTCACATAGAATAGGTATGCCATCATACTTAGTCATGAAGTTGTTGCTTAAGCCATAGAAGTTGGGTGCAGCACGCGGCAACGACGATGTACTCAGGTTCTACAGTAGAGAGAGCAACTGAATTTTGCTTCTTGAACCCCCATGATACAAGACAAGGTCCAAGAAATTGAGCCATCCCATAAGTACTCTTACGATCAACCTTGTTCCCAGCAAAATCAACATCCGTGTACCCGACTAGACCAAAATCACAAGAGGTTGGGTACCATAAGCACATATCGTCAGAACCTTTGAGATACCTTAGGATCCTTTTAACAGCCTTGAGATGAGATTCTCTTGGATCAGACTGAAATCTAGCACATAAGCATACACTAAACATAATGTCCGGTCTGCTTACCGTGAGGTATGTAGAGAACCTATGATACCTCAATACAGAGTCTAGTCAACCTTCTTCTCATTCTCATCTTTTCCTAAAGAAGTTGTGGGAGAGATAGGTGTATCAAAGGATTTTGAGTTATCCAGACCAAATTTCTTGACACACTCCCTGAGGTACTTTTGTTGATGCACTCATGTACCCTCACTTCCTTGAACAACTTGAAGTCCTAAGAAGAACTTAAGTTCACCAACCATACTCATTTCAAATTCATTGGCCATGAGGTTGGCGAACTTCTTTACTAGTTTATCATCAGTAGAACCAAAGATGATGTCGTCAACGTAGACTTGCACAACCAGAGTGTGCTTTCCCTCTTTGAGAAGAAAGAGAGTCTTATCCACTTGTCCTCGAACATATCCATGTTTTAGCATGAATTGAGAGAGCCTGTCATATTAGGCTCGTGGCGCTTGCTTCAACCCGTAAAGTGCTTTGTCGAGTTTGAAAACATGATCCGAGTGGGTGACATCCTCGAAGCCTGGGGTTTGTTCTACAAAAACTTCTTCTTTAAGAAAGCCATTGAGAAAGGCAGTCTTAACATCCATTTGTTGAAACTTGAAGCCATGATGAGCTGATCAAATAAGAAATCAAGAGACGAATTGCCTCTAGACGTGCCACATGAGCGAATGTCTTATCATAATATATCCCTTCTTGTTGGTTATATCCCTTAGCCACAAGTCTTGCTTTTTTCCTCACAACATTTCTAGAATCATCAAGCTTATTTCTGAATACCCAACGTGTTCCAATCACAGTTCTGTCTTTGGATCGTGGAACTAGGTGCCAAACCTTGTTTCTCTCAAACTGATGAAGTTCTTCTTGCATAGCACACACCCAATCTGGATCTTTTAGAGCTTTATCCACATTCTTTGGTTCCATAATAGAGAGAAAAGCGTTGAATGCGTAGAAATTCTAAAGTGAAGAACGTGTTTGAACTCCTTTTGAGTAATCAGAGATGATGTTGGTTACTGGATGAACATCTTTCTGTTGATAGTGCAACTGAAGTTAAGTGAGGTCAACCACCTCACTATTATGACCTTGCTCGGTGTTGGAATTATCAGTCTATGCAACTTCTTCACTTTGATCAGGCTCAACATTATCAGAATCTTCATTTTCTTCTATCTCTTCCAGAGCTGGCATATCAGAATAATCCAGGTCATCCACCTGTTCGGGATCGACAACCTTTGAAACTTCAACAACTTCCACAACGCAAACTTATGACTCATCACAAAGATGAAAACCCAGATCTCCTTCATCTTCGTCGACAATGGAGCTTCCTCCCATAGTGTTCTCATCAAACACCACATGAAAACTCTCTTCCACTTTTCTAATTCGCTTGAAGACTTTGTAGGCTTTGCTATGCTGTGAGTAGCCTACGAAAGTTCCTTCATCACTCCTAGCATCATCTTACCCAGATTATCTTTTCCATTATTATGTATGAAACATTTGCAACCAAACGTACGCAGGTGAGCAACGTTAGGTTTTCTTCCTCGTAATAACTCATATGGTGTCTTCCCAAGAAGAGGACGCACCATAGCGCTGTTTAGTACATAACAAGCAGCATTGATAGCTTCTCCCCAGAAATTTCTTGGTAGACCACTTGAAATCAACAGAGTTCTTGACATGTCTTCCAAAGTTCGGTTCTTTCTCTCAACACACCATTCTGTTGAGGAGTTCTCGGGGCTGAAAAATAGTGACCTACACCATTTTCTTTGCAAAAGTCCAAGAACTGAGCATTTTCAAATTATGTGCCATGATCTGATCGGATTGAAACCAGAGGTAATCCAAGCACCTTTTCTGTTAACTTACTCCATGCATTGAATTCTTCGAATACCTGGTCTTTAAAAGACAAGAAAAACACCCAAGTATACCGTGAAAAGTCATCAACAATAACATAGATCTATCTATTACCTCCTCGACTTTTCACACGCATAGGTCCACAAAGATCCATATGAATTAATTCTAAAGGTTTAGATGTACTTACCTCCTTTTTCGATTGAAACGAAAATCTAACATGTTTCCCTTTCACACAAGCTTCACAAATTTCATACTTGTTTGGATCAATTTTAGGTAACCCACGTACCAATTCCTGATTGTGAAGTTTGTTGATAAGCTGTAGACTCGCATGACCAAATGTGTTATTCCAGAGGTTGGCAACGTCTTCGACCACTTGAAAACACAACTTTTCTTCAGGCAAGAGCCAGGGTACAACTTTATAAAGATTGTTTTCACAAGTTCCCGTCAAAAGAGTCTTACCTGAGCTAACATCAATTACTTGACATCCATGAGAATCAAAAACAACTTGATAGAGATTGTTAGCACACAGTTGGGAAACACTTAGAAGATTGTATCTAAGACCTTTGACATAACTGACGTTGTTGACACAAAAGTTCTTAGAAATTCTTACCTTTCCAATACCCATGACTTGTCCCTTACTATTATTACCGAAGGTGATGTTGCTACCTTCTTGTTGATGAAGTGAGATGAATGACACAAAGCTTCCCGTCATATGAGTTGAACATGCACTATCGAAGAACCAGGGACCACTTTCTCTCACTACATTCTGCAAGGTAAAAGTAAGTTTTTACGAACCTAGAGTTGTTTAACAACTCTTCTGGGTTGGGCAACATGATGATTTTCAGAACATCTTTCATTATAAACTCTCTCAAGATCTATGGTTGGCTCACGTTCATGAGCATCCCAAAGTCCGTAGGATTTGCTATCCCTTTTCTTTTTCCTGCACTCATGTTGAAGATGACCTTCTTTTCCACAATACCAGCAAGTTTTATGAGATTTAAGACCAACATACTTGCTATACCCAGGATAGACCAGTTTTTTGTTAATACGAGCTTGAAAATCAGTTTTTGACGGTTTCAAGTTCGAACTTGAAACCATCAAAAATTGATTTGGAAGCGACCTTGGTATTCAGGTCAGAAAGCACACAAGATCTGGAAGAAACAAGTTGAGAATTCTCAACTTGTTTCTTCCAGATCTTGTATGCTTTCTGACCTGAATACCAAGGTCGCTTACCTTTGCCTGGGTTCCCCACCTTTGATGTAGAGAAACTTCCCTTGTTGTCACACACAGGTGTGTTACCTTTAGGTTCGGGTGGACACAGAGTGTTCAAATCCTTAGGCACATAGGAATATCCAAGTCCAGGTCTTGAAGTTACAAAAGTTTTAGCAAATTCTTCAGCAGCTTTCTTAGCAACAAACTCTTCTACCCATTTTTTCTTTTTAGACTCATCACTAGACTTTTCCTTTTCAAGGTCATTGACTAACTTAGCATTACCAAGTTTTAGCATGAGATTCTCTCCTTCAAGGTTTGTTACTTTCTTTTCTAATTCATCCACTTTAGTTTTAAGATTGTCACAAGTTTTACATGCAAGAGACTCAGAAACAGAGGACTTCTTCTCTAACTTAGCACATTTAAGTGACCAACCATGATTATCATCCATTAAATTAGAGATGGTGTCTTCTTTTTCATCAAGTTTATCACTGAGTTCGGTAACCTGAGTTCCCAACTTCTCAATGATAGCATGCAACTGTTCTTTTATTGTATTGGATGATGAAAGTTCAGAATTTTGTACCTCTTTTGGAGCATCTATAGCCATGAGACACACTTCTCCTTGTTGACTTGTTTCATCTTCAGCATCGGAGTCGTCCCAGGTGGCCAACAAAGCACTCTTGTCACCTTCTGACTTCTTTTTGACACCATTTCTTGCAATGCGTCCTTTTCTTGAGCAATGATAACAAATCGCTTCCTTCATGTCTCTGACAGGTTCCGTCCCTTTAGATGGAGTTTTGCTGTTGCAATTCCAAAGCCTTTTCATGGCTCTTGAAATGAGTGCAACTTCATCATCACCTTCAATTTGATCATCGTCACATTGAGCAAGATCGAAAGCCCTTTCTACTTTCAAGGCAATGTTCTTGACCTTGTCAGTTTCAAGGCGATCATCTCGCCTTTGCTTGATTCCTCCATACATAGTCAACTTCCCAATCAAATCTTCCAAGGTAAGTGACTTAGTCTGACTGTTGGTTAGCAACGCAGCAGCAACCTCATTCCATTTTGAGTTAAGTCCTTGGATAAACTTGCTAACCTGCTTCCAAAGAGGAAGTTTTTCATCAAGAGACTCGAGTTGGCTAACCACAGCTTGAAATCTTGAGTGATAATTACCCAAGGATTCATTCTTCTCTTGACTCATTCCTTCATACTCTCTTTCCAGAGCAATGATGCGATCCTTCTTCACATCATCATTTCCTTGGTGGAGCCTTTAGAGAGCATCCAAGATTTGCTTAGTTGTCTTCTACTGGACAACCTTCTTCAAGTCTCCAAGAGTTAGAGCATGGTGGAGAACCTTCTTAGCACGAGCGTTCTTCTCTAGCTTCTTGTAATCAGCATCACCATAGTCCTCCTTCTTTTTCTCTTCCTTTCCATCAATAGTGAGAAAGGTTTCAAGACCCATCTTGATAACCTTCCAGAGTTGTCCATCAAGTGAGCAAATATGGGTCTCCATTTGCTTAACCCACCAATCATACTCACCGGCCTTTAACATTGGTGGCTTCCAGAACGAATCATTGATAGTCGTGTTTGTTGAAGTCATCTTTCCTGTAAATTAGAAGTACTAAAACAGATCTGGAGCCAAGCTCTGATACCAATTATAGGATCGTTAGTACGTCTAGGTCGTCGACCTCAACTAAGTCGTCGACCTCTTAAGTAAATACAGTGGAAATAAACTACAAGAAAGACTTACTTCCACACAATGATTTTTTATAGTAGAAACACTTGATCGATGAACTCTATCAATCAAGTGTGAAAACCACTCCCTTTCAAGTTCTCGCTTGGAAGGATTAAAAGTCGTAGCTTGCTTTATTGATCTTTTGGATTGTTTACAAGAACACCCTGGATCTTGATGTTCGTGTTTTTAGTATAGTTTTTAGTCTGTTTTCTTAGTTTGTTAGGACTAGTTTTGATAAGTTTAGGGTTAGTTTTGTGTGTTTTTGGATGTTTTTGCATATTTTGTGAAAAGTATGGAAGCTACTCCGTTTTGTGTCTTTTTGTAGGTTTTAGCAAGGAAACGGTGCTTTTTGGAGCTGAATTTGGAATGCTATGATGAAGGACGGAAGAATACGAGATGAAGAAGTCGAAGTTCAAGCTTTTAGAGTTGAAGTGTTGAAGGAGTCAAAATCCAGGCTCGTTAACGAGGCTATGCAGGGTCGTTAACGAGGCTTAGCGATAGGGTTTTTCGAGAAATCTTAGTGATGACCTACCGATCCTGTGCGGGAATTTACTTCCGTGTCGGTAGAGTGTTTTTGATGAGTTTTAGGGTTATTATATATTGTTTTAAGTCTTGTTATCCTTCTAGGTTTATTTCTATCTTTTTAGAGTAGGTTTCTATCTTTTAGGGAAGTTTTTATCTTATATCCTTATTTATTTAGATAGCTTTATTAGTATAAATACCCTTCTTTATAGCCTAGAGAAGGGGTGGCAAGTAGAGGGAAAGTAGGAGACGAGTTTGGAAGAGCCGAGAGAGAGAGAAGAGTCGGAGAAAGAGATCGAGCCACGGTGGAACGAGAGTTATCCGAGGTCGTTAATCACGAGTTTCGATTCGGTTTTGCTTGTTTTTCGGTTTCTTCTAGATTCTGTAAGAAGATACTTTCTTATTAATTTGAAGTAGTTGTTTTGTTTTCAATGTTCTCCTTTATAGAAGTTGTTTATTTCATAATTTTGAGTAGTGAAGAATTTTCTTATCTAGGGTCGGGGTTGAAACCCGACATAGTTATGCATGGTTTGATGAGTAAGATGATGTGTTGAATGCCTTATATCTATTTTTGAGATTGCTTGTTGTGTTTATACCTAGATGAAAGTCAAGGTAATTTGAGTCTTAACTTGATCGAGAGAGAAAGTTATGAACTTGAAGGTTGATATTGTTTGAATACGAAAGTTTCAAGCTTTAGATCCAAAACAAGTGATTGAGTGAATTAATTTATGAGAGTAGATTAACTTACTTACTAGTCAATGAAAGTTGATGAATTTATCTATTTAAAGGCATGATCTTTATCTTCTTACGAGTTTATATGAATGACTATGTTGTGGTGACCCTTGTCCGAGATCTTTGTTTTTATTTGAATTTTCTTAGATAGTATTCGTTACTGGGTTCGTAGCCTCGGTACCGAACTTATTTTTAGGTCGTTAGTAGTATACAGGTTCGTTAACGACCTTGACAAAGTCGTTAACGAGGCTGGTCGTGAGTATTTTGCTTGTTTTTGTTTGATTTTCATTATTAGTAGTCGATAGATAAACAAATCGTGCTTCTCGTGGAACGATCCTGACTCTCCTATACTCAGTGGGGTCTTGACTTATAAATTTATTTGTTATCTAGAGTAAAGGCCCGTCAACAAATTGGCGCCGTTGCCGGGGAAGCAACGAGTTTGTTTATTTATCTGTGGGTCTGGGAATAGCCCGACCCCGTTTTTTTTTTTAATTTTTGTTTTCTTTGTCTGTTTTCTCAGCGTATGCCGGTAGGACGTCGAAGGCTCGAATTTGACAACGCTGGTTATTATTCAGAACCTGAACGTTCCCTGCACCGTAGACGTCGAGAGAACCGAGCCATGGACACACCTGAAGAGATGGCTCGTCATTTGGAAATCCTCCAAAACCAGATGGAGGCATTGAAAGCCGAGAAAGAAGACGCTTCTACCGAGGCTGAGCGTCAACGAGTTAACAATGCTAGTCTACAAGAAGAGTTGAATGCCTATCCGAGGAATGCCAAACAATACATGCATCCGGAACTGAGGGTGCCAGAATCCCCAATTGTGCTTCCGGAGATAGAGAAACCCTTTGAGATTAAGTCTCAATTTATATCCTTGATTAAGCGGGCTTAGTTTGAAGGGAAACCTACTGAGTGCCCTATGGAACATATTAGAAATTTTCTTGATTTATGTGACACCATAGCTGCTGAAGGTGTCTCCCTTGAATATGTTCTGTTAAAAGCTTTCAGGTGGTCTCTTGCTGGAAAGGCCCTGAGCTGGTTAGAGAGCTTACCTCCTAAGTCTATCAGGACTTGGAAGAACTTGCATGATCAATTTTCTACAAAATTCTTCCCTCCTGCCAAGACAACGGAGCTGAGGAAGCGCATCACCTCTTATCACCAGCTGCCTAATGAGACTTTTGTTGAAACGTGGAAAAGATTTAAAGAAATGCTTAGACAGTGCCCCACTCATGTGCAACCTTTATATGTTCTTCAAGAAATCTTTTTCCAGGGTATCAACGCCGAGACCAAGAACCGCATCAACACGCATACAACGTGCGGTTTTATAGAGATGGACCCTATGGCTGCATGGGAATTGCTGGATAAGCTGTCCAATTATGATGCCATGTATGGAACCCAACAAAATCCCCAGCCCCAGAAGCGTCTCTACGTGCCTAACCGAGAAGAAGTTGACCCAGATGTTAAAAATCAGTTTCTACAAGAAGAGGTCAATCGCCTGAAGAAGCAGGTAAGTTTTCTGAAGTCCTCTCAATCCTGTCAAGAGTGTAGCTCTTCTACCCATAGTACTTCTGCTTGCACTAACATAGAGCAGGTAAAAGCCGCTGAGACAATTGTTGAAATGAATTACATGAGAGGCCCATACAGGAACCAGCCTATTAATTTTGACAGGTCAAACAACTATCATACGTGGGGCAATCAAAATCCAAATCCAAGCTATGCAGTGCCTCCACCGGATAGACAACCTGCGCCTTATCGACCTCCAGGCCATCAGGAGCCACCATCATAGGTTCAAGGGTTACAAGAAAACATTAATGGAGTCCACAATAAAGTTAATGAAGTTCAAGCCAACCTTAACCACCAAAATAAAAGATGGGGAGAGTTCGATGTATGGAAGAAGAATGTTGATTCCCAACTAGGGAACCTTGCTACACAGATTCCGAGGCCACAAGGGCAACTTCCGGGCCGTCCCGAAGAGAACCCTAAAGGACAGATAGCAGCGGTACACCTTAGGAGCGGAAAGACACTACCAGAGTGTGTAAGGACAAAGCTGAAGAGGACGCCACGGTTCTGCTCGGTAACGAGCCAGCAAGGGCAAGTACCGAATTGGGACATCATGGAGACGAGGCTCCCAGGGTCGTCAACGACCCTAGCCCAGGTAAGTTTTCTCATCCGAGCCCTCCTCTCAATCTTAGGGTAGTTAACGACCCCATTAGGGTCGGTAACGATCCTCCGAGAATACCTAACGACCCTAGTGTCGACCTGGTAACTTCACCTCTCGAGCCTAACTTGGTTCCGAGAATGGTGAAATCTCTTCCATTTCCCACTAAGAAATCTAAGGACTCTACTGAGAGTAAGTTCAAGCGTTTCGTAAAGATTCTTCAGGGCATTAATATTTCTATCCCATTCGCGGAGGCCCTAAGCAAAATGCCGGCTTACACGAAATTTTTGAAAGATATTCTTAGCAGGAAAAGATCCATTACAAAGCTTCAGGATGAAGTCCGGTCTATTACTCTACCGGAAAAGTTAGGATATCCGGGGAGATTTGCCATAACAATTGGCATTGGCGACCACAAATTCAAAGCTTTATGTGATCTGGGATTATCAATATGTAGAAATATAATAATATTTCTTCAATTCATAATTGAGCATTGTGGGCTACAAAAATTAAATAAATTATTTTTAAATAATTACACCGGTATTATGTTTTATAGATGATTTTTAAACAAATAAAATTTTACAAAAGGAACAAAATAAGATAAAGGAGTTAAAAAAATTGGGTTTGATCTCTCCCCATGATTCGAACTCCCAACCTATACACATGCCCAAGGATAACCCATACCAAGTATGTTGCAATAGCTTGGTCATCTTCAACCTTCAGCCAAGAGACCCGATCGTTCCAAATTCATCCTTATCCTCAAATTAATGCCGGATTAAATCAGAGGAAATTCGATCGATTCGTGTTCTTGGATCAAGTTTCGGATTTAACGTTTGGGGTCAATTAATCTAGGGCTTTAATTAGGGATTTGAAGGGTGTCAATCCCACTATAAAATGGGGGATTCATTCTTGGAAATTTCAGATCCAAATCAGTCTCCGATCTCAATTTTCAAGTAAACAAAAACAGGTTAGGGGTCGGAATTGCTGGAATTTTTCTCGGTTCGAATTCATCACCGGAATTTCGCTGCCATTCAGGTAACACTAGGACTGCATGTGGGTGGGTAGCATGACTGGGGTCGCTTCGATCACCGTCGATGCGGTGTTCCGGTTGCCTCCCATTCTCCGCCTTCCTCGTCATTGTTATGTACCGATGATGTCGGTATATAGAAGAGCCAACGCAGCAGGGGCATGGCTCTCTGTTAGTCGCCCCCTTCTGTTGCGTAGTTTTTTTTGTTAAAAGGGGTAATTAGTTTTAAAAAAAATAAATATATATATATATATATAATATATCCTGTTTTTTTTTTTAGTTTTAAGTTGATTTCCGGAATTGCAGATCCGATTTCTATGTACATAAAATAAGTAAATAAATAAGAACAAGATCCCTTGGTTTTAGAAAACAAGGGGTTCGGTGGTTAAAAAAAATTGATGCTGGTTTTTTTTTTTTTTGATAAGGAAAGAAATTAGGATGACCAGCAAGTGGTCACCTTAGAGCATCCTGGCGGATGAGGGAAAGAAAATCCGGATCAACTGCAAGTGGGGCGGAGGAGACGCGTCTGAACGATCCAACGATATAGTCCGCTACAGAATTGCACTCCCGAAAAACGTGAGAGATACGCCAATCCTGGAAACGAGCCAACAAACAGTGGATATCCGCACGCAGCAGCTCAATCTCCCACGGGCAGCGCCAGTCACCGAGTACGGCATTGACCAGCTGCAAACTATCGCCTTCAATCTGGATCCGGGGAATGCCACGTCTGATGGCCTCAAGAAGTCCCTGGCGCAAGGCGATGGTCTCGGATATCAGAACAGACTATTGACCAATCAGTCCTCCGTCAAAATGGATGGGGGAGCCACCTGAGTCCCTGAGGATGAACCCGAACGAAGCCACGCCATATGCACTAACATCACCATCAAAATTTAATTTAATAAAGTCACTTATGGGTTTTTCCCATCTCGTTCGTTTTCTACCACTCCGACCGCATACATTACGATTACGGGGATCAGAGACAGCAATGGTATCTTCAAGTTTCCAATCTTTAATCTGGTTTCGGGTGAAACCAGCTATTTGATCGGCATAGGTCAGGTTTATTCCGGTATTGCCATCAAAAACTCTTTTGTTTCTCGAAAACTAGAGGCTTCACCATATGTTGGTGAGGATTTCAAATTCCTCTTTCGTTGTCATCTTCTTGATTTCTTCTAGGATCTCATGTGGTTTTTTCCCATCCGGGGATATTCGGCTAGTTATCCCATTTAGTTTCGGGTCAATTGAGTTAAGGGTTGCCTTAGTGAGAGGGCAAGAGAGTAACACATGGTTTGTATCCTCCACCATGCAGTTGCATGCTTCACAGCCTTGTACTACCGGAATATGGTTTGCTGCAAGCCTGGATTTAGTTGGTAGCTCGTTTCGGGCTACTTTCCACATGAAGTTTTTCATTTTGGGTGGGATATTTAACTTGTTAATCCATTCTAGGTTAATTTTGGGTTCTCCTTTAGCTTGGTGGAGCCACTGCATGGTCGAGTGGGTGGAATACCATCCATTTTTGCTCGGTTTCCAATACAATCTATCCGGTAATTTATTTATGGGGTTAATAATTTTGGAGATTCTATCAAAGTCATCAGGCGACACGAGTCCGACCAGTTTCTCAGAATTCCAAGAGTTATCCTCCCGTAGGTATGCGTCCACGGATTCCTCCATGTCGATGAAGTTTGCAGCCTCGGGTTTCGGGTTTAGGGGACCATTACCGGTCCAATTATCCTTCCAGAAACGGATGGTTTTACCATCCCCCACTTGCCAAGAAGTATTATTCTTCTTCTTGTAGTTTAGAATGCTTTCCGATTTGAGGTATTTTTCGGTCACTATTTTGACCCATGGGTTGTTTGGTTCCGCAAGGATTTTCCAGAGTAGCTTCATTTGATGTGTCTGGTTCATTTCAGCTGCTTTTGCAATTCCCAATCCCCCATGGGCTTATGGCTTGTAGTTATTTTCCTTGTTCCAAAAGAAATTTTTTTTATCCGGTCAAGTTCCTTCAATGTTGAATTTAGTAGCAGAAATGATTGCATAATATAGTTTGGTTGTGCTGAAAGGTTCGCTTTAATCAGAATTTTCCGCCCTTCTTGGGAGAGGGCGTTAGCTTTCCATTTTGATAATTGGGATCTGGTTCTCGAGACAATAGGCTTAAAGGTATTTTGTGTTACCCTCCCGTTAATTATCGGGCATCCCAGATATTTATCAAGTGCAACTGTGTTTGCTATTTGTAGTATTTGTTTTATCTGCTCCTTTGTGTTGTTGTTAGTATTTTTGGTGACTTGGAATGCGGATTTATGGAAATTTACTTTCTGACCAGATATCTGGCAGTAGTCGTCAATAGTATCCTTGATGTTCTTGCATGCTTGGCCGTTCGCTTTTGCAAAAATGATAATATCATCTGCAAATGCCAAGAAAGGGATTTTTGTTCCATTTCTCGAGATTTGGATCCCGATGCCACTTTTAGGATTCAAACTCCATGAATGGAGTTGTCTTGACAAGACTTCAGCAGCGAGAATGAATAAATATGGCGATAAGGGATCCCCTTGCCTAAGGCCCCGTTGAGGGTAGAATTGCTCTGTCGGTCCGTTATTGACAAGGACTGAGAGCGAGACCGTTTCAACGCATTCACGGATCCAACCCAAGAATTTATAGTTGAAACCGAATTTTTGGAGAATCACATAAAGGAATTTATCGTTGTTGACAAGGACTGAGAACGAGACCGTTTCTAGTCCGGTGATATGCGTTCCCTCAACAGTTCGGATTTCTTTGATATTGGTTCTATTCCTTCTACCGCTTGCAATCCGGTGAAAATATTTAGTGTTTTTGTCATTCAGTTTGATGTGGGTGTTTTTGGCCCTTTGTTTCCAATAGGAGTTATGGAAATTGATTTGACATGACCGTTTCTAGGCCAATCTTTCCTGCTTTTGGACAAGTTGCGTGTTTTTGTTTTCAATGATTTCTTTATGAATTTGGAGTAGATCTTCATCTAGGTTTTTTATTTGTTCGAAAATATTGCCAAAAGTATGCTTATTCCATGCTTTTGCCTTACTCTTAAGGAATTGTGTTTTTTTGGTGAGGTTAAACATATGTGATCCTCCGGTGTTATAGCGCCATGCTTGTTTAATAACATTTTGGAAATCTTTTCTAGAAGTCCACATCATTTCAAATTTGAATGGTTGTGCTTTGAATGGTACTCCTGTAGGGAGATCGCACGAGATAGGACAGTGATCAGAAGTTAAGAAAGCGTGGTTTTTTGTCGCTATAGATGGGTACCATTGGATAATTTGATTACTAACTAAAGTACGGTCTAGTTTCTCGAATGTAGTGTTATCGAGATGCTTGGATCTTCTCCAAGTAAACTTGTTTCCCAATATTGGGATATCACATACATCGCAATCGTTTTTGAATTTAATGAGTCATTCAAACCTAGAGTAATTTGGGTTTGCGCCCCCTTGTTTTTCACTCGCGTGTTGGATTTCATTGAGGTCCCCCATAATAATACAAGGTAGGCTACAATTTTGGATGAACTCTGTGAGCCTCGTCCAGAACTGGTCCTTTTCTTGTGCCCTTGGTGGAGCATAGGCGAAGATAATGATCAATTCGTTATTTGTTTCCAGGTTTATATAGTTGAAACAAATGAATCGTTCATCTTTATGGATAGATTGAATCCTTTCATTCAATAGTTGTGCCCCCTTCCAGAGGACGCAAATTCCTCCCGCAAAGCCGTTAGACGGAATAAATTCAATTGAGTTAAACCCGGCTTTTTTCCAGGATTTACATTCGGGTGGGTTTTGGGCTTTCGTTTCGACTAGCGAAATTAGTTGGATGTTTTCAAGGCGGCATAAAGCGTTAATTTCGGTCCAAAAAGACCTGCGCTTCATGCCCCGACAATTCCACATACTTATTTTCATAAATATTCGTCTAAATTGTGGCTTTTGGCCATCAGTTGGTATTGATTATTCCATGATCTTCTTTTCAATGTTTTCCTCATATTCTTGTTTAATATCCCTCTGTGGGATAAGAGATTAGAGATTTTAAATTTGTCATTTTTGAAGTTTGGTAAGTTTGTTCCCTTGTAATGGGCTTCCCCGGTTATGTGGGCTTGACAGTTTTGTCTTTTGGAGTTTATTGCATTAGAGCAATTCTCCATGTTCATGTGGGCTTTTCTGATTTGGCCCATTAGTGTTGTGTTTTGATCAGCCCGGTTCACACATGGGCTAGTTGTGTTCGTATAACATGAAATAGGAGCAATTTTTGTAGCCTTTTGGGCTGGGTTCATACTAGTTTGTATTGTACAAGGGCTTACATCCAAGTAAGCACAACTGGGCCTCCATACGAGACGGGGATTGGGTGTTAGCCAAAACAGGATCCGATTGCAGCAAGACGGGGTTGTGCTTTTGATACTGCACATGATGACAAGATGAGTTTTAGGGCAATTTTTATTTGCCTTTTCATCAAACCATTCACGAGGGTACACGATAATAGAAATAGAGGTAGAGCAATTATAATCATAGACGTACATATTAAAATTACAATTCCCATTCAATTTATAAAGGCAAGAGAACGATTTTAAATAAGAACTGGTGGCTATGTTGCAAATGTTGGAGTCAATCACCAACCTGCAGCACACCGCAACATCAAACATGTAAAGCCAGACAAGTAAGCACCAACCCGAACACACCCGAAAGGCCTTTTGAGCAAAATTGTAGTTAAGGGGTTCCGGATTAAGCACATACAAGATCCTTTTAGGGGATTTTGGTTTGGTCACAACAGGGTAATGTAAAATGTTGTGAATGCACACATAACATCTTACAAAAAAGTAGCAGACACCGTTTTTAAAAACGAGTTCAAGATTGAGAGATTGTAGCCAATTTTGATCGCACATGCACCAGAGGTGACTTAAACACAACTGACTGAAAAAATGCAACAATCTTTCCAAAAAGAAGGGGTAATCTAGACAGAGGATAAGTGTAAGGGAAGTACCAATCCACCAGTCCTGGGCGACGTTGTTTGTTGAGTTGGTGTTATCAGACAAGGGATTGAAGGAAGAGGCGAAAGACAGAGATAGAAAGAACCAGTAAATCGGAGGGACAAGAGATGCAACAAAGGCAGAATGGTTGGCGTAGATGACTCTGGACTGGAGAGGACTTAGGAGGGCCGCGCCAATCTGGGAGTCGGAGATGGATTGAATTCGCACCCTACTGATGCACTGAGAGTTGGTCCCTATTAATGTCACCGTCACAGGAGAGTCGAAAAGGCGCACACGCCTGCCATCCCAGCCACGACCCACCGCAGCAAGCAAGCCGCCACCGCCATGGGAGCCGCACAATCCCTTTTGGGTTCCCCCATTAGATTCTCGGGATTGAGTGAGAGTTGAAAAGCCCGATTGCCCACTCAAGTTGGGCGGAGATCTGTTTGTACTCTTCTTCTTCTTCTTCGTTGGGCGGTACCAGCTTCCGGCGACACGATCCTTTTCTCTCCTCGCCGCCGCCGATTTAGATGATAAACAGTGCCCTAGTTTGGAAGTGAAACCAGGGCGATTGATTTTTGATGGAGAACGCTGTGATTTTTTGTAGATGATTTGTTGAAATTGTACGTTGGGGGCGTGAATTTGGCGGATCCAGTGGGGCGGCGGTTCGAAAGCCACTACGGTTTTGGCGAGGAGAGTAGCGGTGAGCAAGGCGCGTAACAACGCGTTCATTTTGACGATTTCCGGTTCTTGATCGCTATCTTACCACTTAAAATTAAAATTTAGTTCGGTCCTTTATATAAAGAAAAAAACGTTTTTTTTCCCTTTGTTACTCAGTTAAAAATAATGAGTGGGCTACTAAAATCATACTAAGAGGTTTTAAGTTAAAAGGGGGCCTTTTAAATAGTTAACTAAGTTTTTAAATTAAAATGAGTATTTCGTGGGAATTGTTTTTAAAGGTTTTTTTTTATTATAAAATAATAATTTAAGTCGAAGGTGAAAATTAGAGTTAATCGAATAAAAATTAAAATTTACGTTTCCCTTAGTATAAAAATGTATAGATTTTAGTAAAATTTATAAAATTATGTTCATATATTTTATAAGGAATTTTATTCTTGGAGATAAGCCTTTTAAATGAAAAATAAAGTATATGCTTTTAAATAAGATAACTTAAAGAGCCTTAGGTGAGTGCAATGTTCTAAAAAACGCTAGGCGGACCCTGGGCAGAGAGGGACTGCCCAGTGCCTAGACGGCCTGAACGGTTGCCTAGGCGGTCCTAAACGGGTGTCTAGGCGGTCTAGACGGCTAGGCGGCCTAGGACCTTCTAGCGCCTAGGCGGCGCCTAGAAGGGATTTTTAGAACAGTGGGTGAGTGTATGCCAAGGTTTACTTTAATATCGCGAAAATAATAAATAAAATTTTCATAACAGTTTCGTTACATTAATAAAAAGGATATTATTAATATAATTTGCAAGCTTATAATTTTTTATAAACTTAAAGCTCTTCGTAGTTCCGTAAAAGATCAACATTGACAAGTTAACGAAATAAATTAATGGTAATTTATTTCATGGTTGATTGAAACAGGAACAAATCCAAATTCGTAGTTTTTCAAGTGTGCGTTTCGCAACCAAGTCATAGTTATTCCTAAGGCAAGTGAAATCGGTTCTGTTTTCGCATTCGTTTACTAAGCATGATTCATATCATGATGTTTTTAAATATATGTTGGGAACTTCTGTGTGAATAAAATTGAACTTAGGATTGTTTTACATTCCTAGATTTAATGACATCTATTCCTAGTCATATTTTAGGTTGCATTAGTTGTATATGTAGGCCTTATTGCTCTGTGATGTTGTGTGTATATTTATTTAAGCTCCACTGTAAGGAGTCGAATGTAACGTAAAGTCTTATGACTTATATCATATAATAATTAATTCTCGCTAGGTCGTTTTTTTAAAACCCTAGCTAAGGTCATGACCCATATCCCTCAACCGCTGAGGGGTGTTCGCACTTTTAGGTGCCATGGGACGTAGGTGCCCGTATATCTTAAATAATCCTCAACCGCTGAGGGGTTCACACTTTTAAGTGCCATGGGACGTAAGTTCTCGTACATCCTAAAGAAGTATTCTGAGACTATGTCTCCTCTAATCAAAATATATAATAATCCATGTGGAACTATTCTTAAATGTTTAAAAGCAACTCAGATAAGTGTACTTCTACACAAAGTAATAAGGATAGGATGGTCGGTACAAAATGGGAAACCGTCCTCGCTCTCGGGCTCCGTTGTCATCTGGTTCCAATCTGAATTCGCACAACACGTATGCGGTGAGGTTGCTTGAGGTGCGCGGGGTCAACGAGAGTTTAATGAACCGACTATAACGATCTGTGTGTAACAACGTTCCCAACATATCTGCATTAAAGTCTGAGACGTCACCTTTGTGATGGTCTCTTCTTTTCTCTTCCGAAAATTCATAACGTTTTCATAGAAGGATGTAGCTATTGGGTTTCGACCGACTTTAATTCGGATTTCGATACCCGTAACTACACTCATTTCCTAAATAGGAACCACCTTAGAAAACCCACTTGCTTAGTCTGTCACAAGGCTAACCCGACCGTTTATTTTCCTTGCATGGTCGGCTGGTGTCAACCGTATTTCTCGTCGCGACACATCAGGCGATCTTTCCAATCAGGTTGTGAGAAGTATGTTGAAGATGGGACGAACTGCAGTTGGATGTTTTGTCAAAAGTTATAAGGTCGACTATATTTTCGAGTTTATATTATACCTGTCTAGGGTTTTATTTCCTAGATAATGTATAGGCGCAAGAGTTACTGTCTTGATGTAATTTCAAATACAACATTGAAAGAATCTTCCGCTGTAAGATTTGATTCTCTATTATAAGGAGAAGTTCAATAAAAGAAAAAAAAATCAATCACATTTTTATCCAGTATTATATGTTTCAGTTCTCTTATTTGTTATGATTAATTGTTCGGATTCAAGCCTTGGGTGGCTTCGGACTTCAAATCCGAGGTCACTAGCGTGTGACATTCCCGATGTGAAATTGGGGTGTTACAACTCCCTCTCTCAATCTGGTCTAAAGCCAATATGGGACCACTAGAGCCTATAGATATGAACCTCTACATGGCAGACGGATCATGCGTCAAAGCCACAGGAGTCGTGGACGACTATCCTATTCAAGTCGGGAAATTCTTTATACCAAATGATTTCATCGTCCTCGATATGACTGAAGGCCATCACGTCCCTATTATTCTAGGAAGACCATTCCTAGCTACAGCAGGTGCTAGGGTCGATGTGCGGAAAGGACTTCTCACTTTTGATATCGGAGAAGAACGCGTGGAATTCAGCCTGGATCAAAATGCCAATGACCCAACTGCGGTTGCACAAATCGAGTTGACCCAGCCAGAACTCGACATATCTGTTCCTACCGAGCGTCTTCCAACTACCAAAATGGATGAGAATTTCACACAAGTCCCTACCGAACCTCTTTGGCTCATTACAGAGTCTCACGTGCAAGGGTATAATCAAGAGGAGTCCAGACCACCTTGGTTTTCGGATTTAACTAACCCGTATATAGGAATACCGAACATACTGATAGAAGACAAAGGAACAAGTTTAGTGACTCAAGCGAATAATGCGTACAAAGCTAAGCATGGGGTACTTCAAGACCCCAACATAGCTGCAAAAGAGCCACCTTGAACAAGGTAAGTACGTCGGGCTAACGACGTTAAAAATAGCGCTTACGGGAGGCAACTCGCTTTTAGTATAGACTAGATTTTTCCTTTCTTCTTAGAGCTTTTTCCTAGCTTTCTTTTGAGTTTTTTTTAGGATAGAAAATAGGATAGTTTCCTTTTAGCTAACAAGATGCAGGAGAAGGGCTCGTAAACCATTCAAAGAGGTTGTGGTGGCTCGTTAACGACCCACCCAGGGTTGTTAACGACCCGGTTTGGCGACCCGACTCGGCAAACGGGCAGGTAAGTTATTTTTTTAACCCTAATCTATCTTCTATCTTCTACCCTATCTTCTACCCACCCCTGCCGCCTCTTACCTACACCTCCTCCTATCTCTACCCTCTCCTATATAACCCTTCTAAACCTCCCAAAATTCTACTCTCAATTCCTCAAATCCAAAAGCTCAAACCCTCAAAAATCCTACCAAAGATCCTTCACCACCGATCGGAATTCCCACCTCCACCGAACTTCGGAAAACACCACGTTACCGAAACCCCAAGCCCCTGTTTTCATCACCGACGAGATCCGGGCTCATTAACCACCCAACCTTCGATCTTTCACTCTTCAATTTCTCAATCTTCCGGTATGATTTCTAAACCCTAACTCTTTATTGCATGATTCATGGTTTTTTAGGTAGAGAATTTCATATCTAGATTGCTTTTATAGAGGTGGTTGAATTGCATGTTTTATTTTTGCCCATGAATTTTGTCTCGAACATCGGTAGTGGTTCTCGATTTAGGAAGGTTATTCATGTCGAAGTTCCCCATTGCAATATTAATTGGAAAAGCATGAATTTTCTTGTTCTAGATATTGAGTTCGATTTTCACCATGTCAATTTTGGGCAATTCAGGCATGTTCAGGATGGGTGATTGAGCAAGTATGGGGTGCGTATACCCGATTGTGTGTCTAGTGTTGTAACACCCCTATTTTACAACATTGGGTATTACCGCCAGTGACCTCAGACTTTACCGTCCAAACTCACCCAAGGCTTTTAAAATGATATCGAACAATATTAATGCGGAAATAAACATAATTCATAAAATGGAAAAGGTGCTTCCGAAGGAGACTTGGTTCTTACAAAACATCTTACATTGTCTTCAAGCTTAAAGTTCCTCAAAATTGAATAGCAAAACCATCTTGTTCTTGAAACAAAGCAAAACTAAAACCAAAACGAAATGATAAATACATCTTGAGAGTTCTTGACCTTCCTTCACTTCACTTCACCTTACGCCTTGCTAGGGTTCCTGGATTCTGACATAATTCGAAAGGGGCGATAGAATGCCAGGCAAACATGCGGAAAAGAAGAATTAGTCTAAGAGACTAAGCAAGCGGGAATGGAACTTCCCGAGGGTATTTCGGTAATTTCAATTCTTATCGAAGGAGATAATGGGGTTGTGTTTACGATGGGGCTTATTTATGTGTGGCTTTAATGGTACGAAGGAGAGCGTATCTCGAGCGGAGATAGCTTGAGAATCGAGAGAAGAGCTACTAGATTGTAGCCTTCTTTTAAAATCGAGATTATGTTGGGAACGTTATTAATTCATACAAGTTAAAAACCTCTCGCGCCCTGAGCGGACCGAGAGCCGGATCGATCATTTGAGACCGTTCCGGTTTTAGTATCTTAAATGTGCATTGGGCACTTATCTTATATAGTGACGAAAAGTATTCGATTTCATTGATGATTTAAAAAAAAGGGTGGGGGCTCGGATGGCCCGATCCACCAAGGGGAAACCCAGTTTCCCGGCACTTAGCTAGAGTGCGCTCATCCCTCCTTGCAATCGGAGCAGATAGGATCATGATCCTGAAAGTCGTACTTCAAACACGTATGCATTTACGACTTAGTAAGATTATATAGAGGCGTCGGCTATTCCGCGCCCCTCGCTAGTTCGTTCGACGTTGATCTCTGAACGAGATCATGAGCAATCAAGGCCACAACCATACTAGCATAAATAGTCCTATCAAAAAATAATAGCGAACTATACTAACAATGGTCGTTATATCTAACAATTGATATTTCCTAGGTTCATTCGTTTCTTAGCACACAAGTTGTTCCCAACATCGAGAATTTCACGGAAATGAAATATAAAGGTCACAAGGGGAAATTCCACTTGCCTTAGCTTACACGCGTCTACTATCGAGTCTTGACAAAATATTTGATCCGCAACTTCGAACGCGAATCCCGACCTAATGACACGGAATTTAGGAGCGAATTTTTAATACGAATTCTTCCTAGCGTGGATTCTCTCTTATAATACTTTATATAAGAGAAATGGAATTCTAAATTATTATGATAATAATTTAGGTGGTCTTTTTAAAATAATAATATTTCTTTATTATTATTTTAATTTTGTAATATCCCTCTTTATTCCATATAATAAAATCCTTATTCAATAATTATTAAAAATAATTTCCTTTTTAGCTTCACTTGCAAAATTCTTTAATATAATTAAGGAAGTATAGTTTCATAAAATAATATATTTTGCCTAAAATGTATTTTTCTTTTAACACTACAAGTTCTCCTTAAATTATAAGAAATCTACTTTAACCTTTTTACATACTTATCTTAATTAAAATATTACTTTTTAAATTTCCAATTATTCCTTAGTGAACTTAGAATATTATTTCCTTCACCAAGAATACTTTATTAATAATATTCTCTTAGTAGTACTTTATTCACATTAAATAAAGTTAATAGACTTATAATCTATTTTCTTGAAAGTTTCCATAATTAGGACTTTCTATTTTCTTTTAACTTCCTAAATTTAACATATATTAAATTAATCTTATTTATTTTATTCCTATAGTTCCTTTCACATTATATGGCTTACAAAATGTCTATGATCATAGCTTATACTATATGATCGTGGCTTATAAAATACAATCATGGCTTATAAATATTATATTTCATACTTATAGTCCGTTATTATAATATTTTAGGTTATAGAATAATATCTTTCCCATATCTTAATTATTTCTTTTCATGCAAGCAATCCTTATGACTATATAATATCATAAAATCATTATAAGATCATACTTCTTATATTTAACCTAGAATTTATGTCTTGCAATAATTCTCTACACTTAGAGGTTATTAAATTAATATTTTTCTCCCATGATGACTTTAATAATATAATTATTATTAATATTATTCTTTTATAAAAATCAATATCTAATGTCAAACTATAGTCCATGACTAAAATCTTTGAAATAATAATATTTTTATAAAGGTTCTCTACAATTTTATTATTATAATATGTCATAGGTATTTTATCATCACTACCATATATTATAACTAAAACCATATAATAACATAGATTACTTTATAGTCACATTTATCATATTATAATGAAAGCTTATATCTTGTAGTAACTTCTACACTTAGAGGTATGCTAACTTTATATTTTTATTAAGTAATGAATTTATTTAATATATCTATCATTATTATAAATAAATTCATATAACATGATATTCTCTATAGTTTAAGACATGCAACTATTTTAGCTTATAGAAATCTTATTTCTTTATAAAGATCTCATTTTTAATATTAACAACTAACCTCATATGCTATATTTATTTTATAAAAAATCTTCTAATATTATGTAAGGAGCATGCTTTATATTAAATACAATAATAATTTACATATTTCTTTATAAAGTTAATTTACCGTAGTAACTTCAATTTGTTTCTATCCTTCAACTAACATGATTTTCTACCTAATATTTTTATTCCATAAATCCTTATTTGATTTCTACTATTATATCTAACAATCAATAAAAGGCTAATATTTATAAAATACATAAATTAATTTAAATAAAATAAGGGCTTAGGATTATACTTTTTCTGAGTTCTGTATTACAATTCCAGGAGAAGAGGCAGGGGAGATGGCCGGCGGTCACGGGCGGCGCAAACCAAGGACGGCGGCGAGGGCTCGGCGGCACCGGCGCGGCTCGGCGGAGGCAGGGGCGGTCCGGCTAGGCTCCACGGGGAAGAAAAAGGGATTTTTGGTGGTGTTTTTGAATGGAGATTGAACTTGAAGTGGCTGATTTTGAACAAATTGATGAGAGCAATTGCTATAAGCGGAGGAAGAGAATGAATGTGTGAGTTGATAATGGTGGATGGAAGGCCTTTATATAGGCAAGAGAGGCCAAGCTCTCAATCCATGTCTATGGGAGTGAACCAATGGAGGAAGGGAGGATGCTCCATGATTGGCCAAGGGTGTGTTTGTTGATGGTGATGGGAGGATGATGCAACAATGGTGGTCTTGCAAGAAAAGGGAGGTGGGAGAAGGCCTGCAATGGCCAATTTTCATTCACGTCACTTCCATCAAACAGTAGTCTGATGTCTAGTTTTGGAGAAGGAAGGATTATTTGATATAAGTTAATAAAGATGGGATGATCTAGTAAGAAAGTGCAATTTGTCTAGCGGATGAGAGGGTGGGGCGTGTGGGGAGAGTGGCAAGAGGTCTCGGGTTCAAGTCCCGGCTCAACACATTCTTTTTACAAGACTTGTAATTAGATTTTAAAGCCTTAATGTAATTTATTTTATTTAAGAGAATTCGATCCCTATAAGGCATTATTTTTTTATTTAATGCCTTTTTATTTATTCATGACCCTTATACTATTTTATTGGATTTTATTTAATTTAATTTTACTCGATAATCTCTTTTTAAAGAGAAATAAGGGTTATTATGATATATTAAAAATTCTCTTTTTATTTAGAGAAAATAGTTTATTATAATAAATATTATATTATATTCGGTTTAAAAACCTTGGAATATTGCAGATATTACAATAGTATCCCCTTAAATTAGTTTCGTCCCTGAAACTAGAGAAGAGTAGGGCGGTACCAAGATGGGACAAGAAGATAACTACAAAACTTCACAACGTGCAAAAATAGTACGGGGTCTAGTACCCCCTTAAAAAGATAAAACTACTGGTTCATAGGAGGACATTAATTCGGGAAAACGTCTTTGCATATCCTGCTCGGTTTCCCAGGTTTCTCAAACTAGAGGTACTTCTTTGTTGCGTAGTTGCTTCACACGATGCTCCATTATCTTAAGTGGTCTCTCTTCGTAAGTGCCATCTGACTGGATTTCGACATCGTCCAAACTGATTACGTGGGATTCGTCGGGCACATACTTCCTTAAAAGAGACACATGGAACACATTATGCACAGGGTGAGCAGAAGGCGGTAAAGCAACACGATAGGCCAGGTTGCCGAATCTTTCTAGGATTTCGAAGGGTCCTGCATAGCGAGGGTTAAGCTTGCCTCGCTTTCCGAAGCGGAAAACGCCTTTTGAGGGAGATACTTTGACGAACACCTTATCTCCAACCACGAACTCGATGTCTCGCCTCTTCAGATCTGCATAAGACTTTTGTCGACTCTGAGCAGTCAACATTCTTTGACGGATGCGGGCGACTTCGGAGGTAGTCTGTTCTATCAGGTCGGGACCTAGAAGAATCTTGTCGGCGTTATCGTCCCAACAGAGCGGAGAACGACATTTCCGGCCGTACAAAGCTTCAAAGGGAGCCATCTTGATGGTGGAATGCCAGCTATTGTTGTAGGTGAATTCTATAAGATGCAAGCTGTCATCCCAGCTCATTGTGCGGTCCAGCACACATGCCCGTAGCATATCTTCAAGAGTTTGGATGGTCCTTTCTGATTGACCATCGGCTTGAGGAGGGAAAGCTGTGCTGAATTTCAGTTCTGTGCCCATGGCCTTGTGTAGTCCTTTCCAAAAAGAGGCCATGAAACGACCGTCTCGATCGGAGATAATTGTCTTTGGGGTCCCATGGAGGCGGACTATTTCCTTAACGAAAACTGTTGCTAGCTTTGGAGCCTTACACTTCTTTTGAATGGGAATGAAGTGGGCGCTCTTGGTGAGCCGATCCACGATGACCCAGATAGAATCCTTCTGCTTTTGAGTCTTGGGCAGGTCGGTCACAAAGTCCATTGCTATGTCCTCCCATTTCCATTCTGGCACGGAGAGGGATTGCAACTCTCCTCCAGGTCTTCTGTGTTCGATCTTTATTTTCTGGCAAACCAAACATTTAGATATGAACTCTGTGACATCTTGCTTCATGTTTGGCCACCAGAAGTATCTGCGTACATCCTTGTACATTTTACCTGCTCCTGGGTGTACGGAGTAGGCAGATGAGTGGGATTCTTTTAGGATGATCTTTCAAAGCTCGTCCACTGCTGGCACACAAATCCGATTTTGAAACCAAAGGGAACCGTCATCTTGAATGACGAACCCAGGTGCCTTGCCTTCTTGCACTTCGTCACTTATTATGATCAGCATGATGTCATCAGTCTGCTTCTCCTTGATTTCGGCTATCAAGTCGGATTGGATCTCCAAGGTGTTTAGACAACCTTGCTGTCTCCCAAACCAAGACCTCAATGCCTTCTCTGATAAGTTCTTGTTGTAGCTTTGGCTGAACAGTTAACATTTCAATCATGCCCTCTTGTTGTGTCTTACGATTGAGAGTGTCTGCTACGACGTTAGCTTTGCCTGGATGGTAGAGTAGCTCGATGTCGTAGTCTTTAAATAGTTCCAGCCATCTTCTCTGTCTCATGTTCAGTTCCTTCTGGGTGAACACATACTTCAAGCTCTTGTGGTCAGTCTAGATCTGACATTTGACCCCGTATAAGTAGTGTCGCCAAATTTTTAAGGCAAACACCACTGCTGCTAGTTCGAGGTCGTGCGTCAGATAGTTTACTTCATAGACCTTGAGCTGTCGGGATGCATAGGCGATTACCTTCCCATTCTGCATGAGCACGCATCCCAAGCCTTGCTTTGAGGCATCACTATAGACCACATAGCCGTCGTGTCTGTCTGGCAGAGTCAAAACTGGTGCGCTTGTGAGACGCTTCTTGAGTTCTTGAAAACTTTCTTCACACTTTTCGTCCCACACAAACTTCTTATGAGTCTTCCGGAGTAGCTTCGTCATGGGAAGGGAAATCTTTGAGAACCCTTCGACGAATCTTCGGTAGTACCCCGCGAGTCCAAGGAAGCCGTGAATTTCTTTTACATTCTTTGGTTGCTTCCATTCTGAGACTGCTTCAATCTTCTTTGGGTCCACCATCACTCCGTCTTGATTGATAACGTGGCCAAGGAAAGCCACTTCTTTAAGCCACAAGTCCCACTTGGACAATTTGGCGTAAAGCTGGTTGTGCCTTAGAATCTGTAGCACGGTCCGGAGGTGTTCTTCATGTTCAACTGGGTTCCCGGAGTAGATTAGGATATCGTCGATGAAGACGATGATAAAGTTGTCGAGGTATTCATGGAAGCATCGATGCATCAGGTCCATGAACACCGCAGGTGCATTGGTTAGTCCGAATGGCATCACCATAAACTCGTAGTGGCCATAGCGGGTGCGGAAAGCGGTCTTCGGGATGCCCTCCTCGCGGATCCGAAGTTGGTGATAACCTGATCTCAGGTTGATCTTGGAAAAAACCGTTGCACCTCGAAGTTGATCTAAGAGGTCGTCTATCCTTGGAAGAGGATATTTGTTTTTGATGGTGACTTTGTTCAGCTCTCTGTATTCGATGCACAAACGGAAGGTTCCGTCCTTCTTCTTTACAAATAGCACAGGCGCTCCCCAAGGCGAAGCGCTCGGTCGGATGTAACCCTTCTCAAGCAGTTCTTCGAGTTGAATCTTGAGTTCTTTCATCTCTATCGGGGTCATTCTGTAGGGCACCTTAGAGATTGGGGCGGTTCCAGGCTCGAGGCTTATGGAAAACTCGACTTCTCGTCGGGGAGGTAACCCGGGGAGTTCCTCTGGGAAGACGTCGGGAAATTCTCTGGCTACAGGGATCTCCCGAATATCCACGACCTTTTTCTCCGTCGGCTCGAGATAACAAAGATACCCAACGCAACCCTGTCGGAGTAGCTTCCCGGCTTTCATAGCGTTGATCACTTTTCCATTTTCTTCTTCTCGCTTCCCCTTGAATTTGCAGACGCGTGCTTTCCTCCAGAGTTGATGGTTACATTTCGGGTGTAGAAATCGATTACGGCTCCATGCTGAGACAACCAATCTCTTCCGAGAATGATGTCGTAAGGGTCCATGGGGATGCATATCAAGTTGGAGTGGAAGATTCCTCCTTGAATGCATAAGGGGAAACTACCTAATTGTCTTGCCCCTATTATCTTTTCCCCGTTTGGAAGGTTCACAATGAACGGTTCACACTCTTCGAGATTATCTAATCCTAAAAGTTCTACACACTTTTCGGATACGAAAGAATGCGAAGCACCGGAATCGAAGAGTATAAACACATCTTTAGAGCGGATATGGAGGGTACCTTGGCAAATAGGCTCTTCCGGCTTGTCAGTGGTGCGCATCTCGTACAACCACTGCCCTTGTCCCTGAGGATACATAGGCCCCTTGCCTTTCTGATGAGTCGTGGACTGAACCGATGCCGTTCCTGTTGGCTTGTTCGAAGCTTGCGGGCGTTGAGACACAGTGTTCGAGCGGGTTTGGCCTGCTGAATTGGTTGTTTGCCTGCAAAATTGCCGAAGGTGTCCGTCCTTGTTACAGTTGAAGCATTTCTTAAGGGGTTTGGGACATTTCCGGTTTATGTGTCCGGGCTTTGCACAGTTGTGACAGACAATCGGGGTCCTCACTGACTCGGGCCCAGGGCCAGGTCTTGATCCAGCTGACGAGGCCTTGTGCTTGCTCTTCTTGGACCAATAAGATCCTTGCGGAGAGGTTGGCCTCTTAAACCCACTGTGACTGGAGTGGTGAGGCTTTCCTCCACCGAATTTCTTGCTCTCGGGGACCTTAAGAGTCGTCTTCATTCTGTGTGCATGGTCCACATACTCCTCCAACGTTTTGAAGGAGCGATTTGCCATCCAGGGCTTGATATGATCGCTCATCCAACGGTGGAAGTGTTTGATCTTCTGTTTCTCCGTGGTGATTTCTTCCTCAGCATATTGAAGGAGGTGATTAAACTTCTTAGCTCTTTCTAGTGCGCTTAACCCATGCAACTTCGGGGAGTGGAGCTCATCTAGCTTTTCATCTCGCATGGACTCTGTGAAGAATCTGTGCATCATCTTATCTTTGAACATAGTCCAGCTCAAATCAGGGCGGCTGGATAAACTAGAGCTCTCCCACCACTCGCAAGCTTCGTCTTTCAATTTCAATGCAGCCATGTGCACCTTGTCCGTTTCAGAACAGGGTATATTGCGTAGGAGTCTTTCCACATGAGAGAACCAGTATTGTACTCCTGACGGATCCCCAGTTCTGTCGTACGAGTCAGGCTTCATGGCGTTGAAAGCTTGATTCCCTCAGTGAAGCTGATCAGGGTTCGCTTTTCGGGATGACCTCCGCCACTTGGGCAACTTCCTCATGCACTTCTTCTGGCACCACCTCTGGTGCTTCGAGGTTTGCGGGTTTAGGTACCACAACAGGAATTTCCTCTCGGATCAGCTGTTGCACCAGGGTGCGCAATGCAGCCACAGTTTCCGCATTGAATGCTAACGAAGCTGCTGGTGCAGGGGGAGGATTGACTCGAGGTCTGCCTCCGACCTCGGATTCGCTCTCATCATGGCCTTCTCTATTGTCGGTAGGACTGCGATTGGTGGCTCTAGTGTTGACCATCTGAATGTTTTAGGTTTGGTTTCATTTGTTAATTCAATAATGTATGTAAAGAGAATTGACACGCAAGTTCTAGCAGTTGAAAGGGAAATTTCATTAATAGGTTCATAAAAGAGAGTACAAGGCTTTTATAACTTAAGCCATTTCAAACTAGAAAAGAAAAAGCTAAGCCGATTCGACTTCCTGGAGACAAAATGAAGTCGAAAGAAGTGGTCTACGCTCACTTCTTGGAAAGAAAGGTACGATACTAAGAAGAACTAGACACGATCGGTGTAAGTATCGAGGAATCCTTCCTCGAAGAGAGTCTCATCTATGATCCCCGTGTCATTGTTGAGGAGTAAGTTGGCCTGCTCGATCCTTCGGTGGCGACGGTTTTCGCGGGCCTGAAGCTCCGCGATGCAGATCCTGTGTTGGAGCCTTTCCGCTTGCTCCCTTTCCGTCTCCTTAATCCACTCACTTCGGTGGCTCTGCAGCAGGTCACGGTTCACCCTACGGCCTCCGGTGGGGACGATACCGAAAGGTGGTGGAGCGTTCACCAAGGGTTGACGAGCTCGGCGGTTGGACGATTCCCCCTCCATCCATGTGACAAACCCCTCCATCTAAAATTCTCTAGGTGCTTGTCTCGCCCGCTCGTACAGTGAGGGTGGGCCATAGGATCTTTCCTCCAAGCGATCCATGTTGTTGGACCCAAGCTGAAGCCATCGGAGAAGTGCCTCGTCCTCTTGACACCAGAAGTGTGTCATTGGCGGCATTGGCCCTTCAGGCTCGGGTGCTCGTGGAGGTGAGACAATCTCCACTCTCGGAACCTGGATCATGGGTGGCATGGACGCTGGGGGCACATACTCCATCACGGGTGGTGGTGGTGGTGTCTTTGGGTCGATGACCACCCCGTCCGAGTCCTCCTCCTCGGACTCGTGGAACTCTTAATCTTCCTCATTCATGGCATCCCACTCAGCTTGGGCTTGCCACAGTAGCTCTAGATCCTCATCATCCACTTCTTCTTCTTCCCCGTGCTCAAAGTCAAGCTCGGGTACAATCCCTTCTGGTTAGTACTCGGGCACCAACTCCTCATTCCCCTCGTCGGAGTAATCCTCGGGTTCATAACCCGGCGCCATCTCTTCATCCTCTGAGGGATAGTCCTCGGGCTCGTACACCGGGGATGGGGGCAACTCGGCCGGTGCAGAGTCGTCTTCTGGTAGCTCGATAGGGAGGTTGGGGTCCTCCTCGGGATCCTCTTCGGATTCTTCCCAAGGTTCCCCGCCTTGATCAATTTCCATGTTCTCCCCGGGTTGATCTTCTTCGGGCTCATGGAAGGGGTAGTCATGAGCGTCATAGAAGGGATTTGGAGCCTGCATTCCGTAGCGGGCTTCATCGGAGTGGTTTCCTAGTTGGTTGGCTCTTCTTGGGTAAACCATGATGTCTGAGGAAGGAAAAAGAAAGGAAAAAGCGTTAATATAGAACCTCCTTAGTTTCTATAAAATGAAGACATAGTGAAGGAAGTCAAGGCTTTGAAAATTACTAAATCAAAACTTTACTTTATACTTTTCATTTTCTTGGCCCTATCAAATGTCTTAAGATTTTTCTCTTAGAACATGTGAAAAAAAAATACGTTTTGGGATTACTAACAAGTTCCCTAGTGTGAAGGTATGAGTTTTTAGTTATAAGTTTCTAAAGAAGTATTTAAATTCTCCATAATTGGAATGTTCATACTTCTCAAGTTTTTCGAAGGATAGAAAGGAATTTTGTAAAAAAAGGTAGTTCTAGAACTAAGTATTTGATATCTAAGGTTTTTAACATTTTTGAGAGATTTTTCTTAGCTAAGAAATTTGAAATTGGGAAGTTAGTATTCCTAGGCTTTCTTTAAAGGATAAAGAAGGAAATTTTCTCCATAAATGGAAGTGTTAGATAGCGGAAGTAAAAAGTTAGGGTTTAAAAGTTCTCGGTTTTCGAAAATTTTTGGTTTTAAAACATAACGTTTAGCTCTGATACCACAATTGTAACACCCCTATTTTACAACATTGGGTATTACCGCCAGTGACCTCAGACTTTACCGTCCAAAGTCACCCAAGGATTTTAGAATGATATCGAACAATATTAATGCGGAAATAAACATAATTCATAAAACGGAAAAGGTGCTCCCGAAGGAGACTTGGTTCTTACAAAACATCTTACATTGTCTTCAAGCTTAAAGTTCCTCGAAATCGAATAGCAAAACCATCTTATTCTTGAAACAAAGCAAAACTAAAACCAAAACGAAATGATAAATACATCTTGAGAGTTCTTGACCTTCCTTCACTTCATTTCAACTTACGCCTTGCTAGGGTTCCTGGATTCTGACATAATTCGCGAGGGGCGATAGAATGCCAGGCAAACATGCGGAAAAGAAGAATTAGTCTAAGAGACTAAGCAAGCGAGAATGGAACTTCCCGAGGGTATTTCGATAATTTCAATTCTTATCGAAGGAGATAATGGGGTTGTGTTTACGATGGGGCTTATTTATGTGTGGCTTTAATGGTACGAAGGAGAGCGTATCTCGAGCGGAGATAGCTTGAGAATCGAGAGAAGAGCTACTAGATTGTAGCCTTCTTTTAAAATCGATATTATGTTGGGAACGTTATTAATTCATACAAGTTAAAAACCTCTCGCGCCCTGAGCGGACCGAGAGCCGGATCGATCATTTGAGACCGGTCCGGTTTTAGTATATTAAATGTGCATTGGGCACTTATCTTATATAGTGACGAAAAGTATTCGAATTCATTGATGATTTAAAAAAAGGGTGGGGGCTCGGATGGCCCGATCCACCAAGGGGAAACCCAGTTTCCCGGCACTTAGCTAGAGTGCGCTCATCCCTCCTTGCAATCGGAGCGGATAGGATCATGATCCTGAAAGTCGTACTTCAAACACGTAGGCATTTACGACTTAGTAAGATTATATAGAGGCGTCGGCTATTCCGCGCCCCTCACTAGTTCGTTCAACGTTGATCTCTGAACAAGATCATAAGCAATCAAGGCCACAACCATACTAGCATAAATAGTCCTATCAAATAATAATAGCGAACTATACTAACAATTGTCGTTATATCTAACAATCGATATTTCCTATGTCCATTCGTTTCTTAGCACACAAGTTGTTCCCAACATCGAGAATTTCACGGAAATGAAATACAAAGGTCACAAGGGGAAATTCCACTTGCCTTAGCTTACACGCGTCTACTATCGAGTCTTGACGAAATATTTGGTTCGCAACTTCGAACGCGAATCCCGACCTAATGACACGGAATTTAGGAGCGAAGTTTTAATACGAATTCTTCCTAGCGTGGATTCTCTCTTATAATACTTTATATAAGAGAAATGGAGTTCTAAATTATTATGATAATAATTTAGGTGGTCTTTTAAAATAATAATATTCCTTTATTATTATTTTAATTTTGTAATTTCCCTCTTTATTCCCTATAATAAAATCCTTATTCAATAATTATTAAAAATAATTTCCTTTTTAGCTTCACTTGCAAAATTCCTTAATATAATTAAGGAAGTATAGTTTCATAAAATAATATATTTTGCCTAAAATGTATTTTTCTTTTAACACTACAAGTTCTCCTTAAATTATAAGAAATCTACTTTAACCTTTTTACATACTTATCTTAATTAAAATATTACTTTTTAAATTTCCAATTATTCCTTAGTGAACTTAGAATATTATTTCCTTCACCAAGAATACTTTATTAATAATATTCTCTTAGTAGGACTTTATTCACATTAAATAAAGCTAATAGACTTATAATCTATTTTCTTGAAAGTTTTCATAATTAGGACTTTCTATTTTCTTTATAAGGTAACTTCCTAAATTTAACATATATTAAATTAATCTTATTTATTTTATTTCTATAGTTCCTTTCACATTATATGGCTTATAAAATGTCTATGATCATAGCTTATACTATATGAACGTGGCTTATAAAATACAATCATGGCTTATAAATATTATATTTCATACTTATAGTACATTATTATAATATTTTAGGTTATAGAATAATATCTTTCCAATATCTTAATTATTTATTTTCATGCAAGCAATCCTTATAACTATATAATATCATAAAATCATTATAAGATCATACTTCTTATATTTAACCTAGAACTTATGTCTTGCAATAATTCTCTACACTTAGAGGTTATTAAATTAATATTTTTCTCCCATGATGACTTTAATAATATAATTATTATTAATATTATTCTTTTATAAAAATCAATATCTAATGTCAAACTATAGTCCATGACTACAATCTTTTAAATAATAATATTTTTATAAGGGTTCTCTACAATTTTGTTATTAAAATATGTCATAGGTATTTTATCATCACTACCATATATTATAACTAAATCCATATAATAACATAGATTACTTTATAGTCACATTTATCATATTATAATGAAAGCTTATATCTTGTAGTAACTTCTACACTTAGAGGTATGCTAACTTTATATTTTTATTAAGTAATGAATTTATTTAATATATCTATCATTATTATAAATAAATTCATACAACATGATATTCTCTATAGTTTAAGACATGCAACTATTTTTATCTTATAGAAATCTTATTTCTTTATAAAGATGTCATTTTTAATATTAACAACTAACCTCATATGCTATATTTATTTTATAAAAAATCTTCTAATATTATGTAAGGAGCATTCTTTATATTAAATACAATAATAATTTACATATTTCTTTATAAAGTTAATTTACCATAGTAACTTTAATTTGTTTCTATCCTTCAACTAACATGATTTTCTACCTAATATTTTTATTCCATAAATCCTTATATGATTTCTACTATTATATCTAACAATCAATAAAAGGCTAATATTTATAAAATACATAAATTAATTTAAATAAAATAAGTGCTTAGGATTATACTTTTTCTGAGTTTTGTATTACAGAACCAGGAGAAGAGGCAGGGGAGATGGCCGGCGGTCACGGGCGGCGCGAACCAGTGACGGTGACGAGGGCTCGGCGGCACCGGCGCGGCTCGGCGGAGGCAGGGGCGGTCCGGCGTGGGCAGTGGCGGTCCGGCTAAGCTCCAAGGGGAAGAAAAAGGGCTTTTTGGTGCTGTTTTTGAATGGAGATTGAACTTGAAGTGGTTGATTTTGAACAAATTGATGAGAGCAATTGCTATAAGGGGAGGAAGAGAATGAATGTGTGAGTTGATAATGGTGGATGGAAGTCCTTTATATAGGCAAGAGAGGCCAAGCTCTCAATCCATGTCTATGGGAGTGAACCAATGGAGGAAGGGAGGATGCTCCATGATTGGCCAAGGGTGTGTGTTTTGATGGTGATGGGAGGATGATGCAACAATGGTGGTCTTGCAAGCAAAGGGAGGTGGGAGAAGGCATGCAATGGCCAATTTTCATTCACGTCACTTCCATCAGACAATAGTCTGATGTCTAGTTTTGGAGAAGGAAGGATTATTTGATATAAGTTAATAAAGATGGGATGATCTAGTAAGAAAGTGCAATTGGTCTAGCGGATGAGAGGGTGGGGCGTGTGGGGAGAGTGGCAAGAGGTCTTGGGTTCAAGTCCCGGCTCTTGCATTCTTTTTACAAGACTTGTAATTAGATTTTAAAGCCTTAATGTAATTTATTTTATTTAAGAGAATTCGATCCCTATAAGGCATTATTTTTTTATTTAATGCCTTTTTATTTATTCATGACCCTTATACTATTTTATTGGATTTTATTTAATTTAATTTTACTCGATAATCTCTTTTTAAAGAGAAATAAGGGTTATTATGATATATTAAAAATTCTCTTTTTATTTAGAAAAAATAATTTATTATAATAAATATTATATTATATTCGGTTTAAAAACCTTGGAATATTGCGGATATTACAAGTGTAGGATTAGGGAGGATGCATGCTTAATTCATGGCTTATATTTTAGCATTAATCGCACTCAGATTCTGCGAACTGGTTCTTGGCAGGTCGTTAACGACCCTACGTATCTTCAGAGTTGAAAAACCAGTCCAGATCCGTTAACGACCCAATTGGGTAGTTAACGATGAATTCCGAGGGCTATTTCGAGACCAAGTATGGGGTCTCTTGTCTAATCTAATTGAGTGGATCTTATCTTGGAAAAGTCGTAATTTTTTGTAGGACCACATGGCAAGTTCAAGCCGAGCCGCTACCCGAGCCCAAAAGAAGAAGAGGAATCAGAGGTCCCCATCTCCACCTCGCATGGATAACGTGATCCTGCGCACGCAAGGGCAAGCGGACCGATACAACGACATCCTAGACAAGGACCACAACACTCGGTAGTTTTCGAGGTCAAGTGCTAAAGCCATGGGGATCTATGAGGATGTTAAGGAGGCCTTTGCTATTCTTGGTGCGCCTCACCTGATGAAGAAGGAGAATTTACCACACTTTCCGGCTCTCACATCCGAGTTTCTAGCCACTCTTGAGACGAGCTTCCCGATGAAGACTTTGGCGGGACGCATTCGATTTAGGCTCGGCAATGTGCACCGAGAGTATACTTTGGCGGAGTTCAATGCTATTCTGGAGCTCCCAAATCCTTCTCGAGATTACAGTCTCAAAGATTATAAGCTGACAAGGACTTAGAGCTACATCACCGGGGAGGTGGAGCCCTCCACTGCGGCATTATCCGGAGCAAGCATCATCAACCCCATATTCAGGATCATCCTCCGAGTCCTAGCCGCTACATTCTGGCCAAAGAGGGAGTTGAACAGGCCGACAAGGACAGAAGTTGCTTGCCTCTGCACTGTTCTTTTCGAGGAGCCCGCCCCATTGAACTTGGGGTACGAATGGCTTTATTATGTGGAGAAGTCAACCAAGTCAAAGGAAGTTTGGTGCGGGAATCTGGTTAGTCTCCTGGCGACCAATCTTGGAGTCGATCTCACCCGCTACACGCCGGCCCACGCTCAGCTGCTTAACCGGAACTATTGGTTTAGCTCCGGTATTTTCACTCAAGTTCGGGATGGGTATATTACTAAAGTGCAAGGCCGAGATGCTGTGCCCACCCGAGACAAGTTGGAGCTACTTTACGTACCGAATTGGTACGAGGCATGGACGGGGCATGCATTCCCGTTAGAGCCCAAGTCGGAGGATGAGCTATCACTTAGGTCGTGTGAGACAAGATTTGAGCGGGAAGGAGAAGCGATGGATGAAGAAGAAGATGAGACTGAAGAGGTAGCTACTGAGGGAGGCAGAGAGGAGCTCAACCTCGAGGACGAAGACCTCGATACAGAAATTCTGGGCACCAATGTCTTCGTTAACGAGCCCACCAGGGTCGTTAACGACCACTTCAAGGCCTCTAACGACGCTCCTACCGAGGCACACAGCTTCGGTAACGACCCGCCGAGAGCATCTTCTGACCATTTCAGCCTCCTATCGACCCTCACTCTTACGGTCTCATGCCATAGAATCTGGTGCTTTACCAAGACCATTTCCAGCCTCACAATCACTATCAACCACCTCCTCAGCCCGAGTACACTAGATCAAGTATCCCGCCTCCATGGGCCGAAGATTTTTCTGCTCAGATGCAACAACTTCACCTTCAGCAGAACCATATTCATAGGAGGATGGATAGATGGGAGAGTGTCTATTCCGCTCGCATGACATTTGAGGATGAGAGGCATCGTTAGAGAGAGGCGGAAGATGCAGAGCGCTGGAGGACGATGTATGACTTCATGGGAAACTTCGAGCATTACTTTCCTCCACCGAACCGTTGATTCAGTTTGAAGAAGTTTTTCTTGTTTTCTGCTTCATGACTTTGTAAGTTTTTTTTTTTGTTTTCTCTTTTCTTGTTTTCTTTTATTTTTCTTTTCTATTTCTTTCCTTCTTCTTATTTTTTTACAGTGGGGACACTGTAATTTTAAGTATGGGGTGGGAGAAAGTAGAAAAATTTGTTGTATTGTGTTTTGCCTTATTTGTTTTATGTGTTTTGAGTAGTTCTTTATTCCATGAATTTTTTTTTTTAGAATTGATAGATATCCCACAACATCAATACTCTAAATAAAGCTATAAATCAATACTCTACTTTCTAATAAAATGACAAGATATAGCTATAAAGATGACATGATATAGGTAATATGATGACATGATTGCGTTGGTAATGTCCTCATTGTTTGCACATTCCACAACATCTAAGTTTAGACCAATTCTTTTCCGAATGTACATGGTCTGTTTGTCAGAGTTGAAATGGGAATGTAGTTGAAATGAAAAATATTTCAACTACATGAATGTTCGGATGTGGTAGTTGAAATGCATTTATACTAGTTGAAATTTTGGGAAAACAAATAAGGTGATGAGGAGGACCTTATGGAGTTGAAATGAGTTTATTTTAATGGTAGTTGAAATGAGTTTATATAGTTGAAATAAAAAATATTTCAACTACATGGGTGTTCGGGTGTGGTAGTTGATACTAGTTGAAATTTTGGGAAAAAATAAGATGTGGGTGGGTGGGGGGGACCTTATGGAGTTAACAAATAGCCATTATACACGAATTTGTTTTAAACCACCCAAAACTTCGATTCCGTTAACAAATAGCCACCCATGAGCCTTTTCCGTCAAAAAATCCGTTAAATTCTACCGTTTGACACTTTTACCCTCAATTATTCATCCCTTTTCTTCTTCTTCTTCCGTCTCGCTCGACCTGGCAACCTCTAACCACGCTTGACGACAACACACATCCAGATTGGTCGGGCGAGGGAGGTGGCGGCGTCGGAGTGGTCGTTTAGGGTTCCGGTGTGGAGGAGCGATATGCTCCCAAATGAGGTAGAGGATGGGCTTGTTGGTGGCGATTAGGGAGAGTCTGAGGTAGTCAACACCGTCGGTGGGAGCGGAGACGCGGAGGAGCCATGTCGACAACATCCTCTCCTCTGACCCGAAGCTCTCCCGCCTCTCGGGCCACCTCTCCTCCCTCAAGTCCCTCATCGACAGCCCCCGCCCCGACGGCCGCAGCCTTTGCTCCTTCCTCCGCCTCCGCACCTCCACCCACGAGCTAGCACGCATCGCCGGCGGCATCGAGTCCGAGATCCAGGCCTGGATCGACCGCGAGAGCCTCCACGATCTCGTCAAAGCCCTCGCCGAGGGGGAGGCGGAAGAGGAGGCCGCGTTGCTTCATCTGCTCGCCCAGTTCGAGACCCGCGTCTTCTAGGGCTTCAATCGCCAGCTCCAGAACCTTGTGCTCAAATCCAAGGTGTTCGGCGGCCTCCAAAACCTGTGTGGTTGGAGAGCGAGGTTAGAGGCCAAACAAGACGGAAGAAGAAGAAGAAAGGATGAACAGTTGAGGGCAAAACTGTCAAAGGGTAGAATTTAGCGGATTTTTTGACGGAAAAGGCTCGTGGGTGGCTATTTGTTAACGGAATCGAAGTTTTGGGTGGTTTAAAACAAATTCGTGTATAACGGGTGGTTAAGTGTAAATTCGCCTATTTAACGGGTGGTTTAGTGCAATTTTCTCTAAAATGTATTTATTTTAACTAGTTGAATTTAATTCAACCTTTCTACCCTCTTTTTCAATTCTTATAAACTACTATTTTCCCAAACACTATGTAGCTTATATAAAAAAAATAAACATCTTGTTTCAACTACTAATTTCATCGCATAATTTCATCATCAACTATATTAGCATCAACTAAATCAGTATAAACTTATATAAGTATATCGTTGCCGAACGAACCTGTAATACCCGTATTTTGTTCTAGGTCTTGTAAATCGGAAAATAGATTTCTTCGCTTACAAGCGATTGAGTTTCTTGATCCGTAAGTCTCCGAAATCCAAAATCCAAAATCTTTACCCGAAATTAAAATCGTATAGGGAAATAATTATGTTTAGATTCCGTTTGCTAGTATTTCGGTCGTTTACTTTTTACCCACTTAGCCAATCTTTTAGCACCACTCGGGATAATAATTTTCTCCAACAATATTATAGCTTAAATCCCACATTATATCTTAACAATATATATATCCTAAATCTAAATCTAAGGGGAGATCGTTTCGTTAAAAACCGATCGGCCGCAATCTACACTTTGTAATCTTTAAAGGAATCAAGCCTACGCTTTTCTGATCAGTGAAATCAAGCAATCAAACCGAAAGAGAGAGTCGGCGTTCTCTTCATTCGTTCACCATCGTTCCATCGTTTATCTTTTTCTCGTTCCAATCAGTGAACAGCCGACTCCAACCGGTGTGCATTGTCGCGTTCAGAAATCGCCCATTCGCCGGTCGTCGTCGTCGCTAGCTATTGAACTACCGCCGATCGCCTCAGTGTCGCCGTTCGTTCTAATCGTCGCAGATCGATCCATCTTGGCGGAGTCGTTCTCGCTCACGAACAAACTTCACGGTCAAGTTCCAGTGACTTTAGTTCCCCTTTTTTGATCCTTTTCTGATTTCTTGTTGTTGTCGTTCCGAGCGGGTACTAGTTACAAGTGAGGGTAGTCGTCGGAGTGCGTCATTAGCGAATCGTTGTCGAGGGGGCGGTAAGTGATTTTTCTGGTGAGGGCCGCCGGTGGGAGTAGGGGGCGAGACCATTTGGAAGCCCCGGCGCGGCGCGAACAGGGGCGGCAAATGCTGCTCGTCTCCGTTCTCCGTCATTGCCGCTGGTTACTGATTGGAGTTGCAGGGGGATCGAAGAGAAGGGACGAACCAGAGATTCTCAATTTCCGCTTTCTCTTTGAAGAAGAAGAGATGGGGGCCCGCGTTGAAAAGTCAAGAGGGGGGTGGGGTTGTTAAGCTTGTGGTTGAACCGTAGGGAAAGAACGGATTTAATCGGTGTGTAGCTTCCTGCTAAAAATAAAGGTTTGGGTTTTTTTTAATTATTTATAACTTGGGCTGGGCTGATTTTGTTGGACTTGGGGAGAGGAGTACGTATTTGGTTGGGTGGGCTAGGATTTAGTATATAAGTAGGGTATTATTACGTAGCTTGGTTAGTAGGTACTACTATCTATTAATTAGCAATTCTCTTTATATAAGTTCGGTTGTTTAAGGGAAATAAAGGTGGTTCCTTAATTGGGTTAGTTTGGTTCGGCTCATACTGAATCTAATCTCTCACTTTATAACTCTTTAGGGAATCATTTCTGCTCGCGTTCTTAATTCTGTCTTCAGCAAAGGATCCCTATCTTAGAGGTAAGTCGTTTTTCGACTTGCTCGGTTCTTCTCTATCCTATTAGATTGCATACCGTTATCGTAGGGAAGGTTTTGGGAACTAGTCCCGAATATATTTTTTTAAATTGTTTTGAACTTCTGGAATTGTTGTATGTGTAAAATGGTTTGAACGCATTTTATCGGAAAGATATTTTTGGAGCGTTTTCTCTGTGTTGGTACCGTTTTCGACACGGCCCCATCGTAGCTGGCGTGGAGGAAGAGTTGGCTATGTATGACCCGTGTGACAGGAAAACCGTGCCCCTTCAAACGAAAATTATTATCTATGTGTTTTGGCAAGTGCTCCAGTGGAGGCTTAGCCGGGGTTAGAAGGGATATTGTGAAGTGGAGTGAGAGGGCCTGCCTCTGCACTCGGCGCGGCGATGAGCGCCTTGGAAGTCGGATTGCGAGATGGAGGAATTGCTTTGTTGTAAGGTTGTATTTTTGAATGTGTATGTGGCTATGTGTGACTAATTATGACTAATTTAGGTATTGGCCTGTAGAGTTATGAGTGCGAATGTGGACTTGCATGCTGACTTTAGAAGTGCTTTCAAAACGTCTTGCAATTTCCGTATTCTTTGTAACTTGATAGATTAGTAGCTGATCCTTTGGGGATTTTTTTTTTTCAATTCCAGATATGAACCAGGGAACCGTGCAGGAACCGAGGTCAGGTGGCGGGGCGGAGCGGTGAAGTGCACGTGTCATAGTGGGGTCGGGTTTACGTTATTTTAGTTATGATTTTCTGGGATTTTGGTTTACAATTATGATGGAGTTAGTATTATTGCATGTCTTTAGTTTTCCTCGAATAATTTACTGTAGTAGTGATTTGTCGGATTTGGACATTTATATTTTCGGGAACGCATCATAACTATGTTTTCTAAGTTTTGCTAAATAAAAGGTTGGATGTTTTAGTAAGTTTTTTCGTCGTGCTCGCGTTGCCAGATCCTAAAGTGTTGTTGTCAACCCACCTAAGTAGTACCTGGTTAGGTCTATTTCTAAGTAGCTCCCTTCGAAAGTCGGGGTGTTACAAATTGGTATCAGAGCCAGGTTGACAACAGGGCACATGGAACTGACCAACGCGTGTGCCCGAGCTCCAACTTAAAACCAAAACCGGCCGGTGTTTTCAAATGTTTTTAACCGGGGTAGACATGCTGCATGTAGGGGGTAGGTGACACGCCGCGACTCTGCACCGCCAACTGAAGGACTTTTGGTAGTTTAGTTCTTTAACTTCTAATTCTCAGTGTAGTTTTGACAGAAGCCAAACCCGGTTGTAACGCTAGAATTATTAGGGGAGTGTTAAGAAGCAATAAGCGTAGTATTGAAGTGTTGGGCTTTATGGTCTCCAAGGGTGCGTAGTACTGGTCCGTTAAGGTGATCGAGTAGTGGAATCTAGTACAAAAGAAGGCACAAGTGGTCGACATTGAAGAGAATAGAGCAAATTGAAGGGAATCTTACCTAAGCGTCAAAGTTATAAGATTTGATGGTGGTTGAACTCCAGCTAGAAATGGGGACCGAAGAAAGGATGTTGCTTGCTTTAGAAAGAGTTGAACACCTGACTTAAGAAGTTTATCTTGGAATATAAAGTGGAGGATATGAAGGGGAAGTAGTGATCCATAATTAACCTCACTTACGTGGAGTTTAATCATAAAAGAAGGGAGTGGTAGGGTGAAGTCAAGGATTTAATGCACCAAGTCCACCTCCGAAAGAGGTTCGGTTATGTTCCCTAGAAGTTGAACTTGACATTAGGATTGAGAATCGGTTGTCATGAAACATTGCTCGGGTGTTTTGACCTTTGCAATTATCTAGAATTGGTTAAAGGTGAGTTAGTTTCAATTGAAGACTTTTGAAGAGGATGTCCAAAATATATTTGCATGTGATATGAGCACTATGAATGGCGTGAAGAATGTTGTAAAGTTAACTAATGTCTAGTAGGATGGGAATTATTGGGCAAGGACCTTTATCGACTAATTGGACCGGATGTAGGGGTCTTTATCAATGATATCCTTGTCTACTACCAGACTTTGAAGAGCAGGCTTTCATCTTAGAGACTACTTTGATGTTTAAATAATACCAGCGATGTGTAAGGCTCATGAAGTATGTTTTCGAATAAACGAGGAGCGTGTGGTGAACAAGTGACTCAAATCGAGAAAATGAGGTTTGATTTAGAGAGAGTCAACGCTAAAACATGCTAGAAGTACCTTTTGAAACAAGATTGCGTCACAAACATATGGAATTAAAAAAAAATTAAACTTTTGTTGGCATATAAAGAAGACTTCTAGTCTAAACCATCATTGACCAGATTAATTGCGATTAAGAAAATTGCAAGGAAGGTAGGTTACCAAAAGAGTTGGGACTCGTTGAAGGATAGGATAACTTGCACACTCACACCACCTATTTCATAAGATCACGAGAGATATGCACATTTTAGTAACATCTCAAAGCCATAAGAGGTGTGTCACGAGGGAAAAGGTTGAGTAATCGCCTATGTAGCTGGAGAGATAAAGTTATATGAGCCGTGCGTGCAGAAACAACATAAGGAACGAGTGACCAAACCCAAGGTATTGGACACGACCGAATTAGGTATATGCTAAGTTTGGATAGACAAACACCAACTAAAGGACGTCATCATAAGTAAAAAGTTGAAGCATAAGATGCTAGGATGGCTCAAGCCATGGAAAATTATGACTTGGAAGATAGTGATATCCAGAAAAGAGATTAATGAAGGAGGCATTACCAGGAGGATAGTTGAAGTGTGTTGTTCGGATTTAATGATGAGAGGTATTGGGTATTCTGTAATGTTAGTCGAATATGATCTAGAAGCGGATGTTGCTTCACTCAAATTATCCACACTTATAGGAAAATTCGATGAAGGAACAAAACCATAGAAGCGGTTCAAGAGTACTATGGATAAGTCATGTAAGAGAGAATCAGTCGCTCAGCTGGAGAAAATTTACTAGCGATAAGAAACATGTGGGGTTTTGAAAAACACAATGACGGAATTGTAGGGTAAAGGAGATTTGGAATAGAAGTGAAAACCCACTCAACGCTATTAAAAAAAATGGAAAAATGACATGTAACCTATTGAGGAGGTTTTATATAGACATATACTTGGTTATGGATTCCATGAGAAACAACAATTAGAGTATGGATAGTGATATTTGCGGTGTCTAATTCTCTCGGAAAAGATTTGGACTAGTACCAAAGCCATCGAGATGGAAGTATTGTGCAATAATAATGTTTTAAGCAAGACTTTGACCACGATGTCTGGAGGAAAATCAATCGGGGTGTCATGTCCCGAACTGAATTTGAGATCGAAGAAGAGATTAAGGGAGAAAAGAGATATTAAGAAGAAAGATTAAGGAAGAAGAGGGAAGGAGAGTTGCAGAGAACAAGTAAGGAAAAGAGAGAGAGAGAGAACTGATTTTTATTATTCCAAAGATAATTCTCTCGATTACAATATGACTATTTATACTAATAGTCTAATGCCCATACATGACACGGGGTTGGAACGCTATTGGATTGGTTTGCTAGGATTGACAGTTGAAGACTTGTAGGTCAAGTTTGGCAATTGTACTTTGTTTGGGTGGACATTTGTGCAACGACAACGGGGAGGTTTAACTTGACATAGGAGACTTAAAGACATTGGTGGATATACGTTGAGAAGTAAGCACTAGATCATAAGTTGTGTTTTTTGAACAGGGAATGCATCGACTAGTTGATACAAGTCTGCCAAGAGTCCAGTGGTGTATACGGTCCTTAGTTACCTAAGTGGTGTGAGCCTTTCAGCGAGAGGAGTAAACTCTAACTGTTACTTGGGGTCGAGGATCAGACTGATCAAGCGGATGTGCCTGGGCCAAATGAGGTGTTGGAGTGAGGACTTGGTAGATTGACATATTGGGCCAAATTGGTAGGTTTTGTGTACATGAGTTTCCTAGCCTGAACCGTTATGAAGCAGTTTTGAAGAAAACAAGAAGGTTGCTTAAATTTAGATTATCGGGAGAGTTGCAACTGGGATGGTTGGTGTACCAAACCACCATTGTCGCAAGACCCTGAGGTTTACACAAGTGCTAATGATGTCTCGAAGTTTGTATGTTATAGAAAGAGAATGGGTAATCATCTTGCATCAGGGGGTTAAAAGCACATCTCTAGTTAGTGTAAGTTAAAGCTAAAGTAGCCAGAATGGCTTAAGTGCGTAGAATCACATAAGTTGGGAGTTCGTTATCTTTTGGTACGGGATTGTGATTGCTAATATCTTGGCAAAGTATATCGGCGTGACTTGAATGAAGGAATAGAATTAAAGAGATGATGAAGAATGTATTGTAGCGACACTAGGGTGGAGGTAGGGAAGATTCTTTAATGCAGACATTCACTTAACACTCCCAACGAATAAAATGGAGTATTAAGATCAAACCGTCATTATATGAGAGTCAGAGGGATGAGAATTTCAAGCATACGAGACTAATCATGGCTAACAGATCGCGACACAAATAAGGAGGACGATTTAGTCTCTAAAGGACGTGATGAGGTCTTGTATGCTAGACTGGGGAGCTCACTGGTCAAATCACTTGACTTTTGTGGAGTTTGCCTATAATAACAGTTGGCACTCGTCGATTCAAATGGCTTCTTATGAGGCTTTATATGGGCGGAGATGTAGGACTCTGCTATGTTGGAATGATCCATCAGATGTAGTAGGTGAGAGGCCACAAATGATTGAGGAGACGATCGGGAAGGTGGCCTTAATCAGAGAGAGAATGTTAGCTGCTCAGAGTCGCCAGAAGTCCTATGCAGACAAGAGGCGTAGACCGTTGGAGTTTGAGGTAGGAGCACACGTCTGGTTGAGAGTATCTCCTACCCATGGAGTCAGCAGATTTGGGGTGAAAGGGAAGCTGAGTCCCCGCTATATTGGTCCATTTGAGATTCTAGAGAGAGTGGGTGAGGTGGCCTACAAGTTAGCTTTGCCGCCCTCTTTAGACGAAGTTCATCCTGTATTTCACGTCTCACAACTGAGACAGTATGTTCCGGATCCTAGTCACAGACTTAAGTATGAGGAGTTGGTGGTGGAACCAGATCACACTTTCCGAGAACATCCGTTAAAGATTCTAGATCGACGAATGAAGAAGCTGCGGAACAAGGAGATTCCTTTGGTGCTGATTCAGTGGTCGCGACGGGGTGTCGAGGAGGCTACTTGGGAGACTGAGTCCAGGATGAGTGAGAGTTACCCAGAGATTTACCCGCGCCTGGTAGGGGTGTTTGAGGAGAAGGTTAGTAGTTAGCGAGTTGTTTCAGATTCGATGATTGTTTATGTGATTGTTTTTCTTTTGACGTGATTGTTTGACTGTTTTGCCTCTATGTTGTGTGTTTTAGTTATTAAATTCGTTCTTTCGTTATAAAAGTTTCGGAAAGAAACTTTCTTAAGGGGGATAATATGTAATACCCGTATTTTGTTCTAGGTCTTGTAAATCGGAAAATAGATTTCTTCGCTTACAAGCGATTGAGTTTCTTGATTCGTAAGTCTCCGAAAACCGAAATCCAAAATCTTTACCCGAAATTAAAATCGTATAGGGAAATAATTGTGTTTAGATTTCGTTTGCTAGTATTTCGGTCGTTTACTTTTTACCCACTTAGCCAATCTTTTAGCACCACTCGGGATAATAATTTTCTCCAACAATATTATAGCTTAAATCCCACATTATATCTTAACAATATATATATATATATATATATATATATATATCCTAAATCTAAATCTAAGGGGAGATCGTTTCGTTAAAAACCGATCGGCCGCAATCTACACTTTGTAATCTTTAAAGCAATCAAGCCTACGCTTTTCTGATCGGTGAAATCAAGCAATCAAACCGAAAGAGAGAGTCGGCGTTCTCTTCATTCGTTCACCATCGTTCCATCGTTTCTATTTTTCTCGTTCCGATCGGTGAACAACCGGCTCCAACCGGTGTGCATTGTCACGTTCAGGAATCGCCCATTCGCCGGTCGTCGTCGTCGCTAGCTATTGAACTACCGCCGATCGCCTCGGTGTCGCCGTTCATTCTAATGTCGCAGATCGATCCATCTTGGCGGAGTCGTTCTCGATCACGAACAAATTTCACGCAGATCGATCCATCTTGGCGGAGTCGTTCTCGCTCACGAACAAATTTCACGGTCAAGTTCCGGTGAGTTTAGTTCCCCTGTTTTGACCCTTTTCTGATTTCTTATTGTTGTCGTTCCGAGCGGGTACTAGTTACAAGTGAGGGTAGTCGTCGGAGTGCGTCGTTAGCGAATCGTTGTCGAGGGGGTGATAAGTGATTTTTCTGGTGAGGGCCGCCGGTGGGAGTAGGGGGCGAGACCATCTAAAAGCGCCGGCGGGGCGCGAACAGGGGCGGAAAATGCTTCTCGTCTCCGTTCTCCGTCATTGCCGCTGGTTACTGATTGGAGTTGCAGGGGGATCGAAGCGAAGGGACGAACCAGAGAGTCGCAATTTTCGCTTTCTCTTTGAAGAAGAAGAGATGGGGGCCCACGTTGAAAAGTCAAGAGGGGGTGGGGTTTTTTTTTGATAACAAGCAGCACACTACATTAACATTCAGCAGCAGACAAATCAGAATCTAGCAAACCATACAATTCATGAGGAAAATTAAAATGTTGAAGTTCTAAAAAAGGGGCTAAAGGCTTCCACTTAGCTAGCCAATGAGCCACTTTGTTAGCTTTCCTACTAACATAACTAAAAGAGCAAAAAACAAAGCCTGCACTAAGTTCGATTATCAGAGCCAAAAGAGAACCCAGGATTGAATGAGGAAGGTGCGTTTGCTGAATTTTTTGTACCAGAGGGAGACAATCAGTTTCGACCCCAATATGTGTGATTCCAACAGATTGTGTAACTCGTAAGCCTTGGAGGACAGCTTCAGCCTCTGCAATTTCCACAGAAGAGCCTTGTTGAATCCTATTAGAGCCAGCAAAATAGACTTCTCCAAATGACATCCTACAAACGAAGCCAATGCCGCATTCATTCCCATTCACTGAAGCATCACAATTCAATTTCATCCATCCCTGATCGGGTTTACGCCATTTGGATTCAATCCGGGAGGAAGACCGAAGACAACCCTGCATCTCGGACATTTGAACACTGAAATCTTTCTGCAGCTGCAGACTTGATTCAACCACAGAAACAGGGTCCTCTTTAATCCCTTCAAAGATGAATTTGTTACGTGCTCTCCAGATGCCACAAACCACACAAGCCCACATAGCGACCTGATCTGCAGATAAACAGGAAAACATACAATCAGCCCAACCTGCCACAGAATCAACCCCTGCATCAGCTGGATCAAAATTAGGACAAAGTTCCCATATCAGTTTCGGTAAAACACAGCCACGTAGAGCATGTACAGGTGTTTAAATAAGACCACAAATCGCACAAAACGGATCCGGAACAATTTTTCGAATGAACAGATTGTTCTTGCAAGGGAGAATTTCTCGACAAGCACGCCATAGAAACGATTTAACCCTCGGCACGGTCTGAATCTGCCAGAGATTTTTCCAAACAACTCCATCACAAGATTCAGCAGGAGAAGCAGCATTCCCGGTTTTCATTTTCTGTTCAAACACCAGATGGTACGCCGATCGAACAGTGAAATCACCATGAGATGAATAATGCCATATTAGTTGATCATTAAGCTGTGGGTCAACTAAATGTTGTGCCAAAATAAGATCTACATCACATGGTGCACAGACCTCTTTAATTTTCTCTTCATCCCACCTGTCGCCACTCCAATCAATAAGATCAATCACTCTTAGCTCTAGATCAGCACCATAAAAATTTCCAGCAACTCTAAAGGAGCTCGGCCTAGGCAACCATCTATCTCTCCAAACGTTGATAGTGCAACCATTCCCAAACTGCCAGAAAGTACCATTTTCCAGTACCTTTCGAGCCGCCAAAATGCTTCGCCATGTATAGCTTGGATTGTGGCCTAATGAAGCATCCAGAAAAGACGAGTTCGGAAAGTACTTAGCCTTAAGCATTTTACCAATGAGAGAATCCGGGTTTTGAATGAGACGCCAACCCTGCTTTGCTAGAAGAGCTAAGTTAAACGCTTCTAAATCCCGAAAACCAAGGCCACCCCTTCCTTTCGCGTAACACATCCGTGACCAGCTCATCCAATGAGTTTTCCGTGAAGCGCTTGTATCACCCCAAATAAAATTGCACATAAGTTGCTCCAATTCCCGACCGAAATCAGAGGGGAGCTTAAAGCAGGACATGGCATACAAAGGAATTGATTGAACCACAGACTTGATCAACACCTCTTTTCCTGCCCTTGATAGAGAATGCGCTTTCCAGCCCTTCAACTTCTTCCACATCCTCTCTTTGATTTGCCCGAAGATCACCTTTTTCGATCGCCCGATCATTGTTGGTAGTCCTAAGTATCTTTCATGATTTTCCACCTCACAAACATCAAGAATACCTTGGATTTCCAAGCGCCGCTGATCACTCACATTCTTACTAAACGAAAGTTCAGATTTTGCGAAATTCACCTGTTGTCCCGATTCAGCTCCATAAGCATGGAGAATAGAAACAATTTCCGCCGCTTGTTGACAAGTAGCCTCCGCAAAAATCATACTATCGTCCGCAAAGAAAAGATGTGAAACCATTGGCGCGCTCCGAGAAATACGAACACCTTTGAGTCGACCCTCCCCTTCACTTTTACGTATTAAAGTCGACAGCCCCTCAGCACAAAGAAGGAACAAGTAAGGTGACAGCGGGTCACCTTGACGAACTCCTCGGGAAGGGTAGAAGATGTTTGAAGGCCGCCCATCTATGAGAACAGCAAACGAAACAGTAGAAACACAGGTCATGATGAGACGAATCCATTGATCACAGAAACCTTGTTGCCTCATTACACGTTCCAAAAAATTCCATTCAACTCTATCGTACGCCTTCGCCATATCCAGCTTCAAAGCCATATACCCCTTCTTCCCCGTTCTTTTGTTTTTCATGTGATGGAAGATTTCAAATGCGGAAAGAACGTTGTCGGTGATTAACCGACCCGGTACAAACGCACTTTGAGTTGAAGAAACAACCTTGTCGAGCACACCTTTCAGTCTATTTGATAACACCTTTGAAATCACCTTGTACAAAACATTACATAAACTGATAGGACGGAGGTCCTTCATTCTATTAGGGTTAGTGACTTTAGGAATTAGAGAAATTAGTGTATGATTCAAATTATCCGGGAAAGGCGAACCATGGAGAATATCAAGACAAAAGGAAATAACTTTCGGTCCGACAATATGCCAATGCTTATGGAAGAAAAGCGCTGACATACCATCGGGACCCGGAGATTTTGTAGGATGCATAGAGAAAAGGGCAGCAGTTACCTCTTCACCGGAGAACGGACGAGAGAGCTCATAATTATCCAAATCCGTCAAAAGTGGCGAGATTCCTTGAGGAGCCAAAGTTAATTGTGTGCTTAGATCAGACTTAAAGAGCTCCATAAAATAATTAACAGCCACCTTTGTTTTGTTTGAAGTACTCCTCCAAGCCATTCCGTCATTATCCACCAACTTTGAAATCTTATTTCTCCTGCGCCTTCCATTAGCTTTTTGATGAAAATAAGCGGAATTTTTGTCTCCCCAAGAGAGGTCATTTGCCTTAGCTCTTTGCAACCACAACAACTCTTCTTTGGCCATTAAATCTCGTTCTTCTTCTTCAAGAGCCCGCCTCCTATTAATCCAAGATCCCTGCATACCTTGCTTCTGTAAAGAACGAAGCTCATCTCGAACCCCTTGTAGCTTAATTAAGATATTACCAAATGTCTTCTTATTCCACTCCCCAAGAGCCTCCGCACATGTTGAAAGCTTACTCATCACTCCCCCTGCATTATTTTGAGCACTAGGATTCCTCCACACATTTTCTACCACAATTTGACAACCCTCATGTTGAAGCCACATAGCCTCAAAACGAAACGGCTTTCTACTTTTACATCCTTCCTCTCCTTCATCTTCCAACATATAACACTCCATCAAAATAGGAAGGTGATCAGATCCCTCTCTCTCAAGGTGTAGAATACTGCCTCCTGGAAAGAGCTCAAACCATTCCTCATTTGCAACACCCAAATCCAGCCGCTCTTAACTCATCGCCTGCCCTCCCGTTATCCCATGTGAACTTTGACCCGGAAAAGGCCATTTCATGCAGTCCACAATGAGCTAACGTACTCCTAAAGTCCATCATTAAAGGATAATCAACCGGGGCACCCCCTTCTTTGTCCTCCAAATGCAAGACTTGATTAAAATCACCTAAACAGAGCCACGGTCCATGTTCATATTCTGCTAATTTCTTTAGAAGACTCCACGATTGGTGTTTATCCTCTCTTTTCGGCCAGCCATAGAAGCCTGTCAACCTCCAAATTCCACCCCCTTCCTTAAATTCAACCTTTGCATCAATGTGGTGTCTTGTAAAGGATTGAACAGACACACTCACATCTTCCTCCCACAACAAACAAAGACCGCCTGAACTACCGACCGCATTTACCGTAAAACAACCATAAGCACCAATTTTCCTTCGAATTTCCTCCATTTGGATGCCATCACACCTTGTTTCCATCAAGAACATTATTTTCGGGGCCTCTCGTCTCACTAAACTAGTGAGCCTTGCAACTGCTCGGGCCTTCCCCAACCCCCGGCAGTTGTAGCTTAATGTATTCATGATGCCCGACAAGGGAGATTCTCAATCTCCCCCGCCGATTCATTTGACTTCGGTTTTTTACTCAATATCTCCTCAACTTCAATTTCCATCAGCTCCACTTCACTCTCTAAATTTCTTTTTCCAGCTCTCTTTTCAACCAAAAGTGTGGGTGATGTAGGTGCCCTAGCTTGTCTCTTCCACTTCGTATTGTTGTGTTGATCAGTACTACTGGCAGTTTGAACATTCTCAGTGTCCAAATCAGAAGCTTTCCCCCCAACAGTCTGGATTGTATCCTGCGTATGGCATTGAGTTTCCTCATTGGGCCCTTTTGTATCCTTAATTGCATCTGCCTCCTTACTTTGATCTGAATTAGCTTGCACTTTTTCATTCAGAACTCCACCTTGATTAAGCCTTTTTGCACCATCTGCTTCATTTTCTTCAGATATAGTCAATCTCTTTTGTAAATTTATCTCTTCCAAGTCTTTTGTCCTAGTCTCCGACGCTTGCTTAGCAGTAACCTCATCAGACTCAAAGTTGTCATCTTTCTGTTCCACAAGCAAATCTAGCAAAGATCTTCGAGCTCTTTGTTCACTCCCTTCTCCTTTCTGAATTTCTCCTGATTTGGCCCCCTTAACAATCAGTCGCTCATTCTCCTTATCCGCCATACTACGAGTCTGATTTTGTTTCATCGGTGATGCCCTTAGCCAATCCCCGTATTCGCCATGAAGTTCCTTCGCTCCCTCATCCTCACAATCTAATTCAACATGGCCTAACATTCCGCAGGAGTAGCAAAAATTCGGTAATCTCTCATATTTCAATTCAGCCCAGACCTTTTTTCCTTCGAACTTCATCATCAGTCCACGACGGAGCGGTTTTGTGACATCCACAGATACTCGGACGCGAATGAATTTGGAGCAAACAAATCAAGTCTTCATCCGTGATCTCTTCTATGCCCCCAAAGCTTTTACCAATGGCTTCGGTCGTTGCAACCGTCATGGAAGATAGTGGTAAATCATATACTCTGATCCAAAAGGAAGCCCTATCTACCACTATTTTTTAAGACTGTTCAAACCCTGGCTCCTTCAACGCCAGAAGGGCTTTATCGAAAGACCAGGGTCCCTCTCGGAGAACCTTCTCTTTGTCTCCAACTGATGCAAAATGAAACAAGAACAAATTGTTTCGTAATTCCCTGAACACGAAGCCGTTTCTGAGTCGCCAGGCTCCTTTCATTGTTGAGTGCAGAGCGTAAGCATTGAAAGGACGCCCTGTTAGCAATTTCCCCACTAACACCAACCCCAGATGATCTGTTTTCTCAGATGCAGACCCTTCAATTTCGATACATTCATCATCCGTGAGTCGAAGGTTTTTCCGTTGATTCTGTTCTTCCATCTTCCTCCTCTCTTTAAACCTAATCCAAGCACACAATCAAACTCTGGTGAACCCGCACAAGGACGGCAGGATCTCCCTAGCTCCCACGGCCGATGACCGGAGAGAAGCAAAGCAACTAAAGAACCGCCAAGAAAAACGGTTATTGTGATCGCCCAAGATGCCCTATAGAGAGCGTTTTTTTAGCCAAAGAAGATTGGGGTGACGGCAAAAGAAGATTATCTCCTTACCACTTAAGCTTGTGGTTGAACAGTAGGGAAAGAACGGATTTAATCGGTGTGTAGCTTCCTGCTAAAAATAATGGTTTGGTTTTTTTTTATTATTTATAACTTGGGCTGGGCTGATTTTGTTGGACTTGGGGAGAGGAGTACGTATTTGGTTGGGTGGGCTAGGATTTAGTATATAAGTAGGGTATTATTACGTAGCTTGGTTAGTAGGTACTACTATCTATTAATTAGCAATTCTATTTATATAAGTTCGGTTGCTTAAGGGAAATAAAGGTGGCTCCTTAATTGGGTTAGTTTGGTTCGGCTCGTACTGAATCTAATCTCTCACTTTATAACTCTTTAGGGAATCGTTTCTGCTCGCGTTCTTAATTCTGTCTTCAGCAGAGGATCCCTATCTTAGAGGTAAGTCGTTTTTCGACTTGCTCGGTTCTTCTCTATCCTGTTAGATTGCATACCGTTATTGTAGGGCAGGTTTTGGGAACTAGTCCCGAATATTTTTTTAAATTGTTTTGAACTTCTGGAATTATTGTGTGTGTAAAATGGTTTGAACGCATTTTATCGAAAAGATATTTTTGGAACGTTTTCTCTGTGTTGGTACCGTTTCAAACACGGCCCCATCGTATCTGGCGTGGAGGAAGAGTTGGCTATGTATGACCCGTGTGACAGGGAAACCGTGCCCCTTCAAATGAAAATTATTATCTATGTGTTTTGGCAAGTGCTCCAGTGGAGGCTTAGCCGGGGTTAGAAGGGAGATTGTGAAGTGGAGTGGGCCTGCCTCTGCACTCGACGCGGCGATGAGCACCTTGGAAGTCGGATTGCGAGATGGAGGAATTGCTTTGTTGTAAGGTTGTACTTTTGAATGTGTATGTGGCTATGTGTGACTAATTATGACTAATTTAGGTATTGGCATGTAGAGTTATGAGTGCGAATGTGGACTTGCATGCTGACTTTAGAAGTTCTTTCAAAACGTCTTGCAATTTCCGTGTTCTTTCTAACTTGATAGATTAGTAGTTGATCCTTCGGGAAATATTTTTTTTCAATTCCAGATATGAACCGGGGAACCGTGTAGGTGTAACACTCGGGATTTTCGAAAAACTCGATAATTAATTCCTCCGTTCCAATCTAACCCTTTTAATCACAATTTTACTTTCCTTTTGTCTTTTGGACCAAAAAGCCCATCATGTTATTAAAATAAAGCCCGAATCCATTTTCTCCTACATCTCCTTTTTTTTTCCCTTTCTTGACCTATGCTGCTGTCTCGTTTTTTTTCTTTTCCTGGCGCCGCACTTCAGTTGGGAGCAAGACCCATTTTTCCCGAGTAGCGCCGTTGCGCCTGTTGTCTCCGTTCAAGCCTCTTGACTCGCTCCTACTGTCGGCGATCCCATCTTGCCCGCCCTAGTCTCGTCATCCCCTCGCGCCGCTGCTCGTCGCGGATCCGGGGAGCTCAGCAAAGGAACGCCCTCTTTGAAACTCGCCTAAGCTCTCGTCGCCGCCGTTGACGCCACGCCGACCATTGTCGCCCAGGAAGTCAGTCGCGAGATCCCTGCTCCATCTCTTTCGTTGCAAGTAAGGTCCTATTTAGCCTCTCCAATCTCACCCTCTTCCTCGTTTTTTTTCTTTGTTTGGACCGCTGAGTTGTTGTTGCCCCAGGAGCAGGCCTTGTTGGTCGTGAGGGTCGAGGTCGGCACCGATTGAACAGCCTTGTTCGTTGTTGAACGACAGCGCCGAAGTGAGAGCACGAAGACCCCGCAGCAGGAATTAGGTCGTGAATCCTCCGAGATCCATTTTTATCGTGGGCGTGTTGGTTGTTCAAGACCCCCAGCTGAGCGCCTTGTGTTGATTTCGTCCCCAAGGTTGGGCTCCTTTCTTGTACGCCCTACCAATCTATGTTAGGTTTAAGGGTGGTTTTGTTAATTTGGGTGCTATTGCGTATGTTTTAGCCTTAATTTGCTGTGGTGATCTTGACATTTGGGCATTACACTTGTTTTGGTGAATGAATGCCATTAAAGCTCTAAATTTGAATTGTGTTGTTGTATGGTGTAACTATTAGTTTGACTCTTGTATGGCAATATTGTGTTTGACTTGGAAATATTGATGTTGGTGTGTTGTAAACGGTTGTTGATCTCGTGTGGTTTGATCCTTCTTAGAATATGAGAAGTATTAGGATTTCGAGTAAGATGTGTGTAAGTCTCGGCCTTTTGTTCCTTTGCAGGACTCGCTTGGTTGGTTTTGTTTGAGTACGAGCTTTGGGACCTAAGGTTATAAATTGTGAAAATGGATTTCGCTTTGGTTTGTCTTGGCCTTCTATTCCTTAAAGTGCTAGAGACCTAGATAAGAGATACTAGCTTGTTGAGGAAAGTTGATGTGGTTCGCGAGTCCTCGCTTAAGTTCTGCTTAAACTTGAATAATCAAGTCAAGTCGTTATTGTTGGATGCCATGAAAGCATGGTGGCTATTACTTCGAATCAACTATGGTTGTGCTTATCTAGAATCGAAAGTTACTTCTCGCGGTTAGCCGATTAACCGTGAACGTTATGATTCGTAGGTCTTTAGTATCGACGCGTTTCTTACTTCATTCGAAGATCGTCTTTCAGGTAAGTCGTTCTTGCCTTGCTCGGCTCTATTCTAGTCTTGTTAGATTTCATGCCGTGATTGTGAGATTGGTTTTGGGAGTTAGTCCCGAATGTATGTTTCCATGTGAAATGTTTTCATGCATGATGTGATGCGCTTTTCGTTTTAAACGTTTTCTCGTAAAAGAAATAGTATCGCTTTCTCTGTGCTGGCAGCGTAACCGGCACGATCATGTGCGACGATTGTCGGTGGCGAAGAGGCGTCTAGCCATGGTCGTGTGTTGGCCGGGCCCTTTAAAAATAAAAATAAAAATTGATTGTTTGTTTTTGGCAAGTGCTCCAGTGGAGGCTTGACCAGGGGTTGGAAGGATGACGTATATGGAAAGTGGGAGGGTCTGCCTCTGCACTCGGGCGCAGGGAGTTAGCGTCGTAGATGGGAATGCGGTGGTGGAAGGGAGAATGGCATTTCCCAATAGGATTGTGAATGGTTTTGTTGTGTGCGTGCGTGTGATTACTTAGTTGGATTTCGACCTTATGAATTCTTGCTACGCTTGGTGAATTGTTTGTTCGTTGTATCTCCCTTTATTTGTTGAATTTCGAAGTGTTGGTTATTATTACAAATGCTTTACTTTTGTGCTTGTTAGTTTGATTATGGTATGTCTCATTGCCTTTCCTTTCACATATTCTCTAGGTTGTGGAAATGTGTGTTGACCTATTCTATTCTGTTCAATTCACTTGCTAAAAGTTATGTTGTTGGCTAATTGTTGTTTTTCAAACGTCTTACTATTGCCGTGTGTTGTCTAGCTTGCCTAGGGTAGTAGCTGACCCCTCGGGGACTTTATTTTCAGTTCCAGGTACTCACACAGGTCCCGTGTTGGAGCCTAGGCCAGATGCTGCAGCGGATCGTTGACGCGTGTCACTAGGTCACTGAGTGGGTTTGGAGTTCGGTTTAGGCTTGTTAGCTATTTTGGATATTTCACTATGTTGTTGACTTTATCAGATTTCTGGTGTTGAATGTGAATTAGCTAGACATTTGGGATTCATGCATGACATTATAAAAATGTGGTTTGTTTGAACGACAGTTGGATGTTTTAAAATAGTTTTCTTGTCGTGCCCGAGTTGCAAGGTCCAGGTATTCTAGTTGTCAACCAGTTCAGGTAGGACCCGTAGGGTCAAACTACCTAGTAATGTCCCGACGTTAAGTCGGGGTGTTACAGATTGGTATCAGAGCCAGGTTGGCAACAGGGCACATGGAATCGAGCAATACATGTACACGAGGTCCAACTAAATACTAAAACCGGCAGATGTTTTCCAAAAAGTTTTTAAATGGGGTAGTCATGCTGCATATAGGATTAGATGACACGACGTGACTCCGCTGCCATCCGCCGAAGGACCTCACGTAGAATTGTCAGTAAATCCTTTACTATTAGTCAGAGTTGCTGCTGCTAGTGGTAGAGGTCGTGGTAGAGGTCGTGGAAGGGGTCGTGGTAGAGGAGAGACTCCTGTAGCTGCTGAACCAGAGGAGCATTAGAATGGTCACCCCCAAGAAGAAGTTGCTGAGAGTGGTGATGGAGCTGCTGGGATTCATCAAGATGCTAGTGTGTCTGTTATTGGAGGAGGGCCCCCAGCTAATGTGACCCATGTTGAAGTCAATGGACCACCTGCTGGGTTGTCACCAGATATGAACCCTGCACTTCGAGCTACACTTGTAGGATTGCTACAGAATCTGCTGGGTACAGGTGTTGTTCTTGATCAGAATGTTGTTGTTGGGCTTCAGAGGACTGAGATGAGAGCACCATGCCAGAATACAGTTGGAGTTGCTCCGTTAGGAGAGCTACCCGAAGTACAGAGACCAAAAGTAGTTGACCGTGTGGTAGAGTTACCGAGACAATGTCGCGAGCCCCAACCTGACAAGTGGCTCGCGGAGTTCAGGAAGACTGGGGTGCCAAACTTTACTGGGGCTAAGGATACGAATGTGGAGCAGTGGTTGAGGAGAGTGGTATCTGCTTTGGACTCTATTCAAGCGCCAGAGGAGAGGAAGATGTCTCTGGTACAGAGTCTGCTGCAGGGAGATGCTTTTGATTGGTGGGACATGAGCAGAGAAGGTCAGACAGATGTGACTTTTGAAGAGTTTCGAAAGAGGATTAGAGATTTTTATTGTCCTCCAGTGGTTAGGTCGGCTCGTGAGGCTGCTTTTCGGGATGCTGGACCCGAGAACATCACGGTGGAGGAAACCATTCTGAAGTTCCATAAGGAGTTGACAGCTGTGCCAAATGCCGCTCCTACAGAAGATTTGAAGATCGCAACCTTTCTAAAGAGGTTGCAACCGCATCTGCGTGCTTATGTTTCTGGTCTTCGACTCACTACTTTGAGAGATGTTCAAGAGTCTGTTTTGGCTTATGCTATGGCCACGCCCTGACCGGGTCAGTTGGAGATACATGCTAGTGCGAACAAGAGACAGAAGTTGTCTAGCCCTTCAGATTCGAGGAGAGATAGTCGACCGGGTTCATTTCAGCAGAACCGGTCCGGATCTCCGTAACTGGGCCGTCAAGACCAGTTTCAGCAAGGTCAATATTCTATGGGACAGAAAGAATGCTTCAATTGTGGAGGCACTAACCACCTCAGAAGTCAGTGCCCGAAGCCAATTCGGGATTGCTACAAGTGTGGGAAGCTTGGCCATATGCGACAGTATTGCAAGGTCGTTGTACCCTCTCAAGGATCTTCGCCAGGGACTGTGAATCAGGGAGCTCGTCGTCCACCACAACAGACTCAGCAAGCATCAGGCCAGAACAGAGGCCGAGGTACAGGAGCCAACGCCCAGAGAATCAACCAACCTCGAGTGTTCGAGATGAGGAGAGCTGATGCCTTACATACGCCGACTGCTACAGGTACGTTTTGGATTCAATCTAAACCTGTCCACATTTTTTTTGACACGGGTGGCACGCACTCTTTTGTGTCCTCTGATTGCGTGGCTAGACTAGGGTTGACTTGTACAGAAGGAGAATCTTTTGTAGTAGGCCTACCCGATGGTAGTAAGGTGAGTGGTAATAGAGAGATTCTGCAGTGTCCTATCAGAATAGGAGGTATAGACTGGTATGCAAATTTTATAGTAATGCAGTTGTCCCCAGATGATGACGTGATTTTGGGAATGGATTGGATGAGGCGTTACAAAGCAGTGCTAGATATATATAAAGGCACAGTCACGGTGTCTGCAGATGACGGAACTGTACAAGTGAGTCAAGAATTAGAGCAAGTTTGGCCGAAACTAGTGATTAGTATGGTAAAAGCCGCCAAGTTGCTTAATGGAGGGTGTGTAGGGTATTGGTGTTATGTCCTACAAGGGGACAAGAAAGGACCACCCATTCAGAATATACCGGTAGTTTGTGAGTTCAAGGATGTCTTTCCAGACGATCTACCGGGCTTGCCACCTCAAAGAGAGGTTGATTTCAGCATTGACCTTGAGCCAGGAACAATACCGATCTCGAGGGCTCCATATCGCATGGCTCCGATGGAAATGCAGGAATTGAAGGCACAATTGGAAGAGTTGTTGGAGAAAGGATATGTACGACCGAGTGTGTCACCATGGGGAGCTCCAATTTTCTTTGTAAAGAAGAAAGATGGTTCACTTCGCTTGTGTATTGATTATCGGGAGTTGAACCGAGTCACCATCAAGAACAAGTACCCACTACCTCGCATTGATGATCTGTTGGATCAGTTACAAAAGGCTAAGGTGTTTTCTAAAGTGGATCTGAGGTCAGGATATCATCAGCTAAGAATTCGAGAGGAAGACATTCCAAAGACGGCTTTTCGGACTAGATATGGGCACTACGAGTTTGTGGTGATGCCGTTTGGATTAACTAATGCACCTACAGTGTTCATGGAGTTAATGAACCGAGTGTTTATAGATTTCTTGGACAAATTTGTGGTGGTATTCATTGATGATATCTTGATTTATTCTCGTAATGAAGAGGAGCACGCAGAACACCTTAGGCAGGTGTTGAAAGTGTTGAGGCAACATCAGTTGTTTGCCAAGCTATCCAAGTGTGAGTACTGGTTACCAGAAGTCACCTTTCTGGGACATGTGGTGTCTGCGAAGGGAGTGATGGTAGACCCTGTAAAAATCAAGGTTGTAAAAGAGTGGGAACCCCCAAGAAATGTGAAGGAGGTGCGGAGTTTCCTAGGTTTAGCGGGGTACTACCGGAGATTCGTAGAAGGGTTCTCCCGTATAGCCCAACCACTAACGAATTTGTTAAAGAAGACCACTCGTTTCGAGTGGAATGAGGCATGCCAGAGAAGCTTCGAAGAGCTGAAGAAGAGGTTGACTTCAGCTCCTATACTTGCTCTCCCTCAAGGAAATGAGGACTTTGTGATCTATAGTGACGCCTCCAAGGTAGGCTTGGGATGTGTGTTGATGCAGAGGGATAGGGTGATTGCGTATGCTTTAAGACAGTTGAAGCCGAATGAGCAGAATTACCCTACTCATGACTTGGAGTTGGCAGCAGTGGTGCATGCTCTGAAGATTTGGCGCCATTACTTATATGGTAGTACTTGCAAGGTGATGACAGATCATAAGAGTCTCAAGTACATCTTTACTCAGAGAGAACTGAACATGAGACAACGGAGATGGCTCGAGTTGCTGAAGGACTATGACTTGGAGATCCTTTATCACCCAGGAAAAGCGAACGTAGTCGCCGATGCACTTAGTAGGAAGACCTCTCAAGAATGTATGTTGGCTCGTTTAACGGCTCAACCCGAGCTACAAAGAGAGCTGATAAGGTATGGAATCGAAGTGCAGATTCAGCGTTACCAAGGTAGATTGAGTATTATGGAGTGTCAACCGACTTTGCTTGAAGAAGTGAGAAAGAAACAAGGAGTGTGTCCAATGATTCAGGAGCTGAAGAAGAAATTAAGTCGTGGTGAGGCACCAGATTTTGTAGAGAGAGCAGATGGTATCTTGAGTTTGCGCAGCCGGATCTGTGTGCCTCGAGATGAAGAGTTGAGACAGAAAATTTTGCAAGAAGCCCACGCTACACCTTACTCGATTCACCCTGGAGCGAGTAAGATGTACAAAGATTTACGACAATACTACTGGTGGGATGGCATGAAGCCAGATGTAGCAAGATTCGTGGTTAAGTGTCAGGTTTGTCAACAGGTGAAGATTGAGCACCAGAGGCCGGGAGGTATGCTCCAACCCCTACCTATTCCAGAGTGGAAGTGGGAGGATATTTCCATGGATTTTGTCACGGAATTACGAATCAGCAAAGGACATGATGCCATCTGGGTTGTAGTGGATAGGTTGACCAAGACTGCTCGCTTCTTGCCTATTAAGGAGACTTGGAAAATCAACAAACTGGTAGAAGTGTTCGTAAATCAGATAGTTAGACTGCATGGTGTACCCAAGACGATTGTGTCAGATCGTGATGGGCGTTTCACTTCCAGATTCTGGCAACAAGTGCATGAGGCCCTTGAGACGAGATTGCACTTCACGACTGCTTATCACCCGCAGTCAGATGGCCAGTCCGAGAGGACAATCCAGACTCTAGAGGATATGCTAAGGTCTTGTGTTCTTGATTGGGGAGGTCATTGATCAGATCATCTAGCATTGGCGGAGTTTGCCTACAACAACAATTGGCACTCCTCGATTCAAATGGCTCCGTATGAGGACTTGTATGGCCGAAAGTGCAAGACACCTTTGTGTTGGGATGACCCGTCAAATGTGGTAGGAGAGAGGCCACAAATGATCGAGGAGACAATTGGGAAGGTTGCATTGATCCGAGAACATATGCTAGCTGCGCAGAGTCGTCAAAAATCATATGCAGACAAGCGACGTCGACCACTAGAGTTTGAGATAGGGGCACACGTTTGGTTGAGAGTGTCGCCTACACGTGGTGTGAGGAGATTTGGGGTAAAAGGGAAGTTGAGTCCCCGCTACATTGGGCCGTTTGAGATACTGGAGAGAGTTGGCGAGGTAGCTTACAGACTAGCGCTACCACCTGCCTTGGATGGAGTTCACCCCGTCTTTCACGTGTCACAGTTGAGACAGTACGTTCCAGATCCCAGTCACAGGCTCAACTATGAAGAGTTGGAGGTTGAGCCCGATCATACCTTTAGAGAGCAACCAATAGCGATCTTGGATAGGCGTATAAAGAAACTACGGAACAAGGAGATTCAGTTGGTGTTGATTCAGTGGTCTCGACGAGGTGTCGAGGAGGCTACTTGGGAGACCGTGGATAGGATTAGAGAGAACTACCCCGAGCTGTACTCAGGCTTAGGCGAGGCCTTTGAGAGTAAAGTTTAGAGATCGCTCGTGAGTAGGTGTGACGTCTGTTATGACTTAAAGTTGCTAAGCGTGTTTTGCTTGCTTGATTATGTTTTGACATGTGTATGTATTGGTTGTCTTTCTTCATGAGTATAGTACTTTGGAATGCGTTTTGTTTTTCCCATATTATGTTAATCTGTTGGTAACAATTTGGGGTTCGGGGACGAGCCTCTTTAAGGGGGAGAGGTTGTGAAACCTCGAGAACCCATGTGGGCTTCCGCTTCTAGCCACGGAAGTTTCGGGACGAAACTTTCTTAAGGAGGGTATAAATGTAACACTCGGGATTTTCGAGAAACCCGATAATTAATTCCTCTGTTCCAATCTACCCTTTTTAATCACAATTTGACTTTCCTTTTGTCTTTTGGGCCAAAAAGCCCATCATGTTGTTAAAATAAAGCCCGAATCCATTTTCTCCTACCTCTCCTTTTTTTCCCTTTCTTGCCCTATGTTGTTGTCTCGTTTTTTTTCTTTTCCTGGCGCCGCACTTCAGTTGGGAGCAAGACCCATTTTTCCCGAGTAGCGTCGTTGCGCCTGTTGTCTCCGTTCAAGCCTCTTGACTCCCTCCTACTGTCGGCGATCCCATCTTGCCCGCCCTAGTCTCGTCATCCCCTCGCGCCGCTGCTCGTCGCGGATCCGGGGAGCTCAGCGAAGGAACGCCCTCTCTGAAACTCGCCTAAGCTCTCGTGTCGCCGTTGACGCCACGCCGACCATCGTCGCCCAAGAAGTCAGTCGCGAGATCCCTGCTCCATCTCTTTCGTTGCAAGTAAGGTCCTATTTAGCCTCTCCAATCTCACCCTCTTCCTCGTTTTTTTTCTTTGTTTGGACCGCTGATTTGTTGTTGCCCCAGGAGCAGGCCTTGTTGGTCGTGAGAGTCGAGGTCGGCACCGATTGAACAGCCTTGTTCGTTGTTGAACGACAGCGCCGAAGTGAGAGCACGAAGACCCCGCAGCAGGAATTAGGTCGTGAATCCTCCGAGATCCATTTTTATCGTGGGCGTGTTGGTTGTTCAAGACCTCCAGCTGAGCGCCTTGTGTTGATTTCGTCCCCAAGGTTGGGCTCCTTTCTTGTACGCCCTACCAATCTATGTTAGGTTTAAGGGTGGTTTGTTAATTTGGGTGCTATTGCGTATGTTTTAGCCTTAATTTGCTGTGGTGATCTTGACATTTGGGCATTACACTTGTTTTGGTGAATGAATGCCATTAAAGCTCTAAATTTGAATTGTGTTGTTGTATGGTGTAACTATTAGTTTGACTCTTGTATGGCAATATTGTGTTTGACTTGGAAATATTGATGTTGGTGTGTTGTAAACGGTTGTTGATCTCGTGTGGTTTGATCCTTCTTAGAATATGAGAAGTATTAGGATTTCGAGTAAGATGTGTGTAAGTCTCGGCCTTTTGTTCCTTTGTAGAACTCGCTTGGTTGGTTTTGTTTGAGTACGAGCTTTGGGACCTAAGGTTATAAATTGTGAAAATGGATTTCGCTTTGGTTTGTCTTGGCCTTCTATTCCTTAAAGTGCTAGAGACCTAGATAAGAGATACTAGCTTGTTGAGGAAAGTTGATGTGGTTCGCGAGTCCTCGCTTAAGTTCTGCTTAAACTTGAATAATCAAGTCAAGTCGTTATTGTTGGATGCCATGAAAGCATGGTGGCTATTACTTCGAATCAACTATGGTTGTGCTTATCTAGAATCGAAAGTTACTTCTCGCGGTTAGCCGATTAACCGTGAACGTTATGGTTCGTAGGTCTTTAGTATCGACGCGTTTCTTACTTCATTCGAAGATCGTCTTTCAGGTAAGTCGTTCTTGCCTTGCTCGGCTCTATTCTAGTCTTGTTAGATTTCATGCCGTGATTGTGAGATTGGTTTTGGGAGTTAGTCCCGAATGTATGTTTCCATGTGAAATGTTTTCATGCATGATGTGATGCGCTTTTCATTTTAAACGTTTTCTCGTAAAAGAAATAGTATCGCTTTCTCTGTGCTGGCAGCGTAACCGGCACGATCATGTGCGACGATTGTCGGTGGCGAAGAGGCGTCTAGCCATGGTCGTGTGTCGGTCGGGCCCTTTAAAAATAAAAATAAAAATTGATTGTTTGTTTTTGGCAAGTGCTCCAGTGGAGGCTTGACCAGGGGTTGGAAGGATGACGTATATGGAAAGTGGGAGGGCCTGCCTCTGCACTCGGGCGCAGGGAGTTAGCGTCGTAGATGGGAATGCGGTGGTGGAAGGGAGAATGGCATTTCCCAATAGGATTGTGAATGGTTTTGTTGTGTGCGTGCGTGTGATTACTTAGTTGGATTTCGATCTTATGAATTCTTGCTACGCTTGGTGAATTGTTTGTTCGTTGTATCTCCCTTTATTTGTTGAATTTCGAAGTGTTGGTTATTATTACAAATGCTTTACTTTTGTGCTTGTTAGTTTGATTATGGTATGTCTCATTGCCTTTCCTTTCACATATTCTCTAGGTTGTGGAAATGTGTGTTGACCTATTCTATTCTGTTCAATTCACTTGCTAAAAGTTATGTTGTTGGCTAATTGTTGTTTTTCAAACGTCTTACTATTGTCGTGTGTTATCTAGCTTGTCTAGGGTAGTAGCTGACCCCTCGGGGACTTAATTTTTCAGTTCCAGGTACTCACACAGGTCTCGTGTTGGAGCCTAGGCCAGATGCTGCAGCGGATCGTTGACGCGTGTCACTAGGTCACTGAGTGGGTTTGGAGTTCGGTTTAGGCTTGTTAGCTATTTTGGATATTTCACTATGTTGTTGACTTTATCAGATTTCTGGTGTTGAATGTGAATTAGCTAGACATTTGGGATTCATGCATGACATTATAAAAATGTGGTTTGTTTGAACGACAGTTGGATGTTTTAAAATAGTTTTCTTGTCGTGCCCGAGTTGCAAGGTCCAGGTATTCTAGTTGTCAACCAGTTCATGTAGGACCCTTAGGGTCAAACTACCTAGTAATGTCCCGACGTTAAGTCGGGGTGTTACAGCAGGAACCGAGGCCAGGTGGCGGGGCGGAGCGGTGAAGTGCACGTGTCATAGTGGGGTCGGGTTTACGTTATTTTAGTTATGAATTTCAGCGATGTTGGTTTTACAATTATGATGGAGTTAGTATTATTGCCTATCTTTAGTTTTCCTCGAATAATTTACTGTAGTAGTGATTCGTCGGATTTGGATATTTATATTTTCGGGAACGCATCATAACTATGTTTTCTAAGTTTTGCTAAATAAAAGGTTGGATGTTTTAGTAAGTTTTCTCGTCGTGCCCGCGTTGCAAGATCCTAAAGTGTTGTTGTCAACCCACCTAAGTAGTACCTGGTAAGGTCTATTTCTAAGTAGCGCCCTTCGTAAGTCGGGGTGTTACAGAACCCTTATATCAGCATCAATTACATCAGCATCAACTCATTTAAGTACGTAGTCGTCGAACGGACCCTAGTTCAATCATATATTGTACCTTTCACAATCAAGGACATATCCTTTGTTATTTATTCATGAGGGAATCAAACTTTATACTTTCGATACTTCAAGTGATCTTAGCTTCTTATCCCCTTCAAAAGAGCAATTATCTCTCAATATCTTCCATTCACCATCAATAATTAACCCAATTAGTTACTTCGACATGAAAATATATAAATTAGAATTACAGAGAAAGATGGAAAGATAATCTAATAGGTCGATAGTATACAATTTGCAAGGGTGGCCTTACAAATTCCCAAAATTAATTAGTTTCTAGCCTTTGTTAGATTAATCACCTCTTATTTATGATTAGGTATTAACTAGTGTAATCCATGAGCCTTGCACGAAATTAAGATAAAATTTTACTTTAAGTGTTTTTTACATACCTAAAATATTTTAGGATGATCAACTTTAACTTAACATTAAAGTGTGACAATACAAAAACAAAATTATGATGATCAATAAAAAAAATTGTTGATAGTTAGAAAATGTAGCAAAATGTATTTTTGTCTTTTTAAGTAAACTATTTGTTTGTTTTTGTTAAGATCATATCTAATAAATTGAATGCGATTTAATTTTTTTTTCGAAATTGAATGTGATTTAATCAACATAACTTAACTAATTAAAAGAAATATTTGATGATTGTGATTCACTTCATATATCTTAACTATTTTAAAATATACATTTGTAAAAAAAACTATTTAAATCTTATCTAAAGTATTTTTTTAATTAAAAAATAATTTTTTCATATAAACAATCATAAAAAATATATCGGCTCTATTGTTAGATAAAAAAGCAAAAATGAATTAGTAAAATATGTATATTATTATTATTATTATTATTATTATTATTATTATTATTATTATTATTATTATTATTATTATTATTATTATTATCATTATTATCATTCACGTTGTCGAGATATTCCTAGTTAAATTTTTATGAAAGAAATTGTTAAAACTTATTTGATGTTATTTTTAACAACCACGACAATAATTTCACATAAATAAAAACTACAACAATTATATATTGGAACTATATTGTTTGAATATTTGTATCTTTTTTCAATTTGAAATACTCATTTTTAGTAGATTACATCCAAATTCAATATTGATTGCGAAAATTACAACCAATTATAATCGTAAATTGGCAATTTGTATGTAAATTGTAAAAAAAAAATTATAATTGGAAATTAAATATTTTCTAACAAAAATTAAATTACTCATAAACTAAAATATGGAATAACAAAAAAATTGGCTTGATGTGTATGTATATTATCAAAAATATCATAATGGCAAATTATAATCGGAAAATCATAGTTGGAAATTACTATAATAAAAACTAGTTGAATTCCCGTGATGATTTTACTAAAGATTATACAATAATATGATATTAATATAAAATTTAAAATACTTATAAATAACATAGCAATAAATTATGTAATTTATAAAAAAAACTTTAAGATCATGCCACATATTTTACTTGAATATATTTAAAAATTATTTTTATTATTTGTTGAGATCTTGCCCCATATTTTGATTAAAATTTTGAAAATGTTAATTTCATTTGAATTGAATATTTTTTTAAAAAAAATTATATGTTTCTGTTAAGATATTAATATGCCTAAAACAATCAGTTTTTATAAAATGTTTATTAAGGTTATGTATTTGAGTTCTTATCTTTTACTTTGTAATGAATATAATAATATTTTTAAATATAGAAAACATTAATATAATGATTAGTATAGAAGATAACATAGAGAAAAAACAATATAATGCTATAACTTAAAGATAATTAAGGTAGTATATCTTGCAAGGATAATATAACTTATGAAAATATTTATGAAAATAGTTTTTAATGTTAATTTATTAAAATTTAGGTAGATATATGAATGTATACTAAAATATATCATATATTCTATAAATAATTTATTATATTGAAAAATTAAACATATAGATAAAATAATTATATACTTAGAGTGCAAGATTTGTTAAAAGATAGAAAAAAATTTATTATGAATAAAATTAATATAAAAAATATTACCATACAGATCAAATTTTGTTAAAAGATATGCATAAAATTAATATAGAAAGTATCAACATATAGATAGATGAAATTAGTATAATATAATAATTGGATATATAGAAAGAATAATACGAGTTATTATTAAAAAGTTTGACATTATTTTATTCAATTAATGCCACGTGGCGCAATTTTTTCAACAAACATGGTTTCTGCTTTATAATGTACTAGTTGTCCCCGTCGTGCCTTGCACGACCATGACACGATATTTTTTAGATATATTATAAAAATATATTAATAAATAAAAATATGATATAAAATTTAATGCAAGTAATTTATTGCCCGTAATATGTATAAAAATTATTTTGTATTTTAAAATCAAATAAAACAAATCAAATCTAGATTATTAAGTTTAAAATTGAGAATAAACATAGATTATTAAGATAAAATAATCTACATTGTTCATTTTCCTTGACAATATTTCATAAATAGGTTTAATTTAAAAGAAAGAGATAAAATATGAAGAAAATAAAGCAAAAAGGATATATTTTGGAAATATGGAAGAGATGAGATTTTGAAAAATATTAATTAATTAATAATAATAGATAATTTAATAAAAAAATATATAATTTATTTTTTGTAAATAGTTAAAATATAACTAATTTAATTTATGATATGACCAAAATCGTTCTAGTAGCTCAATAAAGTAACGATTAGATAAGATTAATTATTATCTTATCTATATTTTTTATTAATTTTCATGTACATAAGTTTTGATATTATCAAATCTTTCAATATATCTATAATATTAAGTTTATATTATTTGTAGTTTTTATTCTTTCAAACATTATAAACATTTATCATTAATTTTTTTACTGTAAAAGAAAATCAACATATATCTATAAATAAATTCGTCAAAAGATATCTTGCTAAAAGATAAAGGATATTTATACTTATTTTTAAAAAATTTAAATATTTATCTTTACTTTTTTAATTATTTTTATAATGAATTTGTCAAAAGATATTGTTATTTTTTTTATTTTAATATGTTGTGAAGATATATATACTTTGAAAAGTTAAAATATACTAAATAAGAATTGATTTTATGTTAAAGATATATTTAAATAGATAAAAGGAATTTAATACCAAAAAGTCGAAATAATAAGAATAATTTTTTTTAAATATAAGGTGGGGTCACAACGATTTTGGTGGCTCGAAAAAGTTCAACTTCAATATATAGTTATAGATTTCACGTTCAACTAGAAATTAGGGCGATCTCTGACAAACAAGCGACCTCCCTAGAGCATCCTGAAGGATGAGGTTCCGAAGAACCGGATCAACTGAAAGCGGGACGGATGAGACTCGGCGAAACGATACAGCTATATAATCCACCACCGTATTGCACTCCCGAGCGACATGGCGAATACTCCAATGTCGGAACCGCGCAAGCATACAGTGGATATCAACATGTAACATCTCGATCTCCCATGGACAGCGCCAGTCACCAAGAACGGCCTTGACCAGCTGCAAGTTGTCGCCTTTAATCTGGATGTGGGAAATGCCACGCTTGGTGGCCTAAAAAATTCCCTGACGTAAGGCGATGGTCTCGAAAATAAGAACAGACTGACGACCAACCAGTCCACCGTCGAAATGGATAGGGTCTCTGTTGCAATCCCTAAGGATAAACCCGAACGACGCCACCCCATCATCATTAACTACACCATCAAAATTAAGTTTAGTAAAATTATTTGTGGATTTAATCCATTTAGCATGGTTTCGATTGTTCTTTATGGTTCGATCACAGTTATGTGGGATGGATTCACTAAACGTTTTACTATTGTGCCAATCCTTTATCTGATTACGAATAAATTCGCAAATGTTGTTCAGTTGGTCAGATTGATTGGTATCGTTTTGTTCGAAGATTGCCTTGTTTCTAAAAAATCAGATGCTCCACCAAGAGAAAAAGAGGACTTCCAAGTCTGAATTAGAAGACAAAGTCCTAATTTTGTCCAGGATCTGGTGTGGTTTTTTCTCCTCCGGTTTGATTTGATTGATAATCCTATTGATATTAGGGTTAATTTTGTTAAGAATAGTTTTAGTGCGGGCGCATTCTAGAAAAATGTGGGTAATGTCCTCATTGGGTTTATCGCATGCAACACAACCATGGACAACACTAATACGGTTTTCAGCCAGACGACAACTTATAAAATTCAAGGACAATTGCTCAAGATTTTTAAAAGTGGAAGTAAATATAATTTTTTTCATCGTATTAATTATTTATAAGGAATGTACTTTTTAGATGTGAAACAAATCACAATTGAGCTAAAGGTATTCTCCTAAATATGTTTCCTTAAGTACCACTCACACAAAGATACTTAATGATAAAATCCAGGTTCATTCCAGTAAATTTTCTTAATTATTATATTTAGAATACGATTATTTATAATTATAATTAAATATGACATGTAAATGACATGACGAAATATAATATGACGTGTAAAAAATATTATGATATGGCTTAAGGAAAAGTTGACATGTGTTAAAATTTGAGGTGGCGTATTTTCGGAACGCCTTGTGGAAAAAGCTGAGGTAGCGCAACGTGGTGGCTCCAAACTTTATTGCTTTTATATATATAATAAATTAGGTAGATTGTATGTGAATTATAAAAAAATCATAATTGAAATTTAAAGATTTGTTAATAAAATGGATTTGATCCTATCTATATATCATAATAGGAAATAATAATATGATTTAACAAAAAACATTGGGTTTAAAGATGACGTGGATGAGATATGAGTTTAGATACAAGCAGCAACATATCAACACTTAGCATTTAACAAATTCAATTAAAATAATTTCCTAGTATGATATTTAAAGGTTAAATAAAAAGAAGGAATTTTAACCTTTAAAACTATTTATAAGATAGTGGTAATTAGAGGTGTCAAACGGGTCGGTCAGATCGGGTTCGGGTCATAACGGGTCACCGGTTAAATCGGGTTGGGTCATTGCGGGTTGTCGGGCGGGTCGGGTCGACCTAACAAGTCAAGAAAATTGATTTTTTTTACAATTATTAAAATATTTTTTATTTAATAATAAATCTATTATTTTTATATATTTTAATAATAAAATATATTATAATTTTCAAAATATATTATATATTCTTAAAATATAACAAATTAGGTCAGGTCACCTTTTGATAGCTCTAGTGGTAATATATACAATTTAAGTTTTATATTTTAGGATGATTTGGGATATTATCTATTAATACAACATAAATGTATGTATAAAAATCAATTAAAATAATTTGACTATTATGCATATAAATTATATAATTAAGTATTAAGTTTCAAATTAATATACAACACAAAAAAACTATTTCACTTCAATTAAATTTGAAACCATAAATATACTAAAATTATTTTTTATGAAACACATATTTCATGCCATTAAATATATATATTATTTAAGGATTTATGCTTATACGTTTATTTATACTAATTTCTATTATGAAAACATATACAAAATGGGTGCATAATTGCATATGGATAGATAAATATAAATTAAGAATATTAAATATTATTTTGAGTCAAAATGTATTTTTCGACCTAAAAAATACCCTAAACCAATTTAAAATCTACTAAGTAAACAAAAAGTGACAGTCATTTGGATTATACATTGTGCCACCACTCCTTGGCACTAGCTTAGTGAATAGAGAGACAAAAGGTTATTTTCCAAGAAAAAGAGGCATGAGATAGGAGGATCCCTTGTCTTCTTTTCTTTTTATTATGGTTATGGAGATGTTTTCTAAAAGTTGAATAAGGTCACTAAGAAGAGGAGGTTGTCTCCATCCTAGATGCATGCAATTAAAAGGCTGGTTAGTATAGCTTGTGCTGATAATTTGCTCATTTTTTGAAAACATACTAGAAGCTCCCTAAGGGTTATTAAAGATTGCTTGGTAGATTTTTTATAAACAATTTGGGTTGATTGCTAATGAAAGACGCTAGGAGTAAAACTTTCTTTGGAGGGGTTAATTCTACTAAGTAGAATGATTTGTGTCTTATTGGGAATGGACATGAGTAGCTTTCCCGTAATATCCGTGGTTTTTTGGATATTTTTGGAAAATTTCCGGACATCTTTTCAAGACTCGTTCAATCAATCTCGTTACTAATATAATTGGATCAATGGAAATTGTTCCTAGAAAATTTAAGGTGATAGAATAAAATCATTGGAGCTGATTTTATTAACCTATATAATTTTTGGGATCACTTCCATGAAAGAAGTATCTTGATCGGGTGAGATTCGCTTAACTAATTATGTACCCGTTAAGGTTATACTCTGAAACGGAAGCCTTAAAATTAAAAGTAGCAAAATAAAATCATTCGAGTTGATTTTATTAGTCTACATAATTTTTAAGACGTTTTCTATAAAAGGAGTATTATAATCCGAGGTATATAATTTTACCGCCCATACGCACATCCCGATCCATTACGGGTATAAATCATGTGCCGCCTTTAAGAAAGTAGCTATTTGACGAGCACTTTTATGTCGTTATAAAAGCACTATCAAAGAAAATTCCTAACTTCCTAACCTTAGCAAAGTGGAAATAAGGGTCGAACCCACAAAGACTCGGAATATTCGTATTTAAGTAATCTTACTAAGGTAAAAGGGGGATTTTGTGATTATAAACTAAAATCTAAATTATTGGAACTAACTAAAACAGAGCAAGTAAATATGATTTAAGATTCAAATATGGAGAGAAGTGTCCAACCAATTTCGTATCCATTGCATACATGAGTTTTGATCCTCGATTATCCTTATTTCAATTTCCCTCGACTAATCAATCTATTGTGAATTTATGAATTCAAGCTTAAGGTGGTTGTTAATATACACCGTCTTTAACAACTTTTTAACCAATTAACCTAGAAAACCTTCTATGTCAAGTTGATCATGCAATTAAGTTCAAAGCATTCAATAGAAACAATAACCATGAATTCCACCGTCTATTCATGAAGTCTTGTGATTAAATTCTCCGCCTTTGATTAACCTTATTCCACCGTCTATAAGTTTAATCAAAGGATTCATCCATGAATAATCAAATTCCACCGTCTATTTAATTATTCTAGTTGTAATTCAACATAGAAGTAAAATAGGTGATCAAGTTATTATAATCCTAAGTGAATTTGATCGATTAAGCACGGAAAGATTCAATCTAGTCAAGGCAAACTAAAATAATTCAAATCTCACAAACAATCATGCATACAACTTCAACTAACTAGTTGGACATGAGAAAATTAGCTAGACATTGTCATTGAAGAAAAATAAAACTTACAAGAGTCAAATTGATCTTCAATTGCAAAAACTAGGGTTTTTGTCTCCCTTCAATCTCCAAACTCAAAAACTTAGATCACAAGAATAATAGATAGCATAAAAAAACCAAATAAAACCTAGAGAAAGTATTTATATTATGTCTAAAAATATCCAAAAGAAATATTAGAGTCGGCCCACAAGATCTCGCAAAGCCAAAGTCATCGCCGCGTCGACCGCCGGAGCGCGGTTTGGTACACTTGAGAGCGCGGTCGCGCTCTGCCCATTTTGGCCGCGCTCTGCCTGCAGCAACTTTAGTGACACTTCAGAGGCTGTTTTGACCCCTTTCGAGTAGGAATTTGGACTCGGAGTAAAAATATGAATTGTATCTCTTCGAGTTAGCTTTCCAGTGATACAAAATTCAGCTTCATCCGGCCACTGTAGCTCCCAAACCAAGCATTGCAAGATAGAGGTGTCAAAACAAGACTCTAATGCATGACTTGCGGTTTGGCTCTTCTTCTTAACTTGTGATTTTTCCTTCGGTTCTTCTCTTCAATGCTCACCACGCGTCCCGAGATCTGGTCCTTGGCCTCACACTAACCATATTTCACCTTCCAACCTGAAATGAGGCACACAAACGCGTAGATTCCGAACTAAACCGAAATAAACCTAAACTACAACTTAAAGTAAAATTCTAGATAAACATGCTTAAAACGGGAATAAAAACATGCTCTAAGACCTATACTTATATGCTCTATCGGCTATCCATTCTTGTATACTTATTTGTTAAGTACACCAATTTGTCTGTATGTGATTTCACTATCCTTTATCTTTTACGTGTCTTTATAATACAAGAAGGCTAGTTAAGTGTTCTTGTCCGGCCTCTCTATCTTCACCTCTGTTCGAAGGCTTATCTCTTAGAAAACAAATTGAAACTTGTACCTCTGACTTTTCATTCTGTCTTATTCTATATGTGAGGCTATTACACTATATATAAATACTCCTCCTCCGTTCGCAATTGAAAGACAAGAGCCATAAAAGACAAAATAGGCCATCCTTTCACTTTCTTCTTTCTTCTTCGTAGTAGTATCATCTTCAGTCACCATTTTTGTGAGCTTTGAGAGCTCGATCACCACCCTAGCCACCACCATCATCACCATCAACCACCACCATCATCTTTTGGTCGCTTGGCCAGCCCACCAACCACCGTCGCCATCAGCCGCCATCGCCACCATCACCGCGTACAACCACGAGTAAAACCGAGAACCACCGAGACCGTAATCTTTTTCGGAGCTTCCATCAAGCCCCTCGGAGCCGTTACGCTGCCCACCGTTGATGTCGTTAGGATCGTGACGTTTCCACGGCGGTATAGGATCAATCCGTTCTTGAAACCGACGTCTCGAAATTTCATAACGTCAACGTTTGGTAACAAACTTTCGACCCCTTTATACGTTCCGTTGGTCCATATTAAATTTCGAGAATTTAACACCACGTACGTATGATATAAATGAACACTTTTCATTTATAAGAAAGTACCAAAAACAGGATGTTATGCTGTCAAAATAAAAGCCTAAGTAGCGATGTTATAATGGTTATATATATTTCTTATACTAGCAATGGGGCCGCGCGATGCGCGACGATTATATGACGGAAACTTTATTTTAGTATAATGAATAATAAAATGTACAAGTCGCGTCTTAAATTTTTCGTCTCATTTCCCTCTTTCCTGGGGGTATTTTTGTATGTTTCTATTGGTGGGTGATGTGTAAGTAATTCATACAATGTACCCACTACATATAAAGAGGCCTATGAAACACTTTTGATTAACATGGCCTATGTAAGTCTGTTCAAACATGGAAATGCTTTTCATTTCATTTCCATTGAATAAGTTTAGGAAACACTTTGGAGTAGAGAATATTTTAACTCTTTCGTCCTAAAGATACTTAGCCACTATCCAACCTATAAGTCAACAATTGAAACATTGCGCATAACACTACACATCGGCACAATACCTCTTTTGACCCGGAACCTGAAAACGGAATCAGAAAAAAAACATAGAATTAGCAATTGGTGAACATGAATAATATATTGCGAGGAAAGGAACTAACCGGATTGAACCCAAACACCTCGAACTGTCGATAGAGAGGTCGTTACAACCCTAAGCATGGTTCTTATAATCATATATTCAGTTTGAGGCCAAAATGTGCATTCTTATAAAAATCAAATGTAGCAAGACCTCAGAAATAGTTCCCCTACTTCCATTGGTAACCATCCATCTATTTGACTCATTTGCCTCAAATGCCTAGCATGAAAAAAAAAATCAAATTAAATTATCAATTTTATACGATGTTTTCTCTCTAAAACATTCTTACAAACAGTATAATCACACGGGATTTAATCTGAGCACTCATAATATATCCACCATTAGAGAGCCTATAAAAGCTCCAATTGGCACTTGGTCTCTGATACAAAAAACAGGAATGCGCATCAAGCTTACGTTAACAAATTGATAGCTGATTTTGAAAGGAACGATTAAAGAAACATACTTACCATAAGTGTTTATAATCCACTTGTTGATTTGCAACAGAATAACGCAAAAAGGTAGGGATAGTATATGTTGAATGAGCGATGCTGAAAGTTTAAGCAACGGAAAAAAATAAATTATGATGCATGTATGATTGGTTGGAAAAATCATGATATCATACGTCTTATGGGATGACATCTTATGCTCTATGGGTTCAAGGTAAGTCTTTTTTGAGAATCGCTGACTTTGAAAATGGTTAAGCTATTAAGCCCAATGGGGTTCCATCTTAAAACCAATTGGCAATAGGAGGAGTAATCTGTTGAGTTATATATTAGTCCAATTTAGATGGACATATTCTAACACGCCCCCGCATGTGCAACGGGGGGAATTGGCTCAGTTGACATTTGGACAACGCAACGGGGCGGGCCCAGGATCGAGAGAGGTCGTTAGGCAAGTGGCCCTGATACCATATTAAGCCCAGCGGGGTTCCATCCTAAAACCAATTGGCAATAGGAGAAGCATTCTGCTGAGTTATATTTATTAGTCCAATTTAGATGGACATATTCTAACATAAACTACGTAATGAACCTTTCTCTCCAATTGAATAGTAATTTAGTCCCAACAATGAATGGGCTCCATAGTTTTGTCCTTGTTTCCAAGAAACCATTCTTATACAGACTCCTCATCTAGAAAGTTAGTTAATTTACACTACTTAGTCTTATATGAATTATAAAATATAATGATCTCTTAACTATAACAATCATGAACTATTTTCCATTGTATTTCTTCATATCTTGAATAACCCATTTTTTAACACGAGACTCATTGGTAGGTTCTGATGGGTTTTGTTTCCAGTTTGTCACTCAAAATAATGGCATGGAAAAAATTGGACAAATATCAATATGGGTTACCTATTTGTGTTGCAAAACGATTTTGATATTAAGAATTTAAAGTAGTACCTCATAATGTTATTTAGTGTTTGGCCCTCCATATCAGTCATATCAATTTGACTAAGTTTAGCTGTCCATAAAGAAAGAAAAGAGAACGAAAAGATGGAGAAATGACATTTCGGTTATTTTTCATTGGCCAGGTGTCAAAAATAAAATGCACAACTAAGCATTGTTGTCATGCAATCGCATTACAAAAGAACACATGGAATCTCGGAATGGTAAGAAAAGTTTATAAATAACAATGGAAATTTAGTAAATATTTAAGAAGAACATGATTTTTATGGAATCCACTATTTTTTAAATGTTCAGCTGTCGACAATAAAACGCACAACTAAGCATTGTTGCCATGCAATCGCATTACAAAAGAACACGTGGAATCTTGGAATGGTTTGCAAAGTTAATATATAACAATGGCAATTTAGTAAATATATAAGAAGAGCATGAAACGTTTTAAAATTAAATTAGTTTATAGATAAAAACTAAATATAAGAGCAATTGCTATACTCGTGAGGCCCTTGGACTGCCTACAATTTATAAACCAGGTTTCGCTTAAAAAATAATAAAACGAAATTAGAAAAGTTTGATTGTTCACAATTAGACCTGTCAGTCGGGTCGGGTCAGGCGAGTTCAGGTTCGGTTATTTCGGGTTCCGGTTCGTTATGGGTCACGGGTAAATCGGGTTGGGTTATAGCGGGTTTTCAGTCGGGTCGGGTTGACCAGCGAGTCTAATAATATTTATATTTAATTATAATATATTATTTTTATTTAATTTAATAATAAAATATGTTATTAGTTTCTATTAACATTAATTTTTAATTAAATAATAATATTTATATTTAATTATAATATATTATTTTTATTTAATTTAATAACAAAATATATTATTAGTTTCAAATTAAATTTAAAAAGTTCTATAAATATACTAAATCGGTCAACCCAATGGGTTTCGGGTTTCAACCCAACGAGTTTTGGATTTTATCGGGTTCGGTTTATTTTGGGTTTTAGGTTCAAATTTTCGGGTCTTGACCCTAAAATTATCAGGTGGATCGGATCGGTTTAGCGGGTTATGTCAGTTTTTGACAGGTTTATTCACAATTGTTTCATTTAATGAAGAAGGCTATTATATTTTTTATAAGAATTTTGTGGTTAATTAAGCACACTTTCTTCACTACGGTCACTTTATGGACTGTTGGAATGAAAAGAAATGGAAAGTCAAAGGTGCGCTAAATTTGTAATGGCACTTTAGTAGATATCATTGAAATAACATATTTTTTAAGGAATTCTACTATTCTTAGTAAAATCTTACACGCTTTTAGAATAGCAATGATATAAGAAAATAACTCGTTACCTTTCTTAAAGACATTAAAAAGTAAATAAATAATTAAAGAGTTTATTCGAAAAATTTCTTTTTGATTGGTATTATATTTATTCTTACCAGGAAAGCTATAAGGATTCAGCTTTATCGTCTTGATCGGACCTAAGCTCACTTTTCAAGGCAAGTGGGTGGTTCACCCTTTTCTGAACTCGATATCTTTAAACTCTGTTTTAGATATGATTTTAAATCATGTTCAGTATGAACTTTGGAATAATCGATAATCAGGAACCTGTGTTCCGTTATCATCTCTATTTTGGGAATACTTGTTTGCTAAATAACCGAAATTAGGTTTATTTACTACTTAGATTTAACGATTGTTCGTTATCTCATATTATTCGTACTGCTAGTACTGTTTAGGGTCGTTGATTGTGCTCTTATGCGTTTCAAGAGTCTCCTTTGAGATCTCTTTGTTGTGGATAGGTTTTAGAACTAGGGATCTCGGGGATATGCTCTGAGAGTCTCTTTATAACTGTATCGGGTGGTATACTTTGGTATCTTCTCCTGATATTGGTCATGACCTACTTTCTCAACAATTCGTGAGAAAGTGAAGGCACTTTGAATGCTTAAGGAATTTTATTCCTTTCTGTTGTCGGTATAAGTCTCACTGGTTGAGCATCGACATTTAAAAATCTATAATTGTAATGCAAAGTTTTATGACTAATAAAAGACTAGTGTCTCGGGCATAGTAAGGATAATCTGCAGGGTGGTAAAGTACAACTTGGAAACACCACTTTGGCCCCTCGCTATGAAAGTTCCCATTTTCCACTCTGGAGATGCACAACACGTATGCTATGAGGGTGGTTATGGATCTGATTAGTCGATGGATGCACCTTTTAAAATAAATGTGTGTTAATAATATTCCCAACAAATATCCAAACACATTATCGTTCTTAGGAACTACTTTTGCTGGTTTCCTAATTTCTAAACCTTTAATAGGTTTACCACATATTCAGAATATTGCCATCTGCTCTCTATAGTCCTTTGGACTATTATACCTTTACCCATTTAAGTTCGGGTTATGGTATTAAAATGTATTGGCCTTATCTTTGTGGACCAAAACACATTCTCCTATTTGCTTAGTCTCTTGGAAGACTAATACCCTTGCTTCTTCCCGGTTTCGTTCGGCTGGTATTTCTCGTTTCTACGAAAATATCAGGTTGTAGGGAGAAGACTAGAAAAGTTAAAGCTTGAAGGCCACATAAGGAAAGAAGGAAGGAAGGAAGCTTTGGAAGGCGTGATGTCTCCACACAAGCGCTTCCAGGATTTTGAAAGTAATTTCAGAAACAAGGATTCTTGTTTTATATATTCCGCTGTAAACTCTTGTAACCATGTTTATGAATATAAGACGATCTGTTTTATCAGATTTTGTTGTTTAAACATGTCTTTATTCATTTTTGGTCACTTAAGCCTCAAAGGCCTTGGACGGGAAGTCTGAGTCCGCCGACAGTAACATCCTATTATAAGTCTGTAAAATAGGGGTGTTACATTTTCTATAAGATATTTAGTTACCCCACACTCTAGAAGACTAAAAACTAGAGAGTATTTTCCTCTTATTAACAAAATCATCTACATGATTCAAAGAAAAAATGTTACTAGGTTGTCTTATGCATGGAGGGCAAAGTTATTAAGAGCCTGATTGAATGAGTTCTTAACTTTTGAATGCAAGCTCTATTTCTACCCAAAGTTGTTGTAAAAAAATTGAGGGAGTTTGTAGGTCCTACTTGTGGTCAAGAAGCTTTGAGAGCAAGAGGTGTTTGGTAGCTTGGAGTAAAATCTGTAGCCTGATGAGGTATTTTCGGTGGTCGTTATACCTATCAAAGAACCTAACTTAACCAAACTTAGTAGAATGGTAAGTAAGGGTCGATCCTACAAAGACTCGTGTATTTATGTTGTTACTTGCGTGCCAAGTAAAGTAAATATGGGGGGTTTTGAATGAATTTCTAATTCTAAGATGCAAACTAAAAACTAACTATGAATGCAAATATGATTGTAAGAAACAAGTATGAGAAAAGCGTGTTCAATTAGTTAAATCCATCATAGATATGCTTATTGATCATTGATTCTCAATTCACTTGAATAATCTATCGTGGATTATTATCCAAGACTTTATATTTAGTTGAAAGAGCTAACAGTCTGAACAACCCTAATCATCTAACAACCTAGAACAACGTCTAGATTCAATTAAATGACAGTTTTAAGTTCAAAGTATCGATAGAAACAAATACTTGACGCAAACAACTAATCAAGTTATATGTGGTTTATTCCCTTCTACAATTGAATAGCCCGAACGGGTCTAAACAATTATAGTTGCTACTTTATCTAATCAATCCCGAACGGGACTTAATCAGGATAGTTGTAGATTAACCTAGAAATATTATTAGGTAGCTAATCTAACAAAACCCTAGATAAACTTTGATTCAATTAAGCACAGGGAATAAAACCTATTCAAGTTAATGAGAATCAATCAAACCTCACAATAATATGCAATCTATGATTTCAATAACTAGTTAAACACAATGAATTTAGCAATGCATAATTAAATTAAAGAAAAACTTACAAGAGGTTCAAAGGTTGCTCTCTTTGAGAAAACTCTCTCCAAAGAAACCCTTACCTCCAAAATTATGATCTAAGTTATGATAAAGATAGACTAACAAGAGTTTAAATATGTCTTCAAACAACCCTAAAAAACCCTACTAACAAGCACATATCCGGACAAATAAACAACCAAGCCCAATAGCAAAGCCCAAATGTCGTCGGCTCATGTCTCCGCATAAAATCCCAATTGCGCGGGTTGACATCATAATGCGCGGCCGCACTTTTACATGCTAACCCGCGCAATTGCCTCGGTTCAGCATTTAGGTGACACTTCAGAGGATGTTTTGACCCCCTTTTAGTTAGAATTTGGACTCGGAGTAAAAATACGAATTGCAGCTCTTTGAATTATCTTTCCAATTATACCAAATTCAACTCCATCCGACCACTATAACTCCCAAACCAAGCATTTCAAGATAGAGGTGTCAAAACAATAACTCCAATGCAAGCCCGGGTTTAAGCGTTTTTATCCCTCAAGATCTTGGGCCTTAGCTCTTCCAATCTTCACTTGCACCACTTTAAGCTTCATCTTCATCCTCCATAATCATCTAAGATCCATCCCGTCCATGCTTGTTTACCTAAAGATCTGCAAAACCGAACAAAACAAGCGCAACTACCCGAAAACACTAGATCCTAGAAACTAACCTAAAACTAACTAAAACTAAGTAAAACTTATGCGAAACCAACATAAAACATGCATCTAAACTACACCTATATGCAAGCTATCATAGCCCTTTTGAAAGAGGTTTGAATTTCAAAGAAATCTTAGCCAAGAGCAAGACTATTTTTTCAAGCTTGGCTATGATATTCATTTGAAGAAGAATAATCTTTGGATTGTTTGGGCTGAATAGAACTTTGTGAGAAGCTAAAAAATTTAGAGCATTAATGATACGAGCGAGAAGACAAGGCTTGTCATACGTATCATTTCAAAATACAACAAAGAAACAAGCACTCGAGATCATAGAGGAAAGCTCAGGCTAATGGAAAACAAAAGGAATGACCAAGCTTTCCCACCAAATATGAGCTTAGACATTGAAGTTGTGGTTTTACACCTTTGCCTTGCAATGCTTCGTTCGAAAGCTACGATTAACATTTCAAGGTCATTTTGGTGTCATCGGAAATCTAACTTGACGAACTACATTTTATCTTTTTACTCCAAGTCTAAATTTCAACTCAAAGGGGGTCAAAACTATGAAACAATGAAGCTTAGCGTCAGATTCCAACTTAGGTCGTGCGCCATGTGCACGATCGTGCACCAACATCAGTTTCCAGCTGAGGTCGTGCATCCAGCATGCATGATCATGTGTCAAGGCTCAATTAACGTTACGGGTCTTGCACCTTTGTTTCTGTGTGGGCCTTATCTTGTTGCGAGATTTCTTTCCTTATGTGGAAGACTTGTCTTATATATTTTACCTAGTTTATTTATATAAGATAACTTTATTATATCTTTAGCTTTATTTATTATTATTTTGTAAGGATATTTTTCCTATTTAATTGAATGAAACTCTAAAGAAATGGAATAGTAGTTTTACATACAAAAATTAAAGAACACTTTTTGTCTGTTCTATTGAAAGTGAGAAGCTTTCAACTAAGGATTGCAAGAAGCGGATTCGGATTGATTCAAGACTCATGAGATTCAGGTTTAGAGTTATTCCACTTTGTCTGCAAATTCAACTTATGACATTCAGATTAAGTTTCATACTTCCATTCAAGATTGTTTTCATGAGATTCGGACATAAGAAGATTGAAAACACATCTACTCCAACTAAGAACAATTAGCCCGGCCCTAGGACGAGAGATTCATCACCAATTGATATTATCTTCTAATAATTCTTGGATTTTGAAACAAATCCTTAAGCTTAGGAACAGTGTTCTTTTGTCTCTCAATCTTTTTTCTAGCCAAATGGAGAATTGGCCAAGTAACTCTCTTATTTTTCTCAAGAAAAATAGGAAGCTTGATTGTGTTGTTGTTTATGATATGTTGAGGAATCATGTTAATAAGATCGAATGGTGTTGTGGAACGGTATTCAGTCTAGGAAATGGAGAGTGATCATCTTGTTGGCTTCGTTGAATAGACTACCAACTACTAAGAAGCTACAATTAAGAGGTTTAATTGATAATTGTCAATGTGTTTTATGTGGGCAAGAGCAGGAAGATGAAATTCATATTTGATTCAAATGCTCTTTTTATTAATAGAGTGACAAAGCAGGTTTTAACTTGGGTTGGTGTTCAAAACAGATTTCAATCTCTAGTGGATTAGTGGAATTGGTTTGCTAGCTCTAAGGCTAGAAACATCTTCCAAAATAATTAAGATTATGGCTTTTATGGGGATTGTATATCAAGGGCCAATCCTGACACTTGTGCTCAAACAATCATATAAAATTTCGACCAAAAAAAAACAATCATAGAAAATTGCAAGTCGAGAATGATCACAAAAATGAAACTAATCGGGAGAAGAGGTGATGCCATGAGATAAAGACTTCATTTTTTATTTTTCTTTTCATTAAACAACAATAAGATTATCAATTTTATGAAATAATATCATTGCTTGGTTAGAAATTTAAAATAAATACTAGTTTTATATGATATCTATGCTTCAAATTGTCTTCAAAATAGGTGTATATATATATATATATCTATTCTTTTAGAGTTAAATATTTTTAAAGTAGACATAATTAAGTAATAAATAACGGTATAAAAATTATGTTATGGAGAATCGAATATAATGTTAAATTTTCAAAATAAGCATGTAAATCCATTAAGTCAAGCTATATTTAATATTTTTATTTAAAAAATTAAAAATACATTTCGGTTTTGTCGGTTAACCGAGAATATATCAATATACCGAACCGTAACTGATACATAAAACCATAAAATATATCGGTTCTGTTTCGGTTATTTACAAAAATACCTTGTACTTTTCTAACAAAACCGATCCAGACATGGCCGAATTGAGCAGAATTTTAAATGGGACCAGACCGGAGTAATGCAATCGGCCCGTCCAAATCCCGCTTTCCTTGTCTTTCGCACGCACCACCTCCGCCATTATTCCATCTGAAGTGAACCTCCTTCTCCTTCTAGAATCTCAACCATCTTCTCTCCACTTCCAAAGTTTCAAATTTCGGCGGCACGAATTCCTCAAGGTGAGCTTCTTGCCAAATGAAGAAAATTTAGGTCTAAACAAGTTGCTTCCACTTCGTTTCAAGTTGATTTGTATGAAGAGGGTTGTCTGGATCTAGTTGCTCTGAGATTTGTTGATGTTCTTTTATCGAATTTTGATTGATTTGGAGATACATTAGCAGTATTCTGACTGCCAGTTTTGTTAATCACCCTAGATTAGCCCCTTTTGCTTGTCTTAAACCTCACATTTTACGATTATACTCGTTCAGGGCGTCGAAATTAGCGAAAAGGAGCATTTAACTAGCTTTCATTTGTGAATGCGCTGGCCTCTGATGTTGCCGATTTTGCGGTGATGAAATTGTGCAGTGGATGGCGTTGCCTTCTCCTACTACTTCCTCTGTTATTCTTGATTTCTCATCTATTATCCAGTAACTTTACCTCCTTCTCATTTTTATATTTTTTCAAAGTAATTTTAGTGCATTATGTGGTTATGATTTATGTTTTTGGTGTTCTGTATAGTTTTAGAATTGCATCATATAAGCAAGTCGGAAGATCTATCAAAGAAGCGGAGTGCAAAGTTTGATCATCTGGTTATAGGCCCAGCTGATGGCCAAGGCCTGAGAAACCGTTTGTAGTGCCAAGGTTGAAAGAATCTTCCTTTTTCAAGATATGATGTGATGTCTGAGGATGTTGTGATTATCACTCAAGTAGGAATGGATTATGGACGTAAATAAATGATAAGGGTGAAATTTTTGTTGAATCCAAACCCCATTTGTTGTTCCTAAGATTGTGTCTCTCTTAACCTAGGCTCCATAGGTCTTGGGTTTGATCTTCCTAGTTTTGGAATGTGTTTCCTGAATCTGACAACATGAAAGTTTGAGACATTATTATGTTGAATTCCAGTTTATGTAGTATCTTCATGTTACTATATTGATAGCATTTTAAATAGTTATCTGACCTTTTCTTCATGTTTCATTTGTCTGGCAGGAACTAAAGCCCTAAACAAGACTCGCTTTTCAAGCTCTGCTCATGTCTCTAGTTCTGAAAAGAGCATCGCATTTGTCACTGTTTTCAGCATTTATAATGCCACTAATGGAGATGCAGATAGATTTTCTTCCAACATGGTAACTGTTAGGAAATCCTCATTCACTAAGTACGAGAGGTCAATGGCTATTTTAAATACATATATTAATTTCATTCAGGTACATAATCTTTTCATTGCCAACAAAAGAGCATCTCAATAGGTTGATGTATTATCTGTGGAACATTTACAAGGAATTCCCTGCACTTGTAATGATTTTGATTTTCCTTCACCTTGCATTACAGCTTGCTAAAAGCCTTGAATTTAATTAGTATTGATATCCTCCAAATTATTCATGGAAATATATGGCATGTCATGTGATCAAGCTTGTTCTTAAAATTAGTGTAAATTCATTCCAAAATTTACACTAATTTTAGTGGAAATATATGGCATGCGATGTTGTTGTTGTCATTCCAAAATTTAATATGTACTTCTTGTGGGAGAAGTTCTTCTGACCTTTGATGTTTGTTGTCTTTGGTGTGGCAAACGTCGACTTCTTTCATGTCTTGTTGCCGTGAAAGGTTAACCAATTTGTTTAAAAGATTAGTGTAGAATTTTAAACTTTCCATGTAACACCAAGCTCTTGTTCTGAAAAATCGATAGTATTTGACCGATTGCAGGTGACTATGCCCCCAAAGTAACATATTTGCTCTTACGGATCCGGCATCTGATCTCCATATGGCTAGAGAAAAGGTGTTATCATATCCCATTCCGGGAGATTATTCACGAGAAACATTGATGCTTCAGAGAATCAAGTCTTACATTGTAAGGGATTTTTGTATTGGTTAGCTCAAGAATTATATTTCTTCTTGCTACATTTTTTCAAACATGTTTATGAACATAACTTTTTTTTCCTTTACAAAAATAATTGTAAGGTTTGTCTAAAATATTTATCTGATGAGGGACACTGAATAGTGTTGAATATTTCTCGTCAGGATTACATTCGTCTATCCATACATTAGAATTTCTTTTGCATGGTGGGGAAAGAGATTAGGAATTTGTTATGTGCTAAGCGTTGCTATGGTTAACTAGAAATGTCTTAATTAACATTTACAAACAAGCTCGTAACTGATCGGAGTGCTTGCCATTTGTAGATCTGAAAGATTGATGACGTATGTTCAACAGTACACGTGAGCTGTGCAGAAAGATTGTACTGAGAAAGAATTAGGTGTGGCAGAACTATGTTGCAGCTTAGCAGTTTTGCCTTTTCTTGTATCATGTACTACTGCATGACATTTGAGAGACCCTTTGTGCTAACTAGTGAACTATAAAATTGTTAAATGTTTAAATTTTAGAGGAACTGGCGTTAATTGAATTCTTGTCCTAATAAATGAGATGAAATAAATACTGACTGAACATAATGTGATTGACGGTTTGATAGTTCATGTGTGTAGGCCTTCCTTGATGCAAGAGAAGACAAACTGTCCAAGAAGAAAAATGAGAGAACTTGTCATTACATTTTTACTGATTCAGATATAGCAGTGGTCAATGACCTAAGTCAGATATTTGATGAATACTCAAACTTTGATGTGGCTCTTACCTTCAGAAATAACAAAGAGCAACCTCTAAATGCAGGCTTTATTGCTGTTCGAGGCACTCTGGAAGCAGTACAAAGGTGTGTAGTAAGAAAAAGTTTAGTATACCAGTATAGTAATTTTGATCTTGATCCTTTTGCCAAATCCTTTAATTGTAGCCCATGTTTTTATCCAGAAATAAAAGTGTAGAGACTAAAACATCATAAATAACAGCACTCCAAGCTTTAATTATAGGCTCTACAGTTCAAGAAGTGTGGAGAAAATAACCAATTCTAAGGCACATGCCTTCTTCTAGCCAAATTAACAAGTTTACTGTCTTCTTGACTGGTGAGAAATAGAATTCACCTTTTTCTGCTATGGTTGCAGCGCCAAGGCTTTTCTGCAAGAAGTGCTGAAAGCATATAGTACGATGAACGCTTCTCGGATATTAGGTGACCAATTAGCACTCGTTTGGGTTGTGAAGTCCCACCTGTCTCTTGATTCAAGGAGATTCACAAAGCCTTCAGCTATTGTGGAAGAGCTTCACGGCTTTTCTGTACTATTTTTACCATGTTCTGTTTACAACTGGACACCCCCAGAGGGCGTTGGCCAATTTCACGGGATGCCGTTGGATGTAAAGGTATGATGCAGGAGTAAATCATGGTGTAAAAGCTGAATTCACTTTGATCATTGTTCTTATCACTGGTTTTCAACTGTGTACTTATATTAACGGTAGTTCATTTCAAGGGCTCAAGAAAACGGCTCATGCTTGAGGCTTGGAACTTGTATAACTCTACTCACAAGATGATATGTTATGCCTTGTTTTAGCCAGCGGAAGAACCAAATATGATTTTTGAATGCTAATATGGAGCCTAACCTGTGATCGAGCTAGATAATTTGGTATGCTAATAGGATAGGATTCTTTTGCTCCATGACTTGGGAAAATATGGAGCTGGAAGTTGAACAGAGATGTTCGTATTGCTCCATAATGTAGCTTACTCTTTAAATTACAGGGTTTGGAAAGTTGTGGGAGAATTATTTGCAAGATTAGGAGGCATTTGTAACACAATATGTTTCCCTTGTTTTGTTTGGTTTTGTAAAAGTGGGCTTCCATTGATTTCTCTTTACGAACTTTGTAAGATAACATTCATTTCTCAATCTCTAAGCATCACTACTAAGGGCAGAATACATCAACAGATCTCTGTACTTACACTTTTTTTCTTATTGGACCCCTGTACTAAAAAATGTTCAAACAGACTCATGTATTGCCTCCAATTTTGCCTATTGAACACTTTCAATCTTATTTTCCTTCCAGTGTACATCACACGCCTTATGTGTCATGTTATTTTGCCAAATAAGCCAAAATGGTCAAATACGTACATGTTATTTTGCCTATTGAACACTTTCAAGTCTTCACGCACCTTATGTAACATGTACGTATTTTGCCAAAATAACATGTATGTATTTGACCATTTTGGCTTATTTGGCAAAATAACATGACACATAAGGTGCGTGATGTACACTGGAAGGAGAATAAGATTGAAAGTGTTCAATAGGCAAAATTGGGGGCAGTACAGGGATCTGTTTGAACATTTTTTAGTACAAGGGTCCAATAGGAAAAAAAGTGTAAGTACAGGTGCCTGTTGATGTATTCTGCCCACTACTAAGTACTGAATACTGTGGCCACATACATTGATGTTACATAGGGAAACAACCATATACACTATTATAAACTCAATTTTCAAGCGTTTGTTTTGCTTGAAAATGACATTCCTAGCAAGTGAACTGTTTTTGGCTGTTAAATGACATTCCTACGGCGGCGACCTTCTTTTCTCATGAACAATTTTCAACCTAGAGTTATCTTTCAAGTTTCGTCTAGATTCGGTGCATCATCGTTGAGATCAAAACTGGTCCTTCCAACCACCACACTCGTACACTGTTGCAACTGCGAAGCAACGGGCAGAATCTTGTGGGTCTCACTTGATGGTGGTGCAACTGTGATTGCCTGATCATGCTTCTTGTTGCATTCTTCTGGTAAAGGCGTAGCTGTTGCCTCTGAGCTGCTGCCACCACCATGTCCGGCCCCGTCTTTGGACCCATTTCCACTAGCTATCATAGCAATACAAAAAAAAAAGGTTGATACGAGAATTTAAGACTTATATGAAGGACATGGTTCACATGCTAAAACTAAAGGAAATACAGTTTAAAATCCAAACCAAGTTCATGTAGGTTAGGAACTGTTTAGAATGAGGGGCCAAAGTTTAACTATCCTAAAGGCAATTTACCAAATAAATTAACATAAAATGAACAGTTCAAAGTAGATAACCAACATAGATTTTGCAACTTTTTTTGGCAACCAAATCAAAAAGAAATTGAGGTATGAAAAAATGGTCCATCAGAAGGAAAAGAATACCTGGTTGGGGGATCGGAGTTGAATGTATTGAGGTGCTTGGAGTTGTGATAATGGATGAGCTTCCGGCTCCCTTCTTCGTCTTAGTCTGCAATCAAAAGCGTATGTTTCAGTTGTCCATTAAATAAACAAAAAATTAGCAAAGTTCTGCATGCTGCCAAAGATAACTGAAAACTTGTCATTGCTGCCTTTTACTATACCTCAACTTAATTTATACAAATACTGTTAATCTTACAACACTATCCAATGCAGATAGCAACCTATACTTTTGTGGAGGTAACATGCCAATAATTGCATACCTTTGCATTTTCTTCACAGTACTTTACAGCATGGGAGATTCCTGAGCAGCGCCCATGCAATAATGTATAAGCCCACAACAAAAGTTTCCTTGGCATGGTTACATCAAGAGCAATACCTTCTGATCCTGGTTGGAAGATTCCAGAAGCAGCTTGTCGGGCTGGGACCCAATAGAGATTAACACCTCCTGAAGATACGACAACAGACGAGCTATCTCGATAAAAGCTGTAGGCAGATCTAAGAAGAGAGGTTGCAGCCTCTGTGTTTTCTTCGGACACTTTCTTGATTATAACATTCTTGATCTTGGACAACAGTGGGTCCCATTTTGTTTCGAGATTAGTCAGGTGGGTGGGATTGCCAAAAGATGAACTCCACAATTCACTTGTCTGTAGATCAACACAAAGAAGCTGGCTACACTCTAGATCGCTCTCTAATGGGTTAATTGGTTGAGACTCAATTGAAGGTCCTGAAGGTAATGGTGTGATGGAAGACAAATTAATTATGAGAGTCCGGCACCAAGCCATGGAAGCATGTTTGCAAACTCTGGCACAATTGCTATTTGAAAGTTTAGGATTTTTGAAGCGTTTTCTAATTTTCTCATTGATTCCTTCAAGTACCTCAAGCTTTGCATTTGTCTCCAAAGAATATATATGTTGGTGGAGATACCTGAAACAGAAAAGGAAACAAAAAATAAGATCTTACATCATTCCAAATGCTAATAAAAGTCTTATGAAAATTAACATGGATCCTTTTTTGTGATTAAACGCTGTACAACTAGAAAAAGAACCTTGGAAACAAGATTCACGATCCAAGGAAAGCAAATTACCCATATAAACTGCTCTCTGATAACTCCGGGCATTTGATCTCAGGTAAACTGCATATATCTGGCCATAAGCAACCTTGCTCCATGAACAAAGAGAACATCTTCTCTAGTATTTGCTCAGGAGTGCTCCTTCCAGCAGCAGGAACAGGAAAGGCCGAAACTGATTGCATGGATGAGATAAGACCCTTTAAGTACCTTCCAAGTGCTACAGGAATCATGTCTTCTAGACACAGTGAGAACTGCATTCAGAACCTTAATCATTATTATAATTTCAAATTTCACATAGAGCAAATGAGAAAAATATCTCTATGAAAGAAGCTTGTTTGAAGCATTGTACTTTATATATCAAAAGAAAATTGTATCCCATTTAACAGGCTAGAGCTTTCTTCCAAAAGAAGTTCAACTGCTGTGCACTTTAGCACACCAGGAAGCAACTGTATTGATCCATGTTTTATGTATTAAAGATGGGATCCTACATGGATACTCCTATGATTTTCCCCCCCATTTTTCATAAACAAGGATACTTAGATTCTTGAGAAATGATTTGAATTTATTTATACAAATGAACTTGCACAATACCATTAAATTTGGTAATAGCAGAATAAATAGCAAAGAAGGTGTGTTACCCTCTTATCTGATCGAATGGATATGTATGCTCGATCAAGAGTATAATTATCTCCAGACTCTTCAAGAAGTCGCAAATAAAATAAAAGGTACTTCCTTATGCAAGTTATGAATTTTCTGGAACTTTCTGATAAGTTGACTTCAAGGGCCCTTTTGTTTCCAGCCACCCCAGGTGTTTTGCGCCTGTAAAAGGTTGCAAGTACGCAGATAAGAATTTGAAAAAGCATATTCCTCAATCAAATTCTAATTCTCTCCAAGTTCTTCTTGATGCATGAGCAACTCACAGATGCTAGTTAAATTTGAGGGGTAAATTACAAAATACTAGATATACATTCATACAGGAAATTGCCCATTATCCATACTTCGCAAGCAATTCAGACCCTAAACTCATTGTATCATTAATACAGTATTGAGATGAGTATAAAATGTCCAAAAAACTCCTAATTTACACATTTTCCATGTTTGTTTGTTAATATGTGAGGGTATTATGGACATTTCACACTCTTTCCTAACATTTTAAAGAGAGCTAAATAATTATGAACATTGAATTGATAACAAAATATTGTTAACAGATGGTTAAATGTATTTTTCGTTAATGGGTGCTTTTTCATGTTAAATGAGAGGCGTTTTTTGTACACTGCCTTTGAGATGGATTTAGTCCCCATATCAATTTAGGTGCATTCTAACTAAATTCAGTTATTATTGTCACATAGCTGAATTTCAGTTTTTCTTGGGTCTATCGGGCGTACCCCTTTCCCTTGGGCAGGGGTACCCCCATCTTGACCCCCCAGATTCCGCTCTAGCGGAGCCTCACTGGGTCAATGATGATGATGATGATGATGAGAGGCGATTTTGTGTAGTTTCCCCAAATTTGAAAGAAACTACTGAGGACAGAGAAACATCACACAGAATCAGGGTTGATATCTTACTTTCCTTTCTTGATCATTCCATCAATCTCCCACATGTTGATGGTAAAAGATGAGCGAGATGACTTGAAGCAAAAAGAGAGTTCATCCTTTGCCTTGTCTAAATCACCACTTCTCCCCCTTTTGTAATATCCTCGAGCAAGCATGTATCTTGCCTTGTGAAAATGCTTTAGATCCCCTTCAATGCATATTTCAAGAGCAGAAAGGCAATCACTATAAAGCATCTCCCACACATTATCTAACAAGCGGAATTTCTCACGCTTTTGCTCATCAATATTAGCTTCAGAGGATATGCCCTTGTCATCTTCTTGAATCGGTGTTTTATCAAGGGACATTCCGTCAAGCACGTTAATCGCCGCTTCTTTCGTGGACTGGTCGAAGGAATACGCTGCAGCCATCTAATAGGAAGTTTATTGTCAGCTTAACAAATAAAGCCAACAAGATACAAACTACTATAAACTCTTAGCACTTTAAAAGTTCAAGATCATGTACAAGTGTCAAGCAAGCTCATAGTGATAGAATAAAGAATACCTTCAGAGATTCTAAGTCCTGCCTATCACATGTATATAGTAACTTCAAGCGTGAAGCATGGATCCTATAAACTGGATCTACTGCAGATGGATTTAAAGCAATAGCCTTATCATAATAAGAGAATGAGGATTCTGGAGAGTGTTTAAGCTTTTCAGACAGTTTCCCCAAATAATATGCATGGGACCAATCCTGCCTACAGAAAAAACATCTGATCAGAATTAAATTAACTACCAGAAATATAGATAGTAGAAGCCTGTATGAGAGAGATACTTCTGTGCAAAGGCCCTGTGGAAATGCTTCATTGAATTCTGACAAAATGTCATCCAAACTGCATCCTTTGTAGGTGAAACACTTCGCTGGTCATAAAATGGTACAACATTCTGAATGCCATCATAGTAAACCAATGCCAAAAGCTCATGTATCTCACCCTGTAATAAAATGGCAAATCAGAGAAAGGCATCTCCAGAGTTAAAAAAATTGTTTCAGATGTATTAGAAGAAAGATTGTGCAAGCACACACTTCTTTTATGAAGTGCATTCAGAATTTGCAAAGGTGAAAGGGGAAAACAAGAGAGGGCAAAATATAACAAAGGGCACACCAAATGCATTGCATGCATGCAGCACAACTCACCCACATTCAAAACAAAGAACAAAATAACAATAATAATTCAGACCAAACCTATAGCACTTTTGATAAGCAAGCAGGAACAGTTTGTACTCTAAATTCATTATTATCCCAAACAAAGCTCCATTCAACTTCTTTCAATGAATCATGACAAACTTGATTTGTAAGAACTATTGATGTATACAAAAAATTATGTTCAACACGATCATTTATAATTTTACCTGTTCATCCGATGTCTTTGCTAGAGCTAAGCTCATTAATAGGCAACGCCGACTTCTTCTCCTGCTTATTTCAACTCTCTCAGGTAAATTTGCATCCTTCCTCCATCCAGCTACATTCACATGTTTGCTTCCATCATTCAACAACAGGTCCACCTCCTGTTTAAAAAGTGCAAGGAATAAAAGTTCCATTTCAAAGTTACAGCAACATTAGACAGGAGTGGAAAGTAAACAATAACAAAAATATGTTGGAAGACAGAGAGGAATCAAACCGAAACTCCCTTGGCCACAATCACTTAAACCACCAAGAAAGCAAGCTACTCACTGGTCCAAAGGATGGAACCTTGTACAAACAACTCAGAAACTATTACTAGACACCTAGCTGTGAGATTAAGGCCTTTACTTATACTCAAATCATTACTCAAGTCACTATCATGACTGTATCAATTCCCTTTGCATCCCTAACCGATAGTTTCTAGATCCTCACTTTCCTAAATTTCAATATTCCTTTGTTTACCCTCAGCTGAGTAACATTTTGGCCTAGCATCTTATCCCCAAATGGAACAAGCCTTGTCCTTGGGGCTAAACTGAAACTCTAGCTGTCCCTGATTGGCACAAGGAAGCACAGATTGTAGGATCTCAATTGAATGATCCAAATCGGTTCTCCACACAGCTTCACACATTTCCCACCCTACCTATAGTAGTAAGCCACTCCACAAATTTTCAACCTCACCCCAAGGGACATGGAAAGCAATTTATGGGCATGAAATCCACATTTCCATTGTCTCCGCCCAAGTAACCCTATTGAGCAAGTAAAACCGACTGAAACCAGTGGTTGTGTGTTTTGTAACACCATCCAAAATGTTGGAAAGAAAAGGGGAATCAAAACAGAACACAAACACACACACATAATGCAACACCAGACGACTAAAGTTCCCCTGATGAAAATCAATCAAGCCTTCAAGAGAGCAAGCTACTTTCTGGCCAAAGTCTGAAGCCGAAAACAAACAACTTACAACCCAATGAACCATTACTAAATTCCTAGCTACGAGGGTTAAGCCTCATTTTTTATACACAAATCATTCCTTCTGTCATATTCCCCCTCACTGATTTAACTGTCAGTTTCTACCCGCTCCCTACTTGCCTCATTATAGATGTTCCTCTGGTTACCCTTAAGTCCGTATGTTTTTAGTTTAGCAAAAAACTCTAGGAGGAGGACCACAGCACTTAAGAAGGAGGAAGGCGGACACTACCTCATCGAAAACATTAGCAAGGCGCTGCCAGCTTTCAAAGCGCAATGGGTTGAACAATAAATCATATTTTGAAAGATTAGCACTTTGTTGTACAAAGTCCTCGCCTTCTTTGGTGAGAACAAAGCCAGGCCATTTGTCGCTTGCACTCACTTCCTCCAACTGAGCCAGAAGATAGTATAAGTTGCTATAGACCTCCAAATATGGTTCGCAACTGCAGCCACGTAACATTAATTAATCACATCTGAGAAGAAACAAAATGAAGAGATATTAAACATGTGTAATCCTACCTCAATGTAGAGGTCTTGCTCTGTTTGGGGTTATCCATATCAGGAAACACAACCTTCGTTATAGACTCAAGAAACACATCAGACCCAGCTTGCTCTGATAGTTTATCTTCACACAAATTGGGATCATTCAAGAACTTATCTATACGATTTCCAACCAAAACATCTTCAGGTGGTTCTGGAAAGTGCTTGTGTATTGCTCTCAATACTCTACGAAGCTTAGCGAATCCAGTTTTCTGAAACCCAATACAAGACAATTAGCAACTACCATGTTAATCATCCTAGAGAAACCAAACAGTATCTTCATATAAAATGCAGGAAAAAGCAAAAAGAATAACTACTGACAGTTGAAGCCTTAGCATATGGCAATATGTACTTGAATACATCAGCACACTGCTCTTTTGACTGATAGTCTGCACGACAAGTATTTTTGTGCATGGCTAAATCATCCTCATATGATGAATCAGATCGAAGGTTGAGACCATATAGACAGAAAAAGCACTGATCCAATGCATTATCTATTGCCAGCTCAAGTTCCTCTCTTTCATCTTCAGAAAGCTTGGTGTTATCTTCACTAACTTTATTATCCGATCTTTCTCTTTCTTCTCTCATCTTTACATCAAGAGGATTATCAACAGGATCTATATGTGCTTTTAAATTTCCTTGGTCTACATCTCCGCAAGGGGAAATGTCTTCTGTATTTACTTCAGATGGTAGTACTTCAGAGGTGGTGCATTTTGAACTTTCACCATGTGATGTTTCTGACCCCTCATTTGAAGACTGAGAACTGGACTTAAGTTTCATATCTAATGCCAGCACGTGCTTGATTGCGAGTTTAAGAAATGTTCCATCCACTCCACCCTCGTCATCCACACAGCAAAGATCATATTCAGCTAGTAAGTCGTGTATGCCTACAACTAGGTCAACCTGAAATATGATGAATAGGGATATCATAAGCCAAGAAAAAAGAAATGAAAGGCTCAAGGTATTTTTCCACTTAGTATAGCCAGGTGAAACTCACTTGTGTTTTTGTAGTAACTGCCACATCCAGGTGTTGGAGTTTGCAGAATGCAATGGCAGCATCAACAAAGCAACACCGTGGTTTCTGATCTGTCTCGTCCAAACTTGAAATCCCAGAAGATTTCTTGGAGAAGTATAACCTTGCAATATTGCACATCAGTTGGCACAGCAGTGACTGAATCTCACCTATGTCGTTTCTTGGTAAAGTGATGCCACTCTGCAAGCCCACAATCAGTCACACGTTGCAGAAAATATTGATGGGAGTTCCTTAACAGGAATAGCGTAGAGATGCAAACCACACATACACATGCACAGAATCACAGATTATGAGGCAATAGATGATAGCATGCCAAATTCTTCAATCTAAGTTCATACTGAAAAGAAAGTGAAAGCCTGCAAGGGCATATGAAACAGTATAGAACAGCTGCAAGTCCTCATAAAAATGTTTCAAAACTGATTTATGCTAATCATGAAGACAAAACTATGGCTTTTAATGATGATAGTTAATTGTGTTCTTGATAAGATCAAAATAAGACAAAAGAATTCCCCTGATTAGTCTCTTTCTCCTTGCCCATAACCTAATATTAAACCATTCAGTACTCCAAGAAGCATCGTATCTAGCGCTAACATCGAGAAGGACAATGACCTGGATAAAGATACCATACAATAATTACAAAGAAACAATACTGAGATTTTAGTAGTCAGCTTCCTTCAAACCATCATAATTTTTACTTGTCATAATGGAACATAAAGAATAAAGCAACATAAGTCATGGTGCACATTAGATGAGTAATTTAAGGTCAAAAAATAAGCCTATAGACAAAGTCTATAGATAAAATAGTCTTTCATCATCTAGTGGTAGAAGAAGATTAGCTTTATCACCCTGAGAATTCATGCAATAGCAATGCCTTTCTTAATTCCAATAATTTAATTACTAATTATGGTTCCTTGCTTCCTTCATTATCCCCATGAAAGAATTCAAACAATCAATCAAAATTTTAAATGCATTGTGCTGAACTATCCATATGCATATATGTGCAACCAAACAGCACACATTTCTATGTCCAACATATATCAAGTATTTATTTCATTGTTCCCCATTATATTGTGAAATTTGCTTTACAATCTGTTTGGAAGAAAATCTGGACTACAAGCACTGGCTATAGAAGAAGTTTCTCTTACTGAATCTACACTCTGTTCAATAGAGTTCTTCATCAGTGATGTGCAGTGGGAGATTGATTTTACTTCCACAGCTACCAAATTAAGCCACTTCTTGTTTGAATCTTCTCCTGATTCAGCCTCATGAGCAGAAATATTTTTACTACTGAGCGGTCTAAAGGAAGAAGCTGAATCTACCATGCCAGATGTTTTCATGAGTATCTGGAGTTTGCGACGGTGACAGTTCAAGCATAACTCCAGGTTTAATGGTATCGAATTTTCACATGCCTTGATTAAAGCATCCAACGCTGCTAGTTCAACCAATGCATGTTCTTCACCCTTTTCCAAGAACATCAAACTATCCAGATGGACACTTTTTGTAGATAATAGCAAGGGGCCAAGAACATCTATGCATTTTGAGTACATTTCATTCTTGATCATCTCACCAACACTCTTCTTCATCAAGAAATGAACTTCTAAGAGATTTATTTCATGCATAATCCTATCAACACTCAATTCTTTGCTGAGTTTGCAGTGCGGGAGATGAATAGTCCCAGGTATATCATTCAAATTCTTGTTATTTTCCAATAGGAATAAGGCAATGGAAAATTCTTCATGTGCCTTTTCCCTATTGCCATCCCATGCTGATACATGTCCACTTAGCCAATAAAACCGGACCCAGAAGGAACTTTTCTCGGTTATCATAAATGCATCTCGAGGTGATTCTAGACAATCAAGAGGATTAGATGATCCTTTTACACTGTCTTCACAATCATTCACAGCTAAGGAGCTGCTTCTAATTTCAGATACACAACTTGATATGTATGGAGTGTCCAAAGCAATTGACTCGATGACTTTACAGAGATGGTAGGTTACCTCCAATATGCAGTCAGAAGCTGCAGATGCATCAGAGGAGCAAGACGCAAGGTCATAATATAACTCGGCCAAAAAGAGACTGCACTCTGGAGTTCTATCAGTTCCCCAATGCCTCGTCAATTTCTCAAGCTCCAAGAGCTTCACAAATGATTCCCGATAAGAAAGAAGCCCTTTGGCAGCCTTTTCCAGAAGCAAATGCCCCAGATGGTAAGCACCATAATTGGATGAAGTTTCCTTGACAAACCGTAACACATGAATGCGCTCCTCTTCTACTGAATTCCCAACACCATTGCAGCAAGACAGTGTAAAATTGCAATTATGGTCAAACTCTTTATCTTGATCACTTACAATAAAGGGTTCCAGATATTGAGCAACAAGTTTCGTAGGATCCTTATTTCCAGAATGCTGTGAATCTTCTTTCCCTGGTTTATTGCTCCTAAGACTTACCAGCCTGGTGCTTCGCCTTTCATGAGTTTTCTCTTCGAGTATGAGACCTTCTTTCCTATTGACAGTATTTGCATTTGCAGTATTACTATGCCCTTCGCTGACAATTTCACTGGGCAGTGTATTATTGGAGAGACTCTTACTTTCTACAGACTTGCCATTCTCCAAATTAGCAGGCACTTTTATTTCTATTCTAATATCTCCTGTTTTGTAAAATTTTGCACCCTCTTTCACGGAACTGCGTCCACTTGATGAATGCAAGATTTCCAACACTGAATCCGCAAGATATGACCATGAAACTTCTTCTAGATCCAAGTCAATGCTCTGCTTCAATCTTTTCCGTACAGTATTTTCATCCTCGCAATTGTTTGATGCTTTTCTCTTATTAACAAACTTAAGATGAGCATGCTTGGGTTCTAATTTATCTATTCCCCTTGGGGCAAAAGGAACTGGCTCTGATTCTTCTATGGTTCTTTTGACATGCAGGGCTCGGGAGTGGGATGGCCATTGCTGCAATATTAGTTCGGCAACGGATAGGGATGCAACCTCATCTCCAATAGCAATAAGTACTTCAAGTAGTTTCTCCATACAGTTCCCTGCAAGTAGATTGAATCACTTATTCCATTGCAAATTCAAGAAGTGAATAACCATCCTAATAGGTAATATAGAACAACTGTTTTAAGATGGATGATGAAAAATCAAAATTCATTCAGGAATCAGTTAAATGATCAGAATTAGCAGAGAAACAATTATATGGCAAGTTTCAGAGATAACTTCTTACAATTGTTGGGACTGCAGAGAAGACCTTGTTCAAATGCCCATCGTGATATACTCAATAAACCCATTGAGCACGATAATGTTCCAAGCTTATTCCAAATGACAGAATCCTTGGTATCAATCTCCACAGCTTGCAGATAACAGTTCAAAGCACCTTCATAATGGGCAGAGCCTTGTTGTAAGAACACAGAGGCAAGATTCTTCAGTGCCAAAAATCTGCACAAAACTATGTTTCATAATGAACTGACATATGCAGACAGAGAAAAACAATAGCAATTAGCAAAAAAAAAACAAATTCCACTAAAGCAACCTCAAATAGTTGGTCAGCAACAGAAGCTTGACCATAAAAAAAACTGTGTTTGCAAAATGTAAAAGGCATTCACCCTCAGTTTTCAACTTATCAAAAAGGCATATGTAATTCATTTTTCTTCCGCTATTAGCTCTTCTCATAAATTAAGAACCCATAGTTTCTTCAATTATTATAACAGAATTCCAGAAGCAAATTATTTTGAGCATATAAGCATCAAACTTGCAGGATTCGATCTTATCACAACTAGAACTTTTAGAAACTAATGAATGAAAAGGGGGGAAAAATGGAAACATCTTTAATTTCAGCAATTTGCATTGAGATTGGGGCAGGCATGCTCATTTTTTCTCTGTAAATGTTGAAAAGTAAAGGAGTTCTTGTTACGGAGAGTAAGGCTGCCGATATGATTAATTGTTGCTTACTCCTGGAGATTAGAAACTGCAATGTAATTACTGACTAGAGGAAAATTAAAGCCATGAAGATCCGAAGAAAAAATATTTTGAGCCCACCCATCACATAAAACACAATTAAGCTGTTGAACCATCTTAAAATTTCAAATATTTTTTCCAACACAATTTTGATTACAAGATGCTGCTTGAATTTTACCATATAAGTGTATCCATCACCAAGAAAAGTGAATTTGAGTTACATCTCTGGGACAATCATGATATTCATCCAAATTAGCACCGTGCTGATAACAGTAAGGGCCAGGGGTAAAATATGGCAGCAAACCAATCTCTACTGTCAAGGATTTTTTTGGAGGGAAACTTTGATTACAAGATGACACGCTAACTGATTTTTACATCAAGAGATCCATCCTGATGGAATGTTAGTTTTAGTGACAGTTCCTCCCACGATCATGGAAAAAGGACCAAAAACACAATATCAGAGACAATAACATACACAAAATGAAGCTTAGATCTTCTTACCTAAGCTGTAAGAGATGACTATCACCAGTAGCACTATCCACCTAACAGATAAAGCAGAAAAAGAAGCCAGATTTATTACCATCATACAGTAGCAACCAAAGTATCTGTATCTTTAGCTGACACCATCAAGGGTTTTTTACCTGAGCAGTCGATATAAGAGGATCTTTCAACACCGTTTCCAGAAGTTCACGAGCCTTCTCATATTCTTTAGCTTCCAGCTTCAGAAGTCCATCATGGTACGTTTGTGTCAGATAAAATTCCTGAAGAAGAAAAATATATAGGCAATCAGCTTGTGCAATTTTGGAAAAGTTCAAAATATATCAGGTCCTATTAAATTGCTACGACCACAAAAAAATTTAATTAAACATTTAACAAACATATGTGATCTGATGAGAGGGCTAAACAGATAAAAAGGGCCTACAGGGTACCGATACCTTCTTAATTCATGTTTTGTGAAATCCACATTAGATAACTTTGTGTGAATTCAATTCAGTTCTTTTCTGAGTCCAGTTAGCCACACAAACCCTAGGAAATCCAAAAGTAATTTCAGAAGAATGAAACAGAGACTAACCTGAGCTTCTTTGGTGGGAGCCAGAGGTTCCCACTCCGCTTTGGAGGTGGTATCGTTGATAGCAGATATTGAGAACTGCCCAAAAATACACCAACAAGAAGTAAACCCTTAAGAATCATCGTTACGTAATTCGAAACAAGTGAAGTAAGCTGAGCAATTTTTCAATTTGACTTGAAAACTTATGGCAATTTCCAAATCAAAACGCCAAGTCTAGGTTTTCAGAGCAAATTGGCTCCGATTCGTAAGTTGCTGGAGATAATGGGTTATTATTGTTTGAGAAAGTGGAGACGAAGAGGACACGGGATGATGATACCATGGCGACGATTTCCCCGACTCAGGAGACGAGGAAAATGCTGGCGATTACAGAACGAACGATGGGTGACCACCAGAATGTACGCCGGCGACCAGCGAGGGGAGAATGTAAAGCCGCCTCACCGCAGGAGCGGTCGAAATACTCTTGTCACATAAATTTGTCCCAACAATTTAATTAGACCACGTGTAAAAATATGCCAAATCAGCCAAAATTTTTATTTTCAGAAAATTACTATAAAAAAGGCTAAATTTCACTTTTACTAGATGGCTTAGCCCGTCCGAGTACGGGGTATAATTTTGTGTCTATGGTTATTAATTTTATAAGTGGAGATAGATAAATGTGCATTTTATTTGAATTAGTATAAAAATGTAAAATAATGTGTAATTTGATGAAAAAAGTAATGTACGAAAATTGTATTTAAACCTAAATTTTGAATGGTTGATTTGGTGCAATTATATATAGAAAAGTGAGTATATGTTTATGAAAGGTTAAGCATATTATCTATAAGTATATAGTTGTATGATATAATTGATGTAATGTTATATTTTTCCCTGCTTTGTATATGTAGGATCGTGTATTTCAGTTGTGATGTTTTGTGTTGTATGTTTAATTTTGGCATTTTCATAAAACCAACTTGTTTATATTTTTCTAATTTTAGATAGATTATAATTTGAATTCATTTTTATCACTAATTTACGATGTGAAATATGAGACCATTTATGCATTTAAGTAGTAAGAAAGAAGTGTTATTAACTTAAATAATATTTTCAATATTTATTAGAGGCCTTTTGTAATTTAGAATATTTTTAAATTATTATTTCAATAAGGAGAAGATTGTGTAAACCAAATAGATATATTAGTAGGATAATTAATTTGTATTTAAAAAATAGAACATTTATTGTTCTTGAGAGGGAGAGTTTTTATAGTTAAGTAGTAAGAAAGAAGTGTTATTAACTTAAATAATATTTTCAATATTTATTAGAGGCCTTTTGTAATTTAGAATATTTTTAAATTATTATTTCAATAAGGAGAAGATTGTGTAAACCAAATAGATATATTAGTAGGATAATTAATTTGTATTTAAAAATAGAACATTTATTGTTCTTGAGAGGGAGAGTTTTTATAGTTGTATAGATTTAATTCTAAATTGTCAAAAACCCTCGTCAGAATATCAAAGGAAGTTTTATGGTCACATCTTCTTCTCGGTTGTTTGTTCGATCATTCAAGCCGACATCTTCTTCTCGGTTGTTTACTTGACTTCACTCCGACACCACCCTTGCAACGTTGACGCCGACCGATCGGGGCAGTGGCCCGTCTTCTGCCACTTTATATTCTGTCGGCATCAAGTAAGTAGTTTGCTTAATTTTGCTCTAATATACCCCATGATCTGATTTGTTTCATTTAGATTTTGAGTAGCATTATAATTCTATGTGCAAGATAATTCTATGCTTGTATATAGTCATTAGTTTTTTTTTTAGTGTACGTATCTATAATGCTTAAACAAGTATGCTATTTTTTTCGGTCTAATAAACAAGTTTGCTATTGTCTAAGGTAATGGATGATGTTATGCAAGAAGTGCAGCCCCGAAGGATTGGAATTTGAGAATGATATTGAGGACATTGATGATACAGACTCTTGTGTAAATGATGAAAGCAAAAGGCCCATCCATGTCAATATACCCAAGGCAATGATACCAATGGTTGGTATGGAATTTGAAACAGAAGATGCAGCTTATGCATTTTACAATGCTTATGCAAAAGAAGTTGGTTTCTTTGTACGAAATAGCAAGTCGCATAGTAGCAAGGAGGGGAAAGTTTTAGATCGAATATTTGTATGTTCATGTGAGGGTAAAAGGGGACGAGATAAGCGAGATGATGTCTACAAATCCCAACGATCAGAAACAAGATTTGGATGTTTGGCTATGCTAAAAATTAACTGTCATCATGCTAGCAAGTATAGAGTTGTGAAATTTACTTCAGGGCATAACCATAACATGGAAAGTCCGAGTAAGGTTCATATGTGTAGATCACACCGAAGGGTGTCATTGCCTCAATCAGCAGAAGTAGATATGGCAGGTAAGTCAGGTATTGCTCCTAGGAATGCATTTGAGCTCATGGCTAAGCAAGCAGGAGGTCACGAAAACCTTGGCTTTATTCGCGTAGATTACAATAACCACTTGCGAAGTAAGCGTAATGCGGGAATCAAGGCAGGCGAGACAAGAAATGTCTTAGGGTACTTTCAAGCGATGCAATTAGAGGACCCTAACTTTTTTTTACGCTATTCGGGTGGATGAAGATGATCTGATCACTAATATTTTTTGGGTCGATGCTAAAATGATGACTGACTATGATGCTTTTGGTGATGTAGTAAGCTTTGATACTACATATTGAAAGCATAAAGATGGTCGGCCTATTGCTTTATTTGTTGGTGTCAATCATCATAAAAAGACCATTATCTTTGGTGTTGCATTGTTGTATAATGAGACAACGGATTCTTTTATATGGTTATTTGACACATTTGGGAAGGTTATGGGTGGAAAACTACCAAAGATAATGATTACCGATCAGGATGCTGCAATTTCCAAAGCACTTGCTTATCAATGGCCAGAAACTTATCATCGATTATGTATATAGCATATCTTCCAAAACGCAACCATTCACTTGAGTAGTGTGTTTGATAAGTATAAAGATTTTTCAAAGGATTTGGATAGTTGTGTTTATGATTATGATTGCGAGGAAGAGTTTTTGAAGGCATGGGATGAGATGTTGCAAAAGTACAATTTACAAGGCAATGGTTGGTTGCAGAAGATGTTCGATATCAAAGAAAAATGGGCTTTAGTCTATGGGAGAGATGCTTTTTGTGCAGGAATGATGAGTACGCAACGGAGTGAGAGCATGAATAAGGTCCTCGAGCATTATGTAACTCCTAAACATGATTTGCCACGATTTTAATTTTGAACATTTTCAGCGGTTACTTGATGATCGTCGATATGATGAGATGGTGGCAGATTTTAAAGCCAATCAGATTAAGGTGGTATTGTTTTTACCAACCGAACTTTTGAAGCATGTAGCTAGTGTGTACACACCAGAGGTATTTTCATTATTTCAAGCTGAATTATGTAAAGCCTTTGATTATGTTATTGAAACATCTTATGGTGGTAAGAATGGAGAAATTGTAAAATATACAGTGAAGCATGTCCATGAAGCCTTTCAAGTATGTTGTCTCCTATGATGCTAGAGAAGAGATTATATCTTGCAGTTGCAGAAATTTTGAGTTTGGTGGTATATTGTGTAGTCACACACTGAAGGTATTTTCCGACCGAGGCATTACAAAAGTTCCCGAAAAGTACATTTTGAAAAGGTGGACAAAAGATGCCAAAAAGGAGATCATTTCTGTTCACAATGAGAGTTCAATTGATTTAGATCCTAAAGTAGCGATGGCAAAGCGTTATAGAGATTTATGTCGGTTATCTACTAATTTGGTTACAAAAGCTGCAAAATCCGAAGAAGCTTACACCATCGTGAAAGAGGGTCTCATTAATTTGCATAAAGAAGTTGATTCAAATGTAGCAAGAAAGCCTACACAAATCAGTCACGAGAGTTGTCATGTGCCAGAAAATCATCCAAGTCAGAATATGGTTGTGTGTAGTGGTGAAAAGATGAAGACCATAAATAGTTTGAAGTTGAAGCCAAAACCTGGATATCAATCAAGTAAAAGGATAAAAAGTGGTCTTCAAAAGTCTAGCAAATCCAAAAAACAAAAAAAAAGAAAAAATCATTACCAATTGATGGAGTGCAAAGTATTATTGGTAATTAAGTAGAGCAAGTTATGATTAATTCCCAGCCTAGGGATTTGACAAAGGTATAAAAATTAAATGAATTTTATCTCCATAGTTGTTATTTAAAGTGTAATACTGATTGATTTTTTATGGCAGTATTCGTCGGCTCAAGCACCTAACCATGTACTGCAAAGTGATCAACTGCAATCTAGTTTACCAACACATGTGGAGTATGATCAACTTGGTAATAATAATATGCAGGTATATCATATCATTTATTATTTGTTGTTTGGCTTTAGCTTGTCATGCTTAGATGATTTATATTAAGATGATTTCATATTTGTGTTAAAATGTATAGGTTAATGGAATGGATGTCACTACTCAACCAATTTCTATCCTCCCCTTACAACAACATCCACAAGTTTACTTGTTAAAATTAAAATTTATTTTTCTTTGATTTCTGCAAGTATCTCTTACAGTTGGTCTTTATATGTTCTGTAGTATGCTGACTTACAAGCATATGCTCGACTCCTCCAAAATAATGAGATGTGACTTGTGCTGCTGGTGTTGATTTTGTGAGAATTTGTTGATTAGTTGATGGTGATGACTTCTCGGGCACGTCTACTATTTTCTGATCTGTTGTTGTTGACTTGTTGCTACTGTTGATTTGGCTTTGCTGATCTGTTGCTACTGACTTGCTGCTACTTCTAGTTTGTGTTTGCTAATCTGTTGCTGCCACTTCTGGCTTGCGTTTGCTAATTTGTTGCTGCCACTTCTAGCTTGTGTTTGTTGATCTGTTGCTATTGACTTCTGCTACTACTGATTTATGTATGTTGATCTATTGCTGTTGAGTGCTGACTTGGTGCTACTGCTGATGTGGGTTGTTGCTGCTGAGGCGTCTAATACTTCTGCTGTTGATTTGAACTTGTTGATTTTTGTTGCATTTGGTGTTCTTCATGTTTTGGTGACAATAGTAAAAACTTATATGCATTGAATCACTGTTGCATTGCTTCTGTTTTGAAATATTATTATTTTTTCTTCAATTTAAATTGATATTTATCTAATTGTCATATTTCAATTTACTTGTAATAATAGCCTATGTGGGATTTGAAGCCACATCTTTGTGCATTAGCATGCACAAATGTTCTACCTATTGAGCTAAAACGCTAGAAGGAGATTAAAATAAGGAGAATATACACCCCAAGAGTTAAATATGTAGATTAAAAGAAGGAGAATATACACCCAAAGAGTTGGCTATACAACCAGCTATACATCAAATAAACCCCTATGATGCCATCGCTAGATAACTTGACCTGTCACAATCAGCAAATAGCATATTTGTCTATTTTTAGGCAGGATTCAGCCAAAAAATTCAAACACAAGAGTACCCACCATCAGAAAGAATGCTAATTATATTGATTTACACAAATCATGGCACTTCATTCCCAATTACTAGATAAAAACACAACCAAGAGTGGCGAAGGCCAACCAACAAAGCCAAAAAAGGCCAAAAACCTCCAGTATGACATGAACCTGTCAAAGCAGCAATGAAAGAGATGGTGCACAAACTGAAATTGCAAGCAACAATATGACATGATCCTGGCAAGTTGGAAGATGATCATGGCATGGAGGCTACCAAAGGGAAAAACACACAATTCACCATTTTTTAATATAACAAACCTGAGATGAATTAGCAAATGCCAAAGTAGTCAAAGCACCTTCCTGTACCATTTGCTTTACAGTATTCAACAATTACAGTATTCAACATTACAACATTCAGCAATTCCATTATTCTAAACTTGGGTTAGGTTCTGAGGCACCATTACAGTATTCAGCAATTGTGCAGAAATTGCAATCCAAAAAGATGATTTTTCTTTGGATAGAACAAAAACAAAATAATTGGTATGAGAATCAGAACCAAAGACAAAATTCGAAACCTAAACCCTTTTTCGAAACCTAATGAATTGTGGATATCAGAAACAAAATTGGCCCAATTCAAAACCTAAACCCTAATTAGATTATTGGGGATATCAGAAATTATAATGAATTGTGGGAATTAGAAACTCATATTAGGTTGAATTGGGGAATTAGATTGAATTAGAAATTCGAAACCTAAACCCTAATTAGATTGAATTAGACATGAAAGGTATAAAAGGTACCCGGTGGTAGTGGTAATAAGGGGTGGCGCTTGCTAGCGGCTCGTTGGGACGATGGCATAAGCGACGGAGCGCGACCGTCATCCTAGCCGACGAAGAGAGTGCTCGAGGAACGAAGGAACGAAGAGAGTGCTCGAAGAACGAAGGAACGATGGAGCGCGAATAGAGCCAAGAGTGGCGATTGCAGATCGGTGGGACGAGGAACGAAGAGAGTGCTCGGTCGTTTGTCTCCCAGAAACAAAGACGACGAAGACGGAGGAATCCAGATTCAGATGGAGGTTTTTGACAATTTAAAATTAAATAAAAGTGAAATTTAGCCTTTTTTAGGGTAATTTTCTGAAAATAAAAAATAAGGCTGATTTAGCATATTTTTACACGTGGTCCAATTAAATTGTTGGGACAAATTCATGTGACAGAGGATTTTGACCGACCGCAGGAGAGGCGAAGTGGACAAGACTGAAGAAAGAGAAGAAAAGTGTTTGCTATCAACTAATTCGAAATTTCACCGCAGGAAAGGGTTTTTTTTTATGTAGAAGTAAAATTAGTATGTACTAGTTGTCCCCGTCGTGCCCTACACTACTATGACTCGATATTTTTTTAGATATAACTATAAAAAGATATTAATAAATAAAAATATAATATAAATAATAATTGTGAATTGGTGATTTACTGATTTATATAAATTGTAAAAAAAGCATAATTCTAAATTAAAGATTTTGCTAGCAAAAATGAAAATAATGGGACATTTAATATTAGAGTTGTCAAACGGGTCAGTCAGGTCGGGTTCGGGTCCGGTTATTTCGGGTTCGGGTTGTGTCGGGTTCGGGTCGTAAGGGGTCACCGATCAAATCGGGTCGGGTCATTTCAGGTTTTCAGGCGGTTCGGGTCGGTCCAACAAGTCAAGAAAATTGAATTTTTTACAACTATTGAAATATTATTTTATTTAAAAAAAGATATTTAATAATAATCTATTTTTTTTATATTTTTTAATAATAAAATATATTATAATTTTCAAAATATATTATATATATTCAAAAAATATAACAAATCAGGTCAACCCAATGGGTTTCGGGTTTGAACCCAACGGGTTTCGGGTCTATCGGGTTCAATTTATTTTGGGTTTCGGGTTCAAATTTTCGAGTCTTGGCCCTAAAATTTTCGGGCGGTTCGGGTCGGGTCAGCTTTTGACAACTCTATTTAATAAGGATTAGCAAATAAAATTGACTTGACACGTACGTATATTATCAAAAAAACATTACCGGAAAATTATAATTATCTCGGTCTATATTTATGTGAGTTTTTTTAGATTATATTGGAGAGTTTTTAGGATCATGAAGATATGTTAAAATCTTATCCTATAGAATACATAAAAAATATTTTTATGTCAATTTCATGGAAATTAATTTTTACGAACCAGTTTTTATTTTGCTAGAAAAGGTTAAATGTTAATTTTGTTGTTCAATATACTCGTTCTATACTTACATATATGATCATATCATATATATGGATCATTAACAATCTATTATTAATTTCGTAGTTTAAAAATATTATAGGATAAGATCTCGATGTGTATTTATATGAGTTTTTTTGGTAGATTATATTAGAGAGTTGTTAGGATCATAAAGATATGGTAAAAAATATTTTTATATGTAAATTTCTCGAAATATGTAACTAAATTTCCAAAAAAACATTATTGTAATCTAATATAAAAAAAAATTAAGAAATTGATTGAGATTTGTAGATTATGTGGCAATATGATGTGTACATAATATATGAGTGACATGGAAAAATATTGACAGGTGGATTATGACATGGAATATTTATAAAGACGTCTAAATTATAAGAAAATGACACGTGTAAAAATCTGAGGTGGTTTAATATAGGATCAACATGTGGCGAAATCCTAGGTGGTGTAATGAGAAGGCTCCAAACCTTATTGCTTTTATATATATATAGTAGATTCCCGTACCTTGTATGGGTTTTGCTTAAACAAAATATTAATAATAGTTTTTTTCAAATACATGAATTATTTAGGAGCAAATAATCATGATCTGAAGATGCAAATTAATTTTAATTTGTATATAACTACGACAAAATTAAAGGTTTTTAAGAATCTAGCACTCTTTTTTATTAGTAATATCCCAATTTAATAATAAATCAATTTATCTTAAATAAATTATTTTAATAAAATTATCTTTTAATTTTCTAGAATTTAGAACTTTTTATTATTATTAATATTCAAATTGAATAATACTTAAAAAATAAATTAAATCAAGTTATCTTAAACAAATTATGTGAATCAGTTTTTTTATTTTGTTTAACAAATCAATAAATAAATATAAATAATTTATTTTTTAAGATATAAATAAAATATTTATAAATTGGTCGACAATTAGATTTCAACCAATCAAAAATAGTCCAATTATATAGGATATTAAAAAGATGGATGATGTGGTTCAATGTGTGGTTGACATGTATCATTTTATATAGGATATTTTTAATAAACTATATATATTTTATCTACAAAAATAATTATTTCCAAAAATAATAATTATAAATTAATATAGGCGAGAATATTTTTAAATTTAAAATAGTATCTTATCTAAAAATAATAAATAAAAATTAATATATGCAAAGATATTTAAAAAAACTAATATATTGATTGTTTTATTTAACATATAAATATAAACAATTAAAAATAATCAATTAAGATATTTTAGTTAAAAAACGATTCTTTCTAGAAATAAATTAAATATTCTAGAATTTGTATGATAGCGTAAAAAAAATATGCTAATGATCTTCCTATCTATCATATCCAAAAATAAAAGATTGTTTAATAATGAGATTTTCTATCCTATATTCTAAAAACATGGATAGGAATTTATCAAATCCAAAAATAAAAGATTAGTTTTAAAAAAAAGGGTGATGTGGTCCAATCTAAAAGTGACATGTGTCGTTTAATAATTTTTTTAACCTCCGCTTTAGGTTATAGTTATGATGTTATGCACCACCCTATTAGTTTACAACATTTAATTTATTAGAAATTACAAAACTAGTTCAAATATACTTTTCTTCTCTTTTCCACATCCTCTATTGTTTGCAACCCTAATTCAAATCTAAATTTCTTAATATTGTTATTTCTTAACAAATGCCGAGTGACAATGAAAGAAGCTGAGTTACATAGTCGAGATTTCATAGTATGTTCACCATTTATATAAGCGTTTTTTCTATTTCGTAATTGTATGTGCACGTGCATTGATTGCGTGCAAATGAACTATGCACGATATTAACAAATGTGCAACTTGTGTGCATAAACAAATTGCACGCAAAGCTTTTGTGTGCAAAGAAGCCACACACGCGGGATTATTGTGTGGATATTATAAATGAACACCAAATTGTTGGGTGCAATTATCTGGATGACGATATGAGTGGAGTGTGGAGTGGATGTACCCGTACAGTTGAGGCAGGCCTTCAAGGGTAGTCGGAGGTGGCACGGGGAGACGATGGAAGGGTGTGGACGAAAGTGAAGAGGAAGGATAAGGAGAAGGAATCGTCGGCCTGGTTGTAAGTGGTGTCTTCAAAACAGTCGGGAGAGTAGAGGAAGGAAGGAATAGGAGGAGAAGGGTTTGAGGGCTTGTTTTGTAATATTATGTAAAAGAAAAACTACAAACTAAAATAGGAGTGCACTGCATAGCTGGTATGTTTATTAATTAAAGTAGGGCTCGACATTATTCTTAGGTGACTGATCCACCTGCTTCACCGAACTAAATATATGTGTGAGAAACCAAACAAAAGCGAGTGACTGGTGGGTCAAGTGATGGGTGAAATGAGTGACAGGTCGGATATGAGTGAGATTTTACACCCAACTCATCACCCGACCCACCACTCATCACTCGACTCACTTGTTTACCACCCACATAATATAACTGAATATGTATACTATATTCTAATACTGATACGTTAATATATTTATTTTAGGATTATTTTTATTGTACTTTTAAGTTAGAATTTTATAATTTTCTTCTCGGGTTTTCTTTACGATTTTTTTCCCGGGACGCTTTATTTGAACCGTTAGGGTTTAGTGTTAGGGCTATTATTATATATACTCATGTATTGTATTCTAGGGAGGCAAGCAATAAGAAATTAATTATCCAACCCTAAATCTCTCTTTCTGTCTTCTCCTTCTCTCGTCATTCTCTACCTCTTCTCTGCCTAGTCTGTTCTTCCCCTTCTATGTTCAATCCTTCTTCACTTTCATACAATAATTCCATTCCCTTCTTCTTCAATCTTAGTATTATCTTTATCAATTGGTGCTTTCATCCGGAACTCAACGGGGGAGAATTGCAATCCCCATGGCCAACAAGGAAGAACTAATACAAACGTTGTTGTTGGAGTACCGTAATGCTCGCCGGGAGCGAGAGGAGCGAGAAGGTCAATGTCGAACTCTGTATGTCAAGATTCATTGGGAAATCTACCCAATTTCTTGCACTATATTGGAGCAACTGTTTTCGCCGTTCGGAATTAAATAGGGTTTGGCGAGGTTAAACCCGAAAACAGGGTTCCATTCCAAAATTCGTTTCAAGAATAGAGAATCAGCCTTGGATGCCTTCTACTCCTTCAATGGGAGAAACATCTATGATGGATGTTGTCAATGGGAGTTGTGCCTTGGAGAAGAGTTGTATGAGGAGCCTAAGGAAGTAAGCAGATCGTCAAAAGGTTCTGTGATTCTTTCGGGTAGCCAAGTGGTAGCTCCGATCGACACAATCAGCTCTCCGGCGCCCGTGGCTACCAATTCGGCGCCCGCGGCCATGAGTATCGCACCCGCGATTTTGACGCTAGCGACAGCGGTCTCACCGCGAGCACCCGCACCCGCGGTCCCCCAGCCCGCGCCCGCGGGTCCTGAATGCGCGATCGCGGCCAACCCTTCGGCGCCCGCGGTTTCGTCCTTCACAGCCTTCGTTTGCCCTTGCTCGACGTCTGCAGATCTAAATCCTAAAAGTCTTGGCGTTGATATGGAAATACAGGTGAAGGAAGTGTCAGAATCAAATATTAATTCCGCTGGGGTACATATCGATTCATTTGATAATTCAATCCGAATTGAGGCTTCAGTTGATGATTTGGGAGAGTTCAGTTTGGGTGAGATCAAGTTGAACTCCATGGCGTTTTTGGACATCTCAGACATTTCTAACAAGCAAGCGTGGTGGGAAGGAAACTTGGGTTTTGACCCAGGAATTCTGGGCGTTGACAAGCATGCGTCGGTGTATGGAAATTTGATTTTTGATCCCGATGGAAGTGGGAAAACTGAGTTTATGTTGATTACTCAAGCATTGACAAATGCCCAGGAAGTGCTTCAGCTCAGATTCACCTTGCTTTCATTTACTTGGTTGAAACAGAAGAATGCGGTTATTGTGTGGGTATTTGATCCTGGAGGCACATGTTTACAACAACGCCTCATGAGTTCTCTTCCTGATTTCCGACTTGAGGACAAGTCGATTGTACATGGGGGAGAATTGATACGTTAATATATTTATTTTAGGATTATTTTTATTGTAATTTTAAGTTAGAATTTTATATTTCTCTTATCGGATTTTCTTTACGGTTCTTTCCCGGGACGCTTTATTTGAACCGTTAGGATTTAGGGTTAGGGCTTATTATTATATATACTCCTGTATTGTATTCTAGGGAGGCAAGCAATAAGAAATTAATTATCCAACCCTAAATCTCTCTTTCTGTCTTCTCCTTCTCTCGTCATTCTCTGCCTAGTCTGTTCTTCCCCTTCTATGTTCAATCCTTCTTCACTTTCATACAATAATTCCATTCCCTTCTTCTTCAATCTTAGTATTATCTTTATCAAATACCTCCAACAAACCTAACAACATAACATGGCCACAATCAAATTCTACAACCATCTAGTCATACGTCATGTTCTGTTTTGTAGTCTTCGGCTTCCCCCTGACTTTCTTGATAGGTGCTACAACTTTCACTTTGTCGGTCGTCTTTTTTGCATCTCCTTGTCATCTTCTCAACATCATTACCAAATACCAATAAATCTCCTTCACTTCTAGTTACTCATGTCATCGCTCCTTTTTAGCGTAACTACAAATCAACGTTTCTTTTATTAAATCTAGAATTTTATAAAGTATGTTTGTAATTTAATAATTCTTGGGTGGTGAGTCACCCGACTCAATATTGTTGTAATTTAACAATTTGTGGGTGGTGAGTCGCCCGACTCACCCGCGGGTGACAGGTGGGTCAGATATGGGTGAAGGGTTTTACGAGTGACGGGTGGCTCGGGTGAACCATTTTTATTCTCGGATCGGGTGGTGGAAGTGCTCCACCCACCAATAACCCGACCCATGACAAGCCCTAAGTCATACAACAACTTAGTGAGGAGAAAACGGAGAAGGCAGAGCCTCCCCAACTTACGTCGGAAACCGCCAGACGAGACTAGTAACAGTTAGAAAACCGTAATCGTCGACAAAACTATTCATACACCAGACAATGCCCTACATATGGTAGGGACGAGAGAGAAAGGACAAACCGATCTACACAAATAATCGTCGTCATTGTTTGTTGTTGACGGGAGTGAAAAATAGAGAGATAATGAAATCGTTGGGTTCGGCAATCATTAACGCCAAAGAGAACGAGCGGACAACCGTAACAATTCTCTCTCGTACCCGAAGGAAAGGTGAATTGTCATTAGTCATTAATCAATGTCATCAATAATAGAATTATTTGTACTCATTCTTAAGGGAAAAGATGAGTGAGAAAAAAAGAAAGAGAAAGTCATGACCCCTCCGAGCCACATCGTCTCACAGCCCCCGCCCCAAATCCAGAACCCTAAATTTCTGCCTACGCCTAATCGTCGCCGTTATAGGCCATGGAAATGAAACTCAATCACAGCCCACACCGCCCCGAAACATCCACACGAAGATCTGGCAAATTTCAGGTCAAGAACAAAGGAAAAGGTTTAAAAATGAGATAGCAAGTTACAATGAGGATCTCGGCAAATCCAAAATCTACTGCAAGCGGAAGCCGTGGAAGCATCTGAACGTGCTGGTTTGGAGGCGAGCCACCACAATTGCCTATGGCCACCATGAAATTCTGGAAAAGGACGGCGACGAGGGCTTTGGATTTTCGAAGGAAGTTCATGGATTTGGTGAGATGGGTCCTGTTCTTGGTACTATTCCTCCATTACAAATTGATGTGCTCATGAGGCAGGCTATTCTCGCCCTATCTAAGGTGAGTTGGATCTCTGAATTTCTTCACGCTCCCCACTTCTACTCTCTTCCTGATCTGTATATCTTTCCTATTTCTGGTTCTCTGTCTGTGAAAACCCATGACCACTTTTACAAAGAATCACTACTGAACAATAAGGCCTTGTGCTCCAATCCTACCTCCAAAACTGAGAAAGTTGACGAGGTGATTGGAGCCCTCGAGTCGTTGGCTGAGGAAGCCTATGTCGACTTGGTGAGAAATGATGAGGATGGGTCCTCAGATGATGCCGACAACATCACAGATGGTGATGAATATGCGAAATATGTTGTGTCTTTAGAATCGAGACTGCTGAATTTAAGGAGTGTGTGCACTCTTCACTTGATCTTAAAACTAAAGAGGGCTAGAATTAAGTACAAAAGTTGTGAAATTCAGATGCTGATTTGTAGGAAGTTCATAGTAGTAGCTGAAGATTGTTCATGGCATAAGGAAATGAATTTCAGTATGTATTCTCTTTGGATTTATAATGGTTGGTATGCTGAAAATTGTCTTAAGATTTCTCAACTGATATGTGCTAGTTATCTAATTTGTATAATTAAATTTGAAATCGATGATTTGGTGATGGTTCTGGAAAAGATGATGATAGAAAAGCTCAAAAGACTGGTGCATTTTGCTCACTTACATAGGTTCATTGGTTTGAAAAAAAATGGTTTTGTAGATTAATGTCGTTTGCAAGTATGGATAGGTGTATTGGTATTGTGTTGAGTGCTAATATGGGACGCCAGCTAGACAAATTGGTGCGAGATTTGGATAATTTCGAAACAAATGATGTTATGAATTTGGCCAGGTTTTGATAATTTTAGAAACCAAAACTGAAAATGATCCACATGAAATGTATTGGCGAAAAGCAGGTTTTGATAATATAGTACATTCAAGAGCAAAGGGTCAATCGGGTGGAATTCTCGTTTTGTGGAAAGAACGTCTTTTGCAGGACAAGGAAACTTTTAGATTAATAGATAAACATGAATGATTTATCTCGTTTTTGTATTCAATTCCTTGTAAAGGATATGATATGATGATTATTTTTATTTACGCTCCACCTCGTGAGAACGAAAAGAATGAATTCTGGAAGTGTCTATCAGATTATGTATCTAAATCTTCAATACCTAGTATAATAATAGGAGACTTCAATGAGATAAAAGAACGAGGTGAGAAATATGGAGGTAATGTCCCATTGCCATCAAGGTTTAATAGGATCCAAAATTTTATTCAACATTGCAATTTGGTGGATACTAGAACTTCATGAAATGAATTTACGTGGAGAAAAAGGAAAGTCGATGTGGATAATACTTATGAAAAATTGGATAGAGTTGTAGTGTCATACAAAATCGCGCAATGGTTTCCCGACCTAATAACATATAATAACTCGTTTTCGTTTTCTGATCATTGTCCAATTTCAATTGACATCAATGGGCAACAAATGTATAAAGGAAGACCGTTTAAATTCGAAAAAATTTGGATGCAGAGGAAAGACTTTGGAAATTTAGTAAAACAAATATGGAGAGTCCAAAATCGAGGATCGCATATGTTTAATTTAGTTCAAAAAACACGATTGTTGAAAGCAAAAACCAAAATTTGGAACAAGTACACTTTTGGAAATATTTTTAGGCAGCTTGAAGAGGTAGAATCAAAGTTACTGGAATTGCAAAAGGATCCTAGGAAAGATAAGGATAAGAATGAAATTGCACGACAAGAAAGATTATTAGAGAAAAAAGAACAGCTTATAAACTTCCATAGAACTTACTGGGCACAACGAGCAAAGCTAAAGCACATTAGACACACAGACTCAAACACAACCTATTTTCATCGATGTGCAACCAGGAGAAGAAATCATAAACGAATCAAATCGATTAGATCGAATAATGGCACTATCATTGTGGGGGAAGAAAATGTGAGACGAGAAATACGACAAGACTTTAGACGTCGGTTTCTGAAATAGTCAATTAATCATGAACAACTAGAGCAATATTTAGGACTAATAGCAACAGAGATAATGACGAAAGAACATTCAATACTTATCCAGGCTGTTTCAAATCTAGAAATCAAGAATGCAGTTTTTAACTTAGGTAAAAATAAATCGCCAGGCCCAGATGACATGATTGCTGAATTCTATCAAAAATACTGGCCCATTGTCGGTCCTTCTGTTATTAAAGCCATAAAAGGATTCTTTGAATCAGGTTATATACTAAAGGAAATTAATCACACATTTATTTCATTGCTCCCGACATGTGACAATCCGACAGAAGTAAACCATTACAGACCTATCAGTCTATGTTCAACCGTCTATAAGATTATATCTAAGATTTTAGCTGAAAGATTAAAAAAGGTTCTGCCAAAAATAATTCACCCTTTACAAGGAGAATTTGTAACGAATCGGGCAATACAGGATAATGTTCTTATAGCTCATGAGATCTTTCATTCTTTCCGACAAAGGCATGGTAAAACTGGATGAGCGGCTATAAAATTAGACATGGAGAAGGCATACGATAGAGTTGATTGGGAATTTCTACAAAAAAGCTTAACGAGTTTTGGATTTCATACGAAGTTCACCACATGGGTTATGCAGTGTGTACAGACAGTTAGTTTTTCGATGTTGGTAAATAATGAACCCACAAAGATTTTTTACCCGGAAAGAGGGTTAAGACAAGGAGACCCATTGTCCCCATTGCTATTTATTATTGGTGCCGAAATTCTAGCTAGACGACTGCAGTTAGAATGTACAATACAACAAAGACATGTAGGATTTCCGTTGGTGAGAGGTGCTACAAGAATACCGTTCTTGTCTTTTGCGGATGACATCATCATTTTTTGCCCTGCCATGTTGACCGCGTTTAGGAAAATTAAAAGCATTCTCAAAGAATATTGTGATATATGGGGACAAAAAGTAAATTTCAATAAATCTGCTTTTCAGATTACAGAAGGAGTATCCCCAGTCATGAAACGATGTCTTCAAAATGAAATAGAGATACCTTTGGCGATGTCGTTAGAAAAATATCTGGGATGTCCAATTATAAACAGTAGAGTGACTAAACGAACTTTTGAACCTGTTATTCGATCTATAGAACGACAATTGTCTAGATGGAAGGCCAATGCTTTATCACAAGTAGGACGAGCGACACTCATTAAATCTGTTCTGGCCACAAAACAATATTATGTCATGCAAAGTTTTATGCATCCTGATGAATCATTATATAACTTAGATTCAATAAGTCGGGAATTTTTTTTGGAACAAACCACATAGATACACTCCTATTATTGGGTGGGACAAAATTTGTAGATCAAAGAAAAAAGGGGGTTTAGGACTTAGAAAAGCAAAACAGATGAATACTGCCTTACAAATGCGCCTACTTTGGAAAATTCTGACAGAACCCAATAACATATGGGTTAAGATCATATCTGAAAAATACCTCAAAATAGAAAACTTGTTCACATATTCACAAAGCAGAAATATGTCATGGCACTGGACTAAATTAATGCGACTAAAGAACAAATTCCTGGAAGGCCTAATATGGCAGATAGGAGATGGTTGTAGTATTCGTTTCTGGAAGGATCAATGGGCTACAAATTTCCCCTTAGAGAAGGTTTGCTCGAATACACATGACATAGATCTAAATGCAACTGTGTCTCAGTTTATCGATGATAACAGACAATGGAAGACTCGAGAGCTTTCTACCTGGTTACCTGATGAATGGCTGAGAAAAATCTCGTCTATATTGATTCCAAAGAATGCGATGAGAGATCGTCTGTATTGGTACCCGAGTAAGAATGGATGGTTTTCTACTCACTCAGCCTCATCCTTCGTATCACATGAACATAGCAGGAGAGATTGTGACTTTATGTGGATATGGCGGTTAAATGTAACGCCAAAAATTAAATTTTTCTTATGGAAAATATTTGTAAAAGGACTTCCGACTAAAGATAAATTACTACAAAGACACGTATCTGTAACTGCTGAATGTCCGTTATGTCAGAACCAACGGGAAACAACAAAGATTTGTTGATAGAGTGTCCCGTCACATTAACTACATTAGCTAAAGTTGACTCGGATATTGTCAACAGAATTTTGCAACTTGGACCAAATAATGACTCCATAATGACAATTATACATAGACTAAAAGAACAATTGAATGAGTCACTATTCACGAAGCTAACTATTGCCTGGTGGAGTGTATGGTACTATAGAAATAGAACTACGTTCAATCAACCAATTGAAGGAACTACAAGAAATATAGACAAATTTATAAAATCATAGATAAATTTGTGGACTAAAGCGCAAACGATAGATAATAGACACGGAATTTTTTCTATTGAAGTTGGAACAATAAAAAAGAAAAATGGAAAAAAGAAGAAATGGACTAAACCAGCTCAGGGTTTTGCAAAAATTAATTTTGACGGATCAAAAAAGAGTAATGGGATGGCAACGGCGGGATATATTATTAGAGACCATTGCGGAAGAGTGATCACAATGAATGCTACGACAAATGAACATTGGAACGTCATTCAGGTTGAGGCTAGGGGAATGTATGACGCTGTTTGTGAAGCTAAGGCTAGGAATATTTCGAAAATTGAAATTGAAGGAGGCAGTCTTATTGTCATCAACACTTTAAAAGGAAGTAGATCTTGCCCTTGGCAAATTGAAATGCTAATTGCCGATACTTTGGTTAATTTGTAGTCCTTTGAGGTGGTCTGTCTCCTACATACACCACGTGACTGCAATAAAGTGGCGGATTTGATCGCTGACCTAAGACATTTGGTTAGTGTCAATCAAATTCAGACCCATTTAGGGCTTCATTCCCTCATCCCTAAGGACGTGCTAGGTTGAGCTGTATCGACCTAATTCTTTCCTACACAAAAAAAAAAGAATTATTTGTCAAAAATCACCTTTTAAAATGGGTGTTTTTAAAAAACCATTTTTTATAATTTCATTTAAACAAAATCATCTTTTATAATATAGTTTGTTAAGTTGGACCACCTAAAATAAAATCTGGATGAAAATGTCCTTGACTACATTTTTTCTCATATCGTATATATATATATATATATATATATATATATATATATATATATATATATATATATATATATATATAATGAAAACTCTAAGAAAAAGATAAATTAATTTTTATCATTTTAAGATTTAAAAATATATATTAATTGATTTAATTTAGTAAGTTAGAGATGCATAAGAAAACAATAATTATAAATTATAAATTAAATGAAAATATATCATCTTTTAAAGTCGTTTTTGGTGATTTTCCTATATATATATATCATGATGTTGATTTTTGAAAAAATTTACAAAATTCAGGATGATTTTGTAGTTTTTTTTTTCTTAAAACTAAGTATATATGAATGAAGGACATAATACAATGTTATCAAAATCGTAATCTAGATTATACGATCCTGATTTCATAAAACGACTCGAATCGTGCGTAATGAATCGTAACAAGTAGGATCGTGGTAGGATCGTACAAGATCGTAGTCAGATCGTAGTGGGATCTTACAAGATCGTATAAGATCGTAAGGTCGTAAGTGGGATCGTAAGATCCTACTAAATCACACAAATTAAGTTACAAATCATCATTTTGGATTTTTTGGCCACTTTGAATACTAATTCATTAACTTAATACATTAAATTATTCATAAATGACTCACCATTTACTTAAAATTTACATAAAAAGTCAAAAATATGAAAATTGCATTGTTTCTATCTTTTCTTAAAAGAAAAGTATCGGAGTATTAAAAAAAATCATCTTATATATGGATTTATTGTCTTTGGGGTATTTAATGAATAATGTATATGTTTTTAATGTGATTAACTTTCATATTTGAGTGATATATAATATATTAATATTAGTTCTTTCATTATTTTATTAATGTGGTAGGATCTTACGATCCGATTCTACGATCCAATCCTACTACTCCCTTACGATCCGATCCAAGAATCCCGATCTTGACAACATTGGTACATATTGATCGATAAAATATGAAATTTTACTAAAAATAGAAATATATGGTTCAATTTAACAAATTACATTATAAAAGGTGATTTTACTTAAAAAATATTATAAAAGGTGGTTTGTTACTAAACACATCTTATAAAAGGTGGCTTATGAGAAAAAAAAAACCATCAATAATAAATAATAATGGCGACTAACATATTAAAACTAAATAATAATATTGCCCTCAAATGCTTAAGCTTAAAAGATGATGTTGAGATCGAAAAAATAGGTGCTTAAATTCGAAATGTGAATGAATATTAGTTGTTGGATAGAAATAAATCAAGCGTACGGATTGTTTCACATAAAACTGGAAAAATCCACGGATTATGTTGATAGGGATTTACTTAACAACAAATAAATTTGTAGTCAAGACCCCGCTGTGTATAGGGAGGTCAGGATCGTCTAGGGGAAGCAAGATTATGTTTGATTACTAAACTAGAAAGCAAAAGAGATGGCAAAACAAAGAAAATTAAAACAACTAAATAAATGCACTGGAAGGGGTCAATATCGACCTTGTCAAGGTCGTTACCGAGGTATGAATTCAGCAGAAAATCTAAGTAAACAACAAGAAGAAAGGGGAAGATTGCAGGTCGGTATCGACCTGGGCAGGGTCGATATCAAGGTACATGGGTTTAAATTTCGACTCAAATAAGGGAAAAACTCTAGGATAGTGGTTCACCACAACATAATCATGCAATTTCAAATAACATAAATCATAAATATCATGCCTTTAACATAAAGTTATCAACTTTCATTGATTTAATCAAGCAAATCAATCAATTTTCACAAATCAATTCACTTAATCTACTTGCTTTGATCTAAAGTTCTCAAATTTCGTCTCAAACTTTATCTCGTATTCAAATTCACAACTTTCTCTTACAATCAAGTTATAAACATGAAATATTTCAACTTTCGTCAAAGCTTTTGCACAAACAAGTAGAAGAATAGATAAAAGGCATTCAATTCATTCATCACATCATCATTCAAGCACAATCATGTTGGGTTTCTAACCCCAACCCTAGAAAAGAAGACTACTCACTCATGATTGGAGAAAAACAAGCAAAGAGATTAAGAGAAAACAAGATTTGAATTAAAACTAAAAGCTTGAATTAAAACTTCAAACTTGTCTTAGAACACAAGAAAATCTCCCACAATCTTCTTCCTTGTGCCTCAAGCAATACTTGTCTTCCAAAATAAACCCAAAATAACGTGTAAAACAAAACCCTAGGAGCGTCCCAACTAAAAGTAACGAGAGAGAGCCCGTAGATTTGTGTCTAAATAAGAGTATTTATACTAGAACATCCCTCTTAAAAAAGTTTCCATAAAAACAAAACCAACTAAAGATAAAAGATTGTGGAATAAAAGCAATTAATGGCCCTTTTAACTTGGGCGGCTGGGCTGAGTGCCTCGATACCGACCCCCAGAGGGTCGATCTCGAGGTTGACCTTAACATACTTTCTCTTGTTTCTTCCTTCTTCCTTTGGATTTTGCGGGGGTTTCTTCCATAACTCTCTTCTTTCCTTCTTCCTAGCTTGATCCTCTCTTCTAATGTCCTTTGAATGCATCCAAATCCGCCTCAAAAACTACACAAAAACACACAAATAGCGTAGTTTCCATACTTTTCACAAAATATGCAAACTATACTAGAAAGACACAAAACACTCACAAAAAACACAACTAAACTAGACTAAAAGACCTAGAAAAACATACTAAAACTATACTAAAAACATGGACATCAAAATACCCCATACTTAAGCTTGCTTGTCCTCAAGCAATCACCAAACATAGATCAAAACCATCAACACATCTATCATGCTATAGCCCTTCATCAAAAAGCAAAATCAGCACAAGTGAAATTTAGACAAGTGACTTTAACGTCATCACACATATATGAGCAACTAATGAACACAAGCAATCACAATCCAACCTCACAAGGGATATGTGTTTCACTCAACTCTCATGTGTTTAGGCTTATAAGTACAACTCTCAACTCAATCAAACATGCAAAAACTCATAGAAATTGTAACTTATATCACCAATCTCTCTACCAAAGATTGTCAAAACAAGTAAAATCATCAAGAAAACTTAGGCTCAATGGAAAACTTCATAGAAGCTTCCATTTGGACGGGTTGTAATGGGGCTTGGTAGCGATAATAGGGAGTGGAAATATTTTGGTTTGTAGTGCTAAAAATCCGGGAATATAGACTCCTAAACTCTCAACACAACTCACCAAACTTTTTCAAGAACATCTTACCAAACTCACTTGAACATTAACGCTCAACTCACTTTCAATAACCCAAATTCATTTCTAGAAAGTCCCATATACACATACAAAAGAATTCTTGGCCTTTCCTTGTTTTTGCTTGCACTTATTTACACTTTTTTTTTCTCTTCTCCTCTCCTCCTTTTCTAAATTTTCAATGATTTTCTGATTGATTTTTTTCCGAAGGAGAGGGGTCGATACCGACCCCATTGGGGTCGATAACGAGGCTATAATTTCATTCTTTTCTTACTTGTGCATTCTTCCTTTCAACCAATAATTCTCCTTTTACAACTTTTCTTTGAACAATGAGACTTCCATTCTACCCATCCCAACCCTTTCTTTATTGAACCAACACTCAAACTCACAAAACAAATCCAACCAACTAAGTCCTAATCCCCCGGATAGGGTCAAGCTTATATCGGCTAGGAAAATAATTTTGTGGAGCACCAAAAATAGGCTTTAAGGCACAAAGAAATTGGCTTCAAAAAGAGGGATAATGTAAGGGTGGATAAGGATTAATAAGGCTCATAAAAAATAGGGAAATTCCTTTTGGTGCCCCTAAGTTTTTGCCTTTTCCTTTTAGTCCCCAAGAAAAAACTTATTCCTTTTAGTACCCCTAAGGTTTTGGCTTTTCCCGTTGACGCCCCTCTCCGGTTCAAATTAGCCAATTTCAAGCTTACCATTATGTTCATCTCCCTTAAATTAGTAGGATTTGACAATTAAAAGATCAAAATTCATAACCAAACTACATCAATTTGAATTTTTAAACAATTTTGTAAACAACTCCTTAAAATAGAGAATTGTTTAAAAATTCAAATTGATGCAGTTTGGTTATGAATTTAAGTGTTTTAAGAGTTGATTCCTACTAATTTAAGGGTGATGAACATAATGGTAAGCTTGAAATTAGCTAATGTGAACCAGAGAGGGGCATCAACGGGAAAAGCCAAAACCTCAGGGGTACCAAGAGGAATAAGTTTTTTTCTTGGGCACCAAAAGGAAAAGGCAAAACCTTAGGAGTACCAAAAGGAATTTCCCAAAAAAATAAGCTCTCCGTCATATGATTTCACAAGTAATGAACTAAAATCTTATAGAGGCTTCGAGAAATAGATAACCATCACAATTGCAAGAGATAATATACACATAAGAGAGTAAATCACACAAGAAAAGATGAGAGGATTTTTTATGTTCTCCCTATAAGTTCAAAATTAACTCACAAGGTAGATCATTTTGTTGGATTGCAATTAAACTCATGCTAAAAGTCATACATGCTCAGTTTCATCACAAGCTAAAAATTCACACAAAAACAATTTTATGCATGGTAGACTCGGGCTAAACCTTCAAAGACATGCTAAAAGGATTTACATGATTATGCAAGCAATTACCATCCTAGAACCATAAAACAAGGGTACTTATCAATCCTAAAATCTTTTTGTATTTGTTTTCAATTTTTTTTCACTTTTCTTTTAAGGAAAACAAAGCAACTAAAACCAACTTAAACTAACTAGACATCAAAGCAAGACAAAACACACAAACATATGCAAAACACAAAGACACACACAAGAGTTTTCTTTTCCCTTCCTACCCCATACTTAAACCTAGCAGTGTCCCCACTGTTAGAAAAAAGAAAGGAAAAAATAAAGAAGTAGGGAAAAGAAAACGAACTCACAAGATAGACTTTGAAGCGGTCTTGAAAACATCCTTGAATACTTGAAAGAGAGGGGGAATCCCTGATAATCCGGTGGTGATGGAGGAGGAAAGTGCCTCTCCATCACAGTCATGAACTCACAAGTCTCCGTCCAACGCTGATCAGATTCTGCCCAATGGTCCTCATTCCCTTGCCAACGCTGCTCATCAATCCTCCTCTGTTGAGTATAATACTCCTGAAACTGATGCTGATGATCATAAAGCCTAAGTTGGCCAGTCTAAAGCAGATCCAAGCGGCATACAAGTCATCAACCCATGGTGGTGGAGCAGTGTTGGAGCTAGAGTTGTCCTCACTCGGATGGTGGACTCGGTAACCGACCCCGTACCCCTCATGAGTATGCTGAAAATGACCGTCCTATGGGTCGGTACCGAACCTATAAGGGTCAGTAATGGGGTGATAATGATGTTCGTGTTTTTAGTATAGTTTTTGATAGGTTTTATTAGGTTATTAGGATTAGTTTTGATAAGTTTAGGATTAGTTTTATGTGTTTTTGGATAGTTTTGCATATTTTGTAGAAAGTATGGAAGCTACTCCGTTTTGTGTCTTTTTGTAGGTTTTAGCAAGGAAAGGGTGTTGTTTGGAGCTGAATTTGGAGAGCTATGATAAGAGATGGAGGAATACAAGATGAAGAAGCTGAAGTTCGAGTTTTTGGAAGAGAAGTGTTGAAGAAAACCAAGCCCAGGCTCGTTAACGAGGCTGTGAGGGCTCGTTAACGAGGCCACGAGATGAAAATGTTCGAGAGTTGACTTTGTGACTCACCGATCCTGTGCGGGAATTTATTTCTGTTTCGGTAGAGTATCTTTTTATGATTTTAGGGTTATTATATTATGTATTTTAGGTCTTGTTATCTTTTGAGATTTTATTTCTATCTTTTAGAATAGATTCTATCTTTTTAGGGAAGTTTATATCTTTTAGCCTTTTTTAGTTTCTAGCCTCTTTTTAGTATAAATACCCTTCTATCTAGCATAGGAAGGGAGGTCGAATTTTGAGGAAGGAGAGCCGAGAGAGAGAAGGACGGATCGGAGTCGTGATCGAAGGAGCTCGGTAGACGAAAGTTACCGGGGTCGTTAGTCGTGTTTTTGATTCGATATTTCGGTGTTTTCGGTTTCTTCTGAATCTCTGTAAGACGATATTTCTTATTAATTTGAGTAGTGTTTTGTTTTCAATGTTTTCTTTGATTAAAGTTATTAGTTTCTTAGTCATGATTAGTGAGTAGTTTTTTTTATCTAGGGTCGGGGTTGAAACCCGGCATAGTTGTGCATGTTTGGTGAGTAAGATCATGTGTTGAATGCCTTTTATCTATTGTTGAGATTGTTTGTTGTGCTTATACCAAGATGAAAGTTGAGGTAATTTGAGTTGTTGACTTGATTGAAAGAGAAAGTTATAAACTTGAAGGTTGATATTTTTTGAATACGAAAGTTTCAAGCTTTAGATCCAGAACAAGCAATTGGGTGAGTTAGTTTATGAAAGTAGATTAATTTGCTTGCTAAGTCAATGAAAGTTGATGCGTCTATATATTTAAAGGCATGATATTTATCTTCTTACGAGCTTGTGTGCATGACTATGTTGTGGTGACCCTTATCTTGGAAATTTTCGTTTTTATTTGATTTCTTTCAAGATCATATTCGTTATTGAGTTCGTTGGCTACCGAACCTGTCTAGGTCGTTAGTTTTTGTCTTTTTATTCTCGGTGGTTCGTTAATGAGGCTGACAACTTCGTTAACGAGGCTGCTTGTCTGTTTTGCTTGCTTTTGTTTTATTTTTTTAGGAGTCGATAGATAAACAAACCTTGCTTCTCGTGGAACGATCCTGACTCTCCTATACTCAGCGGGGTCTTGACTATAAATTTATTTGTTGTCAATCAACCCTCTCAACAAATTGGCGCCGTTGCCGGGGAAGCAACGTGTTTTGTTTATTTATTTGTGGGTCTGGGAATAGCCCGACTCCGTTTTTGTTTTTAATTTTTGTTTTCTTTGTCTATTTTCTCAGCGCATGCCGGTAGGACGTCGAAGGCTTGAGTTTGACAACGCCGGTTATTACTCAGAACCTGAACGTTCCCTGCACCATAGACACCGAGAGAACCGAGCCATGGCCACACCTGAAGAACTGGCTCGTCAGCTAGAAGTCCTCCAAACACAGATGGAGGCGTTGAAAACTGAGAAGGAAGGCGCTGCCCCCGAGGCTGAGCGCCAACGAGCTATCAATGCTCGTCTACAAGAAGAGCTGAATGCCTATACGAGGAATGCCAAATAGTACATGCATCCAGAACTGAGGGTGCCAGAGTCTCCAATTGTGCTTCCGAAGATAGAGAAATCTTTTGAGATTAAATCTCAATTAATATCCTTGATCAAACGGGCTCAGTTTGAAGGGAAACCTACTGAGTGCCCTATGGAACATATTAGGAATTTTCTTGACTTATGTGACACCATAGCTGCAGAAGGTGTCTCACTTAAATATGTTCTGTTAAAAGCTTTTAGGTGGTCTCTTTCTGGAAAGGCCTTGAGCTGGTTGGAGAGCTTACCTCCTAAGTCTATCAAGACTTGGAAGAACTTGTATGATCAATTTCTTACAAAATTCTTCCCGCCTGCCAAGACAACGGAGTTGAGAAAACGCATCACCTCCTATCACCAGCTGCCTAATGAAACATTTGTTGAAACATGGGCAACCTTTATATGTTCTGCAAGAAATCTTTTTCCAGGGTATCAATGCAGAGACCAAGAACCGCATCAACACGCATATTGCGTGCGGTTTTATAGAAATGGACCCAACGGCTGCATGGGAATTACTGGATAAGCTGTCCAATTATGATGCCATGTACGGAACCCAGCAAAATCCACAGCCCCAGAAACGTCTCTACCTACCTAACCGAGACGAAGTTGACCGGGATGTTAAAAATCAATTCCTGCAAGACGAGGTCAACCGTCTAAAGAAGCAAGTAAGTTTTCTGAAATCCTCTCAATCCTGTCAAGAATGTGGTTCTTCTGCACATAGTACTTCTGCTTGCACTAACATAGAGCAGGTTAGAGCCGCTGAGACAATTGCTGAGATGAGTTATATGAGAGGACCATACAGGAACCAACCTAGCTATTTTGACAGGACAAACAACTATCAAGCATGGGGCAATCAGAATACAAATCAAAACTATGCAGCGCCTCTGCCAGATAGACGACCTGCACCCTATCGACCTCCAGGCCATCAGGAGCCACCATCATGGGTTCAAGGATTACAGGAAGGCATTAACGGCGTAACCATCAAAGTTAACAAAGTGACCAACAAGGTTAACGAAGTTCAAGCCAACCTGAACCAACAAAATAAAAGATGGGGAGAGTTCGATATATGGAAGAAGAGTGTTGATTCCCAACTAGGGAACCTCACTGCCCAGATTCCGAGACCACAAGGGCAACTTCCGGGCCGCCCCGAGGAGAACCCTAGGGGACAAATAACAGCGGTGCACCTTAGGAGCGGGAAGAAATTGTCGGAGCAAGTCCAAGCTGAGGACAAGAAGGAAGAGGACGTCACAATTCAGCTCGGTAACGAGCCAGCGAGGGCAAATACCGAGCCCGTATACCATGGTGAGGAGGCTCCGAGGGTATGTAACTACCCTAACCCAGGTAAGTCTACTAATCCGAGCCTTCCTCTCTATCCCAGGGTAGTTAACGACCCCATCAGGGGCGGTAACGACCCGCCGAGGACACCAAACGACCCCAGTGTCGACCCGGTACTCTCACCTCTCGAACCTAACTTGGTTCCGAGAATGGTGAAATCTCTTCCATTTCCAACTAAGAAATCTATAGACTCTACTGAGAGTAAGTTCAAGCGTTTTGTGAAGATTCTTCAGGGCATTAATATTTCCATCCCATTCGTTGACGCCCTAAGCGAAATGCCGGCTTACACAAAATTTTTGAAGGATATTCTTAGCAGGAAAAGGTCCATTACAGAGCTACAGGATGAAGTCAGATCAATTGATCTACCAGAAAAGCTTGGAGATCCAAGGAGATTTGCCATCACGATTGGCATAGGCGACCACAAATTTAAAGCTTTATGTGATTTGGGAGCCAGTGCTAGTTTGCTTCCTCTCTCCATCTGGTTAAAAACTAACATGGGACCACTAGAGCCTGTGGATATGAACCTCTTCATGGCAGACGGATCATGTGTCAAAGCCACAGGGGTCGTGGATGACTACCCTATTCAAGTGGGAAAATTTTTTATACCAAATGATTTCGTCGTCCTCGACATGCCTGAGGATCCTCATGTCCCCATTATCTTAGGCAGACCATTCCTAGCTACATCAAGTGCCAAGGTCGATGTGAGGAAAGGACTTCTTACGTTTGAGATTGGAGAAGAACGAGTGGAATTCAGCCTGGACCAAAACGCAAATGACCCAACCACGGTCGCACAAATCGAGTTGCACCAACCAGAAATCGACAAAGCTGATACAACTGAACCTCCCCCAACTTCGAAAGAGGACGAGATTCTCACACAGGACCTTGTCGAGCTCCCATGGCCTACTAGCGACTCTCATATACAAGGAAACAATCAAGGTGAGTACTTTTCTTCTTACCCTATTCCTGCACCATACCCCAGGAGTCCAAACCACCTTGGTTTCCGGATTCCACTAACCCATATGTAGGAATACCGGGCATACTCATAGAAGACAAGGGATCTAGCTTAGTGACTCAAGCAAACAACGCCTACAAAGCTAAGTATGGGGTAACTCGAGACCTTGACTTAGCTACAAAAGATCCACCTTGAAGCAAGGGAAGAACGTCGGGCTTACGACGTTAAAAATAGCGCTTACGGGAGGCAACCCGCTTTTAGTATAGTATAGTTTTTCTTCTTCTTTTTAGATTGTTTCTTTTTCTTAGTTTTCTTTTCCTTTCTTTTCTTTTCTTTTTAGTAGTTCTTTAGGATAGAAATTAGGATAAATTTTGAGCTAACAAGATGCAGGAGAAGGGCTCGAAAATCACTCCAAGAGGCTACGGTGGCTCGTTAAACGACCCACCCAGGGTCGTTAACGACCCGGTTTGACGACCCGATTCGGCAAAACGGGCAGGTAAGTTCTTTTTAACCTAATCTATCTCTTACCTAACCCCATACCGCCGCCCCTTTACCTCTTCCTATCCCTACCCTCTCCTATATAACCCTTCTACCCCTCCTAAAAATTTTCACTCTCAAATCCTTAAACTCCAAACCTCTCAAGAATCATACCCAAAATCTCGGAGATCCCCCACCACTGATCGGAATTTCTCACCTCCACCGATCGTCGGAGACACCCTCGTTATCGAAGCTCAGAACCCCGGATTTCCACCGACGGGATCCACACTCGTTAACCACCCCAATCCGACCCTTTGTTCTTCAATTTCTCAATTTTCCGGTATGATTTCTAAACCCTAACTCTTACTTACAAGATTCATGGTTTTTAGGGTAGAAATTTCATATTGGGATTGTGTCTATAGGAAAGGTCGACATGCATGTTTGGATTTTGCTCATGGATTGTCGTTGAAGCTTAGTTGTTCATATTCTAGGGAAGATTATTCATGTTAGGTTCTCCATTGCAAAAGTCTAATTAGAAAAGCATGAATCTTTCTTATCCTAGTATTAAGTTCAATTTTTGCTATATCAATTTTGGGTAATTTCGCATGTTTGGGATGGGAAATCGAGCAAGTATGGGGTGCATAAACCCGATTGTGTGTCTAGTGAGGAGTATTGAGGATACATACTTGATTTATGGTCTGATTTTTAAAGTTGATGACATTCGGAAAACAGTGAACTGGCTCTCGGCAGCTCGTTAATGACCCACCCAGGTTCGTTAACGACCCTGCGTAAGCATCGTCGATTCTACACCAGTCTAGATTCTTTAACGACCCAATTGGGTAGTTGACGAATTATTCCGATGTTATTTTGAGACCAAGTATGGGGTCTCTTGCCTATCTATTTTGAGTGGATCTTATCTTGGAAAATTCTTGATTGTTTTGTAGATCTCATGGCAAGTTCAAGCTGACCCGCTACCCGAGCTCAGAAAAAGAGGAGGAATCAGAGGTCCCCATCCCCACCGCGCATGGATAATATGATCTTGAGTACTCAAGGCCAAGTGAATCGATACCGTGCCATTCTAGATAAGGACCACAACACTCGTTGGTTCTCGAAGTCTAGTGTCGTACACACGGGGATTTACACGGATGTCAAGGAGGCCTTCGTTATTCTCATTGCATCTCATCTACTGAAGAAGGAGAATCTACCACACTTTCCGGCCCTCACATATGAGTTTCTAGCCACTCTAGAGACTAGTTTTCCGTCGAAGACTTCGGCGGGATAAATCCGGTTTCGGCTTGGTAATGTGAGCCGTGAGTTCACCATGGCGGAGTTCAATGCAATTCTGGAGCTCCCAAACCCTTCTAGAGAGTACACCTTGAAAGACTACAGGGTGACTCGGACTTGGAGCTATATCACTAGGGAAGACCAATCCTCCACAGCGGCATTATCTGGGGCAAGCATCATCAACCCCATCTTCCGGATCATTCTCCGAGTCTTAGCCGCCACATTCTGGCCGAAGAGAGAGTTGAACAGGCCAACAAGGACGGAAGTTGCTTGTCTCCGCACTATCCTTTTCGAGGAGCCCAACCCGTTGAATTTGGGGTATGAATGGCTCTACTACATAGAGAAATCAACCAAATCCAAGGAAGTTTGGTGTGGCAACTTGGTCAGTCTTTTGGCCACAAACCTTGGAGTCGACCTCACTCGCTACACACCGGCTCATGCTCAGTTACTCAACAAGAACTATTGGTATAGTTCCGGTATTTTCATTCAAGCGGAGAGAGGGTTTAAAGTAAAAGTTCAAAACCGCCTTGTTACACCCACCCTCGATATGTTGGAGTTACTTTATGTACCAAATTGGTACGAGGCGTGGACGGGACATGCTTTCCCATTGGAGCCCAAGCCGGAGGATGAGCTATCACTTAGGCCTTGTGAGACAAGGTTTGAGCGAGAAGGTGAAGAGATGGATGAAGATGAAGATGAAGATGAGGATACCGAAGTTGCTGGCAATGACACTGAAGAAGCCGACACAGAGGGAGGCACTAACGAGCTTAAATTTGAGGAAGAAGACCTCCACGCTGAGGTTTTAGGCACCAACATCCTCTTTGACGAGCCCACCAGGCTCTTTAACGATCATTTCCAGCCTTCTACATCTGATGCTAACGAGGTACCCAGGGTCGTTAACGACCAACCGAGGGCAGCTACCGACCCACCGCCAGCTCCTACCGACCCCTACTCTTATGGACTTGTGCCATACAACCCGGTGCTTCACCATGATCACTTTCAGCCTCATTACCCACCACCTCCTCAGCCTGAGTACACTGGATCGAGCATTCCGCCACCATGGGCCGAGTATCTTTCTACACGGATGCAACAACTTCACCTCTAGCAAGACCACATTCATAGGAGGATGGATAGATGGGAGACTATCTATTCAACTCGGATGACATTTGAGGATGAGAGGCATCGTCAGAGAGAGACAGAGGATGCCGAGCGTTGGAGGACGATGTATGACTTCATGGGGAACTTTGAGCACTATTTTCCTCCACCTAACCGTTGATTCAGCTTGAAGACATTTTCCTTGTTTTCCACTTCTGAGACTTTGTAAGTTTTTGTTTTCTCTTTTCTTGTTTTCTTGTGTTTTTCTTTTCTATTTCTTCCTTTCTTTTTATTTTTCTTACAGTGAGGAAACTGTAATTTTAAGTATGGGGTGGGAGAAAGTAGAAACTTTTGTGTCTTGTTTGTTTTTTGTGCTTTATTTTAAGTAGTTCTTTTATATCGATAAAAAAAATCGAAAAAGTTTTGAAAAATATAAAAAAGGGTCTTAGAATTGATAGATATCCCTTTCTTAGGTTCTATGATAGTAGTTGCTAGCATGATCATTTAATTCCTTGCAATCATGTCTTTGAGAATATAGTCGGAATCTTATTTTGAAGTTGTTTTTAGGAAGAAATAGAATTTGATGAAATTGAGCACATATACCTTCTTAGCATAAGTGATGCAATCCAACAAAAATTAGCTTTGTGAGTTATTTTTGGCCTTATAGGGAGAACATTAAAAATCCCTCTTCTTTTCTTGTGTGATTTACTCTCTATATGCATATTATCTCTTGGAATTGTGATGGTTATCTATTTCTTGAGACCCGTATGAGATTTATAGTTCATTATTAGTGAAAATCAGATGATAGAGAACTTATTTTATAAGCCCTATGAATCCTTATCCACCTTTACATTATCCTTCTTTTGACAACCAATTTTAGCCTGAAGCCTTTTATTTTTAAGCTCCACAAAATTTGTTCCCTAGCCGAGATAAGCTTGACCCTATCCGGGGATTAGGACTTAGTTTTGGAGAGGTAAATTGTTTTGTTGAGTGTAAAAAAAGAAAGGAGTGAAATATAATGTTTGGTTCGAAATTGAGGGATTATTGGGAAGGGTAGATTGGAAGTCTCTTGTTTTTAATAGTTGTGATAAGAAAGATCTCTTAGTACAAAAGATGCACAAAATAAAGTTGATGGTTGAAAGGAAGTTGTTGAAAGGGAAGAGGAGTACACGATGAAGCTCGTTAACAACCCTGAAGGGACTCGTTAACGAGGCAGCGATTGGCAAAGAAAGTAAAAAATGATGAATGAAGAAAAAAAGAAATGAAGAAGTAAGAAATGCATTCAAGTTCATATAGATAAGCCGAAGATTCTTTTGTTTTATGAGACTTTCTAATATAATAATTGGGTGAGTGAAATGAGTGTGCATAATGAGAGAGTGAGTTTGGTATATGTTTTTATGAGAGTTTTGATGTTATGTGTGAGTTTTTAGGAGTCTTTGATTCCCAGATATTATTAGCACCACATAGCCAAAAAATTTCCACGCCTTATTGTCATTACCAAGCCCCATTACAACCCGGCCGAATGGAAGCTTCTATGAAGTTTTTCATCGAGCCCCCTAAGTTCTCTTGATGATTTTTGCTTGTTTTGACAAATCCTCGGTGGAGAGTATTGGTGATATAAGTTCCAATTTCTATGAGTATTTGTATATTGGATTGAGTTGAGAGTTGTTATTATAAGCCTAAACACTTGAGAGTTGAGAGAAATACATTGTCCCTTGTGAGGTTGGATTGTATTTTCTTGTGTCTATTTTAGGTGTATATATGTGTGATGACGTTAATAGTCCTTTGCCAATTTTCTTCTAGATATTTTGATGTTGATTTTTAGATGATGGCTATAATTTGATGAGTATGTTGTTTGATTTTGATTATTGTTTAGTGATTGCTTGAGGACAAGCAAGTCTAAGTATGGGGTATTTTGATGTTCGTGTTTTTAGTATAGGTTTTGATAGGTTTTATTAGGTTATTAGGATTAGTTTTGATAAGTTTAGGATTAGTTTTATGTGTTTTTGGATAGTTTTGCATATTTTGTAGAAAGTATGGAAGCTACTCCGTTTTGTGTCTTTTTGTAGGTTTTAGCAAGGAAAGGGTGCTGTTTGGAGCTGAATTTGGAGAGCTATGATAAGAGATGGAGGAATACAAGATGAAGAAGCTGAAGTTCGAGTTTTTGGAAGAGAAGTGTTGAAGAAAGCCAAGCCCAGGCTCGTTAACGAGGCTGTGAGGGCTCGTTAACGAGGCCACGAGATGAAAATGTTCGAGAGTTGACTTTGTGACTCACCGATCCTGTGCGGGAATTTATTTCCGTGTCGGTAGAGTATCTTTTTATGATTTTAGGGTTATTATATTATGTATTTTAGGTCTTGTTATCTTTTGAGATTTTATTTCTATCTTTTAGAATAGATTCTATCTTTTTAGGGAAGTTTATATCTTTTAGCCTTTTTTAGTTTCTAGCCTCTTTTTAGTATAAATACCCTTATATCTAGCATAGGAAGGGAGGTCGAATTTTGAGGAAGGAGAGCCGAGAGAGAAGGACGGATCGGAGTCGTGATCGAAGGAGCTCGGTAGACGAAAGTTACTGGGGTCGTTAGTCGTGTTTTTGATTCGGTATTTCGGTGTTTTCGGTTTCTTCTGAATCTCCGTAAGACGATATTTCTTATTAATTTGAGTAGTGTTTTGTTTTCAATGTTTTCTTTGATTAAAGTTATTAGTTTCTTAGTCATGATTAGTGAGTAGTTTTTTTTATCTAGGGTCGGGGTTGAAACCCGGCATAGTTGTGCATGTTTGGTGAGTAAGATCATGTGTTGAATGCCTTTTATCTATTGTTGAGATTGTTTGTTGTGCTTATACTAAGATGAAAGTTGAGGTAATTTGAGTTGTTGACTTGATTGAAAGAGAAAGTTATAAACTTGAAGGTTGATATTTTTTTAATACGAAAGTTTCAAGCTTTAGATCCGGAACAAGCAATTGGGTGAGTTAGTTTATGAAAGTAGATTAATTTGCTTGCTAAGTCAATGAAAGTTGATGCGTCTATCTATTTAAAGGCATGATATTTATCTTCTTATGAGCTTGTGTGCATGACTATGTTGTGGTGACCCTTATCCTGGATATTTTCGTTTTTATTTGATTTCTTTCAAGATCATATTCGTTACTGAGTTCGTTGGCTCGGTACCGAACCTGTCTAGGTCGTTAGTTTTGGTCTTTTTATTCTCGGGGGTTCGTTAACGAGGCTGACAACTTCGTTAACGAGGCTACTTGTGTGTTTTGCTTGCTTTTGTTTTATTTTTTTTAGGAGTCGATAGATAAACAAACCTTGCTTTTCGTAGAACGATCCTGACTCCCCTATACTCAGCGGGGTCTTGACTATAAATTTATTTGTTGTCAATCAACCCTCTCAACTTGACTTCTTGTTGGAGCGGCTTGAGCTAGCCATTTCGATCCTGCATATTCAAAAAGTTCCAAGGTAATGCTTCACTCAAAATAAATAAACCAAGTAACCCCATACTTTGAATTGAAAACAAAAGCAAACAATTACTCAAGTTCACCTAATTGCATGCCATATAGAAAGGAGAATTAAGAAAATATGCATAATTGATCAAAATTTTAATTAATTAAGCATAAAAGAGCCAAGAGACATCCTAAAAGTATATCTACATGCACACATAAAGCAAGAAATAAGAACTCGGCAGGGGTCGATATCGACCTTGCGCTGTACCAGAATTTGGCAAGGGCCGAATTTTTTGGTTCTTGGCCCACAATCTTTCATCCAAGGCCTCAATTTAGCATATCTAAAATCAATTCAAGGTATTCCAAGCACCATAAACCCCATACTTGACCTAAATCATCCAAAAATCATGCCAAATAGCCAAAAATATGGTGTAGATCTAGAAAACTCAAGAACAACTAAGTGCATGCTTAAAAAAATAAAATTAATTCAATCTTAAGCATGGAAGAACATCATTCATCAATAATCAACACCAAATCAAGGCAAAGAGGCAAAAATTTGTGCTCAAGAACTTCAACCTAGATCTAGATCTAAATATGCAAAAATCAACCAAAAATCCCCATTGAACTAAAAAACTCCACCATTGAAGATGAAGGTTTAAGAACTCATACCTTAGATATGAAAATAGAACGGAAATTAGAAGAAGTTTGGATCGGTAACGAGGGGGCTTGGTTCAATAATGAACAAGGGTTGTTTTCGGTACCGGGGTGGGGCTGGGACTTCCGCTGCATGGGAGGATCGTGTGCAGACAGTGCACGGTCGACAGATCTGAGCGATGGTGGCGGTGAAACGACGGTGGTGAGATGGTGTGAGAGGCGTGAGGGAGGGAGCGCCGGTGAGAGAGAGCGTCGATGGTATCGTGAGGAAGGGAGGGAGTGCGATGTCGGTTTTGGAGGAAGGGAATGAGGTAGGGTTTGGTGGGGCATAAAAAAAATAAGAAGGAAATTAAAATAAGAGCACTTACCTGATGTGGATCCGGTTCAAAATCCGGATTACTTGCAAGGGTTAGTATTTACCCAATTTTGGCCTCAACTTTCTCTTGTTTCACTTATTAAAAAGCAATTTATTCCGAAAATCTAAAGTCTAACCTAAAAAAAACAAAAGAAAGCTAGAAAAAAGTTCTATGAAAAATAAAATAAAAGCGGGTTGCCTCCCGTAAGCGCTATTTTTAACGTTGTTAGCCCGACGAACTTACCTTAGCTTAATCGGAGGATGTTAAAGCCCAAGTGGCTCGGATTTCCTCTCCCGGGTCGGTTTGCTCGTAATATTTCTTTAACCGGTGCTAGTTGACCTTGAAGATGGCTCCATTATTGTCTACTAGATCAACCGCTCCATGGGGATAAATGTGGTGGACCACAAATGGCCCACTCCATCTTGATCTTAATTTCCCTGGAAATAAGCGAAGTCTAGAGTTAAAGAGAAGTACCTTGTCACCAACTTCATAGGTTTTTGGCTCCAACTTCTTGTCATGCCATAGCTTGGTGCGCTCCTTGTAGATTTCGGCATTCTCATACGCCCGTAGCCTCAACTCCTCTAATTCTTGCAAGTCCATGAATTGTTTTGCACCGGCCTTGTCGAGATCCATGTTTAGCTCCTTGAGAGCCCATAAAGCTTTATGCTCCAACTCGACTGGCAAATGGCACGCCTTGCCATAAACTAGGTTGTATGGAGTGGTGTGCAGGGGTGTTTTGTATGCCGTTCTATAAGCCCACAGAGCGTCATCGAGCTTGGATGACCAATCTTTCCTTGAGCGGGAGACCGTCTTTTCTGGAATGTTCTTGATTTACTGGTTTGAAACTTCCACTTGGCCGCTAGTTTGGGGATGGTGTGGTGTCGCCACCTGATGTGATACCCCATACTTAACCAAGAGAGCTTCAAAGCTTCTCTCTATGAAGTGTGAATCACCGTCACTAATGAGAATGTGTGGCACTCCAAACCTGGGAAAAATGTTAGTCTTAATAAACTTGGCCACAGTTTTAGCGTCATTGGTCCTTGTAGCGACCACTTCTACCCACTTGGAGACGTAATCAACAGCGATAAGGATATACTTATAGGGACCCGATATGGGTAGGGTCCCATAAAGTCTATGCCCCAAACGTCGAAAAGCTCGACCTCTAGGATCCCTGTTAGCGGGTTCTCATGCCTCCAAGTGATGTTTCCAGAGCGTTGGCCTTCATCACATGAAGTCACATAATCCTGTACGTCCCTAAACATGGTTGGCCAATAGAGACCACTTTGAAGAATCTTCGCCGTGGTTTTGAAACCTTTTGCATGGCCATCGGTCGGGAGAGTGTGACATTGACGGATTACGCTCTCTATCTCTTCTTCTAGAATACAGTGCATAAAGAGGTGGTCACTTCCTTGTTTAAACAAGTAAGGATCATCCCAATAGTATTGTTTGACATCATGTAAAAACTTCTTCTTCTTTTATGGGGTCAAGCCTTCGGGAATTACGCCTCCTACAAGGTAGTTAGCAAAATCCGCAAACCAAGGGGTTTTCTACTCTCTTATAGCATGAATTGAATGAAGAGAAGTAGAAGGAAAAGATGAGGAAGGATCTGAATTGGAAATAAGGTTAGAAAATGTACCTGGAGGGTTCGATATCAAACCAAGATGTGTTGGTATCGACCCTCTGGCTTCATTAATCTTCTCGGTAACGACCTCTTTGAGCTCGGTATCGAGTTGTCCTACCTCGGTATTGATGGTTCTTGGCTTGGTACCGATGTGCTCAGCGTTCTCCAGCTTCTTTGATGATGGATCAATATCGACCCTCGTAGGGTCGGTAACGAGCCGTTGGCAGATTTCGACCTCGTTCAACATGAGGTGCTCGTCCGGTCTAGAGTCGTTGATTGGTACAGCATTGTTGGAATCTGTGATGTGTTCAACTGGCAACCTAGATAGGTGATCCGCCACCAAGTTTTCTGCTCCTTTCTTGTCCCGGATTTCATGATCATATTTCCAGCAACAAGAGCATCCAACGAAGTAACCTAGGTTTGGCATCCTTCTTAGCCATTAAATATCTTACGGCTTCATGATCAGTGTAAACAATCAATTTAGAACCAACCAGATAAGAGCGGAATTTTTCAAATGCAAATACCACAGCAAGGAATTCCTTCTCCGTCGTGGTATACTTACTTTGTGCCTCATCAAGCGTCTTACTTGCATAATAAATGGCGTGGAGTTTTTTAATACCGCACTGACAGCATGATCGCTGACATCGCACATGATTTCGAATGGTAGTGTCCAATCCGGGGACTGTATGATAGGAGCAGAGACAAGTGCCTCTCTCAACCTGTGAAAAGCCTCAAGACATTCTGTAGACAACTCAAACACTACATCTTTCATTAGTAGGTTAGTCAACGGTTTAGCTATCTTAGAAAAATCTTGAATAAAACGCCTATAGAAGCCAACATGTCCTAAGAAACTCCTAACGTCTTTTACAGAAGAGGGAGGAGGTAGTTTTTCAATAAGCTCAATTTTAGCCTTGTCTACTTCAATCCCTCTCTTAGAGACGAGGTGTCCTAGCACTATCCCCTCTTGGACCATGAAATGACATTTTTCCCAATTTAGAACAAGGTTGGTTTCTTCACATCTTTTAAGCGCACGAGTAAGATTAGCAAGACAAACATCAAATGAAGAACCATAAACAGAAAAATCATCCATAAAAACTTCTAGTATGTCCTCTATCATGTTAGAGAAGATAGTCATCATGGATCTTTGAAAAGTTGCAGGGGCATTACAAAGCCCAAATGGCATTCTTCTGTATGCAAAAATCCCATAGGGACAAGTAAAAGTTGTTTTCTCCTGATCATCAGGATGAATGGGAATCTGCCAGAAACCGCTATAGCCATCTAAGTAACAAAAGTAATCATGCTGGGCTAAGCGTTCTAAAACTTGATCAATGAAAGGAAGCGAAAAATGATCTTTTCTTGTAGCACTATTTAGCTTCCTATAATCAATGCACTTTCTCCAACTAGTTGTGGTCCTAGTAGGAATTAGTTCACCTTTTTCATTCTCTATAACAGATTCCCCCTTTTTTAGGGGCTACATGGACCGGGCTCACCCATTTGTTGTCCGATATAGGAAAAATTATCCCAGCATCAAGTAGTTTTAAGATTTCCTTTTTCACCACATCTTTCATGATAGGATTTAATCCACGTTGATGCTCTATTATGGGTTTGTGATTATCCTCCATGTAGATCCTATGCATGCATAATGAAGGGGATATGCCAGTTATGTCATCCAAATAGTAGCCAATGACTTTTCTATGGGTCCTAAGTACAAAAATTAACTTATCTACTTCCTCATCTTTTAATTTAGCATTGATGATGACGGGGAAGGTAGAGTTAGGACCGAGAAATTCATACATGAGGGAGTTTGGAGGGGGCTTGAGCGTTGGAGTAGGCTCAGCCGGGATAAGAATTGGTTCTTCATGATCTGTCTTCAGAACTTCCCCGAGGTAATCAATCGCCAAAAGCTCTTCATCTTCTGTCAGAGGGGTCGATATCGACCCAGAGGGGGTCGATACTGACTCGATTTTGCCTGCCAGTAGCCTCGGTACCGAGGTAGTAGTGCTCGGTATCGAAGGTGCAGGATCAATCTCTGCCCAGCTTCTGCCGGAGAATGCATCATAAGCCAACAACCTCTACATTGGGTCCCCACATTCAATGAAGTCAATGCGGGTGTAGAGCATCTTGAGCTCGGCTTCATTGGTCTCTTTCATGGTGGGGTTAAAATGGAATTCCACCACCTCATCCCCAATCTCAAAAGTTAGGCGTCCTCGCCTAACATCAATGATGGCTCCAGCTGTGGCTAGGAAGGGTCTCCATAGAATGATAGGCACCACTGGGTCCTCGGGCATTTCCATGACAATGAAATCATTTGGGACAAAGATTTGTCCACCTGAACTGGAAAATCATCCACAACCCCCGTAGGCTTGACACAGGATCCGTCTGCAATATACAACTTCATATTGACGGGTTCCAATGGTCCCATGTTGGCTTCAGACCAGATTGATAATGGAAGTAAACTTGCACTGGCTCCTAAGTCACATAAAGCTTTAAGGCGGTAAGCTCCAATACCAATAGTAATAGCAAACTTACCTAGGTCGCCTAATTTTTTTGGGAGCTCCAAATAGCATGAAGAGGTCTATGTCAGTCAGCTCTGACATAGACCTCTTCATGCTAAGAATATCCTTCAAGAATTTTGTGTAAGCTGGCATTTCGCTTAGGGCCTCAGCGAATGGGATGGAAATATTTAAGCCCTGAAGGATTTTAACAAAACCGCCTAAACTTCCCTTCTGTTGAATCCTTAGGTTTCTTAGAAGGAAAGGGAAGAGTCTTCACCGGTCTCAGAACCAACACGGGCTCGAGAGATGTTTCAAAAGGGTCGGTATCGACCCTTGTGGGGTCGGTACCAAGCCTAGGATTAAGAGAGTGGTCTGGAGGTGAAGATTTACCTGAGTTGGGGTTGGTAACGACCTGGTGGGGCTCAATATCGACCTGTTGGGGCTCGGTATCGACCCTGTTTGGGTCGGTACCGATTTTGACTGGGGTATCATCTTCATCTCCGTTTTCTTTGTCCTTGGTTTTAGCACGATCCGGCAGCTGCTTTCCACTTCGAAAGTGTATTGCTGCAATTTGTCCTCTAGGGTTTTCCTCGGAACGACCCGAAATTTGCCCTTGAGGTCTTGGAATTTGTGCAGCAAGGTTGCTTAATTGGGAGTTTACATTCTTTCTCCCTGTCTCAATCTCTCCCAACTGTGCTTGTACACCTTTTAGGTCAGAACTGACTCCACTGATCTCATTTTGAACGTCATTAACTTTATTGTGGACTCCATGAATGCCCTCTTGTAGCCCTTGCACCCATGAAGGTGGCTCTTGATATCCTGGTGGTTTGTAAGGAGGAGCCTTCCTTTCTTGTGGTAGAGGTGCTTGGTTTTGACTTTGATTGTAACCTCCCCAGTTGGGATAATTGTTTGACCTATCATCATTATTAGGTGGGTTTCTGTATTGCCCTCATATAATTCATTTCAGCATATGTCTTAGTGGCTCTAACCTGCTCAATGTTAGTGCAGATAGAAGTACTATGGGTTTGAGAGCCACATTCTTGACAAGGTTGAGAGGTTTTCAAAAAATTACCTATTTCTTTAGACGGTTGATCTCATCTTGTAAGAATTGATGTTTAACATCGGGATCAACTTCATCTTTATTAGGGAGGTAGAGACGTTTTTGAGGCTGGGGTGGTTGTTGTGTCCCATACATGCCATCATAATTGCTCAATTTATCCAGCAATTCCCATGCAACATCAGGCTCCATCTCTATAAAACCGCAAGCAGTATCCAATTTGAGGCGGTTCTTTGTCTCAACGTTTATACCCTGAAAGAATATCTCTCGCAAAGCGTATTGCGATTGTCCATGGGTGGGGCATTGCCTCAACATCTCCTTGAATCACTCCCATGTCTCCACAAATGTCTCGTTAGGCAGCTGGTGATAAGAAGTAATACGCTTCCTTAACTCCGTAGTCGTGGCATGAGGGAAGAACTTAGTCATGAATAAGTCATGCAAGGTTCTCCACGTCCTTACCGATCTAGGAGGTAAGCTTTCTAGCCAGCTCAGGGCCTTACCTGCAAGAGACCATTTAAAAGCTTTTAGTTGGACATATTCTAAAGAAACACCATCGGCAACAATGGTGTCACATAAATCAACAAAATTACGAATATGCTCCATAGGGCACTCAGTAGGTTTTCCCTCAAACTGAGCCCTCTTAATTAAGGATATAAACTGAGATTTAATCGCAAAAGCCCTTTCTATCTCAGGAAGCACTATTGCTGATTCTGGCACCCTCAATTCCGGATGCATATATTGTTTGGCATTCCTCGGGATAGCGTTCAATTTTTCTTGTAAACGATTGGTGTTTAATCATTCACGTTCAGCGGCAGCAGTAACAGCGTCTCGATCAGCTTGTAACGCCTCCATCTGCCCACGGAGGGCATTCATCTGCTCGGCCATCTCCTCATGTGTAACGACCATTATACGGTTTTCTCTTCTCCTGCGATAAAGAACACGTTCAGGCTTAGAATAGTAATCTGGTTGATTTAATTCAGGCGGGCGTCGTCCTACTTGCATAAGCTGAGAAAACAAACAAAAAGAAATAAATTAGAAATAAAAACGGGGTCGGGCTATTCCCAAAACCACAAGTAATCAAACACAGCACTGTTGCTTCCCCGACAACGACGCCAATTTGTTGATAGGGATTTACTTAACAACAAATACATTTGTACTCAAGACCCCGTTGTGCATAGGGAGGTCAGGATCGTCCACATGAAGCAAGGTTATGTTTGATTACTAAACTAGAAAGCAAAAGAGATGGCAAAACAAAGCAAAGAACAAAGCAAAACATCATCATTCAAGCACAATCATGTTGGGTTTCTAACCCCAACCCTAGAAACGAAGACTACTCACTCATGACTGGAGAAAAACAAGCAAAGAGATTAAGAGAAAACATGATTTTAATTAAAACTAAAAGCTTACTTGAATTAAAACTTCAAACTTGTCTTAGAACACACCTAGAACACAAGAAAATCTCCCACAATCTTCTTCCTTGTGCCTTAAGGAACACTTTTCTTCCAAAATAAACCCAAAATAATGTGTAAAATAAAGCCCTAGGAGCGTCCCAACTAAAACTAACGAGAGAGAGCCCGTAGATTGTGTCTAAACAAGAGTATTTATACTAGAACATCCCTCGTAAAAAAGTTTCCATAAAAACAAAATCTACTAAAGATAAAAGATTGTGGAATAAAAGCAATTAATGGCCCTATTAACTTGGGCGGCTGGGCTGAGTGCCTCGATACCGGCCCCCAGAGGGTCGATATCGAGGTTGGTCTTAACATATTTTCTCTTGTTTCTTCCGTCTTCCTTTGGATTTTGCGGGGGTTTCTTCCATAACTCTCTTCTTTCCTTCTTCCTAGCTTGATCCTCTCTGCTAATGTCCTTTGAATGCATCCAAATCCGCCACAAAACCTACACAAAACACACAAATAGCGTAGTTTTCATACTTTTCACAAAATATGCAAACTATACTAGAAAGACACAGAACACTCACAAAAAACACAACTAAACTAGACTAAAAGACCTAGAAAACATACTAAGACTATACTAAAAACATGGACATCCGATTATTATTTTTTACTAATTCCGTGTATTTTTCTATAAAAAAAAGAAATATAAAGAACATGTGCAATGTGCATAAAAAATGTATGCGTGTATCAAAAAATGACATCTTAGAAATGTGTGTGCATCAAAACTAACCGTCTTATGTGTGTAAAAAAGAGTCATATGTGCATCAAAATAACTAAAAAGTGCATCTTGGTTGCGTGTGATTGTGCATCAGAACTAAACCTCTTTTATGCATCAAAGCACACACGCAAGTGACCTTAGTTCTGGTACGAGTGATTGGGCCATCGAAGCACACACGCAAGGCATGCTCCACGGTCCACTATATTTTAAAATTACGAGTTACGAGTTACGGTCCGTTCTGGTTCGGTCTAGTACCGTAAATTTACGGTCCGGACCAGATTCGACCGTAATATATATTTTTAAAAATTATATATAAAAAATAATACAATATATATATATATATATATTTGAAATAAAATCCAAATTTTTAATAGTTATATTTGACATAAAATTTAAATGTTTACGGTCCATTTACACTAGAAAACCGGAAAATCGAACCATAATGTAACCATTTGTTAACATAAAATATTAGAATTTTTTTATAAAATATGTAAACCGATCCTTAAGGCCCAAATCCGGAATGTACCGTATTAATTTAGTCCGTTCCGATCCACGGTCCAAAGGTTAAAAGTATTACGGTCTATCGGTCCGGACTGTGACCGTTTATTCCCTTCCGGTTCGATATAAATCGGTTGAACACACCTAGTTGGTGGTCATTTGAGTGGGCGTGGTCACATCACACGGCCAAGGAGGCGTCTGATCTGGTACTTGCCGAGGACTTTGGCGTCGCCGATGGGGTCCATGGCCTCAAAAGAGAAAAGGATAAAGGAGGAATAATTGATGAGGGAGAGTGAAGGCGCATTTTTTATTTTATAAAAACAAGAGTTTCGGAAGCATCCCTCTTAATACATACGGCCAAAACCCAATTATTTAATTTTTTTTAGATTAATGTAAAGTTCACTTATTACCATTAAATATAGTAGAAAAAAGAGGTGAGATTTTATTATAGACAGTGGTTTACAAAATTATTTTTTGGTAAGAGGTTTACAAAATTATTAAGAATGATAATAATGATGATATATTATTACATATCTGCACTCTATATTGAAAAAATTGTGCCACGTGGCATAGCTTTAATAAACTAACTTCAAAAAATAATTTTAATAAAGGCTGTTGATTTATACACACGGAAAATTTTGTAAACGCACACAGATTTTCATACAACGAAGGTGCGCGCGAAACGGTATTGCACAGAAGAGTAAAAACAGGATTTAAGAAGTTACGGAATTCGACTGGGCAGTGCCGCACAACACATATGCGCGCGATACGGCGTTGCGCGTGCAACGCAGATTCGCGACTCCGCGCAATGCTGTTTCGCGTACCTTCAAAATTCGTCTAAGGGTAAAATAGGAATTTACGGATAAAATAGAACGTGAGCAGAAATATGCTTTCACGAATCCTAGATTCACATTAAAGCAACACATCCCAAATTTGTACATCAACCCATATGTCGTACACAATAGACCAATAGTAATTAAACATGTATTTCAATTAATCCATTAAATGATAAATTAAATTCCTCTAAAAAAATAGTAACAAATTAAACTTAGACTAGAGCACATGCTATCCATTTGTGTGACTTGATTACCATGATTTGTTGGTACTCCATAAGAATTTATTACTCCTTCCGTCCAATATATATGGTGTTTTAGCCTTGTGCACATATATTAAGAAAAATTTTACTTTTATTTTAAAACAAATTTATCCCTCTTTTTACTTAAAATGTAGGGGTAAATTTTAGTTACTTGAAAAAAGTGCTATCCTCATTTTCCATTGAATATAATTGTTAGAATGACAAATACCAAGAAAGACAAGCATAAATAAACTCAAAACCCCATATATTGTGGGACAAAGAATTTGGGCTAAAAACACATACAATATGGGACGGAGGGAGTACTATAATTATGTAATGTACACGTTTTTACATGAATGAACGTAATTTTTTTTGACAGGGTAAGGATTAGGGTCGCCACAAGTACTGTTTGGACTCGTCTAGAGCATCCACTAGGGATAAGAAGTGGTTACTAACCAATTCTAGAGAAGAATGGACAAACCGCCGCCCATGACGTTCAAAACGATGACCTCGAGGTACTATCCCAAGGCTTAACCGCTGAACCAAATGCCCGAAGACATGGCTGAACGTAATTTGTTTGAACCTAGATATTACATGAATTAGGCACAATTCACGTTTTTAGTAGTTTATTAGGCATAATTTGCTTGAACGACCGATCTCGAAATTTAATAGGTCTAATTTTTTTTCTTCTAAAGTCTTGTTTGGTTCAACATGGGAATTGAGTTTTCGAAAATAGGGTATATTAGTCTTAGTTCCCTTTCCATACACCGAGTTTTATAAAATTATTGTATTATTTATTTATATTTATTAAATTTTTATCAGTTTGATATAGGCAAGAAGATTTTCAAAAAACTATAAGTACTAATATATTGATTGTTTTATTTAATATGTAAATACAATTAATTAAATATAATCCAATAAAATTTCAACCAATTTGAACCTCCGCTCTAGTATAAATAATGATTTGTATGACCATTTAAACTAGTTATTTAACTAGCGGCTAGTTGAAAAATAATAATAATATTTGGTAAGTTATAATCAACTAGTTCCTAGCTGATTAACTAGTTTAAATAAAAATCTAAAAAAATAAGGGAGCTTACCCACCCTATCATATAAGTCTACTTCTTGTGATTTGGAGTAAGTGAATCTTCCTATGAAAATTAATTAACTACATTTTAAATTTTAAAAATGAACCAAACACATGAATTAGTACTACTTTCTAAGATTGTTGTACTTCTTGGGAAGTAGAACGTCAACCAAACGAGGGCTAATTGTATGAATTGACTTTCAACTAGCGTAATTCTCGTACTATGCGTGTATTTTGTTAAAGTTTTACTTAAATTTCATATCTAACCATATCATTACTGATGAAACCCGAAATAAACCAACGCTAAAGACAAGAAACGTGATTATATATTCGACGAGACAAACCCTTGCTTTTATTAATGATTTCTAAACGAGGTTACAACAACGAGATTCTACCCAAGATCCTGTTACAAGATTCGAGGTCTCTGCCTAACGAGGTTTGAGACCTCTTTGTTACAGCAAGATTTCCACCTACAAATTGCGAGCGAGATCTCTTTCTATTACAAGCTTTTGAGAATTGCTATCTATTCAGCGAGGCCAGAAACTTATTTTGATGATTTCGGGAATGTAGCTTGTGAAGCGGCATGCAGGATCTTTTGGGAATTGGGATTTCTTCGAGCGACTTGAAGTCTTTTTATTGAGCTTCTCTTGATTGTAGCGTGGTTTTTACGATGATTCCATGACGAGCACTTTTATGTCGCCGTAAAAGCACTATCAAAGAATTATTCCCAACTTCCTAACCTTAGTAAAGTGGAAGTAAGGGTCGAAACCACATAGACTCGGATTACTTGTATTTAAATACTATTACTAAGAGAAAGGGGGATTTTATAATTGTAAGCTAAAATCTAAGTAATTGAAACAAAGCAAGTAAACGATTATAGAATCAAATATGGAGAAAAACGTCCAACTAGTTTTGTATCCATTGCATACATGAGTTTTGATCCTTGATTATCCTTATTTCAATTTCCCTTGACTAATCTATTGTGAATTTATGAAATTCAAGCTTAAAGTGGTTATTAATATACACCATCTTTAATAACCTTTTAATCAATTAACCTAGAAAACCTTCTATGTCAAGTTGATCATGCAATTTAGTTCAAAGCATTCAATAGAAACAATAATTCATGAATTCCACCGTCTATTCAAGACGTTTTGTGATTGAATTCTCTGCCTTTGATTAACCTTCTTCCACCGTCTATAAGTTTAATCAAAGGATTCATCCATGAATAATCAAATTCCATCGTCTATTTAATTATTCTAGTTCTAATTCAACCTAGAAGTAGAATAGGTGACCAATCTATTATAATCCTAAGTGAATTTAATCAATTAAGTACGGAGAGATTCAATCTAGTCAAGGCAAATAGAAATAATTCAAATCTCACAAACGATCATGCATACAACTTCAACTAACTAGTTGGACATGAGAAATTTAGCTAGAAATCGACATTAAAGAAAAATTAAACTTACAAGAGTCAAATTTCTCTTCAATTGCAAATTTAGGGTTTTGTCTCCCACAAATCTCCAAATTCTTTAATAGCATAAAACTAGAACAATAGATAGCATAATCCTAAAATAAAACCTAAAGAAAGTATTTATATTATGTCTAAAAATATCCAAAAACATTAAAGAAGTCGGCCCACAAGATCTCGCAAAGCCCAAGTCAGCGTCGCACAAACGCGCCGAAGCGCGGTTTGGTCCAGTGAGATCGCGGTCGCGCTATGGCCTTCTTACCGCGCTCAGCCTCGGTTCAGCATTCAAACGACAATTTAGAGGATGTTTTGACCCCCTTTTAGTTGGAATTTGGACTCGGAGTAAAAATATGAATTGTAGCTCTTCGAGTTAGCTTTCCAGGGATACCAAATTCAGCTTCATCCGACCACTGTAGCTCCCAAACCAAGCATTGCAAGATAGAGGTGTCAAAACAAGACTCCATTGCTTGACCCGGATTTAAGCGTTCTTCTCACACAAGCTCTTGGGCCTTAGCTCTTTCAATCTTCACTTGTATCACTCTAAGCTTCATCAAACTCCGCCATAGTCCCCTAAGCTCCGTCTCTTAGCTTCATATCCACCATGCTTCACCTTCCAACCTGCAATAAAGCACACAAATGCGTAGATTCCGAACTAAACCGAACTAAAACCTAAACTACAACTTAAAGCGAAAATCTAGCTAAACATGCATAAAACGAGAATAAAAACATGCTCTAACAATTACATCTATATGCTCTATCAAATTCCCCCATGCTTGAACCTTGCTTGTCCTCAAGCAAGACATAAATCCAAAACACACCACAGAAATGCAATCATACATCCATCTCAAATCAAACAAGCATTTCACATATAATCAAAACCCGACCAAGACTTCTCAGCATGCATTATAACAAGCAAAAAGTAAAGACCATTCATCCATTCTAGACCTCACCAAGGTAAATGTGTTTGCACTCAAAATCTCAAGTGTTTAAGGACGTGTTTCACTCAAAAATCAACCATGAAAACTAGACTACCATAAGCTTGCATCAGCGTACTAAATCTCCACCACTGGGGATCAAATACACAACAAAAATCATGAGGTCTTTTTTAAGGCTTGTAATGGGGCCAAGGTAAAGAGAAATTTGGAAGGGATCATATTTGGCATGTGGTGCTAAATCCGGGATAAAGAACTAATCCTAACCCAAAATTCAACACACTTTCTTCTTACAACACTTTTCAACTTCTTTTACCAACTCCATTAACATTTTCAAACTCTTTGTTTCTTCTCTTTTTTTTCTTTTGCCTTTTCTTCAATTCTTTCTTTCACACTAATGAAGATTACTAACAATTGAACTCAATTTTTTTTTCCTTTGCTTTGCAACATACTTTCATCTTCACTTTTTTCACTTTACACACAAGAGTTTTATTTCCTCTTTTCCTCCTTTTCCTCTAACTCCCCCAACCCAGACAAAAAAAAAACATAACCTAAAGTCCTAAATCCCAGATTATGGGTCAAGCTTATTAGGCTACGAATCATTTTGTGGAGCTAATAAAAACAGGCTTAAAGCTCAAAAGAAATGGGGTATCAAAAACATGGATCTTGTAAGGTAGGAAAGGAAATAATAGGCTTATAAGAAACATTGCCTCAATCATTTTAATGTCATGTATTCAATCATATAAAGCAGTCTTGACAAAGAGTCATAACGCAAGTTCTAGAGCTAGATAATCATGGTGATACACTCAAGAAATGTAGAGAAAAAATATATCATGAAAGGTCAAAAATATCTCACAAGGCTAATTGTTGTCTAGAACTTCAGAATGAATCAAATACTCAAGCTAAATACATGTTCCATCCTATAATCAAGGCAATTAATCAATGATCATGCTTATATCTTATCAACTTTAGCATATCATGCAAATCATGGGTTAGGACTTATACTTAGCATAGAAACACAAGAGGAAACAAACAATGGGGAAATAAGAACCTAAATGCAATATTTTTGTATTTTTTCAAATTTTTCTGATTTTTTTTCTCATTTTGTTTTTCAAGAATTTTAATCAATGCAAGCAAAAATATAAACATGCAAATGCAACTACATGATCTAACTATAATCAAGCACTCATGACAAGATAAATAATCCCCTTCCCCCATGCTTAAACTTTACTTTGTCCCCAAAGTAAAAGAAAAGATAAGAGAAAAAAAAACTAACCTCATCACAAGAGCTCAACATACTCTAGAATCTACTCCTCAGGCGGCGTTGGTGGTGGTGGGTATCCCGGATATGGATATGTAGGATCTAGAAATCCGGGATATGAGCACGAGGGCGTCTTAGCTTCCTCGAACCGCGTGTACCTGTTTCTCGACTTTACCTAAAACTAAGAACAAAAACGAACCAAAACAAAGCAAAAACAAAACAAAAACAAATCGAAAACAAAGAAAAACTAAATTAAAAGCTTGGGTTGCCTCCCAAGAAGCGCTTGTTTAACATCATTAGCTTGACGCATTACCGCTCATGTGTTTGGCTCGTTGAAAACCGTCTCTTCAAGAATAACTTTGGTAAATTCTTCAAAGTACGACTTCAAACGCTGTCCATTCACTTTCTGCACTGAATGAGTGGCTCCATCATCTAGAAACACGGATTTAGATTGGCTTAGTGATTGATTGATCTCCAATTTAGGGCCCTGAAAAGCAAAAGAAACAAGCTTCTTGCCTGGCATTGTTAGTAGCTTGGGCTTAAAGCCCGGTAGCAAGGGTGGTCGCTCATAGTGAGCGTTCAACTTAGCTACAACTTCCTTCATGTAAGCATTAAGCATACAATCCACTTTATCATTAACTAACGGATTTTCAAGCGAAAATTGCAATCCATCATGATCTTTAATATTAAAGAAGACCGAGACAGGCGTATCTAACTCCATAGTTAATGAGCCCCTACACACATCGACTTTTGTATTGGCCGTTTTTAAGAATGGTCTACCTAAGAGGATTGGAGCCGCCTGCTTGTCATGTTCCATATCAAGTACATAGAAATCAGCGGGAAAGACCAACTTATCAACCATGACAATCACATCTTCTACAATCCCCTTTGGGTAAACATTGGATCCATCGGCCAATTGAATTACTACATCCGTTGTATGTAATGAACCAAGCTCAAGAGATTTATAAATTGAATAAGGCAAAACATTTATAGAAGCACCCAAGTCTAGCATGGCCTTATCAAATTTCGTCTCACCTATAGTACAAGGGATAGTGAACATACCTGGGTCTTCGCATTTCTTTGGCATGCGTCTTTGGAAGACCGCTGATATTTGCTCGCTAACCTTGATCTTTTGCTTCCCTTTAGGCTTTTGATTCCACTTGACCGTGCATAGCTCCTTCAAGAATTTAGCATAGCGAGGAATGCTCTTGATAAGCTTGAGAAGTGGAATTTTCACCTTGCAATTGCTAAACGTCTCGAAGATCTCTTTGTCGTTCTCGATCTTACGGGTTTCCTTTAATGCATCGGGGAAGGGCGGAAGAGGTTTGAGAGCCGAGGTCGAAGGAATCGAGGAGTCCTCGTTGATCACTGCCGGTGTGGTTTGGGACCCCTGGAGCGCGGTCGCGCTATGGCCGATTTTGGCCGTGGAGAATTGGCCCGTCGGAGCGCAGTTTAGGGCTTGGTGGCGCGGGGGTACTCCGGCTGTTTTGCCCGCGGTCTTTCTGATATTCCAACTCCGAAATTTCACCCTCCTCGGTTTCTTCCTCATGCAAGGTTGGTTGCTTGTCTGCTTTTTTTCCAACACTTTACCACTACAGAGCGAGATTGCACTCACATTCTGTTTAGGATTGAGTTCCGTCTGAGAGGGTAATCTGTTGGAATCTCTAGCTTCAAGTTTGCTCATCACCTTTGCAAGCTGGCTCATCTGATTTTCCAAGTTGGTGATGCTTGACTTGGTATCTTGCTGAAATTGCCCCACAGATTGATGCATAATAGTCATGTTTTGGGTAAGAGCACAGATCATTTCATCCGTGGATAAGGATGGGGCTTGATTCGGTGCTTGAGGCTGAAGCTGAGGTTGAGGTCTAAAACCTGGACGACCGTTTGGAGGTACATATTGTTGGTTCTGATTCCCATACCTCAAATTGAGATGATCCCTCCACCCTGGATTGTATGTGGTCGAATAGGGATCATATGCAGGTTTGTTCGGCCCATAGCCTCCAAGTGCGTTGACTTCTTCCTCCTGAGTATGAAGAGTAGGACAGGCATCCGTCTTATGAGTAGTGTCAGAGCAGAAACCGCAAGGTTTGACTTGTTGTTGTCCTTTCAATATGAATTGCCTAAACATTGACTTCAACTCATTCACCTCTTCATGTAAAGCCGTAACATCAATAGAATGGGCTGCCTTCATTGAAGCTCTTTTGCTAAATTGAAGAGAGCCTTCTGAAAGTTCATGAAATAGATCAAAGGCTTCATCAGGAGTCTTGTTCAGGATGTTTCCTCCACAAGCAGCATTAACAAGTCGGCGTTCTTCATCCAATAAGCCCTCATGAAGGTACATAACAAGATCCATCCGAGAATAACCATGATAGGGGCAGCTTGAGATTAGCTTTTTGAACCTCTCATAATACTCGTAAAACGATTCGTTTGGGAGCTGTTCAATGTTGCTGATGCTCTTCTTCATACTCGAGAGCTTTGGGGCTGGGAAATACTTCTCAAGAAAAGCCTTTTTCAGTTCCTCCCAAGTCTCGATACTGCCAGGAGCCAGATAATAGAGCCAGTCACTCGCTCCATCTTTCAAAGAGAAAGAGAAAGCTCTCAGCTTGATTTGATCATCAGTGACGCCGTTTGGTTTCATGCTAGTGCAGACAGCATGAAAATCCGATAGATGTTTGTTGGGATCTTCACCCGCCTTCCCATACAATTGAGGAAGGAGGTGAATCAGCCCTAATTTCAGTTCAAATTGGACACCATCAGGGAGTGCAGGTAGCTTCACTGCCAATGGTTGTTGGGCCAAATCAGGTGCAGTCAACTACCTCAGTGTCTGAGCCATCTTTGTTATTTCAGGAACGCTATCAGAATCAGAATCAGAAGAAGAAGGTGCCAGGTTGAATGGTAATTCCCAAGAAATCGCACGAGCTTGCCTGCGCAACCTAGAGATTGTCCTTTCGATTTCTGAATCAAACTCAACAAGAGATGGATTAGTAGCACGGGTATGAACCATACAAGTGGTTCACACCCAAAAATAAAAATAAAAAGTAACACTAGATAAACACAAATAATTTGCCGAGTCCCCGGCAACGGCGCCAAATTTGACGAGCACTTTTATGTCGCCGTAAAAGCACTGTCAAAGAATTATTCCTAACTTCCTAACCTTAGTAAAGTGGAAGTAAGCGTCGAACCCACAAAGACTCGGATTATTTGTATTTAAATACTATTACTAAGCGAAAGGGGGGATTTTATAATTGTAAGCTAAAATCTAAGTAATTGAAACAAAGCAAGTAAACGATTATAGAATCAAATATGGAGAAAAGCGTCCAACTAGTTTTGTATCCATTGCATACATGAGTTTTGATCCTTGATTATCCTTATTTCAATTTCCCTTGACTAATCAATTGTGAATTTATGAAATTCAAGCTTAAAGTGGTTATTAATATACACCGTCTTTAATAACATTTTAATCAATTAACCTAGAAAACCTTCTATATCAAGTTGATCATGCAATTTAGTTCAAAGCATTCAATAGAAACAATAATTCATGAATTCCACCGTCTATTCATGACGTTTTGTGATTGAATTCTCCGCCTTTGATTAACCTTATTCCACCGTCTATAAGTTTAATCAAAGGATTCATCCATGCATAATCAAATTCCACCATCTATTTAATTATTCTAGTTCTAATTCAACCTAGAAGTAGAATAGGTGGCCAATCTATTATAATCCTAAGTGAATTTAATCAATTAAGTACGGAGAGATTCAATCTAGTCAAGGCAAATAGAAATAATTCAAATCTCACAAACGATCATGCATACAACTTCAATTAACTAGTCGGACATGAGAAATTTAGCTAGAAATCGACATTAAAGAAAAATAAAACTTACAAGAGTCAAATTTCTCTTCAATTGCAAATCTAGGGTTTTGTCTCCCACAAATCTCCAAATTCTTTAATAGCATAAAACTAGAACAATAGATAGCATAATCCTAAAATAAAACCTAAATAAAGTATTTATATTATGTCTAAAAATATCCAAAAACATTAAAGAAGTCGGCCCACAAGATCTCGTAAAGCCCAAGTCAGCGTCGCACAAACGCGTCGAAGCGCGGTTTGGTCCAGTGAGAGCGCGGTCGCGCTATGGGGGTTTTGGCCGCGCTCCGCCTGCAGAAACTTCATCTCCGCGGCGCGATTTGGCACTGAGGAGCGCGGTCGCGCTATGGCCTTCTTGCCCGCGCTCAGCCTCGGTTCAGCATTCAAATGACACTTCAGAGGATGTTTTGACCCACTTTTAGTTGGAATTTGGACTCGGAGTAAAAATATGAATTGTAGCTCTTCGAGTTAGCTTTCCAGTGATACCAAATTAAGCTTCATCCGACCACTGTAGCTCCCAAACCAACCATTACAAGATAGAGGTGTCAAAATAAGACTCCAATGCTTGACCCGGATTTAAGCGTTCTTTTCACACAAGCTCTTGGGCCTTAGCTCTTTCAATCTTCACTTGTATCACTCTAAGCTTCATGAAAATCCTCCATAGTCCCCTAAGCTCTGTCCCTTAGCTTCATATCCACCATGCTTCACCTTCCAACCTGCAATAAAGCACACAAACGCGTAGATTCCGAACTAAACCGAAATAAAACCTAAACTACAACTTAAAGCGAAAATCTAGCTAAACATGCATAAAATGAGAATAAAAACATGCTCTAACAACTACATCTATATGCTCTATCATTCCAGCACGTCGATCTTCAACAAGCAAGATAGTTCTTGAATTAGAGATATTTTTCGACCCCTACAACCTTCGAGGTTCTCTTCTATTTATAGACGCCTGAAGAGCATGGCTCTTGCCAACTTCCGATGTAGTACGCTCGGGTTTCGACTATTTATTTGATTGATCGAGAAGAAGGAGGCCGATTATTGGTTGGAAGTTAGGTGGCTTTTGACTGGTCGAGCGGGGCGGGGGTGTCAGCTTTTGAGTATGGCAGGTTCGTCCCCGTTGCTTCTTTGAAGTGAGCTACCTGACTATCTTTATTGGAGAGTTTTGCAATGTTTGGACCTCGTTCCCGGGGCTTGGGATTTGCGGGGATAGGGACCTCGCTTTTTTTGGATGGGTACGGAAGAGAAACCACGGGGAATTCTCTTAAACCTCGCCTTCATTTCTTTTGTATCGTGTTCCATGCCTACTGTTCACACATCGTTATTTTGCGCATCATCAATTACAATTTCATATTATAACTCATTCCTATAAGAATTCGTTATAATAGTTTGAAATCATTCATTCTCATAAGATTATTTTATAATGAATAAGAATTGTTCATTCTCATATGAATTTTTTTATAATGGTTTAGAAACGTTCATTCTTATAAGAATTCATTATAATGAATTCTTATAACTAGTTGTTTATATCCAAATGCAATTTCGTAATTTTTTTTTCAAGCCGAACTCATATTTTACCTAGTTATTCAACTATAACTCTAATTTTAACTACAACTAGTTAAATAATTTGTATGTCCAAATACACCCTATTATGGTAAGTCTATTGATGTGTTTGTATGGTCAAAATCAACTAGTTATAGGTGAACAACTAGTTTAAATGAAAATCTCAAAAAATAAGGAGTTGAGCTTGTTACAACTAGTTATTTGTATTTTTATTTTTTATTATTAATAAAAATTACACAATAGTTCCAAATTTGAACTAGTGTAATTTTCACGCCATGTGTGTATTCTGTTAAAGTTTTACTTAAATTTCATATCTAAAATGTATCATTTTGCATAATGTATCGTTATAATTTCATATTCTAATTCATTATAATGACTTCATATAAGAATGATTCTATACCCTAAATCCTAAAACATTAGCCTAAAAAACCTCTAAACACTAATCACGAGCCTAGGATTCTCGTAGTATTTTTATGCGAATCTCAGGTTCGTGAAAACATTTATACGAATCTTAGTCTCGTAAGGTTTTAGGGTTTAGAGTCATTCTTATACGAAATCATTCATTCTGATAAGAATTCGTTATAAAGAATTAGAATAATTCATTTATATAAGAATTCGTTATAATGAATTAGAATCGTTCATTCTTATATGAACTTGTTATAATGGTTTATAATCGTTCATTCTTATATGAAATCTTGCAAAAATTGCATTAAATCTTACATTATAATACAAGATAATGCATTATTCTAGGTAATCCAAACATGCTCCTAATTGGTTGAAATTTAAACCAAAGCCTTTAGAAGGTAAGTTGACCGTTTTTGAGCCACCATGTTGATTATGACCTCTCTCTAACTTAAATAAATTATTTTTTTATCATTTTAATAAATAATTTATCTTTATATTTTAAACTAAATCAATTCTATTTATTATATTATTTTAAAAATTAAATTATCTTTTTTCAAATAATATTAATATACTGTATTAGATTACTTTAGTATTTTTTTTGGTGAAGATTATATTACTTTAGTTTTTTATATTTACGTTTTCATACTTAATTTATAGAAGTTAATATAATCACAACAATCAAATGAACTGACATTAAGAAAATGAGGTTTTGAAAATAATCACGACTAATAGTTAAAATGAAAACATTAGAAATTATAAGGTGTATAAACTTTTAAAGATTTGTTCAAAAAATGAAATAAAATTGTGATGAATAGACTACAAGTATATTATATTTCAGTTTTTCAATAATCTATCCTAAGGACACATAATAAACATACTCGAATTTCTACCAAAATAAATAAACATACTTAATTAGAAATTAAACCCTAAAAAAATTAAAATAACAAATTCTAAAGAAAAATCATTAAGTACCCAAAAAATATCTAATCAAATCTTTCCATTATTATAAAGAAAACTCGATTATATATTTTGAATTTAGCCATTTAGGCCATATGGCCCATATGTGTGTTTTGCCAAGACTTGTCAGGTTGAAGAAGTTGATTCAATAAAATATCTTCTAGTTTGTAAGTTAATCAAAAAACCTATAAAGAATCAAAAACTCTTATGAACAGTAGTATTTTACATAAGCAGCAAGCTCTCCACGTTTCCACCTGTTATTTTTTGTTGTTTATTCTTTTCTCTTTTCTTCTGTAATATAAACAAAACCAATTAGCTTCTCTCTCCCGACCATTATCTTCCGTTCACCTTCACAGACCTGCGCTTTACTCTCAAGTCTCAGCAAACAAATTCACGTTTTTTGTTCGCCGATTCTCTTCTTCGGTCCGGTGATTCTCTTCTCCTCTAGCCGTCCTCTCTGTTGGTTTAATTTTGTCCTTCGGATGAGTCGACGCCGTTGTGTTGTCTTGTTGTTTGAGATTTTACAAGGTTTAGGTATTATTTGCAAGAGCTGCCTATTTCACTATTTCGGATTTCGAATTCGGCATTCACTCGCCTTTGTTGTTGTATTGTGTTAATAAGTGTTGATTTTCGGCTTCTCTTCGAAACCTAGGGTTAAGGGTTTTTGGGTTCGATTTTCAATCCGTGGTGCACTTGGGGTTTGGATAGTGTTAGTAAGTGCTGAAAATCGGATTCGCTTTTGGACATTCGGGTTATTTTGTATGCTGCTTCAAAACATAGGGTTAGATTGTCTTGGGTTCAATTTTCAATTCTTGGTGCACTTGGGGTTTGGATACTTTCGTGATCTGCTTCCTTTCAGTTTTTTTCATTGTTTCGTTGATAAAGCTTTCATGGGTCGTATTGCCTCGTGCCGTAAATATCATATTAACCGGTAGAGTTTCAAATTAAAAAGGAAAAATTGTTTAAACTAGCCTAACCTTTTAAGTTTGTTGCAGTAATTAGCCTAAGGTTTCAAATTTACATATAATAGCCTAATATTTTTAAATGATTGCGATTTTTAGCATTTATCTTTCATATGGCAAGGTCTCATTAAAATTGGTGACATGGCAATAATTAATCATATGTTTTATTGTGGCAGGGCAATTTTGCATTATAGTTTATTTTGTATTAGGGTGTGTGTTTTGGTAAGATTTAACTAAAATATATTACTTTTTTCAATAAAATGAACGATAACATTTCATCTGCCCCAAATTCACACTCCTCTCCATTATACCACCGCCTCCCACCCTCTCTGCCTCCTAGTGCCTCCTCTAGCCAGCGACAGCGTTACTACTCAATATTAATCTTAATTGCAGGTGGTCCACCATTATATGCCTTATCTACCCTACACCCTTATATCCTATTTCAGATTTTCATTCCCAATCTATCAAATCCCTAGCTCCAAAGTTCTCAACCATGGCTTCCTCCACTATCTGTCCAACAACCCGTTTCCAGGTACTCCCACATAATCATAAACTATTTAATCCATAAAATTTGGATAGCTAATTGATCAATTATCTCGAATCTTGAGTGTGGTTTGGTGCATATATGTTCAAGCAAGAGCGGGATGGAGTTGCTTTAATTTAAATTGGATTTTCCTTTTAAATTTCTTAAATTGTATTCTTAGTTAACTTAAACACAACATTGCCTAGTCACAATAACACATAAGATTAATTATTTGCCATGTCATTAATTTTAATGGGACTCTTGCCATATGGAAAATGGAGGCTAAAAATCGCAATCATTTACAAAGATAGATTGAAAAAAGAAAGAACTAAAAGAAGATAAGCTAGTCTCTCCCTTGAAACGAATGCTCAACGGCAAAAATTCCGACCAGAGCCCGTCCGGTGGACGGCCACCGGATATTAATAGCCCTTCTAGACAAGATCTAGAAAGGAAGAACAAAAGAACCAAAAGGGGCGAAAGTGCGACTACTCCCTTCGATCTGAATGATCCGCAGGATCAAGAAATGTTTCAAGCCTTTCCCTCTATGACAGAGGTTTATGGGAGGAAAGAAACTGAGGATAAGGAGAAGATGAGATTCATATCATTCAGAGATAAAGTTGCAGGAATGGAAAGCCCTGAAGGATTCACTCAACATGATAACCCCTTCTAGGATGATACAACAGAAGAAGAGGACCTCGTTGATGATGTGATGACTGAAGAAAATGACCCAAGATGCCCCACAATTCTTCTAACAGCAGAACAGAAAAAAAGAATAAGAAAACCATGGAGGGATGCAATAATAATCAAGGTCTTCGATCATGCAATTGGATATATACAATTGCGCAGAAAACTTCTTTTAAAATGGGAACCAAAAGGTGAAGTTCTCCTGATTGATGTGGGGAACGATTACTATGTAGTGAAGTTCCAGAATGTAGATGATCTCCAACACGTTATGGTGAATGGACCTTGGTTTGTCGGAGATAGCTACCTAACAATTCAGAGATGGAGACCCAACTTTGTTGCTGAAGAGGAACAAATAAGGCACTTAGCAGCTTGGATAAGGATTCCCCAACTTTCAATGTAATATTTTGATAAGGAGATCTTAACCCAAATTGGAGAAAACATTGGAAAAGTCCTGAAAGTGGATAGAACTACAGCCAGAAGAGAAAGGGGGAAGTATACACGTTTGTGTATTGATCTGGACCTAGAAAAACCCTTACTCTCTAAATTCAAGATGAATGGAAGATTTTGGAGAGTGCAATACGAATGTCTGCGAATGATTTGCTCTGATTGTGGTAAGATAGGCCATCAAGGATTGCAATGCCCTCTAAAGAAACCCACAGAGGCGGAAATACAGAGTGCTATAGAGAAAACAATTATTCAGCAACCCTCTGAACCTGAAGAACAATTTGGACCTTGGATGATTGCCTCAAGAAATTATAAGAAGAGGGTTATGGTAGGACACAAAGGCCAAGATAACAATGAAAGGGTCAACCGTATGGCTGTCGGAAAAAGCACCGGAAGCGGTGGGCAGAATGGTGATCAGAACCAAGCGAACGGGGCGGATAACCGAACTGTTGAACCGATTCAAACTGGGTTGAAAATTAATTCCAAAAACGGCCCGCAAATTGGCGCTAATGGTTCGAGATTTGAAAGCCTCATGGAAGAGGAAGATACTTTCCAAGAAATTAATCAATTAGATCAATCAGAAAATCCAATCAAGACTATCAACAAGGAAAAAGGCAAGAATACATTTGTTATGGAAAAAACAAAGGCTGCGAAAGGGAAGTATGTGAAAGAAGATACCCGTTCCAAATCAAAAACAGAAGGAAAAGATAATGAGGTCAGCACAGGATATATCAATCAAAATAATGTGAAAGGCGAAAATCATGAGAATCTAAATTTGGGAAAGATCACGAAAGGGAAGCTGATGGAAGGGAAAAGATTTGAGCAAACAAGAGGAAAGGAAAGATTATCTTTAGGAGTACCAGCCAAAGGAAAGTCGGAGGAGAAAATCAATGAAAAATCAACGCATATTTTTGGTGAGAATCAAATTGTGCTACAACGGGGTCCTTTGAACGCTTCAAAAGGAGGACAAGAGGGGGTGCGGAATACTGCTAAGACTCAAGATAGCTCTGTTCTAAACTCCCGTCTAAATTCCCTTCCAACAAAACCTCCCGATTTAGGACATGGCAAACTGGTCTTGGATAATTCCAAGACGGGGCATCAAATTGGGTCGCATTCCGAAGATGATGTCGGAATGGTCGATCAAGATCTCGAAGGAACAGAAGTGGAGAAGCACCAACCAAGCTGTCCTGATGGTGGAGACATCACCATGGACGAGCTCGATGATTGAGAAAGTGGTTAGCTGGATGTTAGACGATCCAAAACTCAACAACATGTTATCCATGGTTGTGCCAACAATCAAAATTATGTCTTGGAACGTCCAAGGGGCGACGAATAAGGAATTCTTGTGTGTTCTGAAAGATATGATCCGGGAACACGACCCCACCATCCTCATTCTTTTGGAGACAAAAATTAGTGGAGTGCAAGCTGATGCAGTGTGTGAAAAAATCGGATTCGATGGAATAGTCCGGGCGGAAGCTACAGGCTTTAAAGGAGGAATTTGGGTCTTGTGGAGACGTGATAGAGTTAACTTGTCTGCTTTTGATGTTCACCCTCAAGTGGTGACCATGAAAGTCACCAGAACGGGAGAGGCAACTTGGTTCTTCTCAGCTATCTATACAAGTCCACAGCCTAAGGACCGCAATCAGCTTTGGGAAAAACTTCTGGAATTCAGACAACTTGCTGCTCATCCTTGGATCCTCTTGGGTGATTTCAATGAAACTAGCTCAATGGCGGAGAGAACGGGAGACTCTAAGGGTATGGAAAGAAGATGCAGGAAGTTCAAGGAATGGATGGAAAAGATGGAACTTATCGATCTTGGATATTCAGGCCCTTGTTTTACATGGAGCAGAGGCTACACAGTCTACACTAGAAGAAGTGCAAGATTAGATCGTGCTTTATGCAATGTCGAATGGAGAAATCAATTTGAAGAGGTTGCGGTAAGACACCTTGCTGCCTTACAATCGGACCATAACCCAATCATTATGAACCCCGAAGGATTTGCGGGGAAAGGGCTCGGAAACCGTCCTTTTCGTTTCCAAGCTGCTTGGCTTCTTCATGATGAATTCTAAAGTTTCCTCGCGGATAACTGGGACAAAGGGATGGATCTTCCGAAAACTCTGAAGAATCTTGCCACTCAACTTCAGATTTGGAACAAAAAGGTATTTGGAAACCTCTATCAGCGGCGCGCTAGACTTTGGAAAAGATTGGAAGGGGTACAAAGAAGAATGTGTGGAGGAGCGTCCAGGAATCTCAATATTTTAGAAAGCAATTTAAAGAATGAACTGGAAGAAGTTCTACAGCAGATATATCTTTTCTGGGTTCAAAAAGCGAGAATTGATGCACTTCGAGATGGCGACCGAAATACACGCTACTTTCATGCGTGTGCAGTCATAAGGAGAAAAAGAAACAAAATCGACGGATTACAGGATGCAACTGGAAATTGGTTTTGGGAGCCAAGTGAACTCCAAAGAATGATTACAGAACATTTTATGGGCTTGTACTCCGAAGAGCGACACAGTGAGGGACCGACTGATCTTCCAAGAGGCAGGTTTCCTACAATCTCTATCCCGGATTATGACGAACTTTACCGAGATTTTGATGGTAAGGACGTCAAAGAAGCTCTTTTCGGGATGAACCCGCTGAAATCGCATGGGCCGGATGGTTATCATGCTGTGTTTTATCAAAGAAACTGGAACCGAGTGAAAGAAGAAGTTGAAAGAGAGGCTATCCAGGTTTTGAATGGTGGAAGAATAGAGACTGACTTGAATGAAACCTTGATTACTCTCATTCCAAAAGTGGAAAGCGTCGTGAATGTCAATCAACTCCGCCAAATTAGTTTGTGCAATGTAGCTTTCAAGGTCATTACTAAAGCTATAACGAACAGGCTAAAAGGCATTATGAGGAAAGTTGTAGCCCCGACTCAATCAAGCTTTGTACAAGGGCGTCAAATCACAGATAATATAGTCATTGCCCAGGAAGTAATGCATTCAATGAAGGAGAGGAGAGGAAGAAGAATGATGGCGTTGAAAATCGATCTTGAAAAAGCATATGATCGATTGCGTTGGAATTTCATTGAAGACACACTTCAAGATATGAAACTGCCCAGTGAGCTAATAGGAGTTATCATGAATTGTATCACGTCTTGCGGGATGCAAATCCTATGGAATGGAGAAGTGGGAAAGAGATTCAAGCCGAGTCGGGGTGTTCGGCAGGGTGATCCACTCTCACCATATATTTTCATTCTCTATATGGAGAGATTGGGACATGTGATTGACGAGGCTGTGGCGAGTGGAGCCTGGAATCCTATCAAATTAGGCGATGCTGGACCCGATCTTTCTCATTTATTCTTTGCAGACGATCTTGTTCTTTTTGATGAGGCCAACATAGAGCAAGTGAATGTGATTCAGTATTGCCTAGGAAAATTTTGTGAGGCATCAGGTTCTAAAATTAATTACCAGAAGTCTAAGATTTGTTTCTCTAATTCCATGCCTGAGAATGTGGCTGAGGCGATCTTTGACATCAGTGGGATTCCCAAAACAGAAGATCTGGGGAAGTATCTTGGAGTAAATCTCAACAAACAAAGATCTTCCAAAATTCAATATCAGCATGTGGTGGAGCGTGTAAGTAAAAAACTGGATGGATGGAGAGCGAAATACCTTTCTCTGGCCGGTAGAATTACTTTGGCTAAATCAGCAGTTGAAAGTGTGCCATATTATGCTATGCAAACGGCAGCCTTGGCAATGCATATATGCGATAAAATTGAACAGAAGACTAGAAGTTTCGTGTGGGGTTCTACTGATGAAAAGAAAAAAGTTCATCTTGTGAGTTGGGAGAAAATGAAACAGCCGAAAGAGAATGGTGGTATGGCCACGAGAAGTATGCGACAGGTTAACAATGCCTACATGTATAAGATTGGATGGCGTCTGCTTAAAGAACCTGACAGTTTGTGGTCTAGAGTTGTTAGAGGGAAATACTGCCAAGGCCGATGTGATAGAGATATGATACAACCCAAGGTCGGTGCCTCCAACCTGTGGAATGGTGTAGTCAAAGCAAAAGGAACTCTTTTCCAAGGGTTGAGATCCGCTATTGGTGATGGTAAAAGTACTTTATTCTGGTCTCATACTTGGGCTACTGAGGCGCCTTTGGAAGATCTTGCTACGGATTTCTTATCCGAGGATGAGCTGGCAAAGACAGTTGCGGAATACTAGATCGATGGAAATTGGATGTGGGACTCTTTTGCTGTCAAGCTCCCTGCATATGCCCTCACGAAGATTGCTGAAGTTCAAATTGTAGAAGAAGAGGTGAGTGATAACTTTTATTGGAATGGAACTAGGAATGGGGAGTTCACTCTCAAATCTGCACTCGAGATCATTCGATCAGATCAAAGCGATGCTGAGATACAAATCTGGGGCGCCCGAGAGAGTTCGAATGTTCATGTGGCTCTTGATGCATGACAGTATCTTATCAAATGCTCAAAGAGTCAGACGCCATCTCAGTAACAACCCATCGTGTAGTCACTGTGGTGCGATTTCTGAAATTGGCCTACACATCGTTCGCGATTGCCCGGTGGCGAGTTCTCTCTGGAACCAGCTTTTGCAGGGGAATCTCCGGACTGATTTCAATCAGGGAAATTTGCAGAATTGGATTGGCCTGAACCTTATACAAAATGGAGAATGGCCCGCAATCTTTGCGACTGGCGTGTGGTGGCTCTGGCGCTGGCGCAATATCAGAATTTTTGGAGATTCTTCAATTATTCCTCAAGATCAAGGCAGTTACGTGAGAATGAAGGCGTATGAGTACATCCGAATACAACACAAATTTGATACGAGAATCGGGAATGGTGCCTCTAATGAAAGGGACGAGCTTTTTTGGAAGAAACCTCCGGCGGGGTGGATCAAATTGAACATTGATGGCTCTTACTTGCCAGACGAATCAAAGGTGTGGGCGGGCGGCCTTCTTAGAGATAGTGATGGGAAGTTCATAAAGGCGTACATTGCGTCTGTTGTTGGATCTTCACCATTCCGTGCTGAACTACTGGGAATCCTTCAAGGCCTGATTGTTGCCAAGGAGCTGGGAATTAAAAAGCTGTTTGTGGAGGCTGATGCTAGTGAAGTGGTCAACTCAATTGAACTCTCTACCGCCCCTGCTAATGGATCCTTTGCAATGATACACAAGATTCAAAGCCTAATTGCTGAACAAGGTTGGGAAATCAGAATCAGGCTGATCAAGAGGAATGCCAATTCAGCAGCGGACTGGCTTGCAAAGAAAGGCAAAGATTTTACTGGTGACTTTATTCTGTTTAATGAACCACCTGATGGTTTAGATATGATATGTAATGTTGAATTATCAAACCCTACTATGTAATCTTCTCCTTTTTAATAAATAAATGGGCCTAGCCCTCCGTTCGACCAAAAAAAAATCGCAATCATTTAAAAAGGTTAGGTTATTATATGGAATTTTGAAACGTTAGGTTAATTACCACAACGATCCTAAAAGGTTAGGCTATTTTAAGCAATTTTGCCAATTAAAAATTACGATTGAAATTTTGTATTTTACACTCTAACTTCTAGCACATCTCCTGGTCTCAATTTTATTTTTTGCTCCAAATGTTGATCATCTCTCCCTCATGAGTTATCTGTATGTAAAAATGAAGGTAATAATATGAGATGGTGATCATATAAGCTACATGGTGAAGTGTGACAGAGGATAAATAGCAAATATTGAATAAGGGTCACTAAGTAAAAAGTCAAACCTTAAATAAGAAATCAAAGCGTCCTTTAGCACCTGAAATTGATATGTGAGTGTATACATGAAGATAAAAGGCATTCTAACTCAACATTTAAAATCCACATAAAAGTTAAAAGCCAAGCATAATTTACAAATCATTATAGGTTCCATGCTACTCCTTTCAAATTAGGTTCCTTTGTTTGAGTAATTGTAGAATTTGTCTCTAATGTGGCCAAACAAGAAAAAGCAAGATGATAACAGGAGCCCTAACCTGAAACTGAAAATGATTTTCTGAGTCCTGACGAAGAATGCCTCTGTTTTGATGAACGACAATTCCAAGCTTTCAAAAGAGATTAAGAATAAAAGCCGACCAACAAAGAAGAAGTTTTACAAAATTATGGTTAGAATAAACAGGTCTAAATAGCACTTGACCACTTGTGGGTTCTAGGCTGCTGGCTGGTTCCGCCTGGTTGGCTGACTGATTGAACACAATTGCTTGATGTGATGAAACAGGAACATTATTACTTTCCATAATGCAAAAAAAACAAATTGTAGCTTTAATTAAGTCTACAATTGGTAGGAGACGAAGCGGGAAATAACACAACCACTGCAAACAGGAACCTACTCTCCTTGAGAATTAGAATATAATATAATAAAGTAGGTATATCTATATATGAATGGTTTGAAACAAAGAAAGCTCCATTTGCATGTCCACATATGATCATTGTTAGTTGAAGATTTATATGTTCAACAACTGTTGGAACATTGGTTGTTTCATGGTTTCTCTTAGTTTTGATGATAACAAACCTAGTTAATATAACTTGCTTCTACATGTAAGTATTTCAGAAAAACAGGTACATGGTCACAAGTGACGGAACATCGTGAGGAACGATGGAGGGAACGAGTGACAGATTTAGGAAGCGCGTCTTAGAAGGAACGCGTCTTTCTATAAATGGCAAGTTACCATATCTTCTACAAGCAATCTTCTACGAAGATTTACAGCTGTAGGCGGTTGCTTAAGGAGATAAACGAGAAGATAAGATCAATCTTCACACGATCTTATCTTGGGAAATCCGAGATCATTCGGTTTGAGGGAAGAATCGGTATGGTTGAGGATACGAAATCACAAACAATACTTTTCCTTATTGTGTGGGATTTGTTAAGTGGAATATCAGCGTAATTAGGCAAGAATTACGTGTGAGATCAGACTTAACTTATCTTATAAATAGCTAGGCTTAGCTAGGGTTAAAGGTGTGGTTTTCGAGTGGTTGAAGACGACGAACTTGGAGAGAGAGCTTTTCGAGTATATGAGTGTGTGGCTTTTTCCGGTGAAGAATCCACAAGTAAGTCAGTAGTTTACTTTCATTTAGGTTTACGTTTACGTTTAGGGTTGTAGAAGTCTAGTTGGTTGAACTTCGGTCGGTGACGTAGTTACCAGGGAACTTTGGTTGGTGCCTTAGTTACTTGACTTGCCTTGTAATCGTTGAAACTTAATAAAGGTATTCTATTGAAAATCCTCTGAGAAGGAGTCTTAGGGGTAGAGGTTTTTCTTTCTACGACTTGTTGGTCGGACAGAAAGTTTTCCTCTCTAAATTTTGTGTTCTACTATTTATTTCCACTGCCCAGGGAACATTACTAGTTCCCTGTATTGTTACTAACGCGTCACGATCCAACAATTGGTATCAGAGCAAGTTTGCTCTAGATAGTGTGTTAGTGCAGGAATACAGAATGTCTTCAAACAACACTCACAACGTCGGAATTGGAAACAACAAGCCTCCACTGCTTGTTGCTGGGCAGTATGATCACTGGAAGAAGCTCTTCACCACATGGCTCAGAAGCAATGACTACCAAGCCTGGTCAGTTATTGAGGATGGAGACTATGTCATTCCCGCAGACAAGAAGAACAAAAAATCTGAATGGGGGCCAACAGAATGGACGGGAATGGAGAAGAACTACAAGGCACAAATGCTTCTAAACAATGCCTTGGGTGCTGAAGATCTTCTAAGAGTTGTCAACTGCGAAACTGCTAAGGATGCTTGGGAAGCCATTGAGCAAATGCATATCGGCAGTGTAGATCTGAAAGAAAGCCATCAGAAAGACGCCAAAAAGGAATTCTACAATTTTAAGATGAAAGATGGAGAAACCATTGCCACATACCAATCTCGGTTTGAAGGCTTGGTTAATCGCATTAATCATCTTGGAATTGGGGGTTCTATCAAACATGCTGAGAAAGTCGCTACAATTGTTGATGGTCTAGGACCCAAGTACGTGGTCACTAGAGGACTCCTCAAGGAAAATCCAATAACAAAGACTTGCAAACTTCATGAAATCTTTGGAAAGTTGACTGACTATGAGCGATATGAGAAAGACAATAGTGGTGCTTCGAGCTCTAGCAAGGGTATTGCTCTTAAGGTGGAGAAGGCCATTGAAAACATCACTTCTGGAAATGATGATGAGCTAGAGAATGATTCTGATGTGGCTCTCATAACCAAAGCGATGAGATCTTTCTACAGGAGAGGCAAGAAGCAAGGTGCCATGAAGGAAAGAGTCAACTTTGAGAAGAAAGAAATCAAGGACGTTACCTGCTTCAACTGTCAGGAAAAGGGTCACTATGCAAAGAGTTGTCCCAAAGGTAACGACAATGGGAACGAGAAGAAGAAGGCCTACATCGCTGCATGGGATCTTGACTCAGATGATGAGTCCGAATCAAAGGTCTGCGCCATGACTCTGAAGACTGAAGATGGCAATCAAGAGGTAACTCCTGAACAATTTCTTTCTAGTATAGAGAATGCTAAACAATCTGATCTTGTTACCCTTGTCAAAAGGCTGTTTGAAGATAACTTAAAAATGCAAGATGAAATAGAAGCTTCTGATGAGAAATGTCTTAATCTTGAAGAAAAATTATCAGAAACTACTGTTACTAATGTTGTTCCTTGTTCAGAGTGTGAAGATTTAAAGAAAGATATTAAGACTCTAACTGAAACCAATAACGATCTTAGGTCAGATTTGCTTGTTCACCAACTCAAAAGGGAAGAATTAGAGCACGAACTAAGTAAACGAACTCAGATTGAGTTTAATCCTGCTAGGTGTGGTATTGGTTATGGTAAAAATAAATCTGAATATCCTCCTGATGACCTTACCTTTGAAGAGAAAATGGAAAGAAAAGCTAGGGAACTTCAATCCGCTAGAGATAAGGTTACTCATCTAGAGAGTAGAGTCAAGATTCTGGATGGTAATCTGAATGATAACTCTGAATGGTATTCTGGAAAAACGGCTCATAAACTATACCTAAAACAGTCTCAAGGGAACCAGCATAGAGTTCCTTCTAAGGAACGTGCTAAGGAACGTACCCTCCAGAAACCACATCCTAAACGCTACCTTGGGGAATATTATAGGGTGTGCTATCACTGTGGTGGGGGAGGTCATGTTCAAAAAGACTGTAAGGTTAGAATGGAGATGTCAAACAAAAGGGCTCAAAACCAGAATACAGGGAACAACAAGAAACAGTGGTCTGGTAAGAAAAATCAAGGATATGATAAATCTCATCAGAACAAAAAGAAACCGTCCCCACAACCACAAAAGAAGCAAGATTCTAAAACTGACAAAGGGAAAAACCAAGTTGATCTCTCAAATATTGCTTCTAGTTCCAAGAGTCCATAGAAAGCTACTTTAGTTCAATCACAAATCTATCATTCTGTGAGCTATGCTAACCGACCCGGGAAGGCTAAGCAGGCCTGGGTCGTTAAAACGTGATTTCTTTCTTGTAGGTTGAAGTGAGGGGGAACATCCGCTGGATCCTTGACATCGGGTGTTCATGTCACATGACAGGGAACGAGAGTATTCTGTCCTCACTTCAAAACAAAGCTGGAGGAAACATTTCCTTTGGCAACAACAATCAAGGAGAAATCATTGGAACAGGTGAAGTCAAGCTAAATGATAAGATCAGCGTTAAAGACGTAAGCTTGGTAAAAGGTCTTAGTTACAACTTGTTGAGTATTGCTCAGCTTTGTGACCAAGGGAACAACGAGGTATCTTTTGCCTCAGATGGCTGTATGATCAAGAATCTGAAATCAAATCTCGTGGTCCTGAAAGGAAAGAGGCGCAACAATGTGTATTTTGTTGACTCAAGTTTCCAACCACAAGAAGAACTTTGCTTTGTAACAATAGGTGACAAGACTGACCTCTGGCATAGGAGGCTTGGTCATGCAAATCATCGAGGAATTCACAAACTTTACTCACAAAATCTGGTGATAGGACTTCCCAAAGTTCTTACAGAAAAAGAAAGCTTGTGTGAAGAGTGTGCGAAAGGGAAACAAAGCAAGTCATCCTTTCAGCCGAAGTTGTCAGTCAGCACCTCTCATCCCCTTGAGATGATACACATGGATTTGTGTGGTCCCATGTGGGTGAGAAGTCATGGTGGTAGCAGGTACATTTTTGTTATTGTTGATGATTTTACTAGATATACATGGACTCTTTTTCTAGGTTCCAAAGATGAGACGTTCATGGCATTCAAAAGCTAGATCAAGAAGGTAGAAGCATCAACAAGGCAGAAATTAAAGTCTGTCAGGTCTGACAATGGAACAGAGTTCAAGAATTCCATGTTCCGCAGCTACTGTGATGAACATGGAGTATCTCAGAACTTCTCTGCGCCTAGGACTCCTCAACAAAACGGCGTAGCAGAGAGAAAGAATGGAACACTACAAAACATGGCTCGTACTATGATGTTGGCAAGTAACTTGTCTCGGTCCTTTTGGGATGAGGCAGTCAGTACCGCTTGCTACATCATTAATCGAGTCACCATACGTTCCAACTTCTCTAAAACTCCATATGAACTAATCAAGGGAAGAAAGCCAAATATTTCCCACTTGAAAGTCTTTGGATGCAGGTGCTTTATTCACAACAACGGAAAAGACGAGCTAGGCAAGTTTGATCCAATGAGTGACGAAGGTATCTTTCTGGGATATGCATCCAACAGCAAGGCTTACAAGGTGTTCAATAAAAGGACTAAGAAGTTTAAAGAAAGCATTCATGTTGTCTTTGACGAGTCCAAAAATGGAGGGAACCTATCTAGTAACGAGGATGTACTGAAGGTTCTAAATTCAGATTCAGATGATGAAGTCGATCCAGATAAAGGTGCACAAGCTCCAGATGACGATGTCATGCCTGCAAGTCCTGACTTGGATGGAGATGACACAGAAAATGCTCTAGTTCTTGATGATGATACTTCACAAAATGAAGAAATTGAGGAAGATCATGGTGAAGGAACTTCAAATGGAACGACAAGCCAACAGGAACAAGAGGAGTCAAGAATAGATCCCACTCAGATTGAAGTCAAAAACTATCATCTAAAGAGGGATCATCCTGTTGACAACATCATCACTCCATACGATAAAGGTGTGCTTACTCGTTCCTCTATTAAGAATTTTTGTGCTTTCAATGCGTTTATCTTTCTTGCAGAACCAAAGAACGTGAAGGAAGCATTAAAAGACCCTGACTGGATAGTTGCTATGCAAGAGGAACTACACCAGTTTGAGAGGAATAAAGTATGGAGATTAGTTCCCAAGACAAAGCACAAGATGGCTATAAGAACAAAATGGGTTTTCAGGAATAAACTTGATGACACCGGAGCTGTCACAAGGAACAAGGCGAGGCTTGTAGCAAAAGGGTACAATCAACAAGAAGGGATTGACTACGATGAAACGTACGCTCCTGTTTCAAGAATAGAAGCCATTCGTCTTCTAATCGCCTATGCTGCTCACAAAGGATTCAAGTTGTATCAAATGGATGTGAAGACATCATTCCTGAATGGGTACCTACAAGAGGAGGTTTATGTGCTACAATCTCCAGGATTTGAAGATGTTGATCACCCTGACCATGTCTACATATTGGATAAGGCTCTTTACGGTCTTAAACAGGCTCCTCGTGCTTGGTATAATAGATTCGCTCAGTTTCTGTTGACCAATGGATATAGACGTGGTGTGATTGACAAGACATTGTTCCTAAGGGAACAAGACGGTGAGGTTTTAGTAGTTCAAGTTTATGTTGATGATATTATATTTGGTTCTACTAACCCTAAACTTGTAGAAAGCTTCAAGAATCTCATGAGTAGTGAGTTTGAGATGAGCATGATCGGTGAACTCACTTTCTTTCTTGGTCTACAAGTGGTACAAAGTGATGAAGGAACGAAGGTACATCAACAAAAATACATCAAGGAGCTATTGAAGAAGTATGGTATGGATTCTACAAAAAGTTTTGATACTCCTATTTCTCCTAATACTCGTCTTGATGCTGATCTTAATGGTGTTGATGTTGATCAAATGATGTACCGTGGAATGATTGGTTCCCTATTGTACCTAACGGCCAGTCGGCCAGATATCTTGTTCAGAGTGTGTCTTTGTGCTCGATTTCAAGCTAATCCTAAAGAAACACATCTAAAAGAAGTGAAGAGAATCATGCGATACTTGAAAGGGAACGATGGGTTATGTCTATGGTATCCAAGACACAACTCGTTCCAACTTGTCGGATTCTCGGATGCAGATTTTTCAGGTCACTTGGTAGATAGGAAGAGCACATCAGGCATGGCCCAATTCCTTGGTCCTTGTTTGGTGTCTTGGGGATCGAAGAAGCAAAACTCGGTTGCTCTTTCAACGGCTGAGGCGGAGTATGTCGCAACAGCTGCCTATTGTTCCCAGGTATTGTGGTTAAAACAGCAATTGGTGGATTTTGGTATGTCTCTTGGAACTATTCCTATCTTATGTGACAATACAAGTGCAATCAATATTTCCAAAAATCCAGTGCATCATTCTAGAACCAAACATATAGATATTCGACATCATTTCTTAAGAGATAATGTTGAAAAAGGTTTCATCAAGATGGATCATTGTAAGACTGAAAATCAAGTGGCAGATATTTTTACCAAGGCTTTGGACAGAAAACCCTATGAGCATCTGAGGATGTTGCTAGGAATGATTTCCTTGGAGTAAACAAGTCCCGGTCCTCTATTCCCTCAGTGCTTGACTAAAGAGGTAACTTCTCAGGTAACTACATATCATTTGACAAGTTTTCTAATGGCTTATATCCTTCCTCTATGCATAGATGTTGTATATATTAGAAATTGTTAAGTGTTGCATGCTAAAAGGAACTAAAACTAATTTGCTTACATCCAAGATTTCTTTTCAGCCCAAAATAACCAACTTGATCTATTCTATCCCTCACTTCAAGCCGAAATGATGGTTGGTTATAAGCTGTCCCTGGCCTGGTCCACACAAACGTTCCCTATGAACCTCTTTTGATTACCTTTAAACGGGGAATAATTGTGTGGACGTCAAAAATATTCCTAGCCCACAATAAGTTTGAATGGAACGTCTTTAATCCCTTTTCTGTTCAAACATAGCCTTTTTATCCACTCATGGTAACGAGGTATGGAACTAGTGGTTCAGAATAGTGTCACTTCAAGGAACGTCTGTAATTACATTTGAAGGTTTTCTGCAAAAGAACAGACGTCAATCAACGCAGGGATCGCAGTTATGTTATAGCCGTTGTGACTACTAGTTTGAATTTTTCCAACCGTTGCACAGTAATTCTGCTGGGAACGATAGGACGTCTGCGCAGTCAAGAATTAATGGCGGTGAAAATTCATCCTTATGGCAACTCTTAGCCTTTAAGATTTGGATAGAAGATCTTTGGGAAGATCATGATATTTGTAAACAAGGAAAGAGGTGTGCTTTATAAACTCTTATCTCGGTCATTTTTTTACCGCACCTCTGTTTTTCCCTCTCAAACCCTAAATCTTCCTCAAAGCTTCAATCTTCTCTCTTTTCTGCAACAATGGCTTCCTCCTCAAACACCCCAATCCTTAACTTTGAGGGCCTCGACGCCGCTGAGATCAATGCTATTCAAGCCCAACTTGAAACCCTCAAAAAGGCCAAGCTTTTTTCTCCTACCCCAATTTCCAAACTCGAAACAAAATTTGATGCTGTCTCCGACACTAGTATGGCCACCGCTGACAAGGTCTCATCGGAGAAGGAGACTGTGGGTGAAAAATCTGAGAAGGATCAATCCACGATTCCCTCAGAAAACCCCTCCGACAAGCCTGCTGAAACAGGGGAGGTACATGTGAGCAAGGAGGCAACGGAGAAGGAAGAGGTGAACTCGCCTCCGAAGGACACCTCAGATCAGGAAAAGGTGGAATTTGTGCCCGTGACTCAGCGACCAGGATTGGTCAAGCCAACGAGCCGTGGCAAACGAAAGGCGAGAAAGAGTGTCCCTCCCCTGCCATCTCAAATCCTTCACATCTCTGATTCGGAACGCACCCCATCCCCTGCCAACAAAAAGCTGAAGGTTACTCCTTCTGGATCCAAGTACGGCCTTCGCTCCACCGTTCCAAAGGAACCGGTGGCTCAGGAATCCTCTGAAGAAGAAGAAGATCCAGAGGAAGACGAGGAGGAAGTTGGCTCAGAGTCTGAAGAGGGTGAAGAAGAAGAAAAGAAGGAGTCTGCTGGTGAAGGAGATGACGAAGAGGAGGAGTTGGAAGAAGAGGTTGAAAAGGATCTCAAGTCTGCCAAGGCGAAAGGCAAACTGCCAATGGAACCAGTGGCCAGTTCCAAGAAGGGTCCAAAGAAGGTTGTCGCTCCTCTGGTGATCGACGAAGAATTCCTGAAAAGCCATGACTTGGAGGAGTTTTGGGAACTTCTCAAGTTTCAGGGATGGGAGAAAATCTGTGACTCTGGAGTCAAGGTAGATGTGTCTCTTCTTTCCCAATTCTTTGGTTCTTATCAACTAGCTAATCTCTCTACTGGTCCAATGGGTTTTGCTACTGTCTGTGGGATGGAAATCTCTTTTTCTTTGGGATCTGTTGCTACAATTTTGAAGGTGCCTGCTGAAGGATATGGGGATGTCCATACTTCGAGTAACTGGCCAAGGAACAAAACTCAATTAATCAAGCGTGTCATGGGCAAAGTTCCTGCTGCTGGTCCTTACTCCACCACGGATTTGAGCTACACTGCAAGAATCGCACATCAATTTCTCATCAAGGTTGTTGTTCCAAGGCTGGAGAAGAGAACTACGCTCACTATCAATGATATGATTCTGCTGGACAAATTTCTAAGGAGGGAACGTATCAGTCTTCCGGAGATAATGATGAGGCAGATGGCTAAGTGTACTGGGAAAAAGCATAGCCTGCCTTATCCTCGTTTTGTGAGGGCTATACTGAAGGAGAGAAAGGCTTACAAGCCTTCGAAAGAGGAGTTCTTTGGATTACCCCTAGAGATGCGCAATATCTCGAGGATGAATTTTCAGGGTGATTCGAAGGGAACAGCTGCAAATAAGACTGCCCAGATGGATGTTGGGAGTTCTTCGCTGAGTGAAGGTGTTACTGCCAAGATGTTGTCTGAGCTTCAAAAGATTTCCTCTCAGTTGAGTACCATCATTGGTTACCTGGCTAAGAGAGACACTGACGCTGCTGCTGCTGATTCCACCTCCTCCGAACCATGATGTGGACCCTCTCCAGTTCCTTAGCCTATCTATCTCTAGTTTAAAATGTTTCTTTTGTTTCTTGGATGTTAAGACTTTTATGTTTTTATGCTTTCTCTAGGCTGTGACCTCTACAACAATTATCTATAATAATAACTGTCTTTTGCTTATAAATGGTCTAAGTTTCAATTGAATTTGTTCATTTGCTCTATGTTTTTGCTTGATGATTGTTGATCTTTTGATGATGTCAAAAGGGGGAAGTTAGGAAAAATGTAGAGATGCGTTCTATCCAGGAAATACAGAGAGAACTTTGGCTAAGGGGGAATATTTTGTTAACTCTGAAGAGTAAGAACAACAGTGCATCTGTTAAGGGGGAACCACATGAATTTTTTTTTTCTGATCTATGTTTCTATTGGTCTATAGACATGCATTTTTGTATAGGTTTGTCATCATCAAAAAGGGGGAAATTGTTGGAACATTGGTTGTTCCATGATTTCTCTTAGTTTTGATGATAACAAACCTAGTTAATATAACTTGCTTCTACATGTAAGTGTTTTAGGAAAACAGGTACATGGTCACAAGTGACGGAACATCGTGAGGAACGATGGAGGGAACGAGTGACAGATTTAGGAAGCGCGTCTCGGAAGGAACGCGTCTTTCTATAAATGGCAAGTTACCATATCTTCTGCAAGCAATCTTCTACGAAGATTTACAGCTGTAGGCGGTTGCTTAAGGAGATAAACGAGAAGATAAGATCAATTTTCACACGATCTTATCTTGGGAAATCCGAGATCATTCGGTTTTTGGGAAGAATCGGCATGGTTGAGGATACGAAATCACAAACAATACTTTTCCTTATTGTGTGGGATTTGTTAAGTGGAATATCAGCGTAATTAGGCAAGAATTACGTGTGAGATCAGACTTAACTTATCTTATAAATAGCTAGGCTTAGCTAGGGTTAAAGGTGTGGTTTTCGAGTGGTTGAAGACGACGAACTTGGAGAGAGAGCTTTTCGAGTATATGACTGTGTGGCTTTTTCCGGTGAAGAATCCACAAGTAAGTCAGTAGTTTACTTTCATTTAGGTTTACGTTTAGGGTTGTAGAAGTCTAGTTGGTTGAACTTCGGTCGGTGCCGTAGTTACCAGGGAACTTTGGTTGGTGCCTTAGTTACTTGACTTGCCTTGTAATCGTTGAAACTTAATAAAGGTATTCTATTGAAAATCCTCTGAGAAGGAGTCTCAGGGGTAGAGGTTTTTCTTTCTACGACTTGTTGGTTGGACAGAAAGTTTTCCTCTCTAAATTCTGTGTTCTACTATTTATTTCCGCTGCCCAAAGAACATTACTAGTTCCCTGTATTGTTACTAACGCGTCACGATCCAACAACAACCTTCCTTTAATAATGTTTGTTATAGTCTTTATGATGATTAGAATCTTTTGAAACATACTCGGTCCAAACACAGCACAAAAACAATAGTGACTAAAAGTAAATTATATAAAGACAACTACATGGGTCTTTATATTGTGTACAAGTTTAGTATCATACTTCATGTTAGAATCAGAGTACTGAATCATGAATCCTATAAAATGCTCAGTTAGGATCATCTTCTATTTCTGTATTTGTTGCATAGCTTGCAATTCTTATCCTAAACCGTGTTAAATTACTAAATCTGTTTTTCACCATTTGGTTCTACTATTGTAGATTGCAAAGACTACAACAATGCTGACCTATGATTTAAAGGCCCAGGTTGAGTCCAAGCCAGATGGTTCAGGAAAAGGCACTAATTCTTCATGGAGGATTAGTACCTTTCACACAGGTAAATAAAGTTATTCAAGATCAATGCTGAAATGTAGATACGGTGAATCGATAAGTTAGTTGCATAATAATTTCTATAGTAGAATATTTGATGATGTGTAACTAAATTCTTCTTCATTTTTTCCCTATGTTTAGTTCATCATTTGGTGTAACTTATCTCATTTATCCGCACTTATCAATGCCTTTGCAAGAGAAGGGCCTTTTGAGAAAGCTGAAGAAGTTTTTGAACAGCTTCAAGAATCTGGATGAATGCACCCATTCATTGTTGATCAATTTGCACCTATGAATGTGATTTGGTTGATGCTATTGTGTCTAAAAAACCTTTTGCTTTGCTCTAGTATTTAGAGGTATACTCTTGTATTCTTGTTTTTTTAAATTCTAACATGAGCAGCTTGTTGGTTCTAACAAGCTCTTGTATACATTTCTTTAACGTATTCATTGTATTATTTTTTTAGCTTATGGCTTAATGGTTTCTGCTACCTATGATTCTTGCTAGATCTGGCCATTTAGGCCATGCAGCCTAGACATGATTTACGAAAAGACATTTGAGCTGGAGCATTGTGGTAATGGAGTTTGAATTTGGACTTAAGCTATTGATTATTGTAGATAAGTTACAACTTTATATAGCCTGTCATAGTGAGCAGCCTTTTATATCCACTATATATGCACTGACAATATCTTTTGGTATTCTCATCATTCAATGTCTTTTAAGTTTTAACCTTTCTTATTTATTGTTCAGCTACTTATCACTTTGTTTCCCTTCCATGTGATGCCCTTTGAATTTGTCTGCTGAATTTTTTTTATGAACATCCTTTTTTTTTTACTTGTTTGTCTTTAGCACTGATTTTTTCGGGGGAGGTATTGGCAATGGCGGAATTGGAGGTGGCATTGGCCATATCCATTCAACAAACCTCAATGATGCAAGGAAGCCATGAAGTTACGTCTAGCTAGCTCTTAATCATATCCTACAAATAAGTATTTTGTTCGTCTCCTATTTTTCATGTTCCCATGTCTTAAAATCACGCTATTTGATTTTTCTAATTTCTTGTTATGACAAAAATCTAAATCATTACTAATCTTAAATCTAACGTTTAACGAGCCTTCTTACTATTACGGTATGAGTCTTCCTTGACTGATCTTATTCCTATAAATATGTGCATGATAATTTTTTATGGTTGCATTTCTGCTAGTGTGAGCAAGTTATTATCTCCATACATGAACCAATTTTTTTATAAACGAAATTCATAAATTTCGGCAACACATTCTCTTTCTTGATTCTAAGGCCTTTATGTTGGACTTCCAAAATTCTTGTTGTGGGAAATATGGAATTGAAAAGAAATAAAAATTGACTAACCCACAAGAAAACTCACTAGTATGACCAATGATCTGATAAAAAGAGATACAATTAAATTTGTAAAAATAATAATAATGGCAATGGCAATCATAAATTCACAATCCTCCATAATTCTCAAATAAAGATATGATACATTCTCACGTTTGTTCACGTTTGAATTGGGAGGGTCGCCTCCAACAATGGGCCTCTCTGCAGTATCCGGTTCGGACGTAGATTGGCCCCGGCTAATCGAACCGAGCGAGAGATTAAAAAAAAAGTTAAAAAAATAAAACTTCTCAATGAAAGTATAATTTTTATTAGTTTGTTTCATGACACAATTTATTTAACTCGTCACTATATATATGTGTATATATATATATGTTTGCAACATTTTCAAAAGTACCATCAAACATGTTATTCTCTAGTGAAATAACTTGTACATATATACATGGTGATGAGATGACGGTTATTCTCTAGTGAAATAACTTGTACATACATGGTGATGAGATGACCGAAATCACGCTTTGAAGCAAATAAATTCTTGCATCAATAATTTTATTTTAAATTTTTGATCGAACAAATGTGTGAGCAGTTCATGTCGTTATTAAAGACTTATTTATTTATAAAAAATTTAACAATTTATTATTATTTTTAGTAATTATAAATAAAAATAAAGCTTGTTTAAACCTATTAGATATGATTTTTTTAATTAGTGCATATGAATTTTGTGCATATAAACCGATTTTTTTTTATAGAAATGTAGACCGATCTTTTCTTTTTTAATACTCAAATATTCAAAATACTTTCTTTAATACTCATTTATCCAAATATTTTCTGTAATACCCATATGTCCAAATTATTTTAATACATGTTTGTCCAATTTTTTTTAATACCCATATATCCAAAGGTGATATTTTTTAATACCAATTCGGCAATTCGACCAATTTCTTTATAAACGAAATTCTAGATTTATGCAACACATTCTTTTAAACTTGTCAAAAGTTGACCCGATTCGAAAAATCGATCCGATCCGTCAGAAGTTTTTTGGGTTGAAACCCGACCGGAAATCAATTGGTCAAGAGTAGACATGTCAAATGGGTGGGGCGGGTCGGGTTCGAGTTTGGGTCAATCGGGTTCGGGTCAAAACGGATCTCGGGTCTTCGGGTCGTTAAATTCACGGGTTCATATATGGACCGGGTTGTTATGGCCTTACGGGTTTGGTACGGGTTCGAGTTGATCCAACGGGTCACGATCGTCAATTTTGTTAACCTTTATTTTTTATGTTTATTAAAATAATTTTATTATATAAAAATATTATTTAATAATAAAAATATACAAAATTTATAATAAAATATTTAATTTTTAATTGAAATAATACTTTATCGGGATGGTTGGGTCAACCTATCGGATTGGTGACCCAACCCAGTTTTTTCCGGGTCAATCGAGTTCGGGTTACTCTTGACCCATTGATTTCCGAGTCGAGTTTCAACCCAAAAAACTTCAGCGGGTCGGTTTTTCGGGTCGGGTCAAGTTTTGACAGGTCTAGTCCAGAGTAACCCGAACCTGGTCGACCCGGAAAAAACTCAGTTGGGTCACCAACCCGTTGGGTTGACCCGACCTACCCGATAAAGCATTATTTCAACTAAAAATTAAATATGTTAATAAAAATTGTGTATAAAATTATTATTAAATAATATTTAATATAATATAATATTAATTATTTTAATAAATATAAAAATAAAGATTAACAAAATTAACAATCGTGACCCGTTGGATCAACCCGACCCCGTAGCAAACCCGGAATAACCCGGTCCATATAAACCCGTAAAGTTAAAGACCCGTGACCTATTTTGACCCAAGCTCGATTGACCCGAACCCGATCTGTCCGACCCAATTGACATGTCTTGATTCTTTCTTAATATTTTAAGGTTCCAAAATTATTGTAGCGAGGAATATGGAATTGAAAAGAAACAAAACAAAAAAAAAATTTGACCAGCCCATAAGAAATCTCACAAGAATGAATGAATGACCAATGATCTAGTAAAAAGAAATTCAATCAAAATTTCAAAAAAGAATAATAGCAACTATAAATTCACAATCCTCCATAGTATAATAATCTCCCAAATTTAACAGTATACCTCATCAACAAAAACCCTTTCCCCAATAGCATCTCAAATGCTTCTTCCCCTCATCAAAAACGCCACAACTTTCAAAACTCCTCAGAACAACAATGCCCAGATCACAAACTCCAAAGAACCCGAGAATCCGCCATCGAAGAAGCCGAAGAAGCGGTTGGGATTGCTCCAAACACATTGGGATAAGAAGGCCCAGCTGCTGTATCAGACAATGAGCTTGATGGGCCATTAGAAGGAGCATCAGCCTCAGAGGATCCATTTCCAAAGAATGAAATGTGAAGCTTTTGACCCTTTACACAATGCCCAGGCTCTCCACTTGTGAAGTACAAATCTGTTGCAGAAGTTATGTTGAACAAGGAATTCCCATTGTTCATGTACAAGATTGGATCTTTAAGATTGCAGCTCTTGTAGGATTGTGGTGTCACTTGGATCACTGAATCTTGGGTTGGTGGGTACAGAAAAACAGCACAGAAGAAAGTTTAAATAACCCATACCATTTTCAATTGATGGATTCAAGAAACAAATTGATCAAGAACAAGATCTGAACTAGTAATGCTTACAGAGAGAATCCCCAATTTTGAGATTGGTATATTTGACCCATTTGGTGTAGACATTAGGGTTTGATGAAGCTGGAACTCCCCAACCACTCAAATCTCCAACTTTGTGCTGGTAGCAGAGGACTTTGGATTGTACAAGCACTAGAGAAATGAAAGTGCATATAAAAAGTGTTGTTGTACTAGCCATTTTCTTCTTCTTTCTTTCTCTCAATTTCTCCTTAATTTGAGTGTATGTATACTCTTTTAATACTCCACTTCCAATTCTTTTTGCTACTCAAATCAAATATAGCAGGAGAGTGAAATCTAACAGTAATAACTGTCTGGAGCATGAAGAATTGAAGAGCATGGAAATGGCTCCATTGGTGATTTACTCAAATACCCTTCACTTTTATATACAGTTCTCAGTGGGGAGCCTACTCTAACAAGTTAATTGATGCAGAAGAGATGGTGGGTCTACGAGGATAATAACAATTAACAAGGCCTACACGACCTTACACTGCTTCTTGGCGGAAACTAAGCTCATCTTCCCTTTCTCCACGCCCTCTCATTCTTTGTGCACAATCGCTAATTCAAATCACATTCATCAGATTCTTTTCTTTCCGGTAAAAATGTACTGTAAAACTCAGTGCATAGACGTCACTCGATTTCCCCTTCCCACTACCACCTCCGCCTCTCAAATCTCTGTTTTTAGTGTTGGACTCTCCCCTTCTTCCCTTGAATTTCATGACGCCAAAGGCAAAAGCGGGGTGCACTCGTCCCCAACAAACCCACCAAACGGAGTCAAGAGAACTTCCAAATTCCGCAAAAATTTACGCCCTATCGGCGTCTCTGTGCGCGTTGATAAAGACCGGCTGAATCAGGAGCCTGTTGTTAAAGGACCGTATAAAGATCACCGGAAGGTTTGGGTGAAGTCAGGACTCGAATCTAAGGGCATCAGCGAGGGTAGAGGCAGCCTAGGAGGCCGGAATTCGAAGGCGGGTGAGATGCACTCCAAGTGTTCGACGATACTCCGGGCACTGGAGAGCACCAGAGACCTAGATAAGGCGTTATGGCCTTGGAAGGAAACGCTTACCAACAAGGAGAGGAGAATCATTCTAAAGGAGCAATCGAGTTGGGAGAGGGCTTTGGAGATCTTTGAGTGGTTTAAGAAGAAGGGATGCTATGAGTTGAATGTAATTCATTATAACATTATGCTGAGAATTCTGGGTAAAGCCAGAAGATGGCATGAATTGGAAGAGTTATTGGATGAGATGAGGAGGAAAAGTATTGCCCCTGTTAATTCAACATATGGTACTCTCATTGATGTCTACAGCAAAGGGGGTCTTAGGGAGAAAGCTGTTGCTTGGCTGCATAGAATGAATGAGCAAGGGATGGAGCCTGATGAGGTCACAATGGGCACAGTTGTTCAAATGTACAAGAAAGCTGGGGAGTTGAAAAAGGCGGAGTGTTTTTTCAAGACGTGGTTTTCCAACAAAAATTGTTGTGGAGCTCACCCTAGCTTGAACAAGTACACTTACAGTATTCTAATTGATATGTATGGGAAAGCAGGGCAGGTTCTAGAAGCTTCTGAGATGTTTGAACAGATGATCAGAGACGGGGCTGTTCCTGACACTATAACGCTGACCACGATGCTTCACATCTACGGTAACAATGGCAGATTGAAGGATGCGAGCTCGCTATTACAGAAAATGGAAGATCTAAAATGCCAGCCTAATACTAGAACGTATAACGTCCTCATATCACTTTATGCTAGGCTTGATGATATTAATGGTGCAATTAGTTGCTTCATGAAAATGAAGAAGGCTTCTCTTGATCCAGATCCTGTGAGTTATCGCACACTCTTGCACGCGCTTTCCATAAGGCGTATGGTAGATGGAGCTGAGAAGCTGGTGCTGGAAATGGATGAAAAGGGTCTTGAAATTCATGAACTCACTCAATCAGCACTCACCAGAATGTACATTGAATCCGGGATGCTTGAGAAATCATGGTCATGGTTTGAACGCTTCCATGTTCAAGGTAAAATGAGTTCAGAGTGCTATGCAGCCAACATTGATGCTTATGGGGAGTGTGGATACTTTGTGGAGGCTAAGAAAGCGTTTTCCTGTTGCCAAAATCAGAATAAGTCAGGCGTTTTAGTATTCAATGTGATGATTAAGGCTTATGGAATCGGTAACAAGTTTCTAGAAGCTTGCCGGTTGTTTGATAGTATGAAGCATAAAGACGTGATTCCAGATAGATATACTTATGTTTGTTTGATATTAATGCTGGCTGGTGCTGGCCTACCTCACATTGCTAAACCCTATTTGCTTAAGATGCAAGAAGCGGGTTTGGTAAATGATTCCATCCCGTATTGTGCTGTGATCTCAAGCTATACTAAATTGGGTCAGCTGGATTTAGCAGTAGAATTATACAATGAGATGATCAGATATGATGTGCTGCCTGATGTTGTTGTATATGGTGTACTAATAAACGCATTTACTGAGGCTGAAAATGTTCAGGAAGCAGTGTATTATCTCGAGACTATGAAAAAGGCCGGCTTATCTCTTAACACTGTCCTATGTAAAATCTTGATTAAACTCTACACTAAAGTTGGATATTTGAAGGAAGCGGAGGAGGTATTTGAGATTTTAAAATCATCTGATGATGGTGATCTGGATGGTTACTCTTCAATCTGTATGATCGTCCTCTACACAGAGAATTTAATGGTTAAACAAGCAGAAGATGTTTTTAATTTGATGCAATTAAGAGGCGTTGCCAATGAGTTGTCATTTGCACTGATGTTGGGCATGTATAAACGCATTGGAAGATTTGAAGATGCAACAGAGATTGCAAACAAGATGAGGGAGCTTGGTCTTCTTAATAAGCTGTTGAGTTACAATAGTGTTGTTGGTCTCTTTGCAATGAATGGGAGATTCAAAGAGGCGCTTGAAGTTTTTGAGGAGATGGTCAATTTATCCATACAGCCTGACGACTTCGCATTCAAGCCTCTTAGATCCATTCTTTTGAGATGTGGAGTTCCAAAGCAAGCTGTTGTTAAGTTGGAGGTAACGAGGAGGAAAGATGCTGAGGGCAGTTTGAATGCTTGGATGTCAGCTCTTACTTCTGCTGTAGTTGGTTGTGATGATTTTAGTGATGAGGATAATAACTGAGTAGAAAAATAGAATCCAACTGCACTTTGTTGTACCTTTCCTAGTTTTTACAGCAGATGACGTATCCATCTCCTCCGTTGCTCTCTTGCTATGTGCATTCTCTGCCCAACACAAAAGTAAATGAATGATTGGGATAACATTAAATTAATCACATCTGAGAAGAAACAAAATGAAGAGATATTAAACATGTGTAATCTTACCTCAATATAGAGGTCTTGCTCTGTTTGAGGTTATCCATATCAGGAAACACAACCTTCGTTATAGATTCAAGAAACACATCAGACCCAGCTTGCTCTGATAGTTTATCTTCACACAGATTGGGATCATCCAAGAACTTATCTATAGGATTTCCAACCAAAACATCTTCAGGTGGTTCTGGAAAGTGCTTGGGTATTGCTCTCAATACTCTATGAAGCTTAGCAAGTCCAGTTTTCTGAAACCCAATACAAGACAATTAGCAACTACCATGTTAATCACCCTAGAGAAACCAAACAGTATCTTCATATAAAATGCAGGAAAAAGCAAAAAGAATAACTGCTAACAGTTGAAGCCTTAGCATATGGCAATATGTACTTGAATACATCAGCACACTGCTCTTTTGACTGGTAGTCTGCACGAGAAGTATTTTTGTGCATGGCTAAATCATCCTCATATGATGAATCAGATCGAAGGTTGAGACCATATAGACAGAAAAAGCACTGATCCAATGCATTATCTATTGCCAGCTCAAGTTCCTCTCTTTCATCTTCAGAAAGCTTGGTGTTATCTTCACTAACTTTATTATCCGATCTTTCTCTTTCTTCTCTCATCTTTACATCAAGAGGATTATAATCAGGATCTATCTGTGCTTTTAAATTTCCTTGGTCTACATCTCCGCAAGGGGAAATGTCTTCTGTATTTACTTCAGATGGTAGTACTTCAGAGGTGGTGCATTTGGAACTTTCACCATGTGATGTTTCTGACCCCTCATTTGAAGACTGAGAACTGGACTTAAGTTTCATATCTAATGCCAGCACGTGCTTGATTGCGAGTTTAAGAAATGTTCCATCCACTCCACCTTCGTCATTCACACAGCAAAGATCATATTCAGCTAGTAAGTCGTCTATGCCTACAACTAGGTCAACCTGAAATATGATGAATAGGGATATCATAAGCCAAGAAAAAAGAAATGAAAGGCTCAAGGTATTTTTCCACTTAGTATAGCCAGGTGAAACTCACTTGTGTTTATGTAGTAACTGCCACATCCAGGTGTTGGAGTTTGCAAAATGCAATGGCAGCATCAACAAAGCAACACCGTGGTTTCTGATCTGTCTCGTCCAAACTTGAAATCCCAGAAGATTTCCTGGACAAGTATAACCTTGCAATATTGCACATCAGTTGGCACAGCAGTGACTGAATCTCACCTATGTCGTTTCTTGGTAAAGTGATGCCACTCTGCAAGCCCACAATCAGTCACACGTTGCAGAAAATATTGATGGGAGTTCCTTAACAGGAATAGCGTAGAGATGCAAACCACAGATACACATGCACAGAATCACAGATTATGAGGCAATAGATGATAGCATGCCAAATCCTTCAATCTAAGTTCATACTTCCACAGCTACCAAATTAAGCCACTTCTTGTTTGAATCTTCTCCTGATTCAGCCTCATGAGCAGAAATATTTTTACTACTGAGCGGTCTAAAGGAAGAAGCTGAATCTACCATGCCAGATGTTTTCATGAGTATCTGGAGTTTGCGACGGTGACAGTTCAAGCATAACTCCAGGTTTAATGGTATCGAAATTTCACATGCCTTGATTAAAGCATCCAACGCTGCTAGCTCAACCAATGCATGTTCTTCACCCTTGTCCAAGAACATCAAACTATCCAGATGGACACCTTTTGTAGATAATAGCAAGGGGCCAAGAACATCTATGCATTTTGAGTACATTTCATTCTTGATCATCTCACCAACACTCTTCTTCATCAAGAAATGAACTTCTAAGAGATTTATTTCATGCATAATCCTATCAACACTCAATTCTTTGCTGAGTTTGCAGTGCGGGAAATGAATAGTCCCAGGTATATCATTCAAATTCTTGTTATTTTCCAATAGGAATAAGGCAATGGAAAATTCTTCATGTGCCTTTTCCCTATTGCCATCCCATGCTGATACATGACCACTTAGCCAATAAAACCGGACCCAGAAGGAACTTTTCTCGGTTATCATAAATGCATGTCGAGGTGATTCTAGACAATCAAGAGGATTAGATGATCCTTTTACACTGTCTTGACAATCATTCACAGTTAAGGAGCCGCTTCTAATTTCAGATACAGAACTTGATTTATATGGAGTGTCCAAAGCAATTGACTCGATGACTTTACAGAGATGGTAGGTTACCTCCAATATGCAGTCAGAAGCTGCAGATGCATCAGAGGAGCAAGACGCAAGGTCATAATATAACTCGGCCAAAAAGAGACTGCACTCTGGAGTTCTATCAGTTCCCCAATGCCTCGTCAATTTCTCAAGCTCCAAGAGCTTCACAAATGATTCCCGATAAGAAAGAAGCCCTTTGGCAGCCTTTTCCAGAAGCAAATGCCCCAGATGGTAAGCACCATAATTGGATGAAGTTTCCTTGACAAACCATAACACATGAATGCGCTCCTCTTCTACTGAATTCCCAACACCATTGCAGCAAGACAGTGTAAAATTGCAATTATGGTCAAACTCTTTATGTTGATCACTTACAATAAAGGGTTCCAGATATTGAGCAACAAGTTTCGCAGGATCCTTATTTCCAGAATGCTGTGAATCTTCTTTCCCTGGTTTATTGCTCCTAAGACTTACCAGCCTGGTGCTTCGCCTTTCATGAGCTTTCTCTTCAAGTATGAGACCTTTCCTATTGACAGTATTTGCATTTGCAGTATTACTATGCCCTTCGCTGACAATTTCACTGGGCAGTGTGTTATTGGAGAGACTCTTACTTTCTACAGACTTGCTATTCTCCAAATTGCTGCAATATTAGTTCGGCAACGGATAGGGATGCAACCTCATCTCCAATAGCAATAAGTACTTCAAGTAGATTCTCTATACAGTTCCCTGCAAGTAGATTGAATCACTTATTCCATTGCAAATTCAAGAAGTGAATAACCATCCGAATAGGTAATATAGAACAACTGTTTTAAGATGGATGATGAAAAATCAAAATTCATTCAGGAATCAGTTAAACGATCATTATTAGCAGAGAAACAATTACATGGCAAGTTTCAGAGATAACTTCTTACAATTGTTGGGACTGCAGAGAAGACCTTGTTCAAATGCCCATCGTGATATACTCAATAAACCCATTGAGCACGATAATGTTCCAAGCTTATAAAAAATATCCCGTTAACATGGTACGGGTAATAAACTATTTCCGTATTAAACTATACGTTCTTGGCAAGGTGATATTTAAAAAACGAAAGTTATCGCAAGACAAGACCTGAGCCTGTTGTTCCGCAAGCTCATCTTCCCCTTCTTCTCCACGCCCTCTCATTCTTTGTGCAATTGTGCAATCGCTAATGGAAATCACATTCATCAGATTTTTTTCTTTCCAGTAAAAATGTTCTGTAAAATTCAGTGCATAGACGTCACTCGATTTCCCCTTCCCACTACCATCTCCGCCTCCCAAAGCTCTGTTAATGTCGGACTCTCCCCTTCTTCCCTTGAATTTCACGACGCCAATGGCAAAATCGGGGTGCACTCGTCCCCCACAAACCCTCCAAACGGAGTATTCAAGAGAACTTCCAAATTCCGCAAAAATTTACGCCGCGTTGATAAAGACCGGCTGAATCAGGAGCCTATTGCTCAAGGACTCGAATCTGAGGGCGTTGGCGAGGCTAGAGGCGGTCAAGGAGGCCGGAATTCGAAGGCGGGTGAGATGCACACCAAGTGTTCAACGAAATGGGCGTCTTACGGGGGCCGCTTACCGTCAATACTCCGGGCACTGGAGAGCACCAGAGACCTGGATAAGGCGTTGTGGCCATGGAAGGAGACGCTTACTAACAAGGAGAGGAAAATCATTCTAAAGGAGCAATCGAGTTGGGAGAGGGCATTGGACATCTTTGAGTGGTTTAAGAAGAAGGGATGCTATGAGTTGAATGTAACTCATTGTAACATTGTGCTGAGAATTCTGGGTAAAGCCAGAAGATGGCATGAATTGGAAGAGTTATTGGATGCGATGAGGAGGAAAAGTATTGCCCCTGTTAATTCAACATATGGTATTCTCATTGATGTCTACAGCAAAGGGGGTCTTAGGAAGAAAGCTGTTGCTTGGCTGCAGAGAATGAATGAGCAAGGGATGGAGCCTGGTGAGGTCACAATGGGCACAATTGTTCAAATGTACAAGAAAGCTGGGGAGTTTAAAAAGGCGGAGCGTTTTCAAGACTTGGTTTTCCAACAAAAATGGTTGTGGAGCTCACCCTAGGTTGAACACGTACACTTACAATATCCTAATCGATATGTATGGGAAAGCTGGGCAGGTTCTAGAAGCTTCTGAGATGTTTGAACAGATGATCAGAGACGGGGCTGTTCCAGACGCCACAACGCTAAACACGATGCTTCACATGTATGGTAACAATGGCCGGTTGAAGGATGCAAGCTCGCTGGTACAGAAAATGGAAGATTTAAAATGCCAGCCTGATACTAGAACGTATAACATCCTCATATCACTTTATGCTAGGCATGGTGATATTAATGGTGCAATTAGCTGTTTCATGAAAATGAAGAAGGCTTCTCTTGATCCCGATTCTGTGAGTTACCATACACTCTTGCACGCGCTTTCCGTAAGGCGTATGGTAGATGAAGCTGAGAAGCTGGTGCTGGAAATGGATGAAAAGGGTCTTGAAATTCATGAACTCACTCAATCAGCACTCACCAGAATGTACATTGAATCCGGGATGCTTGAGAAATCATGGTCATGGTTTGAACGCTTCCATGTTCAAGGTAAAATGAGTTCAGAGTGCTATGCAGCCAACATTGATGCTTATGGGGAGCATGGATATTTTGTGGAGGCTGAGAAAGCGTTTTCCTGTTGCCAAAATCAGAATAAGGCAGGTGTTAGAATTCACTGTGATGATTAAGGCTTATGGAATCGGTAAGAAGTTTCTAGAAGCTTGCCGGTTGTTTGATAGTATGAAGCATAAAGACGTGATTCCAGATAGATGTACTTATAATTCTTTGATATTAATGCTGGCTGGTGCTGGCCTACCTCACATTGCGAAACCCTATTTGCTTAAGATGCAAGAAGCGGGTTTGGTAAATGATTGCACCCCGTATTGTGCTGTGATCTCAAGCTATACTAAATTGGGTCAGCTGGATTTAGCAGTAGAATTATACAATGAGATGATCAGATATGACGTGCAGCCTGATGTTGTTGTGTATGGTGTACTAATAAACGCATTTACTGAGGCTGGAAATGTTCAGAAAGCAGTGGATTATCTCGAGACCATGAAAAAGAACGGTTTATCTCTTAACACTGTCCTATGTAACACCTTGATTAAGCTCTACACTAAAGTTGGATATTTGAAGGAAGCGGAGGAGGTATATGAGATTTTAAAATCATTTGATGATGGTGATCTGGATGGTTACTCTTCAAGCTGTATGATCGACCTCTACACCGAGTATTCAATGGTTAAACAAGCAGAAGATGTTTTTAATTCGATGCAATTAAGAGGCGTTGCCAATGAGTTCTCATTTGCAATGATGTTGGGCATGTATAAACGCATTGGAAGATTTGAAGATGCAACAGAGGTTGCAAACAAGATGAGGGAACTTGGTCTTCTTACTGAGCTGTTGAGTTACAATATTGTTCTTGGTCTCTTTGCAATGAATGAGAGATTCAAAGAGGCGCTTGAAGTTTTTGAGGAGATGGTCAATTTATCCATACAGCCTGACGACTTCACATTCAAGCCTCTTAGATCCATTCTTTTGAGATGTGGAGTTCCAAAGCAAGCTGTTGTTAAGTTGGAGGTAATGAGGAGGAAAGATGCTGAGGGCAGTTTGAATGCTTGGATGTCAGCTCTTACTTCTGAAGTTTGTTGTGATGATTTTAGTGATGAGGATAATTACTGAGTAGAAAAATTCAATCCAACTGCACTTTATTGGTTGCTCTCTTGGTATGTGCATTCTCTGCCCAACAAAAAAGTAAATGAATGAGATTATTAGGAATCATCTATCAAAAATTGAGGCATTGTTTGGTGTAACTCTGAGTTTCCAGTTTCGAAACATTTTTATCATCAGAATTTTATATGAGGCATTTTTTTGATCCATTTCCACCTTCTGCTGCTTCTCGGTATACTTCACATGGATATGCTTAGGCCATAAACTGCAAAAGACGGAGTTTCAGTTGAGAATGAGTTTGATCTAGAAGCATGTTTGAGTGTTTTAATGTGATACTTAGGCCATAAACTGCAGATAAGGAGCTTCAGTTAGGAATATTCGGAATTCAATCTGTTTAGGCCATAAACCCTTAAAGAAAAGAGAGCTTTCAGTTCAGGATGAGTCTGTCTTGACTCTTGATCTAGCTGTTAAAGTAGGAGCCCTGCTTTCTTGTAGAGTTGTAGGTTATCATTGAGTTCATATGAGATCTGTTTAGGAAGTTTGTTTTTAGGGGGGTGTTGGATTTTATGTGATGTGGTCGGAGTTTTTCATCTTTAACCTGGTTATGCAACTGAACATTCCAGATCATATTTTCTGTCATGACAAGTGAGACATTCAGTCGTATTAAGGAGTATATACTGTAACTGTGCTTTTCTGGTGGTTTTCATTTTCTGGTGGTTTTCAAAGTTGGATCTCCAGATAGATATTGAGGATTGAATTCATGGTAAAGGAACTTTTAAGAGTCGAAATTCTTCTTCCCCACAATTTGATGTGAAGATTTCTAGGTCATAGAAATTTTGGTAGATATATCTCTTGAAACTATATAGAAGAGCTTTGTTTTGAAAAGTTATGATACAGTAGTTGTGATGCTGCGTGAAGGATAATAAGCAAGGTCATAGAATTAGGTGATTTCAGCATGGTGGTTGACGTGTCTATTTTTCTCCTTTCTCAATGAAATTGCTATCACAACCTTCTTCTCTCTCCCTCGTTTTCATTTGATGATGATACAAGTGACAGAAAAAAATAGTAAGCACAACTTAGGTTGCAAACAAGATGGTGGTTTTTGATAGAAGAAAGCTATCTATGTTATTATACAAGTGACAGAAAAACTGGCAACTTCACCAACTAAGCCGGGGACTAGTCCCCTCCCCTGGAGAAGTGGTTCAGCTTGTTTGTTTAGAACTTTTAGGTAGGATGCAGAGGTATGAGTCTGGTTTAAAAGATCTTCTATTACCGGTAATTATATTTCTACAACATAGAAGGCGTTCAGTGCAACGCAAAAGCATATCCAGCTTTATTAGGGGGGTTGAAGCATAGTTGGAGGGATAAAAACTTCATAGCGAGTTGGGTTTACAGAGAAGTCAACCCCCAATCTAAGGCAGTCACTATACTATGTATCAGACAGGAGATGTGTACTCGTCGGAAGAAGCAAACTGAATCTTATTTTGTAGGCAAGGCTTTGATAGAAGATAAAGTTATTGAACTGAAAGCAAAGCACAACTGGAGATTCTTCAAACCAAGATCAGGATAAAGGAAGAAGATGAAAAAAAGTGATTGAACGGGACCTATTCTCTTAATAGGCAGCAAAAATAGGAAAGGGGCCGAACTGACTGATGGTGCAGGTAGTCCGCATCTTCACAGACATGTCTATTTCACCGAGCCTCTCTCCGAGACAGTGCCCTCGGGTAGTTTCCATTTCTGGTTATGTTCATCGGTCGTATCAGTTCCTTCTTTTCTTCTAATCGGATTGATGACCCCACAGACTGAAGCCCTCTTATAACATCATCCATTGTTGGCCTTTTCTCTGGTGTCACAGAGATGCAACGCAGGGCAATGTCTAAATCCCCCAGCATCTCTTCCTTGGCAGAATTTGATATCCTAGGATCAAGAATCTGAAGTGACCCATCTGCAATGTTGATCTTTCTTCTTATCCACTTCACAATGTCAAGAGACCCGTCTTCTGCATCCAATACATGCTCAGCCGGTCTTCCTGTCACGAGTTCTAGCTGTACTACTCCAAAGCTGTACGTATCCATCTCCTCCGTTGCTCTCTTGCTATGTGCATTCTCTGCCCAACACAAAAGTAAACGAATGATTATTAGGAATCATCTATCAAAAATTGAGGCATGGTTTGGTGTAACTTTTGAGTTTTCAGTTTCGAAACATTTTTATCATCAGAATTATGTTATATACTAGAAGTCACCTTGATTCTAAAAACTGATGACTAAAATTCCAAAACCATGAAAATGTGTTTTCAAAACCAACTAGGAGCAATCTTACCTGGTGCAACGTAACAGGACGGTTGAGACTCAAAAGCCAAAGTAGATTGAAACCCAGCATCGCCAAGAATCCGATCAAGAGCTGTCTGTCTGTGAGTTTTGGCTCAAAATCAGCATCTAAAAGTATATTCTTTGACTTTATGTTTCATGCAGTATATGAGGGTTATAGTCCTTGTGGAGATAAGCCAAGCCAAGCCCTGAGCTACTCCAATGGCAATTTTCAATCTAGCATCCCACCGCAGCTGAAGTCCAGGTCTGCCAATCGAATCTCCCAAGCTTCCCTTTGGCAAGTACTCATAGATTAGAAAATGTTCTTGTGTCTGATCTTAGCCAATGTCTTGATCTCGGCTTTTAAACACTTCGTTGAATTTAAAAGCCTCTTCACTGCAACAATCTCTCCACTGGGCAAACTTATTATGTTAACTCTTCCGAAAGCTCCAGAAGCACCCACTGATGTTTTCTGACTCACTGCCATAACCAATTCTTGTTCTGAAATCTTGAGAGGATAGAAGAATACTGAAAACCATGGCCCATGTTTAGCTCTATGCTTTGAACGCTGATAGAGAACAAAAGCCCCAAATGCTGATATCATGAAGACTCCAACCAAGGCAACGGTGATAAGTGCATAATAGGTTATAAATTGGCCAAAAAGACAAATAAGTATTTAAAGTGACCCTCTTAAGACACTTTGATATCTTAAAATATAACAGAGACAAATAGGTATTTAATGTGACTTAAAATAGAAAAGTAGGTAGTTTTTTCTAGAAACTCACCGGTTTTACCGGTTCACTTATAAATTTAATCGGTTTAAAAAAAGATTAACCGGTTTATAATTAAGCCGATTCATTAAAATTAAAACCCATCCACACTATTTACTCCATTTATGATTTGACTAAACACGTTCTTTCTCAAGCCATGTACTCTAGAGAAGATATGGGTGATCGACCGATGACTAATCTTGATGACCCATGGGCATCGATTAACTTCGAAAATTTGGGTGATTCAATCGTACCCGCCGAATACATGGTAAGATTCAAGTTGCAAAGTGTTAATTTAGAATGTTTATACTCTATCTAGTATGTTAATAGACCTGTCAATCGGGTCGGGTCGGGCGGGTTCGGGTTCGGTCATTTCGGGTTCGGGTTAAATCGGGTTCCGATTCGTTATGGTTCACGAGTAAATCGGGTCGGGTTGTAGCGGGTTTTCGGTCGGGTCGGGTTGACAAGCGGGTCTACAATCTCCTTTTTTCTTATGATTATTAAAATCAATTTTTAATTAAATAATAATATTTAATTAAAATATATTATTTTCATTTATTTTAATAATAAAATATATTATAAGTTTCAAAATAAATTTATAAAATTCTATAAATATACTAAATCGGTCAACCCAACGGGTTTCGGGTTATGGGTTTCTGTTTATTTCGGGTTTCGGGTTCAAATTTTCGGGTCTTGACCCTAAAATTATCGGGCGAGTCGGTCGGGTTAGCGGATTAGGTCAGTTTTTGACAACTCTATATGTTAGAGTTTAGAATTTTAGAAATTAGTCGATCAGAATTGTAGATGCAATATACAAATTAGATTAATTAATGGGCATCACATTAGGACCGTACCAAATTGTTGTGTAATCAATGGAAGGTTTCTTCGGGATGAAAGCAATGAAAGCGGGGCCGATAAGTAATACTCTGTATGCTCTGTAATTAGGTTTTGCTTACAAGTGCTATTAACTTCATTAGTTTTGGTTACTCGTTTTGTTTGTCTCATCTTAATTATTGTTGAAGAATGAGTTGAATTACAGTTCTTTATTTATCTTATTATCCTACAATTTCATACAATTTGATATGCTTAGTGCTCTTTAATGATAAGTGCCCATTAGTATTATTTTGTGTAATCAGTGTTTCATTCTGGTATGTTGTTAATTAATTAGTACTTTAATTTAGTATGCTGTTTAACCATCTATGTCTAATTTGGTGATCTTACATAAATGATTACAATCTGTATTTTAAATTTTAATAGATTTTGATTGGTAAGATTTCAAATTTTTTTATTTCTTTACACTTAGAATAAAAATTGTGTATGTTTTTTTTAGATGGATGAACCATTACAATGTGAAAGAAGAAAATTGACCCCAAGAAGAGATGTGTATAAATGTAAGAGGAAAATGATAGAAGAAGATGATGTTGAAGTTGACGAGGAAGATGAGTTGGAAGATGATATGGAGAACTTTGAGATGAATGAGAATGACAAGGATAGTGTGAATTCAGACAATTCTGTAGAATGTGACGACCAAATAGAAGAGGAGCTCCAATATGATGTTGATGAGTTGATTCTAATCAGACAAATGAATTTGAATTTAAAAAGGGCACAAAAAAATCGAATTGGTCCTCCTACCACAAATGAATCAAATGAAAATGGTACGTTTCACTCAAAAATTTATATTTTTTTAATACTTCATAAACACATTTGTTTAAATGATGGTGTTTGGTTAAATTATTGATATAGGTAAGGGTAAACGGGTTTTAGCTTTAATAAATCGGTTTAGTTTAATTCAAACCAGATTAATATACAAGTAAACCGGTTATACCAATGGTTATCTAGGTAAATACTTATTTGTCTATTTTAAGCCACTTTAAATACTTATTTGTCTCTTTTATACTTTAAAATAGCAAAGTGTCTCAAGGGGGTCACTTTAAATACTTTTTTGTCTTTTTGGCCGTTATAAATTTGTGTGTAATTTGTGCTATTTACTAGTTCGCATTTCTTGTAATTTGTGCTATTTGCTAGTTCGCATATCTTGTAGCAAAAATTTTCTGGGCTGAGACCCAATCGGGTTTGTTCTCGACGAGCTTTGCCATTTCTTTGCTTAAACCAGCAAACCAGGAGGAGAATTTCAATTGGAAGTTAATTTGGAAAGCTCCAACACAGCAGCGAGTCTGGAACTTTATGCACCTTGCGGCTCGCGAGAGTGTGCTTTGCAACGCCGTTAGATTCCGACGCCACCTCACAAACTCAAAGGCCTGTCCACGATGTGAACATGAGGAAACGGTGATACATATGCTACATGACTGTCCATTAGTTAAAAAAATGTGGATGCAATTTGGAGGAAAAACCAGAGGACATGAGTTCTTTATTCTTGATATAAAGCCATGGCTGAACTTGAATCTCAAAGCTCAAGATCAGTGGAGTACTACCTTCAGTTTCATGCTCTGATTCAAACGGTTTGCAGTGTTGCCACTGCCTACAGATCAGCAGAGAATGAAAAAAAGGAGATATTGAATGTCCAAAGAACCTCGACTAGACCCTCGGAAAACAAGTGGCGTCCACCGAACCCAGACTGGCTAAAAATCAACACTGACGGCGCTTCTAGGGGAATCCGGGTGAAGCCAGCGGTGGTGGTGTCGAATTGATTGAAGATTGGATCGTAAGAGAAAAGAGGAAAAGATTGGTAGCTCACAAATGTGATCGCTCTCACTGTTTCATTGAATCTGAGAGTTAGTTACAGAGTACATGTATGCTCTATTTATACTGAGCAATATCACTTACACTAGCCACTCATATTATGACACGCGTCTAGTGACTTAACATACAATAGCTAGCATACATCAACTAAGTTACACTATATTTCCATTATCCCCTCCACAAGTTGGAACATCTGTAAGACCCAACTTGTCACAAAAGAAATTGTGTAGCCTATCACCTAATGCTTTAGTCATGATATCTGCAAGTTGAACATTAGAAGCTACATAAGCTGTTTCCAGAAAATTAGCTTGGACCTTCTCCCTTGTAAAATGGAGATCAATCTCCAAGTGTTTAGTCCGTTCATGGTAGCAAGGATTGGCAACAATTTGTTGTGCAGTCTTGTTATCACAGAACAAAGTAATAGGCAACTCAACTACAAGCTTTAAGTCTGTGTAAACATAACTGGCCCACACAATCTCAGCAGTAGTACTTGCCATGCTACGGTATTCAGCTTCTGCTGAACTTCTTGACACAATAGTCTGTTTCTTAGTCTTCCAAGATACTAAAGACTGCCCCATGAAGATGCACCACCCAATCAGAGACCTTCGAGTTGTTAAGCAAGCAGCCCAGTCGGCATCACTGAATGTTGTTAACTTCAGGCTGTCTTGAACAGGATAAAATAATCCTTTGTTCATAGTAAACTTCAAATACTTAAGCACATGCATATCAGCTTTCAAATGAGGTACTCTAGGAGAAGAAACAAACTGAGAAAGATGTTGTACAACATAGCTCAAATCAGGCCTTGTCAATGCTAAATACAACAATCTCCCAATTAATCTCCTGTATTGTTCTGCATCTGGAACCAGTTCACCAACATTCTGTTCCAACTTCAAGCCTGTTGGTAATGGAAATGAAGCTCCCTACAATCCATTACCTGAGCATCTTCCAAGATATCCCTTATATACTTGTGTTGATTAAGGAAAGCACCTGTTTCAGTCCTGAATATTTCCATGCCCAAGAAATACCTTGCTTTGCCCAAATCCTTTATGGTGAATTGATTGTGCAAAGCTGTTTTAACCCCGACAATATCACTTTCATCATTTCCAGTAAGCAAAATATCATCCACATAAACCAAAACTGTTGTGAATGAAATACCTGCAGACCTTACAAACAATGAATAATCATTGTTGGATTGACAATAACCAAGAGAAACCAAAAATTGTGTTAACTCTTGATTCCATTCCCTAGAAGCCTATTTCAATCCATAAAGAGCCGTTTTAGTTTGCACACCTGTCCTTGTTGAGCCTTTTCATACCCTTCTGGTGGCTTCATATATATTTCTTCATGGAGAAAACCATGCAAGAAAGCATTATTCACATCCAGTTGATATAATGGCCAATTTTTTCCAACAGCCATTGCTATAACAATTCGAACTATAGGAAGCTTTGCCACTGGACTGAATGTATGTTTATAATCCTTGCCAAGCTTTTGGTTGTATCCTTTCACAACTAATCTAGCCTTATACTTTTCTACACTACCATCAGGTCTATACTTGACCTTATAAACCCATTTGGAACCTATAGCTTCTTTTCTGGCTGGTAACTTGGTTAATTCCCATGTACCATTTGCTTCTAAAGCTGTCAACTCTTTGGCCATAGCTTCTTCCCATTCTGGAACTCCTTTAGCTTTCCTATAGCAACTGGGTTCAAGAATAGCTAAAACAGCAAAGAAAGATGCCTTAAACTATATTTGTGAATCCAATAATGCACTGGCAGTCACTACATAATCATTCAACCATACTGGCACCTGCATATGTCGAATGGATCTCCTCAGATCTTCTCTTGATGCCACAAGCTGATGTGTGTTGTCCTGTGAAGCCACTGACTGTTGTGTAGGTGCATTCCCAGAACAGGTTTCTGCATTTATATTCACCTCTTCATCTGGTATAACTGAAGGCACTGGTTGAAAGATGTTTGATTGTATCTGAACATCTTTACTTTGGTCTTCCTTGAAAGGAAATCTATTTTCATAAAACAACACATCTCGGATCTAAAATACCTCTTTTGCATCAAGATCATAAACTAAATACCCCTTTTGCTCTGAAGGATACCCTAGGAACACACACTTTACTCCTCTAGCATCAAACTTGTCCAATCCTCTCTTAGGACGAGTGACAAAACATAAACAGCCTATGACCTTGAGATTACCATATGATGGTGGTTTACCAAACAACAATTCATAAGGACTCTTCCACCCAGTACTGGCTAAAGGCATCTTGTTGATCAAGTATGTAGCTCCTAGTACACATTCTCCCCAAAACTCCTTAGGAAGATTAGCATGTAATCTAAGTGCTCTAGCAGTTTCCAAGAGGTGTCTATGCTTTCGTTCTACAACTCCATTTTATTGTGGAGTGTAAGGCATAGACCTCCGGTGAATGATTCCTAAATCTGCAAATAATAGTCTACAAGAATCATTTAACAATTCAGATCCATTATCAGACCTGATTTTCTTTGGTGCAACACTAAATTGTGTTTTCACCATGTGTATAAAAGCTTTAACTATTTGGAACACTTGCCCTTTGGAGTTAAGAAGATATGTCCAAGTTACTCTAGACATATCATCTACAATGGTGAAGAAATATTTTTCACCATTCAACCCTGCAACAGCATATGGCCCCCACAAATCCTATGCAACAAATCAAAAGCATTGCAAGCTCTAGAATCACTGATTGGAAATGACAATCGATGAGATTTAGCTAAATGACATGTTTCACACACATTATCAAAATCTGAACTGAGTTTGCAGCCAGGCACATGCTTTAATCCAAAAAAGGAAATATGATCAAGTCTGTCATGCAACAACTTCAAATTCTTTGTAACAGAAAAGGAAAAAATACTGTTTTTGCAATTATTATCAAATCCTGAGCCCTGCAATCTATATAGGCCTCCATATGCTCCTCCTTTTGCCACAATTTTCCTACTCAAACGGTCCTGAAACAGACATCGCTTGCCATCAATCACTACCATCATATCATTCTGAGCAATCAATCTACTCACAGACAACAAACTGAACTTGAAAGCAGGCACAAACAACACATTGTGTAAATGGAAACTAGGCAACAATTCAACTGATCCCATCTGTGTAACTTCCATAATGGAACCATCTGGCAATTTCACTGATATTGGTGCAACAAGAGCTTTCACATTCTCCAAACAATCAATGTAAGGTGTCATGTGGTCCGTTGCACCTGTATCTATGATGCATTCATCCTTACTTAAACTAGAAACACTAGCAATTAAAGTACCTGCAAAGTTCACTGCTGAACCTGATGCAATGCCTTTTCCCTTGAATGCTTTGACCATTTCTTGACACAAAGCTTGCACTAGCTCCGGATTGATCTCAATATACTTTCCAAAAGATGTGCCTTCACCTGAATCCAGTGGAGTATCTCCCATGACTTGTGCAGCAACTTTCTGCCCTCTCTTCTTCTTGCCTTTCCACCAGTCAGGATAGCCAATCACTTCAAAACAGCCCTCTGTAGTATGATTGTCCTTGTTGCAATAAGAACAATGAGGCTTATCAACATCCCCTTGCCCTTTCTTCTGGTCTTTCTTCCAGCTATCAACACTCTTCTTGTCATTTCCAGTGCTGAAGTTGTTCTTCCTTTCTCCTTGTCGAACTGAGAAAGCTACTGGATCCACCATTGGAGTCTTGAATTCTTTTGACTATCAACATTTAGCACCATATAGAACGCTTTGCTCAGTTTTGGCAAAGGTTCAAAAGACAGAATATGACTCTTAACAGCCTCATATTCTTGATTCAGATGCAACAGAAAATGCATCAATCGATTATTATCCTCTAGTTCGAGAAACCGATAGACAACATTGCATTCACACTTAGCTAGAATTCCACAAGAACAAGTTGGAATTTCACTCAAGCAGTCAATTTCATTCCAACACTGCTGAAGTTTAGCATAATAGGATGTAACAGACAGATTCCCTTGCGTGATTTTCATCAATTCCTGTTTCAACTGAAAAATCTCAAGAACCGTACCTCGATGATAACGCTCTTGAATCTCTCTCCACAACGCTTGTGCTGAATTGGTGAAGATCAAAGAATTCGCCAACTCAGACGTCATCGAGTTCAACAACCAACACGCCACCATTCGATTGCATCGCTCCCATCGCCCTAGATTTGTCGAATTCTCTCTCGTCCGTGGTAGTGTACCATCCACAAACCCTAGCTTCAGCTTTGCTCCCAAAGCGAGCCTGACTTGCTTGCTCCAGACGATATAGTTGCTACCGTCAAACAGAGTTGTCGTCAAAGTTGTTCCTGGAGCATCTGAATTTGTCAGATTCAACGGATCTGCTTGTGAACTAGCTGCGATTCCAGTTGCTTGAATTATCACTTGATTGCGTTCGTCACCTGTCATCCTTCGTCAACAAGGCGCTCAATCAAACCAGCAATTACAGCTAATTGAGAGCTTCTATTTCGAGCGAAATCAAATCCTCAACTCACAAGGCTCTGATACCATGTCGAATTGATTGAAGATTGGATCGTAAGAGAAAAGAGGAAAAGATTGGTAGCTCACAAGTGTGATCGTTCTCACTGTTTCATTGAATCTGAGAGTTAGTTACAGAGTACATGTATGCTCTATTTATACTGAGCAATATCACTTACACTAGCCACTCATATTATGACACACGTCTAGTGACTTAACATACAATAGCTAGCATACATCAACTAAGCTACACTATATTTCCATTAGGTGGCATACTTCGAGAATCAGGGTACGATGATATTGGCTTTTGCTGAAAAGCTTGGCCACTGCACAGCTTTACGTGCCCAACTTCTTGCCATCGATCGTGCTCTGACCATCGCCCAACAAAGGAATGCTCGGTCCGTTGTTGTTGAAGCGGACTCTTCTACGGCGATCAAACTCCTCACGGAGACACTGCCGACCACCCATCCAGACTTCGCTCTCTAGTGGTCCACTGCCGCTCAATCATCCAACGGCCATCTTGGAGAGTTCTTCCTATTGTATCTCTCCTTTCAAATGATTTAAGTGAATAAAAGTACTGGGCGTTCGCCCTCTTTCTGACCAAAAAAAATATCTCGTAGCAAAAAGATTCGGACTGTCACCGAAGTTGGTTTTGTTAAAAATCAGTAGCAAAAAGGTTCGGCCTCTCACCAAACTTGTTTTTGTTAAAAATCAGGCAAATCAATTAAATATTTTCATAACCAATTTTAAATAATCAATCTTTAAAAAGATATTAGAAAAAACTGTGGTAATTTTAAAAATATATGTGTGGTAATTAAATATTTTTCAATGCAAATTACTTATCCTACTAATCTTTTATCTATCTATCTATACAACATATAAAGTTGTCATAATAAATGCTCAAATTTTTAGTTAATTAATTATACTAGTTGTACCTGCCGTGCCATGCACAACTATGTTGCAGTATTTTATAGATATTAATAAAAATATAATATAAAAATTAATGTAAGTAGTTTATTGCATGTACAATGTACAAATTTTTTATTTTTTGGAATCAATAAAATAAATAAATAAAAATTATTAATTTTAATGTTGAGAAAAAAAAAGATTATTAAGGTTAAATAATGTATATTTCTCCTTTTGCTTGATGATATTTCTTAGATATTTAATTAAAAAAAGATATCATATGAATAAAAAAAAGATTTATATATTAGAATATGGAAGAGATAAGATTTACATACAATAATAATCAAATTAATAAATAAGATATAATAAAATAAGAAAGATAAAGATAAAAATAATTTATTTATAGAAAATATTTAAAAAATAATTTATTTTCATTTAAGGTGAGGCAAACTCATTTTGTGGCTCGATAAAGTAAAGACTAGATAAGAATAAATATTATATTTTTATTACTTTCTATGTACATTACCTTAATTTAGAGATTATCAAATACTAGTTATTTTAATTACGCTTTTAAAAAACACCTAAAAATTAAATAATGTAAATTTTTATAATTTTTTAGTCAAATTCAATTCATTAAAAATCTTTTAAAAAGATAATTAATAAGAAAAGATGAAAAAGTATGAATAAAGTTTAAAGATATTTTTTTTCTATATTTACATGAATAATCCAAAAAGGAAATTAAGGAAAATATAACGTAATTTTTTTTTTATCAAAATTCAATTTAGGCAAGTAATTATCTAAATATTGGATTTTTTTATTTTTTATTATCAAGTTTTGATTTAAGATAAATCTTTTACATATGTAGATAAAAGGATAAATATAGAATAATTTTCATAATTTTTAATTTAATTTCGAATTTAAAATTTATTTTCACATAAATAGATAGAAAAGAATTTTATTGAAAAAACTAAATTAATACTAATAAAAATTAAATTTTAAATGTAAGGTGGGTCCAGAATTAACGTGGTGGCTCAAAAATATTTAGCTTTAATATATAGTTATAGATTTCAATATATCTATTAAATATTATGTTACCTATTTTTTATTTTTAAACATTATAACTATTTATCATTAATTTTTTTTATTATAAAAGAATATATATATGCATATAAAAATTCGTGAAAAGATATCATGCTAAAAGATAAAAGATATTTATACTTATTTTAAAAATTTTATCTTTAATTTTAAATATTTGTGTAAGGAAGTTTTCAAAAGATATTGTTATACTAAATAGAAATTTGTTTGATGTTAAAGATAGATTTAAGTAGTTAAAGAAGAATTTAATAGGAAAAAGTTAAATATTAGGAATAAAAATTAATTTGTAAATATAAGGTGGGGCCTGAATCATTCTGGTGACTCGAAAAGGTACAGCTTTAATGTATAGTTATAGATTTTCGTTTTTACAACTATAAAAACTCCCTTTCAAGACCAATAAATGTTCTATTTTTTAAATGCAAACTAATTATCGTACTAATATATTCTATCATATTCTCCATATTCAATCCATTTAAAAGAGGGACGTGAAAAGATAATTATCCTACTAATATATCTTATCTAATCATATTCTGCATATTCAATCCATTTAAGAAAGAGAAGATAAAAGTAATGAGAGCATTAATGGGTTTGGCCTTTCCGACTTCTATTATTAGCATTTTAGATGTTCTTTTTAAACGTTATCTTATTTACTACGGAATTAAAAAAACGTTATCTTATTTATAAATGTATTGAACTAGACGTTATTTTTTTAATAGGTAAGAATTAGGCAGACGAGGTCAGCCTAGGGCATCCTTTCGGACGAGGGTTAGGACCTTTCCATGGTTGAAAATCTGATTGATGCTACAATTATGGTGTAGTTTTGCAATCAAATCTGCCACAGAATTACAATCTCGAGGTACATGTTTGGTAATGACCACCTCGAAGGATTGCAAAGTAACCAGAATGTCTGCAATTATCATGTCTATTTTCCAAGGGCTAGACCGACTCCCCTTGAGCGCATCGATCACTAACAGGCTATCACCTTCAATTTCTATGTTCGATAGTTTCCTCCTATCAGCGTCTTTTACTCTTGTACGACCTCGAAAAGTCTCATGGCTTCTGCTTGTTCAACATTCCAATGATCATTTTTCTTTGCATTTATACTTATAACATTCCCGAATTGGTCTCTTATAATATAAGCAACAATTGATTTTCCCATTATCCCTTTTAGATCCATCAAAGTTTATCTTGACAAAACCATTTTGTTGTTTCTCCCACTTTCGTTTAGTTTTACTATGCCTTGGTCGTGGTTCTGTTTGTGAGCTATTTACCCCTTCATTCACATTTTTCGTTTTACTCCACCATAGAATCTGGTTTCGAACGAATTCTTCTACATTTGTACATGGTCCATTACTATCATGATTAAAGACAACTTGATTTCTCCAAAACCAAATTCCCCAATAGGCAGTAAACAAGTTGCATAAAATTTGTTGAGGTAACGTAGTCTTCAAATTTTGGATGATCTGAGGCATAGTAGTATGGTTGCGTAATGCTTCTGTTAAAATATCCGTAAAATTAAGGTCAATGCATTGGAGCTTTTGTAGTGTGAAGGGGCAACTAAGAAAATGATGTTCATTTGTCTCATCCTGGTGATTGCATAGAGGACATTCTGAGGTGACAGCTATATGTCGTTGTATAAGGAGGTCTTTAGTGGGAAGCCCATTAATGCAGATTTTCCATAAGAACATTTTTTTGGCATTAAATCAAGTTTCCAAATCCAATCAAATTTCCAATCATTCATATTCAATTCGTTTGACACTAAGGCGAAAGCTGGCTGAGTAGAAAACCATTCATTCTTACTTGGATGCCAATATAGTCTATCTTGGATTTGGTTCTTAGGAATTGTTATGGGCATAATCCGTTCAACCCAAATGATGGGCAAGAATTTTCTCAATGCATTTTCATTCCATTGTCGGTTATTATCTATAAAATCTGTTACTAAAATATCACTTTCGCTACCAGCAGTTGTGGGGCATTCTACTTGTAGTGGTCGCGTTCTTACCCAAGGGTCTTTCCAAAACCGGATGGACTTTCCATCACCAACTTGCCATAATAATACCTTTTTAAATTCTTCCTTTAGGTTCATCAGTTTCTTCCATTGCCATGACACATTTCTAGTGCAGACATACTCTAATAGGTCTTTGTCTTTAAGGTATTTTTCTCTTACAATACATACCAATACATTTGCCGGTTCTGCTAAAATTTTTCATAGAAGTCTCATTTGTAAAGCTTTGTTCATATGACTTGCTTTTCGTAAACCCAAACCTCCTTTCTTTTTTTATTTGCAAATCCTGTCCCATCCCACCATGGGCACATAATCTCCGGACTTATTCCAGAAAAAATTTTGATTTATAGAATCAAGTTCATTTAGCATGTTTTTCGGAAGCATAAAATTTTGCATAGTGTAGTAAGGTTTTGTAGCTAGGGTTGTGAACACTATGTAGGTTAATTGATTTCAATTCTCATTTTTTTATTAATTAATTAGTGTCAATATGGGCCACTGAAAAAAAAATAGAAAGAAATTTATATTAATTGCATATTATTAGATAATAATTTTAATTATTTATTTTTAATAACAACTCATGTCATATGGTCCAATTAAATAAAAAATTAAATTTACATTATCTATGTATTTTTGTCCATTTATAATGTAATTTTTTTTAATTTAATTTTGATTTCAATTATATTTTGTTTTTACAACTATAAAAACTCTCCCTCTCAAGACAAATAAATGTTCTATTTTTTAAATGCAAACTAATTATCCTACTAATATTCTATCTATCTATCTATCTATCTATCTATCTATCTATCTTCTATCTATCTTCTATCTATCTTCTATACAACATATAAAGTTGTCCATCAATGGACAAATAAATGCTTAGTTTTTTAGTTAATTAATTATATTTTTGTTTTTACAACTATAAAAACTCTCCCTTTCAAGACCAATAAATGTTCTATTTTTTAAATACAAACTAATTATCCTATTAATATATTCTATCCTATTCTCCATATTCAATCCATTTAAAAGAGGGATATTAAAAGATTAAATATTGTTGGATCGTTGTGCGTTAATAAGACCTTGGGAACTGGCGGTTAGGCTGTTCCCAAGGCAGCGGAAGTAAAGTAAAAACAAGTAAAGCAGAATGTAAATGACACAGTTCCTTTATAGAGGAACCCCACAACAACCAACTAGTTGTGGGTAAACCTCAACCTCCGCTTGGAGGATTTTGAACGATCTACTTATTTTATTGATTGTTCCCTAGTTACACAGGCAAGACTTACACTTCTTTGTTCCTAGTAGTTCTTCCTAACTCTTGTAACACTAGTAAGCCTTCTCGACCTTGTTCCTAAGCGAACCAACTAAACTAAACATAAGACAGATCGAACCTTACACCTTGAGCTCAATGTCGCAGTTCCCTAACTCCTGGGAACTTGGATTCGTCGTCGCCAAGATCGAACACTCGTCGTCGGGGACTTCTCTTCTCTTTTCTGTTTCTCTTAACTCTTTGTGTGTGAATATTTGCTCTGGGAGAAGTGCTTATTCCAAGCACTATTCATTTGGCTTTATACACATTTGAACTTGGGCTGCAATCTTTACTTTCATGTTGTCCAAAATACCCTTTGTCTTGCACGCCAAGTTTGCAATCTTCACATGTGAATTTGATTTGAACTTAGTCAACTTTGAGATTCAATCGGGTCATTGGATCACTCGCTTCAGTCTGTTCCTCATACTGAGCCTTTGTTCTGTTCAAGACAGGATCCCGCGATTTGCGCTGAACGGTTTTGTTTGCACATGTGAGTTCCCATGCGATGGGAACTGTTCTCTCCAGAGTTCCTTTGATAGGAACTTGCTATCATATATTCTTGTGTTCCTTTTGCGTTCTTGGAGATTCTTTGTTAGACCTGGTGTTCCCTTGAAATACTTGAATGTAACACGTTAGTTCCCATATGGCGTTTGTCATTATCAAAACTGGAGACAAGTATCGTTGTTCGAATATTTGGAACCAAAGTTCCCAACACCGTCCCAACAATTATCCTACTAATATATCCTATCATATTCTCCATATTCAATCCATTTAAAAAAGAGAGGTTAAAAGTAATAAGAGCATTAATGGGTTTGGCCTTTCCGACTTCTATGATCAACATTTTATATTCCAAGATCAATCTTTTAGCCTTTCAAATTCCTCCATCAATGTTGTCATTGTAGCACCCCGGTGGTTTATAAGGAACTGAGGTGTTACCCATGTCAATAAGAGGGCCTTACAAATGGTGGGCCTTACAAATGGTATTAGATAGAATGGCAATGGGTCGGGTTTTGGGAGGATGGACCATTCCCAAACCCGACCCGCCCAAAAAAAAACCCCATCCAAACCCGACCCCACCCATTGGAATGGGTCACCCTAATCCAATCCACCCTATATTCTAGGGTGGGTCGGTGGCATTTTGGGTGCAATGTACCTTTATTAAATCCGATTTTTCATAACAAATCATGTAGTTTTTCATATCTAATTACTTCTCCGTTACCAGATGCCTAAAATCCGAAATCAAACAGGTTTTCTAGCCCAAAATCACAACAATATATAGCTCAGAATTCGGTTTTCTAGCCCAAAAATCTCTTTACATGAAGAATTAATTACTTATTCTAAGAAACCGTCCAACTTGAAACCCAAACCCTGAAAGCAAAAACCATCGAATCTGAAACACAATTGCAATCTATCTGAACAACTTTAATAAACCTACGAAAAACTCAAAATGCCAAAAGCAAGTCATAGCTTTTATTGACACGCCAAAAACAAAATCAAAATGCCAAAAACAAGCCAACAAACTAGAAGAATCATAGAAAATGGAGTGAGGTGATAACTTGCATTTTAGAGCATATTAGGACATGCATTTAGACTTTAGTTTATATGTTTTCATGCATTAGTCTTGTGTTTTCTAGTACTTTTAGTTGAGTTTCCGTTATAGATGTCTACACGCGTATTTGTATATTTTTCAGGTACTTTGGAGAAGTTTCGAGCTTAATTGGAACGCGTTTGGAGACATGGCAGAATCAAGACTCAACGAGACCGAAAAAGATCGACTGAGGAGTCCAAAATAGGAAGGATCACACGTTCAAGGCCAAAGTCGTGCACCTTGATGCACGGTCGTGCAGGCGGTGATGAAGAATGTCGGATCGTGCGCCCTTAGCTCGAGCCAGTTGAGGATCGTGCATCACACACGCGCGATCGTGCAGTTTAACCCAGTGAAAGGCAACGCCCGCGCGTTTTCAAACGCACGGTCGTGCGTCCCCTAGGCCAGGATCGTGCACTTTGTGAGGTCGTGCATGGCCTTGTACGGTCATGCGTTGAGGCGCACGACGCGCGCCTTGGGTCGTGCGCTCCATGTTTGACGTGTTTTTGGGCCGCCTCTCTTATTTTATCCTTAGTATAAATACTTTACTTTGTCTTCTAGATTGGGGTTCGACTTTTTAACCTATTTTTTATTCCTTGAGAGACAAGTTTAGAGAGATTTTGGAGAATTTGAAGACTTTTGTTGAATTGAGTTTGGATTTGCTGGATATTAATCAAGTTTGCTTGTTTCTTCAATCCGGTATGTTTATTCTCGTTATTGAATTGATTTCTTCTATTTCCATGTCTAGCTAAATCCCTTATTCTAAGATTGGGGTGAACCCAATGATGTCTAGGTAGACTTATTTATTAAATTGCACAATCCGTTGTTTGAAGCTTTGTTTGATTCAATCCTAGATGCTTTATGCCTTAGTAACTTTTGTGAATGGGAACTTGCCAAAGTTTGAGACTGAAAGGTGAAAACTTTGATAAGTAGTCAGACAGGGAATTGAGACTGAAAGGTACTTTTTCCTGTTGGAACCCTAGGATTTGAACATGAGTTTTCACTATTATGAAAGTATTTTGAATTCTCTTGTGGAATAACAATTGTCATAGAAATCTTAAGGTTGGTTTGAGTTAGCAAGTTGTGAAAGAGGATGTTTATTCAATTTAATCTTAAATTATAAGTGCTTAATGGTCTAGATTTTAATTTGCAAGTCATGAAAGTGGATGTTTAATTGAGTCTAGATATGTTTGTTAACATTCGAAGGAATTTAGCGGATATATTAGACAATTGCCTTCAAACGAAGTCATAATTAAGATTGTGCAATCATCCTTTATAGTCTACCGAAGCATTATTGTGGTGATCCTTGATCTTAGAAGCCTTCCTCTCATTGATTTGCCCTTGTTTACTTGTTTGTTTGCTTTAATTAGTTTCATAGTACAAAAATTACAATTCAATCTTTTCTTATTTTACGGCTTAGTCTACCGTTTTGAACACAATTAATACTACATAGTCCCAGAGTTCGACACCTTGGTATTATAACCGATCCCGTACACTTGCGGGGTAGGATTTGGCCTATCAAGTTTTTGGCGCCGTTGCCGGGGACTATAGTTAGTATTGGTTGTTTCTCACAACCGGTAGATTAGGTCTGTTTTTCTTTTTAATTTTGTTTCTTTTGTTTGTGTTTTCAGATTTTTCTCTACTTAATGCGAAGAGCCCTGAACGCTCAACCACTCAACAATTTTGATCCTGAAATTGAGCGTACTTTCCGTAGAAGACTAAGAGAGCAAAGTGCAATCCAAGCTATGGGTGATCAAGACCAAGATGCTGGGTGATCAAGACCAAGATGCTGAGGCTTTGCATAGAGCTTATGTTGCTGATCTAGAATCCCAAATAGCGGCTGCCAACAATCGATTGGCTGTGTTAGAACAAAAACAAGCGGTCCAAGAAGAAGAACAACACCCACAGACCCTTGCTGAATATATGAGGCCTGCTCAACATGGGCCTATTTCTGGTGTTGTCTATCCTGAGGTACAAGCTCGGTACTTTGAATTGAAGCCCTCCTTGATCAACATGGTCCAACAAAATCAATTTGGAGGTCTTCCATTTGAAAATCCTCATCAGCACCTCACTACCTTTATTGAGCTCATGGAAACTGGTAAAATCCATGATGTCCTAGATGACGCACTCAGGATGAGAGCCTTCTCATTCTCTTTAAGGGACAAGGCCAAGACATGGTTCAAGACTCTTCTTCAGAACTCCATCAGAACATGGGATGAGTTAGCCTCAGCCTTCTTGAACAAATACTTTCCACCTAAGAAGACTTCTGAGATGAGGCAGCAAATCAGTAATTTCAGGATGAAAGATGGAGAGTCTTACTTTGAAGCTTGGGAGAGATTCAAGGATGATGCGTCCCTCGTTGGGATGCTTCGAATCGGTGCGTTGTTTGAGTAGTGGGTCTCAATTCTGCGTAGCGGAAGACTTGATTGATTTAATGAAGGCACGAACAATACCGATCAATGAGAAAATCGAGAGCTTTGATTGATTAATAGTGGTGGCGCAAGCACAAGGATAAAATAAGGAGATCAACCTCGACTTTATTAAACCCTAATGTGCGCTGAGTAAAAACATAAGCCTAATCCCCCTTATATAGGGAGGCGGCACAAGGAATCAATCGATAACCCTAAAAGAAACCTATCGGCGCGCCTAGGGCTAGAACGCAGTCTAGGCCCATCGGTGCGGTCCAAAATGCAGCGGCGCAAGGCCCATAATTAACCTTCTAAAAGTATAAAACTAGTAATAGCAATGTTCTATAATGTAAAGAATGCAAAAAACTACTAAAAATGGATAGGTCGTTCGTGACCGTGCTCGCAGTGTCGCGACAGGCTTGGCGCGGCGCGGCGAGGCCCGGACACGGCGCTGGCGAGGTCACGACGCGAGACTGAAGGCTGGCGAGGACGCTGGCACGGTGCTGGTCGTTGGTGACGACGCTGGCGAGGTCTCGCGAACTTGAGGTTCGCCGATGCATCCAAGAACCTCAAGTTGCGACTCGACTTCGAGGTCCGAGGCGAGGACCTCGAGTGACGACCCGAGGTCGAGTCCCGGCACGAGGTCTCGGCGATGGTTGGTTGCGGCCTCGACTTGTGATACGGTGCTCGAGGATGTCGCGTCTTGGCACGGTTGGTCCGAGAGCTCGTAACGAGGTTCCTCGGCGCTGACGATGGAAATGGTGCCGAGCGAGGTCGCGATTCAAGGCGCACCGTGGCCAGCGGAGAGGCGCGACACTAGTGATTGTGTCGCGGTCTCGATGGCACGGGCCCTGGCACGGGTGACTGGGCCATCTGAGCGAAGTGTGAAGGCCTCGATCTCTTGGCTAGCATCCATAGACGGGGTCGCATCACCCTCCCCCACTTGGTTGGGAAACGTCCCCGTTTCCTCATAGGCAGGCTTAGTATAGGGGAAGAGATCGACAACGTTGATAGTTGAGTGCACAGAGTACTTGCCAGGGAGGTCGATTTTGTAAGCATTGTCGCCAATGCGCTCCAAGACTTTGAAGGGGTCGTCTCCGCGTTGGTGAAGCTTGGTTTTCCGAGCGTCCGGAAAACGGTCCTTCCGGAGGTGCAACCAAACGAGGTCTCCGGGGCGGAAGATGAGGCGGCGACGGCCTTTGTTGTGTTGTGCCTCATATTGAGCAGCCCGGCGTTCCAATTGAACTCGTGTCCTCTCGTGTAAGCGGCGAATGGCTTCAGCGTGGTTGGCCGCGTCAATGTGCTCGCCGGTCTTCAAGGGCCGAGGCGTTAAGTCCAATGGAGAGTGCGGGTTGAGGCCATAGACCACCTCAAATGGAGTCCTCTTTGTCGTCGAATGCTTGGACCTGTTATAAGCAAACTCAACGAAAGGAATTAGGTCCTCCCACCTGCGTGGGTTGTGTTTGAGCACCGTCCGAAGAAGGGTGCCCAAGGTCCGATTGGTCACTTCAGTTTGACCATCGGTTTGGGGATGATATGCAGTAGAAAATAGTAAGTGTGTACCTAGCTTTCCCCAAAGCGTTCTCCAAAAATGGCTACAGAATTTCGTGTCTCGATCACTAATGATAGTGCGAGGCACGCCATGGAGCTTGACGACATGCTCAAAGAACAAGTTTGCGATTTCCGTCGCATTGTTGTTCCCTTTGCAAGGTACGAAGTGAGCCATTTTGGAAAAACGATCCACAATTACGAAAATCGAATCCTTGCTGCGCCTTGTCATCGGAAGGCCCGTGATAAAATCCATGGAGAGATCTTCCCACGGGGTATCCGAAATGGGCAGGGGCGTGTAGAGGCCATGAGGTTGGGACCTCGATTTAGCGGTTTGGCACGGCACACAACCACGACAATACTTGTGAACATCCGAGGCCATGTGGGGCCAGAAAAAATGCTCACGAAGTGCTGCTAGGGTTTTGGCTATGCCAAAATGGCCTCGGCCGTCATGAGCTTCTTTGAGCAATAGATGCCTCACCGATGAAGACGGAATGCAAAGCTTTCCGGCGCGGTAGAGGTATCCATTGTCCAAAAAATAGGACTCATGGATTTGACTCTGCTCGAGGTTCTCCATGATCGGTTTAAAAATGGATCATGCAAGTATAACTCCTTAATCAAGGAGAACCCGAGCAAATTGGCCTGTAACTGAGTCAATAAAACATACCTGCGTGACAGTGCATCTGCCACGATATTTTCCTTTCCTTTCTTGTGGGCGATTATATACGGAAAGGTTTCCATAAACTCCACCCATCGAGCATGGCGCCTGTTGAGAGTCGTTTGACTCCTTAGATAAGCTAAGGCCGCGTGATCCGTGTGGATCACGAATTCACTTGGCCACAAATAATGCTGCCATGTTTTGAGAACCCGAATCAGTGCGTACAACTCCTTGTCATACGTCGGGTAATTGAGAGTTTCCCCCTTAAGTTTCTCACTAAAGTATGCAATAGGGCGTCTCTCTTGAAGGAGTACGCCGCCTATGCCATAGTCAGAGGCGTTGCACTCGATCTCAAAGTGCTTGGAAAAGTCTGGCAATTGCAAGACCGGAGCACTACACAAAGCTTGTTTCAAGGCCTGAAAGGCGGCCTCATGGTGCGGCATCCACTTGATTGTGGTTGCCTTCTTGGTCAGATTATGGAGTGGCCCGGCGATGGAACTAAAGTCCTTGACGAAACGCCGATAGAACCCTGCAAGCCCTAAGAAGGATCGAACCATCGTCGGGGTCGTAGGGATGGGCCACTCTCGGATGGCGCGGATCTTGTCGTCATCCACTTTTAGCCCATCCTTGGACACGACGAACCCAAGAAAATTCGTTGTGTCCGTGCAAAACGAACATTTGTCTAGGTTTACATACAAAGAATGTTCGCGAAGGCATTCTAACACCAACCTAAGGTGCCTCGCGTGAGAGTCCAAGTCTCTAGAAAAAACTAAGATGTCGTCAAAATACACAACGACAAAACGTCCCAAAAATTTTCGAAAAATAAAATTCATAAGCCGCATAAAAGTACTAGGGGTGTTTGTCAAGCCAAAAGGCATGACAAGCCATTCGTACAAACCCTGCTTGGTTTTAAATGCGGTTTTCCACTCGTCGCCCTCTTGCATACGGATTTGGTGATATCCGCTCCGAAGATCAATTTTGGAAAACAGGGCGGCGCCATGGAGCTCATCGAGCATGTCATCTAGCCTCGGAATCGGATGCTTGTACTTCACCGTAATCTGATTAATGGCTCGGCAATCGACGCACATATGCCACAAACCATCTTTCTTTGGCACTAGGATCACCGGCACGGCACAGGGACTCAAAGATTCTCGAACAAATCCCTTGTTCAAAAGCTCTTGAACCTGTCTTTGTAGCTCCTCGGTTTCCCTTGGTGAAGTTCTATAAGCAGCTCAATTTGGAAGGGAGGCGCCAGGCATTAGATCGATCTTGTGCTCGATCCCTCGGATCGGTGGCAATCCCTTCGGTAGCTCATCCGGCATGATGTCTTCGAACTCCTTCAAAATAGACAAAATAGAAGAAGGGAGTGAAGAATTCACAGACTTAGTAATAGAAAGCAGGGGAAAGAGAATGAAACAAGAAAGACTCCCCTGAATGGATTTCTCGACGTCCCGACGCCTGGCTAAGAGAAGGCGATCCTGGCTTGTGCCTAGCAAAGGTGGCTCGGCGTCGGTGCTCGTACGATCAGTTTCTGGGGTGATTTTTGGATATGTTGTAGCCCCTTGATTTTCTGGAAGAACGCCCCTGGAAACGCCATCATCCGGATCGTCTCCATCGTCAGGCCTTCGAGGACGTCGTGCGTCACGGTCCTTGTTGCGCCTTCCCTTTGTGCCATGAGTTCGACCCGAGCCATATACTCGATCGTATTCGTTCCGATGCTTGGCGAGGCGAGGCGGTGGAATCCAACCCGAGGGCTGGTGATCTAGTTCTTCCGGATCCTGCACATGTGGATGCTCAAAAGACAATTCATTAGAGTAATCAGAAAACTCATCATAATCATTTTCAAAATCGGAGAACGGACTACGAGCACTTTGATGCTCAAGGTCGTCCTCAACTCTGTATGCGTCGGCATCGTAATACTTCGCCCCGTGCTTCCGCTTTGGGGTTTCGTATACATATGCCGGCGACTTGTTCTTTTGCTTTTTCTTTGGATCCCCACTCGTGTGTCGGCGTCTATACTCCTCAGAGTTGTACTCCTCATCGGAATATACGCCGTACACTTGTGTTTCCCTGTAATCTCGCGCCATTTGATAGCGATCTGTGGTCCGGGGACCACCATCGTGCTTATCATGTTGGCGACTTTCTTTGATCGACTCCATGCGATGCATGGTGCCGAATTGTGAGGAAGGTTGAGCATGCTTCTTTCCCTTAGTGTTGGCACGAGCGATGTCGTCCGCGGACACGCCAGGAACGCCGTGGATTTCCGAAGCGAGTCCACGCGTCGGCGGCACAGTGTGCTTGGACTGCGTTTGGCTCGCCGCCAAGAGGCGTTCGAGCTCCTCAATTCGCGCCACGGCTTCGGGGTTCCAATCATTACGATTCTGATTTTGATTCTGCACCTCGGGTGGATTGATGTTTGTAGGATTGTCGTTGATGACACCCTCTCCCGAGTCCGAAATCGTACCTATAGTAATACCAGTCATCGAAGCAGTAAGAAGTTCACAAGCAACAAAACAACGAGTTTCGATTCGCTTAAGTCAAGCCTACCCTTTTGTTCAAACCACACGAACAAGGATCGGCTAGGCTAAGGTCACTCAAAACTCGATCAATGATATGGATCCGAAAATTACGATGCAAGCAAGGCAAGTTCGAAACCAAAATCACAGTAGCAAGAGATTGTAGTAATGAAAGATACGAAATTGATGAACAAAGTGAAGGATGTTGCCTTATTTTGGCTTATGATCTTCAGGGTTTTTTTTTTGAATCGATCGACTATGTTACCTTATTTTGGTTGTGATAGTCGAGCAACAAGTTTTTTTTTTTTAACAGAACAAGTCGAGTTCTAGGCTTTCTCCTCTAGAATCGACACAAACAAGAAGTAAAATTAACACGTAAACAATCAACAAATGCACAAGGGAAATTGGCAAAACAAGTCCTAAGTACATGCAACTAGCAAGACAAAGCAACAACTTCACCAAAATCAATAGATTGGTTGAGTTAGGTCACGGTTGATATTGTTTTTTTTTTTGAATTTACGCAAGCAAGAAAAATTTTGGGACCATAGATGGCGGTTATGCGAAGTGGAGGATGGATTCTAGGGTTTAGAAGTGGCGGAAACGTATGAGAATGAACAAAAAGGGTTGATCGAGACTTACTCAAACCGTGGCTCTGATTCCAGTTGATGCGTCCCTCGCTTGGGATGCTTCGGATCGGTGCGTTGTTTGAGTAGTGGGTCTCAATTTTGCGTAGCGGAAGACTTGATTGATTGAATGAAGGCACGAACAATACCGATCAATGAGAAAATCGAGATCTTTGATTGATTAATAGTGGTGGCGCAAGCACAAAGATAAAATAAGGAGATCCACCTCGAGTTTATTAAACCCTAATGTGCGCTGAGTAAAAACATAAGCCTAATCCCCCTTATATAGGGAGGCGGCACAAGGAATCAATCAAAAACCCTAAAAGTAACCTATCGGCGCGCCTAGGGCTAGAACGCAGTCTAGGCCCATCGGCGCGGTCCAAAATGCAGCGGCGCAAGGCCCATAATTAACCTTCTAAAAGTATAAAACTAGTAATAGCAATGTTCTATAATGGAAAGAATGCAAAAAACTACTAAAAATGGATAGGTCGTTCGTGACCGTGCTCGCAGTGTCGCGACATGCTTGGTGCGGCGCTGGCGAGGCCCGGACACGACGCTTGCGAGGTCACGATGCGAGGCTAAAGGCTGGCGAGGACGCTGGCACGGTGTTGGTCGTTGGTGACGACGCTGGCGAGGTCTCGCGAACTTGAGGTTCGCCGATGCATCCAAGAACCTCAAGTTGCGATTGAACTACGAGGTCCGAGGCGAGGACCTCGAGTGACGACCCAAGGTCGAGTCCCGGCACGAGGTCTCGATGATGGCTGGTTGTGGCCTCGACTTGTGATCCGGTGCTCGAGGATGTCGCGTCTTGGCACGGTTGGTCCGAGAGCTCATAACGAGGTTCCTCGGCACCGACGATGGAAATGGTGTCGAGCGAGGTCGCGATGCAAGGCGCGCCGTGGCCAGCGGAGAGGCGCGACACTAGTGATTGTGTCGCGGTCTCGATGGCACGGGCCCTGGCACGGGTGACTGGGCCATCTGAGCGAAGTGTGAAGGCCTCGATCTCTTGGCTAGCATCCATAGACGGGGTCGCATCAAAGGAGATTCTTGTGTTGTGCCCTCATCATGGGCAATCTAAGGTGGCACTTCTTGATATCTTCTACAATGCAATTGATGGTGCGACACGTCTGCTAATTGACACCTCATCTGGAGGTGGCCTGTCTAATCTGCAAACAGACGATGCATGGGATTTGATTGAAAGAACTGTATTGCACTCCCATAACTATTCTGATGTTCGTTCCACATCTAGTGCCAAGAGAGCCTCTGGGATGTATGAAGTTGATTCCAATACTCAATTGAGAGCTTAGGTTGATTTTCTTACTCAGAAGGTAAAGCAGTTGGAAACAGCTGCAGTAGCAGGAAAGCCCAATGGTCTTACACCATCAAGCTCAGTGGTAAATTGTCAGTTTTGTGGAGCACGTGATCACACAATATCAGCTTGTCATTTGTACGCTTCTGAACGTGAGCCACAGGTAGGAGAAGTAAACTACATGAATAACTACAATCGGGATGCAAGGAATGACCCATACTCTAATACTTACAACCCCGGTTGGAGGAATCACCCAAACGTCTCCTATGGAAATAGTCAAGCACAACAAAGACAACCACCTAGGTTTCAACCAAAGGCACCTCAACCACAAATTGCTCCACCTGTGTCACAACCTCAACAATCAACTATGGAGCTTCTACTTAAGCAACTTGTGGCGGGTCAAAAGGCAAGCCAGTCCTTTCAACAAGAGGTGATCTCAGAGCTACAAGAGATGAAAAAGCAGCAAAAGATGTTTGAGCAACAATTGGCTCAACAAGCCTTGAATGCTCCAAGACCGAGTGGTCAATTGCCTGGTCAACCTGAAGCTAACCCAAAAGGCCAAGTGAATGCTATATCTCTAAGAAGTGGAAGAGTGCTTGAGACTCCACCAATGACTCAGAAGATGAAGGGGAATGAGCTACAAAAGAAAGAGGTTCCTGAAAAGCCAAAAGAAGATGAGAAGGAGCCTCCATATGTTCCTCCACCACCATACAAGCCACCTCTACCATTCCCTCAAAGAAAAGCTGAAGCCCAATTGGATCCACAATTTAGAAAATTTGTGGATATGTTGAAGAAGCTCTGCATCAACATTCCTTTCATGGATGCCTTGAAGCAAATGCCCTCTTATGTGAAGTTCTTGAAAGAAATCCTATCCAACAAGAGGAAGATTGATGAATGCCAATCCGTGTCTTTAAGCAAGGAGTGTAGTGCCCTCATCCAAAACAAGCTCCCTCCAAAACTTGGAGATCCAAGTAACTTTTCTGTACCTATTGTATTTGGAAATACTACTTATGATGCTTTATGTGATCTTGGAGCTAGTGTTAGTATTATTCCCTTATCCATCTGTAAAGAATTGGGTTTGGGAAAGCCTAGACCTATAAGGATGACACTTTATATGGCAGATAGATCATCGGTTCGCCCCATAGGAATCATTGAGGATGTGTCTATCCGTATAGGTAAGTTCTTTATCCCTGTGGATTTTATTGTTCTTGACATTGATGCTGATATGCCTGTCACAGTCATCTTGGGAAGACCCTTTCTAGCTACTGCAGGTACCACGATTGATGTTAAGCGGGGGGCCCTCTCCTTCATAATAGGTGATGAGAAAATTGAGTTTAGTTTTTCAAAAGCTATTAAACAACCTTCTTGTGAGAATGATGATTGCAGGATAGATGTCATAGACAGGGAAGTTCATGGATCTTTGATGTCTGTGGTCTCTAAAGACCCATTGAAGCTTAGTGTACCCGCTATTGAGGACCAGGTGGAGAAAGGCGAGCTACTTGTTGATATTGCTCAACATTCTCAACAAGCTGTAGTAGCTAAAAGCCTCATAGTTGGTGATGGTGCTAAGGAGATGAAGGGTAGAGTCCGAAGGAAAAAGAGGAAGGATCAAGCAAAAGCTAAGGTCAAGATTGGAGACAAGGTGATGCTATTCCATGAAAGATCCAACATCTTTCCAGGAAGCAAAGGAACAAGATGGTCTGGGCCATACTTAGTGACTCGAGTTTTACATGGAGGTGGAGCAGAGCTTTGGCATAAAAACTCGGGAAAATTCAAAGTACAAAGGCATAGACTGAAGCTTGTAGTTGATCCAAATCCAGTTAGGGTGGGTACCAAAGACCCTCCTGTTGATAGAGTCGTTTAACAACAAATAAATTTGTAGTCAAGACCCCACTGAGTATAGGGGAGTCAGGATCGTTCCACGGGAAGCAAGGTTTGTTTATCTATCGACTCCTAAAAAAAAAAGCAAGCAAAACACACAAGCAGCCTCGTTAACGAAGTTGTCAGCCTCGTTAACGAACCACCGAGATTAAAAAGACCAAAACTAACGACCTAGACAGGTTCGGTACCGAGCCAACGAACTCAGTAACGAATATGATCTTGAAAGAAATCAAATAAAAACGAAAATATCCAGGACAAGGGTTACCACAACATAGTCATGCACACAAGCTCGTAAGAAGATAAATATCATGCCTTTAAATAGATAGTTGCATCAACTTTCATTGACTTAGCCAGCAAATTAATCTACTTTCATAAACTAACTCACCCAATTGCTTGTTTCGGATCTAAAGCTTGAAACTTTCGTATTCAAACAATATCAACCTTCAAGTTTATAACTTTCTCCATCTCTTATCATAGCTCTCCAAATTCAGCTCTAAACAACATCTTTTCCTTGCTAAAACCTACAAAAAGACACAAAACGGAGTAGCTTCCATACTTTCTACAAAATATGCAAAACCATCCAAAAACACATAAAACTAATCCTAAACTTATCAAAACTAGTCCTACTAACCTAATAAAACCTATCAAAAACTATACTAAAAACACGAACATCACCTCCTGGCCCAAGTGCTTAAAAGAAATGGAAGGTCAAGCTAATGACCTTAAACAAGCGCTGCTTGGGAGGCAACCCAAGGTTAGTGTTTTCTTCTCTCTCTTTTATTTTTCTACATTGGGGACAATGTAGATTTTAAGTTTGGGGGAGGGAAACATGTTTCATGTTAGTTAGATTGCATATAGTTTCATGCTAGGTTGCATTTTCATGTTTAAAATTTTTGCATTTGTCTTTGCATATAAAAAAAATCATGCATTTTAGGTGTTATTGAATCCCTTTAAATGGAAAACCCCTTGTCCTTAATTGTTCTTTATATAACTCTAACCTCATGACATGCTTGAATTGTTGAAACCTCCATATATTAGCATGATTGTAGATTTGTATGCTTTACATGTAATTGAATGAGCACATGTTATCGTTTGAGATTTGAGATTATGCTGAAGTTCTAGACATGTTTAACCTTGTGAGATCATATTTTTAGCCTTTCTAGGACTAATTGTCCTCTCTATTATTTCTTGAGTGTCTCACTATAACTAGCTAACTCTAGAACTTGCGTTAAATATCTATTTCGAGGCTGCTTACATGAGTCTTGCATACGAAATTAAGGTGATAGAGGCATTATTTTCATTAGCCTATATTTTCCCTATCCACCCTGCATATTAATCCTTCTTTTTGTAGCCCTTGTTAGCCTTAATAGCCTATCTTTTTGAGCTCCACAAAATTAAATCCCGAGCCTAATAAGCCTGACCCTGCTGGAGAATAGGAATTTATGCTTGAATTGTTTTGTGAAGTTTAAGTGAGTTGGGGAGTTGAAAAGAGGAATGAAAATGGTGGATGTGTAGAAAGAAAAAAATATGAAGTAAAGGGAATGAAAGTTGAAAATAAAGAATGGTTTGAGCTTGAGAAATAAAAAGTGTGAATATGAAGGAAAAGTTTCAAAAGCCATGAAAAGAATGGGTTGAAAGAAGTTGTAAAAGAAGTGTTGAAGAAGAAATAAAGAAGTGAAGTATGAATGAAATGTGTGGAAAGAAAGTGAGCAAAAGAGTTGGTTTGTTGGTGTTGATGAAGCTTGATTTCTATTTTCCAGTTTTAGCACCACATAGCCAAATATATTCCATGCCTTATTCTTCTCACCTTGGCCACATTACAACCCATTAAAACACCTCTTGATTTTTGTTGTATGCAATGTCCATAGCGGTGGAGATTTAGAACACTGATGCAAGCATATGGTAGTTCAGCAGTCTTAGTTGAGAATTGAGCGAAACACTATATCCTAAACACAAGAGTGAGAGAGACAAACACAATTCCCTAGTGAGGACTAGAATGGATGCATTCTCTTGATCTTTTTGATTTTACAAAGCATGTGCAATGATTTCAATTTGTGAACTGCAAGTTTATTGATTAATGCTTAACTTCATTTGAGGTGGATACTTGAATTGCATTGTCTTGTGGGGTGTCGAGTTTATTTCTTGCTTGAGGACAAGCAAGGTTCAAGTTTGGGGGATTTTGATAACTTGCATTTTAGAGCATATTAGGACATGCATTTAGACTTTAGTTTATATGTTTTCATGCATTAGTCTTGTGTTTTCTAGTACTTTTAGTTGAGTTTCCGTTATAGATGTCTACACGCGTATTTGTATATTTTCAGGTACTTTAGAGAAGTTTCGAACTTAATTGGAACGCGTTTGGAGACATGGCGGAATCAAGACTTCAAGTCTAGGAGGCAACGGGACTGGAAAAGATCGACTGAGGAGTCCAAAATAGGAAGGATCACACGTTCAAGGCCAAAGTCGTGCACCTTGATGCACGGTCGTGCAGGCGGTGATGAAGAATGTCGGATCGTGCTCCCTTAGCTCGAGCCAGTTGAGGATCGTGCGTCACACACGCACGATCGTGCGGTTTAACCCAGTGAAAGGCAACGCCCGTGCGTTTTCAAACGCATGGTCGTGCGTCCCCTAGGCCAGGATCGTGCACTTTGTGAGGTCGTGCATGGCCTTGTACGATCGTGCGTTGAGGCGCACGACGCGCGCCTTGGGTCGTGCGCTCCATGTTTGACGTGTTTTTGGGTGCCTCTCTTATTTTATCCTTAGTATAAATATTTACTTTGTCTTCTAGATTGGGGTTCGACTTTTTAACCTAGTTTTTATTCCTTGAGAGACAAGTTTAGAGAGATTTTGGAGAATTTGAAGACTTTTGTTGCATTGAGTTTGGATTTGCTGGATATTAATCAAGTTTGCTTGTTTCTTCAATCCGATATGTTTATTCTCGTTATTGAATTGATTTCTTCTATTTCCATGTCTAGCTAAATCCCATATTCTAAGATTGGGGTGAACCCAATGATGTCTAGGTAGACTTATTTATTAAATTGCACAATCCGTTGTTTGAAGCTTTGTTTGATTCAATCCTAGATGCTTTATGCCTTAGTAACTTTTGTGGATGGGAACTTGCCAAAGCTTGAGACTGAAAGGTGAAAACTTTGATAAGTAGTCAGACAGGGAATTGAGACTAAAAGGTACTTTTTCCTGTTGGAACCCTAGGATTTGAACATGAGTTTTCACTATTATGAAAGTATTTTGAATTCTCTTGTGGAATAACAATTGTCATAGAAATCTTAAGGTTGGTTTGAGTTAGCAAGTCGCGAAAGCGGATGTTTATTCAATTTAATCTTAAATTATAAGTGCTTAATGGTCTAGATTTTAATTTGCAAGTCGACACCTTGGTATTACAACCGATCTCGTACACCTACGGGGTAGGATTTGGCCTATCATGAGGCAGAGAAAAAATGGAGTGAGACAGAGGAGAAAGCCCTAATTGACAGGTATATATGGGGAGATGGTTTTAAATCTTACCGGTGGGCGTAGAATTGAGGCCCAAAGTCAGACGAACGATCGGAGACGACTTGATGAATGACCGGCGGCAACCAAGGTAGAGACGATAGTGGCGGCAAACAAGCCAAAATCAACCACAGGGCTGGTCTGGTATTTGGGATCTGGGAGTGGGAACTAGGAAGGGTCGAAGGGACTCAAGGGAGGCGCAGAGCTGCTCAGTAAAAATTGAAACATTCTCTTTGGGATTTTACTATTTTATAGGCATAATAAAAAAATGTTAAAATATTAATATATTTCGGGTTGGGTCGTGGATCGTGTGATGGGTCGGGTGACGGGTGGATGAACCTTCCACCCTAAACCGAACCGACCCATCACCCGCATCACCCGAAATCCTCTTTCCACCCTTTTTTGTCGGGTTTTCGCCCGTTTTTCGGGTCGGGTGCACTGGGTATCCGTTGGGTTCGGGTCAAATTGCCATGCCTATTATCAGAGCCTACTTTAGGTTACGAGTGCACTTGGCCCGGAGGGCGGTGACTCGACCAAGAGGGCGGTGCTTAGGTCTTGATGAGGATGTCAAATGTTTAAGTGGGGGAGATTGTAACACCGCGGTGGTTTATAAGGAATTAAGGTGATACCCATGTCAACAAGAGTTCTTCCTTTTCTAAGTTCAAGTGAGGACAAAAAACTTAGAAGTTAAGTGTGCAGGGGCGAGAGTAGTACCAAGATGGGTGACCTTATGAGAAGTCCTTGGGTTTGCATGAGATAACGCTTCTAAGGCCTCGGGCCTTACAGACATCATACACCCTTCAACTTCCTTCTTTAATGTTGTAACAACGTAATAAGCACTTACGCTTTCCCCTTCCCAAAAGATGGCATCACATGCACTATATAAATACTCATAGCCTCAAAGCATTTACCTTTCATTCAGCCAGTCATCGATTACCTTTCGGATTCCGCTTGTAGACTCATTTCAAGATACGATATAGGTTGCCTCTTCTTCCCGTTTGCCTCTCCAATATTTTGACATCTAGATAAATGTTGAAAGGGTTTCTTGACAACAAATAAATTTATAATCAAGACCCCGCTGAGTACAGGGAGGTCAGGTTCGTCCACGGGAGATAGTCAGTATCAAGTTTTGCTACTTTTCACGCAAGCAATCAATCAAAAGCAAGGAGTTTTTATCAAGGAAGAGAAATTCTAAGGTTTAGGGTATCCCCACAACAACAATCATGCATACAAACGCTCATGAAACACATAGATCATGCTTTTATCACATAAAGATGTCAACTTTCGTCAACCTAAGCAAGTAAATCAACTAACTTTCGTTCAATTAATAAACTTACTATCTAATCTCTTCTACTTCAACTAGGATAGATCCGCTTTCGCTTCAAAACCCTAAATTGACTTTTCTTGATTCAAGGTTTCCGTTTTCGCTTTAACTATGAATGAGAAATTCCTTTCAACTTTCGTTTCAAGGATTAAGAACAAGAGAGAAGATTCATGCAATAAAAACAATCAAAACACGATCATGAACAAGCATGCACAACCATTGTTGGGTTTAACCCCAACCTTAGAGAGGAGAACTACTCACAAATCATAATTAAAAACAAACAACTAAATTAAATAAAAGGGAAAGCTTACAACTTTGAATCCAAACAATAGTTCTTCTCCACAAACCCTACTCTCTCTCTCGCCCCTCCTCTCACACGTCTCTCCTCTCTTCCACACGTCTCTCTCTCTTCTCTCCTCCTCTAACTCCAATGATCGCCCCCCTCACTTGCCCTCCAAGGCAATTGATTGTGTAGAGAAAATTAAAGGGTATACAAGAGTATTTATAGAGAAACTATTCTATCTTAAATCTATCTATAAGGAAATAAATCTTCTAATAAGATATATTCCTTCTATCTATCTAATAACATAAAAGGAAATAGGATAAAAGCCCATTTAGTGCACCGACTCGGATCTCCTCTACTCTCGGGGTGGCTCGGCACCGACCCAAAGTTGGTCGTCACCGACCTAGTTTAGCCCTTCGAACAGCTTTGAGTAAAACTTGCGTAGAGGATTCGTTACAACTCCGTTTGACTCGATTCTTTTTTCTATGTTCTTGTAACGAAATTCTCTATCTCTTTCCAAGCTCAAACTTGATCTTCAATGACTTATGAACTTCGTTCCTTTAGCTTTTCCTTAAGTGCTTCTCTTCGGTTTTGCTCTTTTCCTCAAAAGTGCTCCAAATAGCTTCTAAAAACCTACAAAACACCACCAAAGCTTATGTAGACTCCATATCTCATGAAAATACAAAAACCTACACAAACAACTCAAAACAAAACACAAAACTAAAGAAAAAGACTCAAAGACACAAAAAACACACCCTAAAAACATGACTAAAAAGGCGGACATCAAAATACCCCATACTTAGACTTGCTTGTCCTCAAGCAATAAACAAGACGTCAATCAAAACCATCAACACATATATCAAGTCAATGCCCTTACCAAAAAGCAACATCAAAGCACAAGTAGAAAATAGACAAGTGAATCTAGCGTCATCACACATATATAAGCAACCTCAAGCAAAAGCAACTAAAAATCCAACCTCACAAGGATAATGTGTTTCTCTCATGAAAATACAAAAACCTACACAAACGACTCAAAGCAAAACACAAAACTAAAGAAAAAGACTCAAAGACACAAAAAACACACCCTAAAAACATGACTAAAAAGGCGGACATCAATAAATCGTTCTCCAAGTGTTTAGAAATATATGTCTAGCCCCTCGTCACCTTCACGTTCTTCCTCTTCTTCGCCCAAACTCTCTTCTCGAACCTTCTTTACGCTCTCATTAATTTCATCATATTTATGCAAATTAATTTGCAATTTATGACACTTAAATTATATAAGTTATGATATATGGCCATATGGGGGTTAAGATTGTGGTCAAATTTAGTTTTTATTTTATTGACTTTTGGTATTCTACATACTTTAATATGTCAAAACTAAAAGTTTGTTTTGTTTTCTATATTTTTAGAATTTAAAATTTTAATATTATCATTGGAGATTGATAGTCATGTTTTCTATGCATGAATGTAAGTGATTTTTGTAACTTTTTACTATTTATTGTTTCATAAGTTACTCTTTCATTAAATTGTTAATGATAATTTTTATGATTGACCTTTGGATAGATTCGATTATTATTTTTTTGTATGAAATTTAATTTCCTATAGTCATTGTAAAAATATTTTTCTAATACTTTAAAATATTTATTTAATTTATAGATGCAATGGAATTTGTATGATGTTTATCATTGAGTTTGAAATGGTGTTACAATTGATTTATTAATAATAGAATGTTACAATTCATATAATTATTGAGATAGCTAATGCAAGTTATCTAACCGCATGAGAAAGCCAATCTAAACAAATAATAATATAAAACGGGTATGAAATCATATGAGATGTCTAATCCAACCCATAATGGATGTTGATCAAACTCATAATGTTAGTTCTTTCGACGGCGCAGGAGATTATGCTTGTCACTAAAAAAAAATCAAAACAACAATAATATACAAATAAGAATTTCAATTCCAACTCATAAAATCGAGACAAATAAAAAAACAGACTATAAATTATGATTTATAAAGAAAAAAAGACAGCTTATCTAACCATATGAGTAAATCGATCTAATCAATATATAATGAAAAAGGTGATAGGAAATCATAAGTGATGAGTGATGGCTAATTCAAGTATCCAACCCATAATGGATGGTCTGTATCCATATACTCCTTTTTATAGTGTCATAAATTTTTATGGTCTTTTCATATCCCTTATTAATTATTGGGATCAAGTTGACAACATTGAAAAATGTAGTGGATTTTTTATTTCCCTATTTTTTTGGTGGAATTTTTATTTCCCAAATTAATTATTGGGAGTTGAAAATATAGAAAAAAGATAATGGTCTTTTGATTTCCCTAATATTAATGCAAACACTGCCTTTTTTCATCATTTAATATTATCATTTGGGATTGTTAGTAGTGTTTTTTACGCATGAAGGAAAGTGTTTTTTTTTGTAATTTTACTATTTTTTTGTTTTCTTAAATTACTTTTTCATGAATTTCTTCATGGGAAATTTTCATGACTAGCGATAAGCCGCGCGTTGCGAGGCGATTATATGACGGAGACTTCATTAGTGTAGAGATATAAAAATGGCATTTCCGTAAATTTATGTAAAAGGGCATGTTTTTTGGTATTAATTTACCTGAATTCACGCCATCCAATGTCGTAAAAATTGTGTAATTACGTAGACGAGCTTTCTTCACAGCTAAGAAACAAACGTATCCGAGCTTGCTCACAAGCGAAGTAACTTGGACACTGATGAAACCCGAAATAAACCGTTCGCTAAAAGACAAGAGACGGGATTATTATATTCGATTGTACGAACACTTGCTTCTTTATTTATGATTTTCTTTACAACGAGGTTACAAGATAACGAGTTCACAAACCAACGAGATTACAAGCCAACGAGGCCTACAAACACTTGAGATTTACACCCTAGACCCCCTATGGTTTTCCGAGATCTCCACCTAACAATGTTCGAGATCTCCTAGTCACTAGACGACCCTATCTCCTAAGTATCACTTGCTTGACCTTGGTGTGAGATTGATCCGAGAAAGCGGTGTTGACGACTTGCGATATTGGTTAACGAGGTCTTTGATGTGAACGAGATCTCTGAGCAACTTGAAGTCTTTTTGTGGACTTCACTTGTCTATAGTGAGGTCTTTTGACGATGTTTTGATCACGTCGATCTTCAACGAGCAAGATAGTTCTTGAGTTCAAGATGTTTTTCAACCCCTTCTTGTTACGAGGTTCTTCTCTATTTATAGAGGATTGGGGAGTCGAGTTTTGTCCAAGGTCCGATGTGGGACGCCCGAGATTAGGGGCTTCTGATTGGTCCGAGGGTGAGGCAGTTGGTGATTGGCTCGGGGAGGCGGCATCCATGAGAGGTCCGCGTGGGCGGGTGTCAGTGGAGTCGGTTACGAGGTCTAGGCCTCGTTCCAAGGTTTCAGGGGACCTCGTGGGGGTAGGAACTTTGTTCAAAATAACTGGGGGATACGGATGTGGGGCCCAAAATCATCCTTGGGAATCCCGCCGGGTCCATTTGTTCTTTATACCCCGGGCCCACTTCTCATTTTACTATTTTGGACATCATCACAACCCCATGGCCTGGGGACCTCGCCCCGAGGGCCGCAGGGCATAAGCTCCTTGAGGCCGCGGGATACGAGGTTTTGGAGGTTGGGAGGGCATCTCACGAGGCTTTCTCTTTGTGAGGCTCCATACTTAGGCTTTTCTTTTGCTCGCACGGGCGAAGCTTTCTGGGCCTGCTCTTCATATCCTGCTTAATGGGCCGTTCCGGTGGAATAAGCCCAATAAGCCTTTCTGGAGCGGGGGAGGCCCAAGTCTGCCCTTTATAAGGGCGTATCTTACACGCTTCCTCTTCATCTTCTTCCCCAACATTTTCGCCTTTTCTTTCTTCGTCTTTTGGACTTCCTGCGAACGGTTTCTTCAGGTGGTTTCCGACGAACCTCCGCTACTCTCCGGTTGAACCAACGCTCTTTCTACGTCGATTCTAAACAAGTAATTTCTCGACCTCCTTCTTTTTCGTTGTTTGCCGCTTTCGATTCTTCTTTGGCGTGCTTTCCGTTCTTCGTTCTGGAGGGGCGACGGTTGTTTTCTGGCGTTTTTCGCCAGTGCCGTGGCGGCGAGACGGTGGTGAGGGTGGCCGTTATCTTGGCGCGGTTCCCTCGCCGCCTCTTTTCTTTTTTTTCTTCTTTTGTTGTTTCTTGTTTTGGTTTGGTTTTTTGGTGGGCAACAGTGGCTTCTTGGTGTTCTTTGCTAGTGCCGTTGTGGGGAGACGGTGGGGCAGTGGTGGCCACCGCCATGCCCTTGCGCCCTTCGCCTGTCAATTGACGGCTGGATGCTTGCTTTTTTCCATCATTTTGAATCTTTGAAATCCTCGGGAGCCCAAACGTCATGATGTTTGACTGATGGGACGTTTGGGCTTCCATCGCTGGCCTCCACCGTTGGATGGCATTCTTCCTTCTCTTTCCTCCTTTTTAGCGCTTCACATTCTCCTCAGCCGTCTTATCTTGTCAGAGTAGGTTTAGGGTTTCCACGTGGCCTTTCTTCCCTTGTGACCTCGTGCTCTCTTTTTTCTTTGTTAATTTGACCGACGTCTCAAACCTCTTTTCTTATCCAGGTGCTTGCCTTTCGCGACTCGGACGTCGTTCTTTCATGCCTAGGAGAGCCTCTGTGAGCCCCCCACCAGGCTTCGCTTTCAAAGTTCAAGAGGGTTTTTACGAGGAGGTTTCCGAGTCCGTGGGAAGCGTAGAACCTAGCGATTCTCAGAACCCGAGGTCCCCTTCATTGGTTTTCAGCGACCCTTCTTCAAGTGACTCCGAGGTTTCCATCAATTCGTGCTTCTCCCGACTTCGTGCGTCGTCGGGTGTTGAAATGGCTTCGTCTTCCACCCCCAATGAGGTTGTTACTGAGTTGGTGGTAGGGTCAGGTGTGGAAACGGCCTCGGCTTCCACCTCCTATGTGCCCGCGAGCTTTCCTGCGGCGTACATTACCGACGCCGTGTCTTGCGTCCCGCCTGTCCTCGAAGAACGGATTCCCATGACCTCGGGTTCTCCCGAGGCCTATCTGTCCGAGGGAGTGGCCACCGAACTCGAGCATGAAGACCTCGTAAAGATTGCCAAGGACTTCGCTTGGCCCGAGGGAGTTGAGTTGGCACTTCGCAAAGAGGGGGGCTGCTCCCTGGCGTCTTACGAAAGGTGCGTGGTCGTGCACCTCTTCAGTCTTCAGGCGGGTTTCAGGCTACCTCTGGCCCAGCATATTGTCTACTATCTATGGGCCATGCAGATCTGTCCCGCACAGTTGTTCCCGAATGCTTGGCGGTTGTTGTGTGCATACACGATTCGCAGTCGTGAACTTGGGGACGGGCCGAACCGTGATATCTTGTCGGCTTTATTCCTAGCGAGGAGGGAGCCTCGGTCCTGCCTCATCAATCTTAGCACGCCGAGCATCAAAATCACCACGGACCCTTCAAACGTCGGGTCGTGGAAGCCGAAGTGGTTCTTGGTCCGAGACCCCACCGGGAGATATCTCAATTTACCGTGGCATCGAGCACCTTTGTTCGGTGCGTGGGCCCGCATACGGTTACCGAGCTTAAGGCACTCAAGGCCCGATACGCTACCGCGAGTCAGGCACCGTACCAGGGGTACCCCTCTCAGGACCGGCTTGAGCGGGTCGGCCTGAGTCTCAGCCTCCCCCCAAGCGAGGGCAAAGAGGGTATTCAATCTCTTTCCTGATTGTTTTTCTTTTTGTTGTTGGGTAGCGAGGTTATAAACCTCGCCAGCCTATTTTGTTTTATCGTTGTCTTTAGGCCACGAGGGTATAAACCTCGCTAATTCGTTTTTGTTTCTTTCTTATCTAACTTTTATGCTTCTTTTTTTTTACAGCGGACCTATTTGGCGCTCTCACCACGAAGTCGCAGGGCAAAAATCCTGTGACTTCTTCTTCCAACGCTCCGAGACCCCAAAGCCAACAGGTAATTGCTATAAAGGAGCCGATCTCGCAAGCGAGGCCTCCAACCCCGTAACCGACGTCGATACCCCCGCCACCTAAAACGTCCGGGGGGAAGACCTCTGAGGGGGCCCTGCCGAAGGGGGACATTGCGAGGACGTCCGGGGAGAAAACCTATGAGGTGCTCCCGCCCAAGAGGGTCGTCGTGAAGACGTCGTCCCAGGCTTCGCGGAGGTCCGACGACGGAGCCAGGCATAAGAGGAAGGGCGGGGAGTCCCCTCGGGGGGAGAAGAAGAAGAAACACCGGGCGGACGAACTGCGAGGTTCGTTGGTGGGGAATGTCATCCCCTACTTTAATTTTGAGGGGCGGGTTATGGACGTCGTTGGTCCTTCTCCCGCCAAGTTTCATTGCCCCGGCCCGGTTAGGGGTGCTCCGGTGAAGTGGGGCCAGGAGGAGTGGAAGGAGGAGGTCGCGTGGGCCAACAACCTCACAGATGCGGCCCTTGACGACGAGGTTGCTAGGTATTCGGCTATGGTAAGTTTTACTTTCATGAACTTCGTTTCTGTTTTGGGTTCCTTGTCTTTATTCATACTTCTAACTTTCTACAATCATTTTTGCGAACTTGCAGCATACCTTCTTCGATAATTACAACTACAGTCGCATCAACTTCGCCCATGCGAGGATGGAAAAGATGGAGGCGGCGCTTAAATCCCGCGTGGAGGAATGCGAGAAGCAAGCGAGGGAGCTTGCTGCGGCTGAGAAGCGGGTTAGAGCCGCGGAGGTCGCAGTGAGGGACGAGGCCAAGGCGACTGCGAAGGCGAAGGAGGCGGAGGCAAAGGCAAGGGAGGGGGAAAGCAAGGCGAAAGAGGTGGCGAGCAAGGCGAGGTCGGTAGCTGAGACCTTGTAGAGCGAGAATGAGGAGCTTCGGGGCAAGCTCTCTACTGAGCATAAATTCTTCAAGGAGAAAGAAGCGGAGCTCTCGAAGGCCGAGGATGAGATTACCGACCTCCGACATCGTATCGTTGCGCTCAACGAGGAGATGGAGGTTGCGGGTCCCAAGTACGTGGACTCGGAGGAGTACAAGGCGAAGATGGTGGAAAGCGTAAGGAAGATGTTCCACCAGGCCGTTCGCATGGGCGTTAAGAAGGCGGTGGCCAAGTATAGGCACATCGATCCTCGCATTGTCTTCTTCAACCCCAACTACGAGGAGACTATGGGGGAAGAGACCGGAGAGGAGCCCGAGGGGGAATGTGAGTTCTTCCTCAATGCGGACGGGACCGTGGTAAGCGAGGTGCCTCCCGTGGTGAACCTTGTCGAGGAAGACCCGGAGGTTGTTGTTATGGGCCCTCTGCCCGCGGCGGACACACCTAGCTCTCAGCCATCTGCCACTTCAGCCCCGGTCCCGGAGGCTCCCAACGCCCCCGTCGACTCCGCCGCCGAGGCCTCGAAGAGTTATGCTGGCGAATAATAATTTTTTTTTTGTTTTGTCGGTGGCCCTGTAGGGCTTGTAACTTGAACATCTGTGCACATATCGGCCCTTGGGGCTTTCGTTTTATATTGCCTTTCTTATTTCATGATTGTTTGCTTGTTTTTGTGTTTCTTCCTTTGATCTGCTTGTATTCGTTTATCCACATCCATCCAACCCCATGGGTCGAGTGTTACAGTTATTGTGACACTCGGGCCACATAGAGACTATGTTGAGATTACGAGCCTTGTTTGGACCTCGCGCAACGATTAACATGACGAGGTCACGAGCTTTGCTCAGACTTCATATGAATTTATTGAGGTTTCCCAACCTCAAGCGGGGAGCGAGGGGAGGGCTCTTCTTCTAAACGAGATTTTCCAACCCCAAGCAGGAAGCGAGGGGTGGACCAAACGAGATTCTCCAACCCCAAGCGGGAAGCGAGGGGTGGACTCTTCTTCCAAACGAGATTCTCCAACCCCAAGCGGGAAGCGAGGGATGGATTTAAAACATGAGGTTCTCCAACCCCAAGCGGGAAGCGAGGGATGGACTTAAAACACGAGGTTCTCCAACCCCAAGCGGGAAGCGAGGGATGGACTCAACGAGATTCTCCAACCCCAAGCAGGAAGCGAGGGATGGACTCAACGAGATTCTCCAACCCTAAGCGGGAAGCGAGGGATGGATTTAAAACACGAGGTTCTCCAACCCCAAGCAGGAAGCGAGGGATGGACTCAACGAGATTCTCCAACCCCAAGCGGGAAGCGAGGGATGGACTCAACGAGATTCTCCAACCCCAAGCGGGAAGCGAGGGATGGATTTAAAACACGAGGTTCTCCAATCCCAAGCGGGAAGCGAGGGATGGACTCAACGAGATTCTCCAACCCCAAGAGGGAAGCGAGGGATGGACTCAACGAGATTCTCCAACCCCAAGCGGGAAGCGAGGGATGGACTTAACGAGATTCTCCAACCCCAAGCGGGAAGCGAGGGATGGATTTAACGGAATTCTCCAACCCCAAGCGGTAAGCGAGGGATGGACTTAACGAGATTCTCCAACACCAAGCGGGAAGCGAGGTTTGGACTCAACAAGATTCTCCAACACTAAGCGGGAAGCGAGGTTTGGACTTAATGAGATTCTCCAACCCCAAGCGGGAAGCGAGGGATGGATTTAACGAGATTCTCCAACACCAAGCGGGAAGCCAGGGGTGGACCAAACGAGATTCTCCGACCCCAAGCGGGAAGCGAGGGATGGATTTAAAACACGAGGTTCTCCAACCCCAAGCGGGAAGCAAAGGATGGACTTAAAACACGAGGTTCTCCAACCCCAAGCGGGAAGCGAGGGATGGACTTAACGAAATTCTCCAACCCCAAGCGGGAAGCGAGAGATGGACTCAACGAGATTCTCCAACCCCAAGCGGGAAGCGAGGGATGGATTTAAAACACGAGGTTCTCCAACCCCAAGCGGGAAGCGAGGGATGGACTCAACGAGATTCTCCAACCCCAAGCGGGAAGCGAGGGATGGACTCAACAAGATTCTCCAACCCCAAGCGGGAAGCGAGGGATAGATTTAAAACACGAGGTACTCCAACCCCAAGCGGGAAGCGAGGGATGGACTCAACGAGATTCTCCAACCCCAAGCGGGAAGCGAGGGATGCACTCAACGAGATTCTCCAACCCCAAGCGGGAAGCGAGGGATGGACTTAACGAGATTCTCCAACCCCAAGCGGGAAGCGAGGGATGGACTTAACGAGATTCTCCGACCCCAAGCGGGAAGCCAGGGGTGAACCAAACGAGATTCTCCAACCCCAAGCGGGTAGCGAGGGGTGGACTCTTCTTCCAAACGAGATTCTCCAACCCCAAGCGGGAAGTGAGGGATGGATTTAAAACACGAGGTTCTCCAACCCCAAGCGGGAAGCGGGGGATGGACTTAAAACACGAGGTTCTCCAACCCCAAGCGGGAAGCGAGGGATGGACTCAACGAGATTCTCCAACCCCAAGCGGGAAGCGAGGGATGGATTTAAAACACGAGGTTCTCCAACCCCAAGCGGGAAGCGAGGGATGGACTTAAAACACGAGGTTTTTATTTTTGAGAGAGATTTTGAAAGTTCCACGACCCTTTATTCATAAAACTTACGAGAAGTAACAGAGTTCAGAGAGTTTACACAAAATACTTTTTGAGTCAGTCGACGTTCCATGTCTTGTTCAGGGTACGCCCCTCGTTGTCTTTGAGCTTGAAAGCTCCGGGAGCGACCTCCTCGCCGAGGATGTATGGTCCCTCCCAGTTGGGGTCCAGTTTTCCACCTTCGGTACGCCTCAAGACGAGGTTACCTGTGACCAGGAATCGAGGCCTCACCTTCTTATTATGGTAGACATCCATGCGGTGCTTATATTCCCTGGAGCGAAGGTCGGCTACCTCGCGCAGCTCGTCACGAACACCCTTGCCGACGGGACTAGGGTTTCTACCGGGACTAGGGCTTCTTCCCCGTAGGTTAGGGCGAAAGGCATTTCTCTGGTTGCGCGGCGCGCGGTGGTGCGGTACGTCCATAGGACGAGTTGGAGGAGCTATGCCCAACGACCTTGGGCCATGCCCAGCCGTTTCTTTAGATCGGACAGGATGCGGGCATTGACGTTCTCTACCTGGCCGTTGGACTGAGGATGGGCCACGGAGGAGAACTTGAGGGTTATGCCCAGGTTTGAGCAGAATGTCCGGGTCTCTTCGCAATCAAATTGGGGGCCATGGTCGGTCATGATGGTCATGGGAACGCCGAAGCGGCAGACGAGGTTCTTCCACATGAAGTCGCAGACCTTAGTCCCCGTGATCTTTTCCATTGCTTGTGCCTCAACCCACTTCGTGAAATAGTCGACAATGACCAGGATATACCTCACTTGGCCAGCAGCCTTGGGGAAGGGGCCGAGGATGTCCATCCCCCACATCACGAAGGGGCATGGCGCGTGTATGGAGCGATGCTGCGAGGTCGGGTCGTGCAAGAGGTTACCGTGTTTTTGACATCTGTCACATCGCTGGACATAGGACCTCGCGTCATGCCGGAGGGTGGGCCAAAAGTACCCCAAGTGGGCGATCTTATGCGAAAGGGTTCGCCACCCTGGGTGGCCGCCACAGACCTCCTCATGGGCCTCATAGAGGATGTGCTCCATAGCTTCGGTTGGTACACACAACAGGTTGGGCTCAGCATAGCCTCGGCGATAAAAGTAGCCACCTACGACGCAATACCGCGCCGCCTACATTTTTAGCTTCCTGGCCTGTGCGGGGTCCTCTAGGAGGACACCGCTCTCAACATACCGTGTTATCGGGATCCTCCAATCCCCCGTAGTGACAGATAGAACCTCGCTGTTCACACTCCGCGAGAATTTTCTTTCTACCATCACGTGGTTCCCTACTTCAAGGGGGAGGGCGGATCCTAACCTCGCAAGAGCATCTGCTTTGGTGTTTGAGGTTCGCGGGATGGATTCAACCACGAAGGTTTCTAGGCACGACACCAAGGCTTTTACCTTTTCTCGATACGCGGGCAGGAACCCCGTTCTGGTGTCGTACTGATCGTTGAGTTGGCGCGCCACCAACTCGGAGTCGGTGTAGACCCTGATTTTCCGGGCCCCACTGAGGAGCGCCATCTCGATCCTGGTGATCATGGCCTCATACTTGGCCTCGTTATTGGTGGCTTCAAAGGCGAAGTTAAGGGAATACTCCGTCTCGATCGAGGGCCCAGCGAGGAATACGCCAGCCCCACCACCGGTATCACACCGTGAGCCGTCAACGAATACCTTCCACTCTTCCCAGCTTGCGTCTTTCTCAAGGAAGGTGACCTCCACCATGAAATCAGCGAGGGCTTGCCCTTTCACGGCGGTCCTCGGGAGGTAGCTGATATCGAACTCGGAGAGCTCGACTGCCCACTTCGTCATTCGCCCGGAGAGGGCGGGCTGGTGGAGGATTTGCCGAAGTGGGAGGTCAAAGAGGATCTGAATGGGGTGCGCATGGAAGTAAGGGCGTAGACGCCTTGCGGCGATCACAACTGCCAGTGCCATCTTCTGTGCCGGGGAATAGCGCTGCTCCGCAGGCTGGAGCACGCGACTCACGAAGTAGACTGAGTGTGTGGCCTTTCTGGTTAGCACCGCGCTGACCGTCTCGGGGCTGACTGCCACGTAAAGTTGCAAGTCCTTGCCCGCCATTGGGGGCGACAATGTGGGGAGCTTCGACAGGAAGGCCTTTAGTTCAGAGAAAGCGAGCTCAAGCCTCTCATCCCACACGAACTTGTCATTCTGCTTGAGAGCTGCAAAAAAAGGCAGGGACCTCTCCGCCAAGCGGGAGCAAAACCTCCCCAGATAGTTGACGGCACCGTTGAGCCGTTGCACCTCAGTGCGGGATCGTGGTGACCTCATTGAGAGGATCGACTCGACCTTGGCAGGGTTTACATCGATCCCGCGCTCGCTGGTCATAAAACCTAAAAATTTTCCCGATGACACGTCGAAGACGCACTTCTCGGGGTTCAGGCTGAGACGGTTGTGCCTGAGAGTGGCGAAGACCTCAGCGAGGTCGACCAGATGCTCTTCAGGGGTCTTGCTCCGGACAACAATATCGTCGGCCTAAGCCGACACATTCCTTCCGAGATGATTCTTAAAGACGCGGTCGACGAGGCGTTGAAAGGTGGCCCCCGCGTTCTTTAGACCAAATGGCATGACTTTGTAGCTATAAGTGCCTCGCTGGGTGATGAAGGATGTTTCCTCCTCTTCTCGTGGATTCATCAGGACTTGATTGTACCCTGAGTATGCGTCGAGGAAGCTTAAAACTCCGTGACACGTGGTTGAGTCAACGAGCTCGTCGATTAAGGGCAAGGGGTAACTGTCTTTGGGACAGGCTTTGTTGAGGTCCTTGAAATCGACGCACATCCTCCATTTCCCGCTGGCTTTCTTGACAAGCACGACGTTGGACAACCACCGGGGGTACTGAACCTCACGAATGAACCCCGCGGCCAACAATTTTGCCACCTCGTCATTCGCGGTGTTCGCCCTTTCTTCATTCATTTTTCTTCGTCGCTGCACCACGGGGCGAGTGGTGACATCGACGTTCAAAGAGTGTTGGGCCACGGTCCGCGGGACACCTCGGAGGTCCTTTGCAGTCCAAGCAAACACGTCGCGGGACCCAGCGAGCAAGGCTTCTAGTGACGTTGCTGACGCCCGCAAGAGGCATTCTCCGAGGTAGATCTTCTCGGACTCGCTCTCGAAGGGGGATATCACCCTTCTTTCTAGCTCAGGAATGGGGACCGTGAAATCCCGGACTTCGAGGTCGGCCTCGCCGGGGGATTCCACCCTGAAAACCGGGCACTTTTGTTTTGCAGAGGTCGCGTAGCAAACGCGACCTTCCTCCTTATTTCCTTTTACCTCTCCAACCCCGCCGTCGACGGGGAACTTCATCTTCAGCTGATAGATAGAAACTACCGCCTGGAACTTCATCAGGGAGACCCTCTCAATGATTGCATTCCACACCGAAGGCAGGCGTACCACCGTGAACTCCACCATCTCGGTTCTCCTGGTGGAGCCGGTGCCTAGCGTCATCCAGAGGTCTATGAGACCTGCCACGTCGACTTTGTCTCCCGGGAAGGAGGTGAGTTTCCCAGCGTAGGACTTCAAGGATGTCTCGGAGATGCCCAATTGCTCGAACGCGCCATAGTACATGATGTCCATGGAGGATCCCGTGTCTAACAACACTCGCTTCACCATCTTCGAGCCCATTTGAGCGTGTATCACCAAGGGGTCGGAGTGTGGCATGTGGAGCCCCTCGACATCTTCAGATGAGAAGGACAAGCCTACGTGAGACCGCGAGGTTTGAGCGACGCTAAATACCGAGGGCTCATGATGGCTTTCCCTCACGTACCTCTTCCTTTCTGCCTGGCTTGATCCGGTCGGCGATGGTCTGCCCGAGATGGTATGGATATACCCATCGGGCGCCGTCACCTGCCCAGACCGGGCCTGCTTCGCAGGCGCCTGCTGCTCGACGTTATTGTTGTTGTTGGCCTGAGCGTGACTTGGGCCTTGCGGCACGGTGTTGGCGCCTGACGCGGGGTTGTGGTGGCCCTTTTCATTCGGGTTGTACGCAGGACCTCCCTTGCTTCGATAACCCCGCGGTTTCCCGCCAAAGCAGTTCCAACCTCCGCCGCCGCCTCCATGGTTGTTGTTCCGGTTATTATTGTTGTTGTTGTTGTTCTGGTTGTTATTGTTGTTTCTGTTGTTGTTGTTATTATTGTTGTTATTGTTGGGGTTATGTGCCTGCGTCACATACGCATCGCGCGCGGCCGGCGCGGCCACTTTCGCCTTCCCCTTGGCCTCGGCGACGATTTCTTTGTCGGTCCTTGGTCGCGAGCTCTGGTTAGCGGCATCCTCGGCGTAAACTTGGACCGTTATACGGGCGCACAGGTTGTCGTATGTTGCCGGATTCTTCAAGAAAACGACATTCTTGAAAGTCCCGATGCGCAGGTTGCCCATGAGGGTGTCGCGCACTGATGACTCGTCGACGTGCGCAATTTCTGCCACCGCGGTTGTGAACCTCGTGAAGATGGCGCCCAAAGACTCGCTCTCCCCCTGCTCAATTCCGCGGAGATCCCTCATGTTCTTCTTGTGCTTCCTAGACCCGCTGAAATGTGTGACAAAGGATTCACACAACTGGGCAAACGAGGTCACGGAGCCGATCTTAACACTAGAGAACCATGTTAACGCGGCCTTTTCCAGGGTGGTTGGGAAAACCCGGCAGAATATTGCGTCGTTGTAGGCATTGATGTTCATCTGGACTGCGAAGTGATTCACGTGTTCCTCCGGGTTCGATGAGCCGTCATAAAGCCCATTTGTGGCCTTAATAAGCCCTTGGGCATTGGCGCATTCCGGATCTCGTCCATAAACGGAGAGGTGATCTTGGCCTCCTCCTGATCTTGGGGCGGTGGCCTCGAATTGCGCGATCGAGACCTTGGGTAGTGCATCGCGCTCCCCGCTGTTTCGGACAATTCTGGCTCCTGCAGCCTCGATCGTCGCGATCGAGACCGCGAGATCTGCATGGGATCTCGGGGAGGACTCGGGCTCCGGCACACGCCTAGGGACGTAAACAGGTACGTACTCGGAGTGAGGTTCACCCTGGGGGGGAACGGGGACGTACGAAGGGGCGAAGCCCTGTTGGTATTGCCCATAAGTCGGGTAGGGGTATGGGTTCGGGGGTGCGCCTCCCTGCTCGAAGCTTTGGAATGGGAATGGGTTTTGCGGGGCGGCGTACGTCCATCCCGGAGGGACCACGAACGGGCAGCCCGGAGGCCCCGCGGTTGTCCATTGCGCAGTTTCGGGCATTGTTATCGGGGTGTTCAGGGAAGAAATTGTTTGGGCAAGCCATTTTGAGGGAATCGAAGCTAAGGTTTGCACGAATCGAGGAACTGCTTAGGATGAAGAGGTTTCCACAGACGGCGCCAGTGATGAAACCCGAAATAAACCATTCGCTAAAAGACAAGAGGCGGGATTATTATATTCGATTGTACGAACACTTGCTTCTTTATTTATGATTTTCTTTACAACGAGGTTACAAGATAACGAGGTCACAAACCAACGAGATTACAAGCCAACGAGGCCTACAAACACTTGAGATTTACACCCTAGACCCCCTATGGTTATCCGAGATCTCGACCTAACAATGTTCGAGATCTCCTAGTCGCTAGACGACCCTATCTCCTAAGTATCACTTGCTTGACCTTGGTGTGAGATTGATCCGAGAAAGCGGTGTTGACGACTTGCGAGATTGGTTAACGAGGTCTTTGATGTGAACGAGATCCCTGAGCGACTTGAAGTCTTTTTGTGGACTTCACTTCTCTATAGCGAGGTCTTTTGACGATGTTTCGATCACGTCGATCTTCAACGAGCAAGATATTTCTTGAGTTCAAGATGTTTTTCGACCCCTTCTTGTTACGAGGTTCATCTCTATTTATAGAGGATTGGGGAGTCGAGTTTTGGCCAAGGTCCGATGTGGGACGCCCGAGATTAGGGGCTTCTGATTGGTCCGAGGGTGAGGCAGTTGGTGATTGGCTCAGCGAGGCGGCATCCATGAGAGGTCCGCGTGGGCGGGTGTCAGTGGAGTCGGTTACGAGGTCTAGGCCTCATTCCGAGGTTTCAGGGGACCTCGCAGGGGTAGGAACTTTGTTCAAAATAACTGGGGGATACGGATGTGGGGCCCGAAATCATCCTTGGGAATCCCGCCGGGTCCATTTGTTCTTTATACCCCGGGCCCACTTCTCATTTTACTATTTTGGACATCATCAGACACGTTTTTCGAGACATGTCAAAATTACCCATTTACATCCAAATATCACTTAAGTCGATCACGCTTTTCCAAGAATATATATACCAAGATTACTTAAGAGCTAAGCAAGACCGACACGAATTTCGAGGAACATTAAAATAACAAAAGTATTCTTGAGAAATAATGAATTAATAACAGCCGCACGATAGTGTTATATAGAAAACCGTAATATGAACGGACGGGGTTCAATAGTTAGCCTATAAACGAACATTAAAATATCAAAATTATTATTATACGAGCTTTCTTCACAACTAAGAAACAAATTTATCCGAGCTTGCTTACAAGCGAAGTAACTTGGACACGTTTTTTGAGACATGTCAAAATTAAACATTTACATCCAAATATCACTTAAGTCGATCACGCTTTTCCAGGAATATATATCCCGAGATTACTTAAGAGCTAAGCAAGACCGACACGAAGTTCGAGGAACATTAAAATAACAAAAGTATTCTTGAGAAATAATGAATTAATAACAGCCGCACGATAGTGTTATATAGAACAATGTAAAATGAACGGACGGGGTTCAATAGTTAGCCTTGCTTTTATAGTAGTATAGATATAGAAGTATAGATATAGATATAGATATAGATATAGATATAGATATAGATATAGATATAGATATAGAAGTATAGATATAGATATAGATATAGATATAGATATAGATATAGATATAGATATAGAAGTATAGATATAGATATAGATATAGATATAGAAGTATAGATATAGATATAGATATATGTTAGATAAATATTCGATTATTTTTTCTTGTCATTAATACACAATTGATGTGCAGAATGTGAAATGACCAATTATCAAAACCCAAATGGTCAATTATCAAATCTCATGAAAAATGATCCAATCCAATAAATATTTTTTAAAATGATTTCAATTTTTAATTTCTACTTATTTTCTTTAATTAAACTAGTGGTGATGCACATGTCAATTTTTTTCCTAAAGATATATTTATGTATTTAAATATTTAAATTATATATTTTTTCATGATTGTGTATTTAATTTACGATATTTATAAATATTAAAGTGCATTTTATAAAATTTTGAAGTATATTTTTTTCATAAGTATAAGAATAATTTTGAAGTATAGTTTTTGCTCGTGCATTTATCATACGAACCTTATATGTCATGGAATAACGGTTTTTGAAATAAGAATAATTCATTTATTTTTAAAATTAATGAAAAAGTTAATTTATTGAAATATGATAAAAAAAAGAATTAAATTAATATAAAAATATAATAGCTTTAACACACGGGAAAAATTATCCTTAAAATAATCATTTTTATTATATTATATCCCCTCTATTTTAATTTAAATGTCCAACCTAATAAAAATGAATTGAATTTTAGAAAGTTGAAGAGACACCAAAATAGAAATAACCTCTTATAATTAAACATTTAAATTTTTTGTGCATTAATTATCATAAACTTTCAAACTGACTTGGAAGACAATTGAAAAGTTGAAAAGTTAAAAAGTTAAAAAAGTTGAAAAATTGAAAAATTAAATGGTCATCAACATTAAATTGGTCATAAATTAGAATTAAATTGACAATATTTTTTGTGCATTACTTATTATTTTTATAAGCAATGAGTAATTAAATTATTTATCTTTTTTCTTTTATTTTAATTAAATATTTTTTCATAAAAGGCAAATTTTTTCTTTATAATATAGATAGATAAGAAGAATTTTACTATTTTAATTTATATTTTATATTTTTTATTGTTTAATATTTTTGGTGAAAAAAATTGGAAATTAATTTGTGATTTATTGAAATTAAATTGTAACATTGATGATATATGGGAGGTTTATTATTGTGGTCAAGTTTAATTTTAATTTTTTTTTTGCTTTTTGGTATTTTATAGGTTTCAATATTAAGTACATGATTAATATGATTTGTATGAAATGATATTAGATTTATGAACATTAATTGTCAAAGACATTTAGTTTTATAGTATTATAGAAAGATAGATAGATTTATTATATGCTTACAATGAAATTATAAATTATCTTATTATTTGTATGAGCATTAATTATCAAGTTATTTAAGTTTATAGTATTATTATAAAAGATTATATATATATATATATATATATAATTAAACTATTTAAGACAGTCTAAAATTATATGTACTTTTTTATCAATCTTTTATGTATATCGAGAGAAAAGAGAAAACATTCTCAAAATAAAAGGCAAAATATGCTCACATTTTTTCACTCTAGCTGTTACAATTTCAATAATTAATAAATTTATAATAAAGATGATTTTAAGAATAGGAAAAAAAATAGCATTTGTAACAACCACATCCAAAAAATGAAGTTATTCATGAATATTTCTCATAAATATTTTTTAATATATAAGCAATAAGCTCTTACATCAATGAAAGTAATTTTTTTAAATAAAAATAAAAATAAAATGATATAGAAATAACATTTATAATTTAATTTAATTTCTAGTAATTCATTTCTTTTTGAAGCATATTGTTTCATCCTTTCACCATCCAACACAAAAATATGACAAAAAATATTGACAAATATAAAACTAAAATTATATGAACACTATGTTATTGAGATCATACTTGATGATCTTAACGGTTTATTTTACGGGTCTTGCAAATGATTCTAATATCCTTAGTTTCTAAGAAAAACTCAATATGATTAATACATGACCAAAATTTATATCCAAAATATGAAAAGTTTAGATCTTATCGTAAAAAAATTAATGAATTCTTTCACTTAATCTTGCAAATGATGTTATCTTAAAAAACAATGTATTATGGAGAAACCATTAAATATCATATACATACTTATTATCACGACAAACAACTGCATAGCCATAGCCAATGTATTTTTCACTTCTAAAATAGCCAAAATCAAACCAATCAACATCCAATGAGGCAATGAGAATACTCAAAGTATAACATCCTCCTGTTCACCAACAACAACAGATCAAATCATTAGTATTAAATCTCTCACTTTAAATAATATAAATCAAGGATCACTATACACAATAATATATTCTAAAGAGAAAATCATAATTTGGAGCAAAACAACTAAATCTAGCAAATTAAAAAATTAATGTAATAGAGCAAAAAAAAGAGAGAATTTTGGTTTATATCTTCCTCTTTACATAGAGAGATTCTCGATTTGGTATTGAAAGTCTTATATAGATATGAGTAGACCATTCAATGGTTAGTTTTAGGGGTTCATATTTTTATTTATTAATAAATCACTTTAAATTCTAAAAATGTGATCGGTTTCTAAACGTAACACAATTAATGCTAGTAAATGTAATTTTAATGTGCCAATATGAATTTAGTCATTTAGATGGTCAATATATTCTAGAGAGAAAATCATAATTTGGAGCAAAACAACTAAATATAGCAAATTGAAAAATTAATGTAATAGAGAAAAAAAAGAGAGAATTTTGGTTTATATCTCCCTCTTTACATAGAGAGATTCTCGATTTGGTATTGAAAGTCTTATATAGATATGAGTAGACCATTCAATGGTTAGTTTTAGGGGTTTCATGTTTTTATTTATTAATGAATCACTTTAAATTCTAAAAATGTGATCGGTTTCTAAACGTAACACAATTAATGCTAGTAAATGTAATTTTAATGTGCAAATATGAATTTAGTCATTTAGATGATCAAAATTCCCATCTAGATTATCTTTTTTTCTTAAATTGAGCAATTAAAACATTGTAATTAATGCCACTTTAAATTCTAAAAATGTGATCGGTTTCTAAATATAACACAATGAATGCTAATAAATGTAATTTTAATGTGGCAATATGAATTTAGTCATTTAGATGGTCAAAATTCCCATCTATATTATCTTTTTTCTTAAATTGAGTAATTAAAACATTGTAATTAATGCCAAAATGATACATATTCATTCGTTGAGATATCACATAAAACCTTTTCTTATAGGTTTATAAAAATAGATATAGAATAAAATACTTAGACCATTTGAATGAGGCATTAATTGCCCAAATTTTTCTATTTTATAGTATATATAGATATAGATAGATAGATATAGAAGTGTTCACGCGCACTTCCTCCCTTCTCCCCTCTTTTTTGATTAGGTAAGAACTAGTTATGTACATGTGCCCTGCACAAGTCTTTAATAGTAAGACTTTCTTATACACATACAAATTTATACATATGCTTTGATATTATAAAGAGAATATTGCTAATTATTTTAAAATGATTAAAATATAGCTTTAAGTGTATAATATTAAAGTATATGACCATAAAGATCACATATGAATTTATAATAAATATATGTGGACAATTATTTTAATTATTTTTAATATATGCTAATTTCTTTCTTAAGATCTATATATATATAATTGTATATTAGTAATAATATTATGATATTTATTTTTAACGATTGTAAATATTAGAATGAATGAAGGTTAAAGAAGTAAATGGAAAAATTAATATGCTTAGGTGGCATAGTTAAGGTGGCGACAAATAGGATAGAGGGATTATGAGTTGAATTAATAATCATTTCAAAATAATTCAAATATAATAATTATTTTCCTAATATTTAAAATAAATAGTAATATTATTTTATCAATATTCAAAAATATTTTATAATGAAGATTATTTTATTCATCACTTGCCAAATTTTAAGATCTTTAAATATAATTATATATTAGAAATATTATTATATTTAAAAAACTATTTCATAATAAAGATTATGTTTCTATCACTTGCCAAATTTTGTGATATCTAAATATAATTGTATAATAGTAATATTATTATATTAAAAAAAAATTCATAATGAAGAGTATGTTTTTTTGCCAAATGTTAAGATCTCTCAATAATTGTATATTAATAATATTAGTAACATTATTATATTTAATAAAATTATTCTATAATGGATTACACTCCAAACACAACTTGCCAAAATTTAAGATTTCTATACATAATTGTGTATTAATAATATAAGGAGTATTATTATAGTATACGGATTGCAAATACTTAAATCAACGAAGGGCAAAGAGGTAAATGGAAAAATTAAAACGCCTACGTGGCATAGTAAAGACGACGACACATAGGATAGAGAGATTTGACTTTAGTTATAGTATATTGATTAGGATGCACTTCTAGACTAAGGAGGTCATCCTAGAGCATCCTTGCAAAAGAGAACTAGAAGTTCTAGCAAGTTTCGAATCGCACTAATAGGGAGACTATGACCCATTTTTGCAATTTTATCAGCCAAAGGCCCACAGCGTTACAAATTCTTGCATTGAAGCAAGGATATCAGAGACAATCATCTCAATTTTCCAAGGACAACTACGACTCCTTTGGGCTGCTTTTATGACTGTTAAATTATCCCCCTCTAGTTCAATGTTTAGGAATTTTTCCTTTCTTGCTTCCCTAATGGCATCCCTGAGTGCAATGTTTTTGCTTTCAGGGCAGAACATTTCCCATACTTCCTCATCATCATGTTTATCACTTATCCATTGTGGTCCCGTATAACAATACCCCCTGTAGCTTGCCCATTCGATAAACTGGATCAATCAAAGTTAATTTTAATAACACCATGTTGGGACTTTCTCCATTTTATCTCTTTTCCCTTTTATTCACCTTCGCACATTTTTTGGTTCCTATCTTCTCTTCATCTTCCTCCCACTGCTTTGACCATTTACAGTTTTGTATTTGATTTTGTATGTAGAGATTTAGGTATGGTATGAAGTCATTTGGGGTCTGTTGAAAGACCAATTTGTTACGATGATGCCGTAAGTACCACCATATGATGACCAATTCCATAAAGTCTTTGCTGCCTACCAATTCGTTGATTTCTTTCAGGATATTTTGCGACCCTTTATTCATTACGTCATATTCATGCAACAGTTGAACGGTTTTTGTAGTATAGATGTTATGATTGTCCACATTTCTTTTCAATATAAAACATACTCCCTTTGTTTAGAAATACATGATGTTTTAGCTTGATTTATTTGTTCAATAATACTTGATGTTTTACATAATTTATTATAATTTTTTTCCCAATGTTATCCTCATTAATTAAAGGGGAAATTACATTTAACCACCCTTTATTTTACACTTGTTGCAATTAACCACTCTTTATATTTTTTCTACACTTAACCACCTCTTATTTGTAATTGTGTGCATTTAACCACCCATTTTAACGAAAAACATCAGTTTCTCCGTTAAGTAAAGTAAATTACGTTTTTCCATTCTTATTAAATTTTATTTACAATAAATAAATAAAGGAAAAATCATAATTGACACTTTCAAGTTCCAATACGCCGATTTTTGCAACCTGGCCTAATTTCCTCCATAATAATTCCTTCCCTCCATCTAATGGCGAAGAAGAACCACGATTTCGTCGATGCAAAGACCATGAGTTTTGGATCTGATTTTGACGACTTTGAGCGTCCCTTGGAGTTGATTGTGTCTAAGCTGATGGACGACGACTCGAGACTCAAAAGGTTGAGATGAAAGGCCGAAATCCAATGATAATGACATTCCAAGCTCAATTTATTCCTAAATTATTTTATTTATTGTAAATAAAATTAAAAAAGAAGGGAAAAAACATAATTTATTTTACTTAACAAAGAAAATAACGTTTTTATCAAAATGGGTGGTTAAATGCACATATTTACAAATAAGGGTGGTTAAGTGCAATTTTCCCTTAATTAAAATGAATAATAAATAAAAATAGAAAATAGAAAAGGAAAGATTTTCATAAGATTATGAGTATTTTAGTCAAATCACATACTTTCTTAATTTTAGAGACAAATTCTAAAATATTATGTATTTCATGGAGGGTGTATCTTACTTATATGAAAACAATAATAATACGGAGTAATAATCTTAGTGCGTTATGTGACGTAGTGGATCAAAAAGCATTGGTAACACATAGGGGTGAGCAAAAATGTCCGATCCGTTAATCCGATCCGCCAATCCGGCCTATCCGATCCGATAAAATCCGGATCCGAATGGATCACAAAATTTTCTATCCATATCCGATCCGATCCGGGAATTTTTTTCCGGATATCCGGACCGGATACAGATCGGGTTTTCAACCAAACGGATATCCGGTACTATATATATTTTTTGAAAAATACACATTAAAACTAAGTAGAATAGATGCTTAAATGAGTATTTTGTAAAATTTCAACTCATCAAGTGTTCAATTCTCCTCATCCATGTAAACTTTCTCTTAAAATTTAAACGGATCGGCGGATATCCGGTTCCGATATCCGTCAATCATGCATATTAATTCGGCCTAAATCAAAAATAGAAGAAATATTTTTTCTAAACGGATAGTTCGGATATCTGCTACCGGATATCCGTTCCAAACGGATACTTTTTACCGAATATCCGACAATTAACCGATCGAATACGGATCAAGATTTTAAGAAAAAAAATTACCGGATCGGATCAGATCGGATATATCCGTTTGCTCAGTCATACAATAACACAACAAGGGTGAGTAAGTTCGAGGAAGGAGCACCGAGCGAGCACATAGACAGGAAGGATGACAGATCAGACGGTTAGAGCATTTTGATTGGCTCAGTGATGCAACCCAACATTTATTTTAATTTAACTTTTGTTTCTGAAAATATGCGATCAATTTAAAAGCAGACTCCTTGGACCCTTAACCCGGAAGAAACAGATCTCCACTCTCCCCCTTCTCTGTACAGATGATTCTCAAACGCTAATCCCTATTCAAAATCGGTAGCTTGTTTTCTCTCAGGAGAAGTAGGGGATAGATAGGGAAATAGATGACGATCGATCAAGGCGATTGGGAATTTCAGCTATCGTTCGATTCCGTACATCCACAAAGCCTCGATGATTTGTTCTTCCAATCGATCAACACTCCGATCAACCAATTCGGAGGTGAAATCCCCGCGGACGCTGATGCGAATGTGGCTGTTGCTCCGGACGGGGAAGTCTCGTCTTGGATTGGCGAGATGGAGAACTTCCTGATGCAGGATGATGATGGTGGCTATGGCGATCATGACCATCAGATTGCCGACCTAGAACGAATCCTGCTCTCTCCTGCTACGTCTCCACCGTCTACTTCTCTTCCTCCTGCTACTATTGCTCCTGATAAAAAGGATTCCTCCGATTCAAATGAGAGCGACTCCAATTCCGTTCCGGATAGGGCTGAAACTAATCCTGACTGCCTTTCCAAGAATCAATTAAGGTCCCTTGTCTTTTCCATATGTTATTGGAAGTTTTTATGCTTGAATTACTGATTTACCATTAGTAGTTAATGGAGTCTGTGTTTTGGAGTTCAGGAAATTGAGAAATAAGGATGCAGCTTTAAAGTCCAGAGAGAGGAGAAAGGCGTATGTGAAGGAATTGGAGATGAAGAGTAGATATATGGAGGCGGAATGCAGGAGACTGGACAGATTGCTCCATTGTTGTTATGCCGAGAATCATATGCTCCGTTTCTCATTACATAACGCCACTGCGTTTTCTGGTTGCATGGCCAAGGCAGAGTCTGCCGTACTCTTGTTGGGTATGATATTTTGCGTTATATGCCTGGAATAAATTGCGTTGTTGTGTTGTTCTCATTTTTATGGTTCAAAATTGTCCTTCCTGAGGTCCTGATCTATGTGCAGCAAATCTTTCTTATGCAATCCTTCTGATTTTTGTTAGAACTTCATGGGTTTACCTTGTAGTTGTCAAATTAGACTCTTTGCCTGTTATAGGGGACTAGGTTCTATATATATATATAGCTTTGTTTGAATCCTGCTCACCAGTTTCTCTAGAACTCCTTGATTGTTTGTACTTTTCCAAAGTTGTTTGATGATCATTTCCTTTTCTTATTTGACATTATCGGGAATATGGTTTTATTGGTTTAGGATTTGATAATTAGGAATTTTGGCTAAACAATAGTACCCTGAATTATTGGTTCCTCATTGATGTCTGAGGGAAATTGAATGCTTCTTTGTGCATTGGTTTTGGTTTTGGTTGGGTGTAATGTTGTTTTATTTTGTGTAGTGTTTTGCTTTATTTTGTTGAGTTGTTGCAAATGCCCATGGAATTCAACAAAACATGCGTATAGTCCATATTCCGAATTTGCCTTGTCTTCTTTTATATTTGATCAAATACATCATTTTCATCTTCATCAGTTCATCATTATATCATTTCTTGGCATGATATTGTAGAATCTCTGCTGTTGGGTTCCCTGCTTTGGCTGCTGGCAACCGTGTGCCTGCTTCCTCCACCCAAGGAAGCAGCATCACAACCCCAAAACGCAAACAAAGATGTGGAACTTCCTCCACCAAGAAGAAGCAAAGGAAGCAAGTTAACTAAGTTATGGGTGCCACCATCGTTCTTGAGTAAGCGATGTAGTTCTTCAAGAGCAAAAATGAAACTAGGGTTGCTGGAAAGTCCTCCTTTACTATGTTCTTCGTGATGGCCCCAGCATAGTCTGTATCAGAGACCATGAGAGGGATGAATTAGCTGGTAGTTGGAGATATTGCTGCTGCTCTTTTCTCGAGTTATTTTTGTGATATATTTAGCTGTTTGTTTAATTGCTTTAATCCTTCTATGTTGAAGTTTAGAATCTTTGAATCTTTGTTGCTGCTATTAGTAGCGAAAATGCTTTTTCTGGTATTATGTTCAGTAGTAAAATATACATTTGTGGTTAATGTCACTTATCCTCCCAAAATTCTTTAGTCTTCTATCATCCTCATTCCTACTTCCTATAATCTGAATGAAAGGAATGAGAAAAAACATCATTATATGTGAGTTTGCAAACAGATACAGCTCCGATTTAATAAGTTGAACAGGGACTGCCCCCATTAACCCATTGGGAAATTCCCACATGTCCACCTGACTACCTGAGCCACCACCAAATCTCCGAACCTGGACCAATCCACCACTCCTCCAACCGCGGACAGCTGCTCATGCACCGTCACCTTTCCATGCCGGGCAAGCCTAACCTAGATCTAGAGCCTCTCTTCGATCTCCATATTACCCCAAAAAATGTAGAAAAAAAATTACTTAGTAATAGTGAGAGGTGATAAAACAAACGAAAACATCCCTAGTCAAATCAAATCAATAGCTATAGCCGGACTTTGTCTCAAACACATCCAGAGCCGATGGGGTCTTTCACTAGATAGGAAAAACCTTTCCCCACCACGTCCAACTCACCAGATTTGAACTTGAATCGTGTTGTTCCTCTTCTAGATCCAATGTTGCGATTTCGGTTTGCGGTTTCCAGTTACCTCGTCTGATTGATCCGTTTCCTTACGCCCCCTAACCCAATCTACCAAGCTCGAACCCGCCAGATTCAAATCCACACACCATCACCGTCAATTTGACCATGATCGTCATCAGTGGTAGACACCGAAATTCTTATCTTCTTTTCTTGCACTCCAAGTCTTAGGATTAAGCTCCATCTAAACTGACAACATCTTAGGCACCAAAAATCAACCTAAAAATGAACTATATGGCGTTTGATCAAGTTGTTGATCTGGATTGTCGTGAACGTGTGGTTCCTGATGGTTCTTTTTAAAGGCATTCTCATAAGTTACACTTTCAAGAATACGATTCTTGATGACCTGTTTTTCGGTGGTGCTATGTTTTACTGGTGCTTTACTTAGCCCATTCCCAGGATCCTTTGAAGCTTTCTTTTATGTTAGTTCATTCTTTTATGCTAGTTGCTGTTCTCTCCTTACAATGTCCTTAATTAAGATTATTATGTACTACTTTTTAGACTTATAAGCGATGATAAAGAAAAATTGAAGGTGATAATTTATGTATTATCAACTATCATTCAGAAAACTAGAATGTACATGCAAAATAGAAATGATATGGCAGATATTAATGATATATTACTGGGTTTTTTCGTTCACAAGAACCCATTATTGCTTTAAAAAATAAATATATCTAAGAAGATGCTAAAGGATGACGAACCATTAGGAATCGGATGAACTCTTTGAGCACTTGCTTATTAAGAAAAAGGTTCTTGCCCTTTATTCCACTACTATGCATATACTCAAAAAATTAAATATCTAGCCTTCCTTTTTCTTACGTGGCCTGAGTATCAATACTCTTATCTGCACTTTTTCGCTTTTCCACTCCAAAGTCCAACCCAACCCACCCGAACCAAAATATCTTCAAGTGAACAATCCACATTAGATATTTTCTCCATCACTCCCAATCTCCTCACAGCCACTCTCCTTCCACAGCGCGTGCACCCCACCCCACTCTGCCTATATATAACCTCCTCCCTTCTTGCACTCTCCATCACCACATCCACAAACGCGCCTCCAACTCAAACCTTCTCATTCTAACTCTCGACGTAAAACGTACATGGACGTCGGGCGTGAGAGCAACAACCGGAGGCGGTACCGCCACCACCCGAAGGAAGCTAACGGAATGAGTAACGGTAACGGTTACATGGGAGAGGAGATGCTAGGGTCGGATGATGAGGTGGAGGGCGGCGGAGAGGTTTGGAACGAGTTCACTCGGAGCTTTAGCCGAGTCCAATCCGTGCTCGACCGGAACAGGGTCTTGATCCAACAGGTCAACGACAACCACCAGTCTCGGATGCCCGAGAACATGGAGAGGAACGTTCCACTTATTCGCGAGCTCAACGGTAATATTTCCAAGGTCGTTTCGATGTACTCGGATCTTGGGACCAATTTATCCGCGGTGGTTCAGGAGCGGCGGCATGCCACGCCGGCCAAGAAGAGCAACGGGAGGAACGGAGGGCGTGTTCGAGACGACTGAAGATTGGATATGCGTATGCCAAACAAAGGCTTTTGCGGCTTTGTTTGGCATACGCATCGTTATTTATAATAAATATAAATACTACGTACGTAATCCATGCATTGTGGTGAATTGAATAAACTAAGTGTGAAGGGATATTTGGGATGAATTTACGAAGGGTAAATTAAGAGAGGAGATCAAGTGAAAGGAAGTTGCATGATTTGTATAACTTAGACGTACGTCGGTCCTAATTTGGGTGATTTATGTGTTATCAGTCTCGTCCTAAATGTAAAGGATCTCTCTCCTAATTAATGAAACTATGTTTGTATAAGCTAGTGTACTATGTTTAATCTTGAAGTTGGCTTATTGCACTATTCTTGTTGATGATCGAGTACAAAAATTTTTTTTATCGTGCATACATGAGATATTTCTGAAAATACCACAATTGCGACATATATTTATATTATATACCTATTACGAATTCCTTGTTAAAAAGTGAATAATTAATTGATCAAATAAAGCGCGTATGAATTCCTTGTTTATGTGACTTTTTCATTCATTTGCTAATCAACCAAAATGTTCTCTTCGAATCTTTGTGCGACCTTTTTGGAGTGCACTTGAATATTATAATGAAAGGCAAACCACCGCCCTAAACGCTCGAACCTGAAACCTCTTGCACATGGGCAAGAGGCTCAACCGTTGAGCTATGCGCACATGCACATTCTCAATACATTCTTTTAACATAATGATAGGCTTGTAATTATAAAAAAAAATGAATAATTGTATTTTTTTTCTTCATGATAGGTATTCTATTTATATTTAGAGGAATTTGTGTATAATCACTCATTAAATGACCTTATTTGCAAGAAACTGTCTTTAAAGGCATATTTATTTGAACCCTTTATTAAGTACATTTTTGTTGAATTGCAAAGTCATATAGATGTCCGTCAATTCTTATACTAGCTTTTTCGTCAAAATCAATAAAATTATCATTTTAAAAAAGTGAGGACAAACTGTAATTGTCATTTTTCTTCATCTCCTTCATAAAAGTTAACCCCATTAGTGGTTGGGCCGGCACCAAGGGACCGACAATGATAATGTTGGAGGCGGTACCAACGCCATTATCGTCTCCTTTGTCATCCTCAACCTTATCACTATACATGTAACTGCCACCCTCCAGAACCCAATTTTCTTCGGCAACAAGATCTTTACAAAAGATTTGGTCTAAGAAACAAAAGTCCATGGATTTTGGTGGGGTTCTCCCTTTTTTGATTTGGCTTTAGGCATTATTTTGAATTTGGTTGGTCATTGTATGAACATGAATCATCTTTACCAGATCTAGAGCATGAGGGAAAGGCCAAGAGAAGAAAACTTCTTCCCCACCAACCCATCGAGGCGGATCGCATATCACACCGCATTTGTGTGATGCTCCATAATCAGATTTTTTTTTTGTTTCCACATAAACTTATATTTTGATTTTAAGAGGCTATAGAAAGGATTGATTTGCCATATTCAAATAACAAGAAGGAAGATTTTTTTTTAGTTTGGAACATGTTGATGTTAGGGTTTTGGGGGTGGGGAGAAGGGGGTGAAGGCAAACGTCGAAATATTGTTACATAAAAGCATTTAGTTTGAACGAAAAAATATATTTCAACGTGAATAAACATATTGAAAATAAATGTACATGGAATTTGTTTATAACAACAATAAATAATTGTGTAAGTCAATGTTGTTAAAATCGGAATTCTTGGATCGGATCGTAAGAGGGTAGTAGGATCAGATCGTAGAATCGGATCGTTAGGATCGTAAGATCCTACCACATTAATAAAACAATGAAAGAACTAATATTAATATGTTATATTATCACTCAAATATGAAAGTTAATCATTAAAAAAAACATATACATTATTCATAAAATACCCCAAAGGCAACAAATCCATATATAAGATGAAATATTTTTTTAAACTAAGATACGTTTCTTTTAAGAAGAGATAGAAAGAATGCCATTTTCATACTTTTGAATCTAACCTACTTGTAAATTTGTATTTTTTTTACATTCAATACTTTGAATTTAAAGCATTCATTTGTCTTTTTTTTTGGTAGAATTTAATTGTCTCCTATAGACTTAATGTCATACATATCTTATATATTCTACCTTAGTCTCTTGACCTTCCACACATAATATCTACTTAATATTATACACCATCAATCATAAATTAATTATTTATAAAATCTATATTTTTATAGGTTTTCTAAATAATTGAATGTGAATTTGTAAATGTATGTGATAACTTATATGTAAAAAAGATATATAACTTTAAAAACTTAATTGATGGAATATAATATTTAAAAAAACTAAATACTTAAACATGTAAAAAAAATTTAAAAAAAATTATTAACCCGTGCAAATGCACGGACATATACTTCTAGTTTTTATGTAAATTTTAAGTAAACAATGAGTCATTTAATGAATAATTTAATATATTAAGTTAATGAGTTAATAGGCAAAGTGGGCAAAAATATCCAAAATAATGACTTGTAACTTAATTTGTGTGATTTAGTAGGATCTTACGATCCCACTTACGATCCTACGATCTTGTACGATCCCACTACGATCCTACCACGATCCTACTTGTTACGATTCATTACGTACGATCCGAGTTATTTTGTGAAATCCGGATCGTACGATCGTACGATCTGGATCGCGATTTTAATATCATTGGTGTAAGTAGATCACATTGATATAGTATAAGAAACTTTCCTGAATTCATGCAAATGCATGAGTTTGATTTGATATAAAGCCTCCAACTCAATTTAAGTGCTTTAAATAAATCTTTGGGGAAATTGCACTTAACCACACTTTATTTTACACTTGTTATAATTAACCACCCTTTTTATTTTTTCTACACTTAACCACCCTTTATTTGTAATTATGTGCATTTAACCACCCATTTTAACAAAAAAATGTCTTTTTCTCCGTTAAGTAAAGTAAATTACGTTTTTTCCTTTCTTTTTAAATTTTATTTACAGTAAATAAATAAGTGAAAAACCATAGTTGACACTTTCAAGTTCCAATATGCCGATTTTTGCAACCCTGACCTAACAATGGCGAAGAAGAACCACGACTTCGCTGATGCAAAGACCGTGGGTTTTGGATGTGATTATGACGACTTTGAACTTCCCTTGGAGTCGATCGTGTCTAAGCTGATGGACGACGACTCGAAACTCAAAAGGTTGAGATGTAGGCCGAAGTCCAATGATAATGACATTTCAAGCTCAATTTATTCCTAAATTCTTTTATTTATTGTAAATAAAATTAAAAAAGAAAGGCAAAAACTTAATTTACTTTACTTAACAAAGAAAATAACGTTTTTTTTTATTAAAATGGGTGGTTAAATGCATATTTTTATAAATAAGAGGTGGTTAAGTGTAGAAAAAAAATATAAAGAATAATTAATTACAATAAGTGTAAAATAAAGGGTAGTTAAGTGCAATTTTCCCCAAACCTTTTAAAACAATTGAAATACACCAAAGATCAGCAAAATCTTGGCATGACATATTAACGGCTCTGGCCCTAACTTGCTATTACTTGCCACAATCGAATCAAGTGGACCAATAGAAATTTTGACAGCAGAGATACTCAACCAGTATGCATGGAATGGTCGCTATATCCTTATTTTATTATGCTTTTTTTTCATATATAACTTTTTATTCCATTTTGTTGGCTTAGCGAAAAAAAAAATACAATTAGTTAGTTACGTTATTAGAAATAACAATGGAGACGTTTAGATAATGGGAATGTGTAAAGAAGTCATTTTGTCGGTCTCACAATCATTTTGCCTATGTATTGTCTTTATATTCAATTCGCATATGTGGCGCCACATCATCGATACTCTAAAAAAATAATACTAATTTAAAAAAAAAGATATTTATAATTATTTTGTTTGTTACAAACGAATAACTAAATATTAGATTCATTCTTATCTCATTCTAGCTATTTTGATTAGTTATATATTTTATTGATTAATTATATATTCAAATCTCATATTACAATGAAAAAATTATATAAGTTAGAATTAAACTTTTGTTTGATATTATATGTATAGTTTTTAAATTTAAACATGTGTATACAAATTTAAAAATTGCTAAACTAATTCATTTTCTTTTAGTAAAGGAAAAAAGAAAATATTGGATCTTATATTAAAATAATATGTAAATTTTATTCATATTGACATAAAAAAATTAAATTAATTTATTTTTAAAATAAATAGTTTATATTTGAATAAACCCGTACAAGGTACGAGTACTTATGCAGTTATGCTAGTTATGACACTAAAAGTGGTCTAGATTCATTTCGTTTCCGTTTCCGTTTACGTTTCCATATGTCACGATAAACCAAACGGGGTCTAAAAGAGTTTGTTTTTTGTTTTTGGTTCTGAAAAAAAAAACTCTCTCATTTAAGTTTTTGGGTTTGAGCTCCATATTACTGGGCAACTGAATGTTAGGTCCATGGGACGGGTACAAGCGAATTAAGTGGCATTTGTACAAGCCCAATTAACTATCCCAAGCCCAAAAGCCCATTTTTTGAGTTGTAAGATATGAAACGTAAAAAAAAATAACAAATTCCTTCTAATGACACTTTGACAAATAGAAGTATAGTATTGAAAATACTACTAAAAAGAAGTTAAGGGTATGCTTGAATGGTGGGTTTTGATGAAAATTTTAGGGAGAAAAGTCATAGGAAATCTTTTTCTATTGTTTGGTTGCACTTTTAGATGAGATTTGATTAAATTTCATAAGAAAAATTGAAGAAAAATGATGGGAATCTGAATTTCACCAAATGAGTGGAATTTGATGAAAAATTAGAGATAGGAGCTTCAAAATAAGAAAAAGAAAAACTTATATTTTCTCATTAAAATTTCATTATATCCAAACAAAGAAAATAATAAAATCTACTACATAGTACATTCTTACATTTTCTTTTCTCACACGTTCTTTTTTCCTAATTTCTCACATGTTACCACCCCTCCCTTCCATTTCCACTTAATTCCCAATTGTCGAGATCCTCCTGTAAGCGTCGTTTGCCCGTTGCCCTTCGTCTAGTAAGGTGTGATCCGACCCGAGGCAGGGCTCTTTCATAAGATTGATAATTCACTTTTGATATGATACTTTTCGGGACAATCAAAAAGAAATACTGGACAATTTTTCAAGGACGGATGGAGTAGTAAACAAAACTAGCAAATACTGACTTTAGCTACCAAAACACGTAAAACTAGATCCAACTCAATTACATATTCAAAACATGATTGTTAATCATTTATTTGATTTTAGATTATAATAATATATGAAAATTTAATCGAAAAATACTCAACCGAGCTTAAGTTAATCGAGATTAACAATACGATTATAATTTACGATTTTCACTAACCGTAATCATGGTTAATCAAAACATTTCAGAACAAATGAATAATAAGTTAATAACTATATGTTGGGACTCGGTTGTAAATATGCAGAAGATGAAGCCCTGAACACAAAATTTCACCTAAATGCCTCACGAAGTGACGAAGAATGATAAGGTCATCTCCAACCGCTTCCCCATATTGTTGGAAATTGTGCATTTGGAGAATTGAACCCATTTTTTTGCTCTAATAACTTCCATATCCAATTCTCTATAATGAAGTAAGAGGGAAAAAGGTAGTGGGTCTTCCCTAAATTTAGAGCATTCTCCAATTTGAAATTTGAATCTCCATTTTTATTTTTATTTTCTTATAAAAAGATAAATTACATCTTAATTTGTATAACTAAGATAGTGAGATTTTTTATTTAATTGGTATCACTAAAGTAGTTAAACTTTTTATTTAGTTGAATTTACAAGTTGGTTTTATGAGTCACAAAATTACCAAACTATTAGGGCATTATTATAAATTCATATTGGACAAATTATAATTTTTTTATTTATGATTTGTTTTGGATTGCATGTTAAATGATGTACGTGAGTTTTTTTTTATTTAATTAATATTGTTGGAGGCTTAACAAAAGACATTCTCAATTGATATTAGAATCTATATGTGAGCATGAGCTAAAATTGAACATAGTCAAAAGGATGGAAGAACCAATTCTCACTTTATTTTGATTCTACAAGGTACATGCTTGTATCTAAATCTAAAAAATATAAAAATATATATAGTATTGAATTGCATGTAATTTATATAAGAAAATTAGTTCTACATTTTTTATTTTATTTCATTTGAACTAATATTAGATGACCTTCATATATTCTTGTTAGTCAAATAAAAAATAATTTTATTATTTATTAGGATAAGATTGTATGATATTTCTATTTTTTTATTAGTCAAAAATATTTATTTATTTATTAAATAAATATTGTACAATATTTTACAACATATAAATAAAAATAATAAATATTGCATTCTTTAAAATAGAGAAGTAGTTGGAGTTGGAGCAAATTATTTTAATAATTTATTTTTATATTTTAGAGTAAAATTTGGAGAAGTAATTCGAGATGGTCTAACCATTTAATTGTTCTATTTATGGATAGTGTAGAGGTGAGGCAGACGAATTGCAGAATTTGTTCAGGTAAAAATGGAAGAGGGCCCCACCCACGTACACGTGTGCATGTTAGTCAGTCCACCTCCTAGCCTGGAGTTTGACTTTGACCATGACGTCATGTCGTCATCGTATAGGAAATTCCCATATACTTTAATTTTACACCCATGTGAATTCCATCCAACTCCTCTCTCTCTCAATCTCGAATGATGCCTACTTTCAATTATTGGAAATGACAGTTTACACTTTTGTTCAACTCTCTTTACCAAGTAATAATTCGCCTCACTCGGGAGCCGAAAGAGAATTCATAATCGATCAAGACGACTAAACAAGTACTTCGTTGTAATAACTGTGGTTTTTAAGAATATTTTTGAATTTTTCTCGGATATTCTTTTAACCTCTTTGTCCGTTTTTAATGCTTAATCCAATATTTTTGTCGAAATTTAAATCCTAAAAAATTGTTGGTGATATCCTAAAATCATAAAGAAATAATTTTATGGATAGGTGTGAATTCTAGGATTTTTCAGTGGAAAAAAAATATTTATTGGATAAGTCGTCTCTTTAATTATGTATTGTAAAGGATTTAAAATACGAGACGGAAGCCTTGAAAGTTGAGGGTAGCAAGATAAAATCATGGAAAATTGGTTTTATTGGTCTACATAATTTACGGGACGTTTTTCGTTTAAGAAGTTTTTCCAACCGAGGTATATAATTTTACCGCTTTAATGTGAATCCATATCCGAGACATGTTTTGGTTTTAAACCCGAGGCTATATCACTTCTCTACCTCGTTAAGTAAAGAGGAGGAACTAGAGAGATAGAATCAGGAAAGGACTCGAACAAGGATTCGAGAGAATTCGAAAGCCTTTCTTGCCCCGATTGCTCCCTTCGTTCCCCCGCCACCTCCTACCCATCATCATCTCCTCTACTCCCTCTCTGTTTTTTTTTCTGCTTTATCCCTGCTGCTGGGGAGAAGGCAGAACCATGAGAGAATCAGGAGGAACGACAGACTCGGGGAGATAGGATTTGAATTCTTCATCGCCGACAATCTTCCCCTGCCTCGCCCCTGTTTTGGCGTGAAACCGCCGACCTTCTCCTTAGCCACCCCCAAGCTTCAACCACCAGGCACCACCAGCCACCTGGTTGCCCGTTCGAGAGGGAGAGGAGCAGGACGGAACGTGGACGCGGGAGAAGGATTTTGTCACCGTCGGTTGTATCTCTGCCTCGTTATGGGTTACCGTCGGCGATCACCCACTGCTCCGACCACCACCCACCACGAGGGCCACCATCTGGCAACACCCAGCCACCCTTGGGCTCGGGGATCGAGCCACTATTGAGCCAAACGAGCCACAGACTCAAGTGAAGGTAATTACGATCGAGATTAATTAGCGGTTTGGTTATGAAGCCACCTTAAGGACCTTTCGGTTCCGCTTTGCTAATTAAATTTATGGTTTTTATAATCTTAACGTTATTACGGTCCCACAGGTTCAAACCGCTCGAGAAACGGACGTCAGGATCTTCAGTTATAGTGAATACAAGTTTTGACACTGATTGGCAGAAGGATGATAAAGACTACTGTTGAATTGCTAAGGACGTTGAGCACGCCTTTTAAGGCAAGTGGACGGATCTCTCTTGCTTTATGGCTATTAAATGAGGAATTGAATTCCATTTGATCTTTATGTTGGGAACAACTTGTGTGTTGAATAAAGTATGATAGGTTGCTATTTTGTTAGAAATGTCGTTATTTCAGTTTTTGCGCTAGAACTGAACTTAGGACCGTTATGGGATCTTGTATGTTTAGCTGTCTCATTTTGAGACATTGTTGTGAAGTAAAATAGTTAGAGATGGGAGTTTAGACTCCAAAACATCTCTTTAGTGGTCCTATACTAAAACACTGTTGTAAAATAAGTTAGTTCAGGGGTAGGAGCCGAGTCTCCAATGACCTCTTTATAACAAAGTTTGTATTGGGGGGCATAGCTTGCTAACGGATCCCAATATTGGAGTCATGACTCATGTCTCGCTCCACTTTGGAGGAGGTCAACGGTGCACTCTAGCTAAGTGCAAAAGAAACTGATGTGGGTCAAGCGGTCACGGATGAAATAGGCCCTCTCACCCTGATGACATCAGTTACAAGAAATTTGATCGGCAGTAGTTTCGGCCGATTAAAAGATTAAAATGTATGTGAAATGTTAAAATTATAAAATGAGAAAAGTGCGATAGGCACGTTAACGTAACTGAATGGTTAGTTCTTTTGATAACCATTCTTGCTCCTGATTAAGAATGATTCTTAATCAAACTTTGATTAAGTTAAGCTGATTAGTCGTTGAAGACGTTTGTGAATGTTGTGTGATTAGTATAAGTTTCCATTAATCATTTATGCTTCTTAAAGGAACCACAAGTTGTGGTGTTCTCTCTCTTGAATATGCAAGTCTCCTTCTTATTCTCTATAAGACTGCTAACTGTTGGATCATAATCCGAGTCTATTCGGATTTTGATGCCAATATGCTTAGTCACAATCATAAGAACCAAGTTAGTTTCTCCACTTGCTTAGTCTTTGATTAGACTAACCCGTCCTTTTTCTTTTCTTTTGTATGGTCGGCTGGTGTCCACCGTTTGTATACGACACATTAGATCTTCTTGGAAGTTGTTCTGAAGAGTAGAATCAGAGGTTTGAAGTCTAAGAAGTTGAACAAAGGTTTCCAAAAGCTATACTTGAGTGAAGATCATGGTTGAACTACTTCAAAGCGAAGCTGAGTTTCAAAAATAAGAACTTAAGGAAGACTTGATAAAGACTTTGTTTAAATAGAAGGTTGTTCTATTTATTTACTAATTCTTTTTAAGTTAAGGCTTGTATAAGACCTTTTATTCTCTTTTCCGCTGTAAAGTTTTACTTAATTTTGTTAGGTTTTAAATGGTTTCATTTACCTTGTTCTAGTAAGTTCTGTCAGGTTAAAGCCTTGGGTAACTCTGGTTTAGTCCTAATCGGGGTTACTGACGGTAATACCTCCAGGGTAAGTAAGGGGGTGTTACATTCGTATGATCGAGATCATGAACTTGAACCATATTTACGGTGGACATGATCGATTAATATTATTAAATTATGAAAATCAAAGTTACTAGAGCTGTCAAAAGTTGACCTAACTCGCAAACTTGATCCGAACTGCCCGATAATTTTAGGGTCAAATCCCGAAAATTTGAACACGAAACCCGAAATGAACTGAATCCGATAGAATCCGATTGAAACTCGTTGGATTGAAACCCGAAACCCGATAGAGCGGTATTTAGACCAACCATGTTGTATGAGGCTAAGTGTTGGTCGATCAACTCGCTATAGCTGAAGTTGAGAGTAGTTGAAATGTGGATGCTGAGGTGGATATGTGGCCACACGAGATTAACAAGATATATCAGAAATGAAGTGATTAGTGACAAGGTGAGAGTGTCTAGTATAGAAGAAAGTTACGTGAATCGAGACTCTGATTGGTTTGGACACCTTTAGAGGAGGCCACTAGATATCCCAATATGGAGGAACAAATTTTTGGATACTGGAACTATACGTAGGGGCAGGGGTAGACCGAAGAAGACTTGGAAGGATGTTATAAAGTAGGACCTCACCAATTTGGCTATTTCAGCAGACTTAGCCTTGTGTACAGAGTAGTGGAGGGAGAAGATCACGGTAGAGGAGCGTTAGTTTCCAATTAAGTAGGTGAGGGCGCGCCACGTTTTTCCTTCTCCCTCTCGCCCTTGTTTTTCCTACTTTCCTCTCTCCTTGCACTTTGTTTTCCATCTTACCTTTGGTTGGCTTCGGCCGTTATTTTGCAGCAAACCCCCGAGTTGTTTCAGACGCAGCCTCCCGACTTTGTTTGGGGGCAATGGTGTATACATCTTGACTCCCCAAAGTGACGATGACAAATCGATGGGATGAGGAATGAAGAGAGTGCTCGGCTGTCTCCTAGAAACAAAGATGAAGAAGAAAGAGGTCCAATCTAATAGTTGGGACAAATTGATTTCCACCTTTTTAGTCGTGTTTTTAGGGGTTGGTTGAATGTGTTTGAGTCATTTTCTTAGCTTTTATGTTTAGTTTTGAGTCGTTTGTGTATGTAGGTTTTCGTATTTGTTCAAGATATGGAGTCTACATAAGCTTTGGTGGTGTTTTATAGGTTTTTTTGGAGTTGTTTCAGAGCGTTTCTAGGAGTGGAACAAAGCCAAGGAAGAAGCATTAAAAGAATGGAGGCGGAACGAGGTGACAAGAATGAAGGATGAGCGTGTACGAGCCACATATGAAGTTTGGAAGCTCGTTACGACCCAAAGGAGTCGTTAGAGGAAGAATCGAGGGAAAAACAAGTGTAACAACCCCCATAATGAGGGAGATGTGTTAGTTACGAGGGTCTACCGAGCTGAGAAGGGTTGTGACTGAGGCGTACAGGGTCGTTAACGAGGCCTTGCTGAGAAGAGGAATCGAAGGAAAATTCAGAAATCCTACCGACCCTAACGGGGTCGGTACCGAGGTACCTCCGTGTCGGTAGCGGCAAACTGAGTCGGCGTGTAATTAATGAATATATCCCGTATCTTTTGTTTTTAGATAGTTTCATTTGGAGATATATCTTGATAGATTTTATTTCCTTAGGAGATATGTTAACCTTTAGTTTAAAACCTTAGTCTTAGCTTTAGTTTTCTTATCACGTTTTATCATGCAAGTTTGGAGAAAGACAAGTTAGTTTTTGAGAGAAGGACATACGTTTGAGAATTTTGGGAAGAACAATTGTGTTGGAACGTGTAAGCTTTCTTTTTAATTCAATTTAGTTGTTTGCAATGATGTGAGAGTAGTTTTCTCTTTTCTAAGGTTGGGGTTAGCCCAACAATGGTTGTGTGTGCTTGCCTATGGTTATGATTTGAATGTTTGTATTCATAATCTATCTCTCGTGCTTAAATCTTTGATCGAAAGATAAGGAAATTCTTGTTTACAGTTTGAATCGAAAGAGACAATTGTGAATTGGAATAGTTGATTAGGGTTTTGAAACGAAAGTTGATTAATCTTAGTTAAAGTTTGAGATCGATAGATAAGTTTGTTGATTTAACGAAAGTTAGTTGATTTGGTTGCATGATTGACGAAAGTTGACATCTTTATGTGATAATAGCATGATCTTTATGATTCATTGGTATTTGTATGCATGATTGTTGTTGTGGTGATACCTAGACCTTAGAATTTTCTTTTCTCTTGATAAAAACCCAATCTTTTGCACTTGCTTTGCCCTAAGTTAAACGAAATTTTAAATTGACTCTTTTCCGTGGACGAACCTGACTTCTCTATACTCAGTGGGGTCTTGATCTAAAAATTTATGTACTTTTTTGGTTGATCAAGAAACCCTCACAATTTAGCCTAAACAAGCTATAGACATTTCAACTTGAGGGTAATTTTGTGGCGAATTTAATTACATGATTGTTTCGATGAATTTTATCTACTCTGAATACGACTGACCTGAATTTTTAAGACCTTATCTATAAATATGTTCCAAGACGATCCACTTTTCATTAAGAATAGCCTCTCTAATTTCTTTTATTATAGAAAATACTTGAGGTCATTAGTGAAGTTAAGAGCACATGAAATGTCGACAAAATGCACTGCTTAGTTATAACTTACATGCATGCATTCATACAATGTTTTTATACGACACAATTGTGCATGTTCTAGATCCTACACATTACCACTTCCTAAGTTTCCATCAATTGATTGCATATACCCCACCAAAAATTATCCATTTGGATTTTGCAAAATTTATTAAAGATGGATGCACAATCAAAGACGTATAGTTCTCTAAGAAAATTTGATTGGTAATGCAATCAAAATAGAGATAGTGACACTACAGATGGTCAATTATTAGGAATAAAAACCTATTCCACATTTGAAGTATGAATATCTATATAAATACATGAGTTACTCTTTTTATTATCAATTTGTTTTAGGATAGAACCTCATAGGCTTATGTACTATGTATGTCGCGTGTGCGCCTGTATCGACACGTCCCCAGTTTACCTATCTATAGGGCCCATGGACTTTCATCATGGTATTAGAGCGGATTTGGTTCAAGACCCATCATTTACCTTGGGTTTCGTTTTTCTACTTGCTCGTTATCTATCTTACTTAATCTACCGAGTATCATCCACCCTTCCCAGTTGCACCTTAACCTATTGATGTCCAAGTGTCAACTGACTTTCCCAGTTACACTTGAGAGAACGTGTTGGGAATAATTAAGTATATAAATTGTCAAGTATATGTATATACTTCATTGTCTATTGAAAGTGAAATTTGCACGTAATTGGTTATGCTACATGTAATTATCTAATTTGTTTCCTTTTCTAATCAACATGATAGATAAAAGTATCAACACAAGGCCACTCGACAATTTCAACATGCAAGAGATGAATACTAATTGCAACCAGATTCCTTCCCTTCAAAAAGGGGAGAAGAGAAAATTGTGTTAGTGGGCCTTTCTACATTTATAATACAGGGAAAAAACACAAATTTTCACAATCCAAAGCATGATATAAATAAACGATTCTAAATGCAAGCTTGTCAGAAATCAACAACAATTTCTCCCTTTTTCTTTTAAGAAAAAGGGTGTACAGAGGCCAGCTTTACACTAATGCAAATCGGATAAATGGTCCAAGAAAATCTTGTCATTTGCTTTGAGATCTTCACAAAAATTTAAGAGTAGTAATGGATATGGTGGTTTCATTTATAGACCTTGGAACAAGTTGGAAGTGATCCAAAAGCATATCAGGAGGAGGGCAGGAGCAATAATACGAGGTCCACTTTTAAATTCCTTATCAAAATATATTAATCTCTCCGTTTCACAAAATTTGTCCACTTTCTTTATAAATTTTATAAAAAAGCGGACAAATTTTTGAGACAAAAAAAGTAAGTACTAATTTTCTGTAACATACGTCTTTTAGGTCAATTTAACAAAGATTTTTTCAGTCCCATCTTATGACTAGTCCAATTCGATTACTCGGTATTAGGGGTGAGCAAAATTTATCGATCCGTTTATCCGATCTGAAAAATCCACCGATCCGATTCGTAATTATCCGTATCCAAAATTATCCATTTGAAATTGATCCATATCCGATCCGATCGGCTGATTTTTCCGAATACTCGTACCGGATACGAATCAAAGTTTAAGGTAAACGGATATATCCGAAATATCCGGTACTATTTTTATATATATATTATATATTTTTGAATAAGGAAACTAATATTTAAATAACATAAAGATGGTATTAATATTATAATGGGTCATTTTTCAAGAGTATATATAGTCATGCTACATACCCAGGCCCCGTTCAATTATATTTTTTAAAATAAATTTCCTTTTTTGTAAGAAATCTAATGCTACCCTAATCTTTCATTTATAACTCTAGATCCATTTTAAAATATTCTAAAATTTGGTATATGACACCTCTAAATAATATTGTTAAGCAACTTTTTTGTTTACCGGATATCCGAATTGGATACCCGCTAATCCACCTTGTTTTGAATCAAAATAGCATTATTTTACAAAACAGATATTTTGTGTATCCGCTCTCAGATATCCGATCCAATTGGAATGTTTTTACCAGATATCCGGCACATAAGGGACAGATATGAATCGGAATTTTCAGGAAAAAATACTGGATATCCGGTACCGGATCGGATCAGATATATCTGTTTGCTCAGCCTTACTCAGTATCATCACACGCTAAGAGAAGATGTTTCGTGGTCGGTCTTGTTAATTTATAAGAGACTAAATATTAATTTGTTCATGCATACCACTATGATCGAGGATTTAAATTTGAATATGTTGGTCAATATATAAGAAGTCTAACACCATTTTACTGTAAAAATAAGTACTAATGATTTAAAATATATAGGTTGTTATATATTACTAGCTTACTAGTTGGTGTAGTTTGATCAGATCCTATCATTTAGTTTTTTTTTTTTTGGATTTTGGTGATTTCAAATAATTTATTTTGAATTTTTTTGGACTTGGTATGTTAAAGGCGATCCGTTCATGAATATCAATTAGCAAAACCAAAAATAGATTTGAAAACATATCAAACTAAGAAGAAAAGTAATACGTAACATATTAAACTAAGAAGAAAAGTACTACGTACCTACCGATGTCAAAAGTTGATCTAATCCGTAAACCCGATTTAAACTGCTCGATAATTCTAGGGTCAAGATTCAAAAATCTGAAACCCGAAACCCGAAATAAACTGAATCCGATAGAACCCGAAACTCGTTGGGTTGAAGCCTGAAACTCGTTGGATTGAAACCCGAAACTTGTTGGGTTGATCGATTTAGTATATTTATAGAATTTATAAAATTTATTTTAAAACTTATAATATATTTTATTATTAAAAGACATAAAAATATAATACAATCAAATATTATTATTTAATTAAAAATTGATTTTAATAATTATAAAAACGATATTTTAGGCTTGCTAGTTAACCCTACCCGAACGAAAACTTGCTGGTAAACCCTACCTGATAGGGATGAGCAAACGGATATATCCGATCCGATCCGGTATACCGGATAATCGATAAAAAAATTCTAAAAATTCCGATCCGTTATGTGCCGGATATCCGGTAAAAAATATCCGATTGGATCGGATATCCAGGAGTAGATATCCAAAATATTTGTTTTGTAAAATATTACTATTTTGATTCAAAATAAGGTGGATTTGTATATGTCCATCAGCGGATATCCGCTAAATTAATCCAAAAAGTTGCTTAACAACATTATTTAGAGGTGTCATATGCCAAATTTTAGAATACTATAAAATGAATCTAGGGTTATAAAAGAAAGGTTAGGGTAGCATTAGATTTCTTAAAAAAAAAAATCTGTTTTAAAAAATATAATTAAACGGGGCCTGAGTAAGTAGCATATTGTTGAAGTTTACTTAGATCAAATTGATGGGCCAATAGGCTATGATTATATATATACTCTTGAAAAACGACCCATTATACTATAATGCGATCTTTTTGTTATTTAAATATTAATTTCCCTATTCAAAAACATATAATATATAAATATATGAATAGTACCGGATATTTCGGATATATCGGTTTACTTTAAACCTCGATCCGTATCCGGAAAAATCAGGCGGATCGGATCGGATACGGATCAATTTCAAACGGATAATTTTGGTTACAGATAAATATGGATCGGATTGATGAGTTTTTCGGATTGGCTAAACGGATCGGCAAATTTTGCTCAACCCTGCTACCTGACCCGTGACCCGTAACAAAACTGAACCTGATTTAAACTAATCCCCAAATTACCGAATCCGAACCCCAACCTGTCTGATCCGACCCAATTAACAGGTCTAGTACTACGTACTCAAGAAAGAAGATTGCGGTTTATCAACAAAACAAGCATGCATGTTGTAGAAAAAATAGATTTTGGGGTATGTGTCAAGTGGATGTAAAAAGCTTATGCCCATTAACATATAAGATTGTTTCTTATGGTGAGCATGTGGGATTAACATGTTATCACTATCTTTTGTTCATTCTCCATTCCTTCTATCTTTCATTATGCATATATAATCTCCAAAATGTGCAATTTGGGGCTTGGGGTGCCCACTTATATGTACCATCTCTTTACTTCTAAAAAACCATTTCTTTTGAGCCCAAACACTCCCATCTCTCTCTAAAACAAAAAAACTAGTGTGAGAAACACAAAAAACCCAAATCAAAGCCATGCCTCCAGAAAAGAGTCCTTGAATGAGTAACAACATATAATTTACAAGAGTTTGTGAAACCACCGTTCTAACTCCATTCAGATCTGGATTTTCTTAACCCTTATGTGGGATGAACAAATTGGTCTTCTTTAACTCAAGGGCTGAGAAAGCCATTCTTGAGTTTGATTTAACTTTCTTTAAGCCGAGAAGGCATACTGTGTGAAATCAAACACCCCTAATTTGTTTTGATTTAGGGTTGTTTCTGTTTTCCCCTGATTCGATTTGGTCTCGGTATTTGTTCGATCTATGCTTGAACGACTCGAACCTCTCATCTGATTTGTTTCTTGACATGTTCTTGTCGGCTCGCGTGCCCAGATCTGATCAAATTTGTAATAAACTCACTTAATTGCTGCCCCTCTTGATTCGCCGTTCGTTGGCTCAAATCCAATCCGGCCATATCCACTGTTCATTGATTCGACCCTCCCGTGAACCACCGCGTGCCATCCCGGTCCACACTTGACCCGTACCGAGTTGACATCGGCCGGCCTCTGCTTCCTTCTCTTTTTTGAAGGCGACGGCTCCGACTTTGTGTTTGACGACCTCGACTGGTTAATCACCCATTAGTTCACCCACCCCTTTTTTTGGTGTTAAAGCAGTAAAAAAAAAGAAAAGAATTAAGAAGATATGGAAAACCAACCATATCCTTCTCCCTTCTTTTCTTTGAGGAAAAAAGAAAAAAAAAAAAGAAAAAAGAAAAACGAAAAGATTTTGAAAAGGTTATCTTTCGAGACTTGTTAATCTTTTCCTTGCTAGGCAAGGCCAACAATAATAATATTAATAAAAAAATTGAATAAATTAGTCCTTGCTTAGCAAGGAAATGAATACAAGAAATAAAACTTGTCCTCCAAGACAAGTTTGTGGATTACTTGGGTGACAAGTATTGGTTTATTTTCTTGCGTGGCAAGGTTTATTTTCTTGTACGGCAAGCTTTTTTCTTACTTACAAGGCAAGTTTTTTACTTGCGGAGTAAGTTTTGTGTTGACTTGCATTGTAAGTAATTCATTTTACTTGCGAGGCAAGTTCGACTTCTTTTCTTGCAGGTTAGCTCGAGGCGTATTTAATGTACTATTTTTCCGAGGAGTTAGAGCTGAGTTTGACATCGGACCGAGTTGTCTTAGGCCAGATCGCTTGGTGCTTTGAGGCTTCTGAAGATCCTTCATCTCGGTGGAGGGAACGTCAGTAGTCCGTTTCGCACGCCCAAGAAGGGTCGATCTGTTGCCTGCGGCACTATCCATATAGTGCTTTACTCACACTGATTTCAAACTCGTCTAGTTCTTATTTTTCGGGATGTTGTACTTTTCATAGCTATTCCTGCTTGTATTTTACTCTCTTAGCCGTTCTCGGCTGCTGTTTTACTACGGCCTCTCGGATTACCAAGCCTGTTTGGTATTCCGAATTCTTACCTTATCAAAAAATAAAATATGTACCATCTCTTTCTTATATAAGATTTAGGAAGATATGCACATGCTACCTACCTTTTAAATGTCCCTAAGCTATACTTCTATTTTATGTATACCATGTGAAACATCCACAAGACCTTATAATTACTCCATGTTCACTATAGATTTTGTTTTTAGACATGAGATTTCGAGTGCTTAGTCGTATACTATATATGAATGTTCTTGGACATGATTGTAATTTCATCAAACAAAAACAACTATAATTAATTTTGTGGAAATTCACAATGCTTCAAGCTAGACCAATATGCATGCATTGACTCAAGGTTAACGACGTTAAAAACATTGATGTAACGTTTGCCATATGTACGTATATTTATGTGCGTATATTTGTCAAATTTCATGCTAAGTGGATGATTGACTTATAAGTCAATTACAGTATATTGTTGTGAGAAGTAAAATTTAATAATTTTTTCACTAAAAAATATTTTTATTTATTATACTATCTTTTACTTTAAATATGGTATTTCTTTTGGTAAGCTTTATCTTATTTGTTATGGTAATTGAATCACTATGGTGGAAGATTCGATCTTAGTCGAAAGATAGAATTTTTGCGTGGATTGAGGAGTAAGATACTGCTTGCTTGGGTGACAAGGCAAATAGCGGCCGAGCCTAAGCGTGGATTTTCGACCCCCTATTCCCAATCTTTCACTATAAATACATGTCTTCGCCATGTACGGTAAGCATACTCATATTCGTTGAGCTTGCAAGCAAGTCTTACCTTTTATCTCGACGTTCAAGCGACAAACTGCTCTTTTGACTTAGGCATCGGAGGTGGATTAGGGAGGCTCGCCCCCTGTGTCCATTGTTTTGCAGGTTCTAGGTTGAAGAGGAGCTTGGAACGGAAGGTGAAGGTTCGAGTCAAGAGGAGCATTCGATTTGTGCATTAAAAACGAATTTATGTGCACTAACCATTGGCGCCATCCGCGGGAAACGAGCAATCGATCCACACAATTATGGTGTTGGAATCGATCCCTGAAGAACAAGAAGTGACTTTTAGTAGTCTTGTGGCAATCGCGCAAAGTGAAATCGAGCGCGATGCCCTTAGCGAGCGAAACTACGGCCGCGAATTTAGGCACGCGGTTTTAGGCACGCTTGAATTAATATATCGAATTGTTGCTGGAATTTCTCCACACAAGATTGTTTTAGGCGTCACCATATTTCCCTCAATCTCTTCCTCTTGTCGAGTTCTCTCTTGAATCTTACGATTCTAATTGCTACTCTCTGATTTCCTTCTTGATTCTAGGCTTAATTGCCTCGCCTATCGATTGTTTGGTTCGTGAGACCCAATACTAGTCCAAGATGAAGATCCTTGCTCGTGAATTCAAGACGGGTTCACATCACAAGGCAAATAGTGGCCAACCCTAATGGTAGATTTTCGACCCCCCTACTCCCATTTTTGCACTATAAATACATGTATTTGCCATGTACGGTAAGCATTCTCATATTCGTTGAGCTCACAAGCAAGTCATAACTTTTATCTCGACGTTCAAGCGACAAACTGCTCTTTTGACTTAGGCATCAGAGGTAGATTAGATGGACCCCGTCCCCCTAGGTTGAAGAGGAGATTAAAACGGAAGGTAAAGGTTTGAGTTAGGAGGAACATTCGATCAGTAGATTAAAATCGAGTTTTTGTGCACTAATAATTGTTTATTTTTTTTGTCTTCTGATGAGCTAAAGATATATTAAAACTTAATATGAAAAACCTTTGTATGGTATAGAACTGACAAAATCGCTCTATCAAATTCTAATACGTGTATGTACTCTCAATTCTCACATTAATAAATTAAATTTTGGCACATAATGCGTACTAGGGGAACAACTTATTGCTAGGCCAAGGTTCCAATAGTTTTTTTTTTGGATAGAACAAGGTTCCAATAGTTGAAATCACCTGTGATGTGTAACATGCACAATAAGGGCATCATTATCAAATGCAACCATGCACCTTATAAATTCATAGATCCCATTAATTTAACAACTTAAAAACCACATTTAAATAATTATTTTTCACTTTATTTTTAAACATAAAATAACTCAAAAATTACATTTAACTTTTAATTAAATCAATCATATATAATATTAGTGTATGTGAGAAGATCAAACAATTATAATTTTTAATTAAATTAGGTTTAAAATTGCTTAAATAATTTGAGGATTAATAGCATTGATTGTGCTCAGTGCTCACCCACAGCTAGTGGAATGCATATTTTTATAACAAATCCCTTGGCGTTAAGCTTTGTGTTGAAACACGTTGTTTTGATGTCTCCCAATTTATAAAATTCATGAAGTTTGAAGGTTTGGTTGGGGGGTGAAGGTATCTAATTAATGAGTTAAATCATGCCATGAGTCGGAGAGGCGGTACTCTTCGTCTTCTCGAGAGAGAGTTTAATTAATAGGAAAATGGCTAAATAGTCATCATATGAAGGATAGTTTGACCCCTGATATCATCAAACAAGAGTAAAGAAATCCCCTCGGGAGGGGCATACAAAAACATGAAACCCGACACAGAAATTAAAAGCTAGAGAAGAGAGGGCATCCACTACTCATTTTGTTGATGTCCATGTTTTTAGCCTTGTTTCAGTATTTTTTCTAGGTTTTTAGGTCTTGTTTAGTTGTGTTAATGTGTGTGTATTGTGTCTTTTGGTTTAGTTTGCATATTTTGTGTAAAGTATGGAAACTACACTAGTTTTTGTGTTTTTGTGTAGTTCTTGAAGCGGATTGAAAGCATTTGAGGACCTTGAAGAAGAGGAGCATGCTAAAGAGGAAGAGGAGAAGACATTGGAAGAAGATCTCAAGAAGTTCAAAGGAAAGAGAAGTGAAGAATAAGAGGAAAATAAGCCAAGACAAGCTCGTTACCGACCCATCCTGGGTCGGTACCGAGGTCTTCAAGAGATAGAATCGAGAGTCAAGCAAGAGAGTCCTACCGACCCTGACGGGGTCGGTAGTACTCTCTTGCTTGATAAAATTTGTAAAAAGGAATTTTGGCTTAAAAGAGATGCACAAGTAGTAGTGAAAGCAAAGAAAAGGAACGAGAAAAAGAAATTGTTGAAGTCGTTACCGAACCTAGTAGGGTTGGTACCGAGTCTCTTCCAGAAAATAAAACATGAAAATTGCTGGAAAAAAAAGAAGAAGTGTGAATAAGTGCAGAAAAGTGATGAAAGAAAAATCCAAGAATTCCTTCATATGCTTCATGAGACTTAGATGGGATTTTGGGTTGCTGAAAAAAAAAAGAGTGTGCGCTTTAATGTTAGTGAGTTTGGTAAGTTATTCTTGAGAGTTTTGGTGAGTACTGTTGTAAAGTTTAGGAGTCTTGATTCCCGAATTTTTAGCACCACATAACCAAAATATTTCCATGCCTTATTAACATTACCAAGCCCCATTACAACCCAGCCGAAAGGAAGCTTCTATGAAGTTTTTCATTGAGCCTAAGTTCTCTTGATAATTCCGCTTGTTTTGACATTTTTGGTAGAGAGATTGATAATATAAGTAACAGTATCTATGCGTTTTTGCATATAGGATTGAGTTGATAGTTGTCATTCAAAGCCTAAACGCATGAGAGTTGAGTGAAACACATTATTCCTTTTGAGGTTGGATTGTGATTGCTTGTGCTTATCAGTTGCTCATATACGTGTAAGGACGTTTAAGTCACTTGTCTAAATTTCACTTGTCCTGAATTTGCTTTTTGATAAGGGCTATTACTTGATATATGTGTTGATGGTTTTGATTTATGGTTGGTGATTGCTTGAGGACAAGCAAGTTTAAGTATGGGGTATTTTGATGTCCATGTTTTTAGCCTTGTTTTAGTATGTTTTTCTAGGTTTTTAGGCCTTGTTTAGTTGTGTTTCTGTGTGCGTTGTGTGTCTTTTGGTTTAGTTTGCATATTTTGTGTAAAGTATGGAAACTACGCTAGTTTTTGTGTAGTTCTTGAAGCAGATTGAAAGCATTTGAGGACCTTGAAGAAGAGGAGCATGCTAAGGAGGAAGAGGAGTAGACATTGGAAGAAGATCTCAAGAAGTTCAAAGGAAAGAGAAGTGAAGAATAAGAGGAAGATAAGACAAGACAAGCTCGTTACCGACCCATCCTAGGTCGGTACCGAGGTCTTCAAGAGATAGAATCGAGAGTCAAGCAAGAGAGTCCTACCGACCCTGACGGGGTCGGTACCGAGGATCCCGTGTCGGTAGGGCTACGCTGACTTTGTGCATTTAATGAAATTATTTCGAGAACTTTTAAGTTTGGAAGTTTTTATCTTTAAGGAAACTTTTTAGATAGATCCTTTAGTATTCAAACCCTTGTTTGGACAAGTTTTAGAGTTCTCTCTCTTTCTTTTATCATTCACTACGGTTTAAGGGATTGGAGACAAGTTTGTTGCTTAGGGCGCAAGGAAGAGAATTATTTAGGGTTTCTTGTGTTCTAAGTTGGCTTTTGAAGACAATTGTGTATTGAATTCAAGTAAGTTTTTAATTCAATTAAAGTCATGTTTTCCTTCCAATCTTTTCTTTGTTTCTTTTCTACCATGAGTGAGTAGTTCTTTTTTGTTCATATGCTTTGATGAAAGTTGAAATAATTTATGTTTATGACTTGATCGAAAGAGAAAGTCGTGAACTTGAAAAGAGATAAAGTTTGAAACGAAAGTTGAGAACTTTAGATCAAGATAAGTAGATAAAGTGAATTGATTTATGAAAGTTGATTGATTTGCTTGTTTGGTCAACGAAAGTTGATTACTTGTGTTTAAAGGCATGATCTTCATGATTCATATCATTTAAATTGCATGACTATGTTGTGTTAAACCCTAAATCCTAGATCTTTCTCTCGCTTGTGAAAAACCCTAAATTCCCAGTAACCTCGTTACCTACCTACATAGCATCGGTACCGAGCCTGTTTGTTTTGTTGATTACTTTGGTTGTCTTCTTAGTTTTCACCTCGTTACCGACCTTGACAAGGTCGGTACCGATCCCTTTCAGTGTTCTTGTTGCGTTGTTTGCTTTGCTTTCATCTTGTTTATTGCTTTTGTTTGCTATTTTTTACGTTTTAGATTAGTAACTAAACATAGACTTCTCTTTCCGTGGACGAACCTGACTCCTCTGTACTTAGCGGGGTCTTGATCTATAAATTTATTTGTTGGTCAAGTAAATCCCTCTCAACAAATTGGCGTTGTTGCCGGGGAAGCGATAGCGATGTGTTTAGTTGGTTTTAAGGTTTGGGAATAGCCCAGCCCTGTTTTTTGTTTTTTAATTTGTTTTCTTTTGTTTGTTTTCTCAGTCTATGCAAGCGGGAATGCATAGGCTTAATTTCGATAATCCTCTATACGATTCTGAGCTTGAACATTCTTTCCATCGTAGAAGAAGAGAGAACCGAACAATGGAAACCGCTGAAGAATTAGCCCAATAGATGGCCAACCTCCGAGCTCAGATGGAGCGGCTCCAAGCTGATAAAGATCGTGAATGGGAACATGCTGCTCAATTACAGGAACAATTGAATTCCATCTCAAGGAATGCCAAACAATATATGCACCCGAAACTGAGGGTGCTGGAATCGACAATCGTACTTCTTGAGATTGAGAAGAATTTTGAAATCAAGTCTCACTTCATATCCTTGATCAAACATGCTCAGTTTGAAGGGAAACCAACCGAGTGCCCAATGGAACATATCAAGAACTTTACTGATTTATGTGACACTATTTCTGCTGACGGTGTTTCACTTGAATATGTTTTGTTGAAGGTCTTCAAGCGGTTTCTTGCAAGAAAGGCCTTGAGCTGGTTAGAGAGCCTACCTCCTAGGTCGATCAGGACTTGGAAAGCTTTGCATGACAAAGTTCTTCCCTCCTGCTAAGACTACGGAGCTTAGGAAGTGCATCACATCTTACCACCAGCTGCCTAATGAGACGTTTTGTAGAGACATGAGAGATATTCAAGGAGTTGCTTCGACAGTGCCCCACCCATGGGCAACCACCTTATGTGCTCCAAGAGATCTTCTTCCAAGGGATCAATACTGCAACGAAACACCGCATCAATCTGCATACCGATTGCGGTTTTATTGAAATGGATCCCGATGAGGCTTGGGCGTTGCTAGACAAACTCACCAACTATGATGCAATGTATGGAACACAACAAGCCCAACAGCCCTAGAGGAAGCTATACAATCCAAACACGGATATAGATTCGGATGTGAAAGCCCAATTCATGCAAGATGAAATCAATAGGCTTAAGAAACAGGTAAGTTTCCTTAAAACCTCTCAACATTGTCAAGAATGTGGCTCTCAATCCCATAGTACTTCTGCTTGCACTAACATTGAGCAGGTAAGAGCCACTGAGACCTATGTTGAAACTAATTACATGAGAGGTCAATATCGAAACCAACCCAATAGTTATACAGGAACAACAACTATCCCGCTTAGGGGAACTACAATCAAGGTCAAGGCCATGCACCTCCACCACAAGAAAGAAGGACCGCACCTTATAGGCCTCTGGGCTATCAAGAGCCTCCATCTTGGGTGCAAGGCATTCATGACGACATCAATGGAGTCCGGGCTGATCTCAACAATTAGATGAAGGTTGTACAAGCACAGTTGGGTGAGTTAGAGACATGGAAGAAGAGCTTAAACTCCCAACTGGGCAACCTTGCTGCACAGATTCCAAGACCTCAAGGACAATTACCGGGTCGTCCCGGGGAAAACCCTAGAGGACAAATTGCAGCCATACACCTAAGGAGTGGAAAGAAGTTGCCAGATCGTGTTGAGACCAAGGACATAGAGCACGGTGGTGAAGACGAAGCCCCAGTTGACATCGTTACCGACCCCTCCCTAGGGTCGTTAACGACCCTTCTCTTAGTAACGAGGTCGGTAACGACCCCCCAGGGTCGATACCGACCCTTTTCTAGCACAGACCAACCCCCTTGTCGATTCGGTAATGCCACAACTCGAGCCCGTGTTGGTTCCGAGTTCGGCAAAGACTCTTCCCTTCCCCTCTAAGAAGTCCAAAGACTCTACAGAAGGGAAGTTTAGGCATTTTGTAAAGGTTCTTCAAGGCTTAAACATTTCTATTCCATTCGCTGAGGCCCTAAGCGAAATGCCGGCTTACACAAAATTCTTGAAAGAAATCTTAAGCAGAAAGAGGTCTATGTCCGAGCTGACTGGTGATGTCCGATCCTTGGAGCTCCCCGAAAAGCTAGGTGACCCAGGTAAGTTCGCTATTACAATTGCTATTGGAGATTATCGTTTCAAAGCTTAATGTGATTTAGGTGCCAGCGCAAGCCTCCTACAGCTCTCTATCTGGTCCAAAGCCAATACGGGACCGTTGAAACCTGTCAACATGAAGCTATACATGACAGATGGATCATGTGTCAAGCCTACAGGGGTGGTTGATGATTTCCCAGTGCAAGTGGGAAAGTTCTTTGTCCCGAATGACTTTATAGTCATGGAGATGCCTGAAGATCATGTAGTGCCTATTATTCTTGGAAGGTCGTTCTTAGCCACAACAGGAGCCATACTCAATGTTAGGAAGGGACTCCTAACTTTTGAGATCGAGGATGAGATATTGGAGTTCCGCTTTAACCCCACCATGAAAGAGATCAACGAAGCTGAGGTCAAAATGCTCTTCACCGACTACATTGAATGTGGGGACCCGATCGAGAGGCTGCTGGCTTTTGACATATTTTTGGGCAGAAGATGGGCGGAGTTTGATCTCGCAGCATCGTTACCGACCCTCCATGGGTCGTTACCGAGGCTTTTGGCAGGAACTGAGGAGCATACGATTTCTACAGTATTGTTACCGGACTCTACAACGTCGTTACTGACCCCCTCTAGGTCGATACCGACCCTTCTGGCAGACGACGAAGAGCTTCTGGCGTGTGATTACCTTGAGGAGGTCTTGAAGACAGAACAAGAAGAACCCATTCTTATCCCGACTGGGCCTACTCCAACGCTCAAGCCACTTCCAAACTCTCTCAGGTATGAATTTCTTGGTCCTAACTCTACCTTCCCTGTCATCATTAATGCTCAATTAAATGCTGAAGAAGTAGAGAAATTGATTTTTGTGCTTAGGACCCATAGAAAAGCCATTGGATATTCCCTTGATGACATAATTGGCATATCCCCCTCCTTGTGCATGCATAGAATTTACATGAAGGATAATCATAAACCCACCATAGAGCATCAACGTAGATTAAATCCTAATATGAAAGATGTGGTCAAAAAGGAAATTTTTAAGATGCAGGGATTATTTTTCATATATCGGACAGTCAATGGGTTAGTCCGGTCCATGTGGTCCCTAAAAAGGGTATGACAGTTATTGAAAATGAAAAGGGTGAGTTGTTCCCCACTAGGACCACAACTAGTTGGAGGATGTGTATTGATTATAGGAAGCCGAATAGTGCTACACGAAAAGATCATTTTCCACTTCCTTTTATCAATCAAGTTCTAGAACGCTTAGCCCAGCATGATTATTTTTGTTATTTAGATGGCTATAACGGTTGTTGGCAAATTCCCATTCATCCTGATGATCAAAAGAAAAACAACCTTTACTTGCCCCTATGGGACTTTTGCATATAGAAGAATGCCATTTGGGCTTTGTAATGCCCTTGCAACTTTCCAAAGATGCATGATGACTATCTTCTCTGACATGATAGAGGGTATAGTAGAGGTTTTTATGGATTATTTCTCTGTTTATGGTTCTTAATTTGATACATGTCTTGTTAATCTTACTCGTGTTCTTAAGAGATGTGAAGAAACCAATCTTGTTTTAAATTGGGAAAAATGCCACTTCATGGTCCAATAAGGGATTGTGTTAGGACATCTCGTCTCAAAGAGAGGGATTGAGGTAGACAAAGCCAAAATTGAGCTTATTGAAAAACTACCCCCCCTTCTTCTATAAAAGACGTTAGGAGTTTCCTAGGACATGTTGGCTTCTACAGACGTTTTATTCATGATTTTTCTAAGATAGCTAAACTATTGACTAACCTACTAATGAAAGATGTAGTGTTTGAGCTGTCTCCAAAATGTCTTGAAGCTTTTCACAGGTTGAGAGAAGCCCTTATCTCCTCTCCCATCGATTATGTCGTTGGCGTAGTGCTAGGAAAACGGAAGGATAAAAAGCTCCATGCCATCTACTATGCTAGTAAGACGCTTAATGAGGCGCAGAGTAAGTATACCTTAACATAAAATGAATTCCTTGTCGTTGTATTTGCTTTTGAAAAATTCCGTTCCTATCTAGTAGGCTCTAGGGTGATTGTTTATATTGACCACGAGGCCGTTAGATACTTAATGGCTAAGAAGGATGTAAAACCTAGGCTACTTCGTTGGATGCTCTTGTTACAGGAATTTGACCATGAAATTAGAGACAAGAGGGAAGTATAAAACTTAGTAGCCGATCACCTATCTAGATTGCTAGTAGAGCACATCACAGAGTCCAGCAACGCTGTGCCAATCAATGACTCTAGGCAGACGAGCACCTCATGTTGAACGAGGGTGCGCAGTGCAATACCGAGAGGCCTACCGACCTTACATGGGTCAGTACCGACCCTTTTCTGAGGCTGGAACACGCTGGAGACACCGTTACCGAAGTGGAAAAGCTCGATAACGAGGCAGGAGAGCTCGTTACCGAGGTGATCATTGAAGAAACAAGGTCGTTAACGACCCCTCTTGGTCCGGTACGACCCCTTCAGGTAAGCTTTCTCAATCCAGTTCAATTCTTTCTAATTCAGATCTTTCCTTATCTCCTTCTTCTACTTCTCTTCATTCTATCAATGCTCTTAGAGGGTCAACGACCCCTTGGTTTGCGGATTTTGCTAACTACATTTTAGGAAGCGTAATTCCCGAGGGCTTGTCCCCACGAAAGAAGAAGAAGTTCCTTCATGACGTCAAGCAATATTATTGGGATGATCCTTACTTGTTCAAGCAAGGAAGTGATCATATTTTTCGACGTTGTGTACCAGAAGAGGAGATAGAAAGTGTGATCCGTCATTGTCACACTCTTCCCACAGGTGGTGATGCAAAAGGGTTCAAGACTACGACGAAGATTCTTCAAAGTGGTCTCTACTGGCCAACGCTTTTCAAAGACGTATAGGAGTTCGTGACGTCTTGTGATGAATGCCAATGCTCTGGGAACATTAGACATGAGAACCCTCTCACTGGGATCTTAGAGTTCGAGCTTTTCGATGTTTAGGGCATTGACTTTATGGGACCTTTTCCTTCATCGGGTCCCTATAAGTACATCCTAGTGGCGATTGACTATGTCTTAAATGGGTTGAAGCCATCGCTACAAGAAACAATGATGCTAAAACTGTGGCCAAATTTATGAAAACTAAAATCTTTCCCATGCTTGGAGTGCCACGAGTTCTCATTAGTGATTGTGGATTGCATTTCATAGAGAGGAGCTTTGAAGCTCTTTTGGCTAAGTATGAGGTATCACATAGGGTAGCAACGCCCTACCATCCCCAAACTAAGCGGCCAAGTGGAGATTTCAACCCGGAAAATCAAGAGCGTTTTGGAGAAGACGGTCTCCTGCTCTAGGAAGGATTGGTCATCCAAGCTTGATGACGCTCTATGGGCATACAAAACGGCGTACAAAATACCCCTACGCACTACTCCTTACAATCTAGTTTATGGCAAGACATGCCATTTGCCAATCGAGTTAGAGCATAAAGCATTATGGGCTCTCAAGGAGCTCAACATGGATCTCGACAAGGTCGGAGAAAAAAGGTTCATGGACTTCCAAGAGCTAGAGGAGTTGAGGCTAAGGGCGTATGAGAACGCCGAAATCTACAAGGAGCGCACCAAGAAGTGGCATGACAAGAAATTGGTGCCAAAAACCTATAAGGTTGGCGATAAGGTACTCCTCTTTAACTCTAGACTCCGCTTATTTCCACGGAAGCTGAGATCAAGATGGAGTGGGCCATTCGTGGTCCATCACATATATCCCCATGGAGCGGTGGATCTAGTAGATAACAATGGAGCCATCTTCAAGGTTAATGGGCATCGGTTGAAGAAATACTTTGAGCCAGCTGACCCAGATGAGGAAATCCGAGCCACTTGGGCTCTAACATCCTCATATTAGCTAAGGTAAGTTCGTCGGGCTAACAACGTTAAAAATAACGCTTACGGGAGGCAACCCACTTTTAGTTTTTATTTCTTAGATCTTTTTGCTAGCTTTCTTTTGACTTGTTTTTAGATTAGGTTTAAGATTTTCGGAATAGAATGCTTTGATAAGTGATACAGGAAAAAAAGGGCAAAAACGAAGACATTCGGTGGAACTGCAGGTGGGTCGTTAACGACCCCCATAGGGTCGGTACCGACCCCTTCAGAAAAGGAAAAAACGAAAAATCACCGTCGTTTTCCAGGTAAGTATTTATACTTTAATTTTTTTTATTTTCACCCTATCTCCTTCACATCTACCTACCCTCAACCGAGCTCCTTGCCTTAACCCACTCTCGCACCAACACCCTCCTCGCACCACTAGAGCCACCACCGACTTGCTGTTGTCATGCCGACCGCCGTTGCTGTTGCACGGAAACACCCCCTGCACACACCAGCAAACCGACGTCCATATAGCCTCGATACCAAACAAATTTCATCCTTGTTCGTTAGCGATCCAAAAACCCTCGTTACCAAACCAAACCTTCTCTATTTTCTACTTATTTCTTCAGATCCGGTATGTTTTCTCAACCATCAATTTTTATTTCGAATTTCTTGAGCATACATGGTGATTTTTGGTTGATTTACATATCTAGATCTAGGTCAAAATTTTGGTGCTTAAAATCTTGCCTCCTTGCCTCAATTTGGTGTTGTAATTGATGAACAATGTTTTTCCATGTCGAGGATTGAACTAGTTTCAATTTATGAGCATGCATTTACTTGTTCTTGTGTTTTCTAGATCTACACCTTGTTTTGGCTATTTTGGCATGTTTGGGATGGTTTTTAATTAAGTATGGGGTTTGTGGTGCTTGGTTTCTCTTGATTGTAGTTGGAAACTTGCTAAGATGATGCAATTATTGGGTGTTTGATGGTTCGAAGTCAAACCTTCGACTAGGACTGAATCTGGGCACGTTGTTGTTGGCTCGTTACCTCGGTACCGACCCCTGTTGTTTACCAGGAAAATCAAACACACATGCCCCTCGTTACCGACCCCCAAGGGCTCGGTAACGACCATGCAGAATGCTTGAACTTTAATTGTTTGCATGACTTGGATTAGGATGCAACTTGGCTCATTCATGCTTGATTAATTCAGTTTTGATTGATTATGCGTGATAGCTTTGCTCTCCTACTTATATGGCATGAAAATGTGAAGTTTTGAGTGATTTTTGGCACTTATTTTCGATTTAAGTATGGGGTCATTTGGTTCCTTTGTTTTGTGTGGAGAATTATCTTGGGAATTTATGAATGTGCAGGTCTAAATGGCAAGCTCAAGCAGGGCTAACAAGCGATCTAAGAAGAGACCACCACCGCAGATTGATGAGGTTGTGCTGAGGGATGATAGAGAGGTTGGACTATACAACATTGTGATCAACAAACCTCACAAGACGAGGTGGTTTTCTAAATCTCATGGGCAACGACTAGGCATATATCGCGAAATCAGGCAAGCATTTGCTCATATCAACGCCACCCACCTTCTTAGTGTCGACGACCCGCATTACCCCATCCTCACTGCTGAATTTATAGCCACTCTCAAGCTCAAAATTGAAAATCCAGATTCAGAAGGAGAAGTTAAGTTCCGACTTGGGAACGAGCCCTACACTCTCACCTTGGAGGAATTCAACTCCCTCCTTAATTTCCCCAACCCTTATCAGGGTTACAAATTCCCTGATAACTTCAAGATTCATGAGACTTGGGGATATATCACGGGTAGGGGTGGCAATTCAGTAAATCGGTCGGATTTCAGTTGAGTTATTCGGATTTCGGATCATTCGGGTTTCGATCAGTATCGGGTATGATCGGTAATCGGGTATCTCGGGTCGGGTCGGATGTGTAAATTGTCGGTTACCTCGGGGTTATCCGGTCAAAATCGGTCAAGCAAATCCGGATTTCGGTTTAGTCGGTTTCGGGTTGAGTTAGTTTTTGCAATTTTCAATTGAATCGGATTTTGGTTGAATCGGATTTCGGTTGAATCAGTTCGGTTAAATCGGTGTTTAGTTAAATCAAATTTTGGTTGAATTAGGTCTTGATTGAATTTCGATTGAAATCAATATTAAGAGTTCAAAATAACATTATTTAAGTGATAAAAGTTATACGAATTTAATGAATGGGTCATGATAATATTAAGAATCGTTGTATTTATAATATACTATTTGAATTTGAATTTGATATTGAGTTTTTAAAGATGAAATTTATCACTTGTAGAATAAATCAATTAATATTTGACCGGAAAAGTCAATCAAATTAATAGATGATCACAATTTACAAATTCATAAGATACAATATTCACAAATCACAAGTAAAGACTATATGCTATTAAACATATGTAAGATTTTATATTCATAAAAATATCTTATGATATTGCAATCAACTAATTACATGTTACAACTAATGATTATATGATGTTATACTCCAATAATTTAAAATGATCTCAGTTTACAAATAATAATTTTATAGTCACATACAAATTCAAGATCATATACATAAATAAATAAAATCTTCACATTTTATTGAAGAAATATATCTTTTGTGATGATAATATTGGAATACTATATGAGACTATGGTAAGTAGTTCTAAAGTCATTAAAATAATTTCAATCATTACTATATAGTATATACTAAAGCGGATGTTAAAATAATATATAAAATGATTCCATATTAAAATATATCATTCATCTTTTTTAAATCAAACTGATTAGTTGAAATTTAATCGAATTATTTCTAAATATTTATATTTATATATATTGAAAAAATATATTAGTTTTATTTTGGGATAATATTATTTTTTAGATAGATATATAGAATTCTTAAAATATCCTTTCTTATATAAAATTTTTAATGATCATTTTTAGAAATGATAGTTTTTTTAGATAAGATATGTATAGTTTTTCTAAAATATTCTTGTTTATATAATCAGTTTGATCAAAATTTAACAAGTACAAATACATAATACAATAATTTTATAAAATTCCGTAAAAGGTGCGAGAACTAACACTATTTCATAACTAAATGATTATACGATCTCTTATATTCATATGATCTTATATATTAATAACATATAAGATCTTATATTCTATCAACCAATAGTTTTGAAAACTCAAAACATAAATATTATAAAATCTCATATTGATTTTGGTATAACTATGATGAATATTTGAGTATAGACATAAATAAATAAAATATTTATTCATTTGATAAATATATATTTTTTTGTGAAGAATAATGATATTGGTGTGTATGACTTGTGAGATTATGATCAATATAGTTCTAAAAGTTATTAAAATGATTTCAATCCAATATCCAAATAATTGTTGATCGCCTCTCACGGTGTGCGAGGGTCTAGAGATACAATTTATAACCCGACCCCGTTGTAGTACGTGGTGGGTGTCGAACACTCGGGAAGTCTACTCGATCGATGTGCCTAGATACTAGGAAGCTAAAAAGGAGAGCATAAAACAAAGGAAAACAAAGAAAACAGTCGGGACCGACACTGAGGTCACGTCGGGCCTGAGGTTGGCGACGAGAGGAAGTCGGGACCGACACTGGGTAAGTCGGGCCCGAGGTAACTGGGGATGTCGAAGTCAAAGATTTTAAAAGTAGATCTTGGGCTTTTGGGTTCCTTCTCTAGTAGATTAAGGCTTATCCACCCCAATTCACGCAATGAGTGATGATCGGACTAGGATCGAGTGCTTTCGCCCTCGTTCCAATCACTTCTACACATCGATCATTGGGGAAATCCCCTTCGAAGCAAGGTCTTGAGATTGACACATGTTCACTTTCGCTACTTTGCCAATCTCAAGCCTTGATTCCCGACTTTCGCAAGGAATTGTAGCTCTATGTAGAGTGGGTTCCTTAGATCAAACACTCAAGGCTATGGAATTGGGGTTTCTAGCCTAAACCTAACTAGGGTTTTCCCCCATAACCCAAGATCAAGGAGATCTACTCTATAAGGCAAACAAAGAAAGCAAACAAATCAAAAGGGAAAGCAATCAACATCATCAATCTCAAGACAAAGCAAAGTTTCATTCAAATCAAAAGCAATCCACAAATTCCAATCAAGGGTTTCCAAATCCACAAGATCAAAACAAAGCAAAGCTAATCTATCAACCAAACCTATCAATCTTCCTCTCCTTGTCCGATTCTCTCTCTTCTCCTTCTCCTCTCCTTCCTCCTTGCTCTCCAAGTATCCTCTTGGCTCCCTTGGACCCCCCCCCTTTTGTGTGTGTGTGAGGGACCCTAAATTAGAAGACAAGAGGGCCTTTTATGGATTAGATGAGGGGCAAAAGTGGAAGTTCACAATTTCGTGCCTTGGAGCCCAAGTAGTTCGGTGACCGACTTGGACCGACACGGAGGACCTCGGGCCCGAGTTACTGTGCATCTCGGTCTAAGGTTGGGGACTTCAAAGTCGGGCCCGAGGTTGGTTGCAACTCGGTCCTGACCTCGTTCCACCTTCTTCTTTGTTGGATTCTCTTGTTCTTCTTCATGGCTTGCTCCTCTCTTTCCTCCAAAACACATAAAATGTGCGTAGTCTCCGAATCTCATAGAAATACGGGAACTAAGCTAAAAAGGAACAAAACGCACAAGAAAAGGGGAAGAAGAAACATATTTACAAAGGAAATCACCTATGAAAACACCACCAAATAGAGAGACATCAAAATACCCCATACTTAAACTTGCTTGTCCTCAAGCAATAACAATGTAAGCAAGACCGAAACATAATCTTCAAGTAAAGCCTCGTATGAAAACACATTTTAAGCACAAATGATCGATTTTCAAGCAAGATTACTTCATCACACATGATTAAGTGTTCCAAGGAATAAAGTCAATGCAACTAAGCCTCACTTTAGGGATATGTGAATGTGTATCACTCATCATGTGTTTGGGTTTAGCAATGAACCCTCAAGCTCAAAAATCATGCAAGTAAGGACTTTACTATTGAAGCTAATATCACCAATTCCTCCACCTAGAGATGCCTAATGCAAAGTACACAAAGAATTTCGAACTTGGCTCAATGGAGGTCCTCAAAGAGGTTCCATTCGGCCGGGTTGTAATGGGGCTTTTGGTATTTTTCAAGGTGGGAATTATTTGGTCTTGTGGTGCTTACAATGGGGATTGAACAACCTAAACTCTCACCAACTTCACCAAATTCCACAATTACTTTCACACTCACCCAAAAGACTTAACATTTTCCTTTCAACCCAAAATTTCACTTAACATTCCACTTCATCTTTGCTCTTATGCTTTTTGTTGGATTTTTCAACACTTTCTACATTTGGACCGACTTTCTTATGACATCGGGCCCGATGTTGCTTGTAACTCGGTCGGACCCTTTTCTTCACTTAAGCTCTTGGCTTTATTCCACCTTACATTTCCAACATTTTCTTTCTTCCTTTTCTTTCTTTTTTCATTTTTGTACAACAAAGATGCACTACCCACATGATTCACAACACCATTCTTTGCCCTTAAACCCAAGAGAATCTCAACTCTTCAAATACAATCCCAACCTCTCTTCTAAAGTCCAATCCCATAAGGGTCAAGTCATATAAGGCTAGGAATAATATTTTTGAGGAGTTTCAAACAAAGGCTTAGGCTAGAACGGGGCTACAAACAAAGGATTATCTTCATGGTAGGATATGGAACATTTATGTGACTAAAAGAACAAAGTTCAAAATCAATGTGACAATGCTAGGAAAAATCTCATGACGGTCTTGGAAAATAGATAAACACCGCAATAGCAAGTTTTACTAAGCATGAATGAGCTAATCACACAAGAAAAATGAGGGATATGCAAATATGAACAAGCATCCCTAAAATGGCCAAAAATCAATCTCACAAGGGTCACTCATACTTAGTTGCATAGGAACTCATCCTAGAACTCACATGTTCAATAAAACAAGCAAGATATCATGATCACATCAAAAGCAACATCTTTTTAGAGGCTAAACCATCCAAAAATATGCAAAGGAATTTACATGCTCACATCATCATTAGCTTTTATTTTGGCAATCTAAGATGGGAATTTCTAGTCCAAAACCTACAAAACAAAAAATCTTTTTGTTGTTTTCAACACAATTTTTCAATTTTTTATTGATTTTTTTTGCAATGTTTTTTTTTCCCATCAAATTACAAACCAAGAAGCAAACATCCCAAACACAAACTAGAAACACAAACTAAATATCCTCAAAATAGTAAACAAACATAAACAAGTGAAATCATGAACACACTTACCCCCACCCCATACTTAAAATTTTGATGTCCCCATCAAACAAGGAAACCAAAACTTAAAAGCAAGAGAGAAGAGTATGAAAAGCTCACAATTCCTTATTCTTCAATGGCATGTATAGGATCAATCGGCGAGGACGAGAGCCCATGAGGCTCTAACTTCTTCGTTTGGACCGTCCTTGTCATAGAACTTCTTCACTCGATGACCATTCACTTTGAAAATATGTCCTTGTTCATCAACCAAGTCTACCGCACCATGAGCATAGATACGGTGGACCACAAATGGTCCGCTCCACCTAGTCCTTAACTTCCCCGGGAAAAGTTTAAGCCTTGAATTGAAAAGGAGAACCTTGTCACCGGTTTGATAGGTCTTTGGAATTAACTTCCTATCATGCCACTTCTTGGTCTTCTCCTTGTATAGCTTGGAGTTCTCATAGGCTTTCAACCTTAATTCCCCCAACTCATGAAGTTCTAGAAACCTTTTCTCACCGGCCAAGTTGATATCCCAATTCATCTCTTTGAGTGCCCATTTCGCCTTGTGCTCAAGCTCTACCGGAAGATGACATGCCTTGCCATAAACTAGATTGAAGGGTGTAGTTCCCAAAGGTGTCTTGAAGGCGGTTCTATAAGCCCAAAGTGCATCATCGAGCTTAGAGGCCCAATCTTTCCTTGATCGAGATACGGTATTCTCCAAGATAGCTTTGATTTGACGGTTGGACACCTCGACTTGCCCGCTTGTTTGAGGATGATAAGGAGTAGCCACTCGATGAGACACCCCATACTTGATCAACACATTTTCGAAGCACCTCTCAATGAAATGAGGTCCACCATCACTTATGAGAACCCTAGGCACACCAAACCTTGCAAAAATGTTGCTTTTCAAAAACTTCATCACCACCTTAGCATCATTGGTTCTTGTTGGTATGGCCTCCACCCATTTTGAGACATAGTCCACGGCTACCAAGATGTACTTGTAAGGCCCCGATGTGGGAAATGGTCCCATGAAGTCGATACCCCATACATCAAATAACTCAACTTCTAGAATGCCAGTTTGAGGAGTCTCATTCCTCCTTGATAGGTTCCCCTCTCTTTGGCACTCCTCACACTTCCTCACATAATCATGCACATCCTTGAACATGGTTGGCCAATAATAACCACATTGAAGAATTTTTGAGGTGGTTTTGGAACTCTTAGCGTGACCTCCCGTAGGCAAGGAGTGGCAATGGTGAATTATGCTCTCAACCTCTTCACTTGACACACACCGTCTATAGATTTGATCACGCCCTTCCTTGTAGAGATATGGATCATCCCAAAAGTATTGTCTAGCATCATGTAAGAATTTCTTCCTAGCTTGATAAGACAAATTTGGTGGGATCACTCCCCCTACGGCAAAATTAGCAAAATCCGCAAACCAAGGGGAAACCCCTCGTCTTACGGCACTAATAGAAAGAAGGCCAGTGGGAGAGAAAGAATCAACCAATTGAGAACGAGAAGGAATGGAAATCGAGCTAGGAAACTTACTTTCTTCCACGAATCGACATTGAAGTGTACCGAGCCCGACATGGTGGGACGCCGGTCCAGCTTCGCAGACACACAGGTCACTCGGGCCCGATGTTGAAGTCCTCGGTCCCGACTCACTCGTACTTGCCTTGCCTTCGGTCCGATGTTCTGAACCTCGGGCCCGACTTACTCGGTTCGTCGATCCACCCTTCCTTTCCTCCTTTCCGCTCATGAGACCTTCATCTGCTCTTGAATCATCTATAGTCAAACCATCCTCCATCTCCAACATGTACTTGATGGGCAAACGGGATAGATGATCCGCTACCACATTTTCCGCACCGGTTTTGTCCTTGATTTCATGGTCAAACTCTTGGAGAAGGAGCATCCACCTTAGAAGCCTCGGCTTTGCATCTTTCTTCTTCATGAGGTATTTGATTGCCGCATGGTCCGTGAAGACTACCACCTTTGATCCTACAAGATATGAACGGAATTCTCAAATGCAAACACTATCGCAAGAAACTCTTTCTCCGTTGTTGTGTAATTGCACTGAGTTTCATCTAAAGTTTTGCTTGCGTAGTAGATGGCATGCAACTTTCCATCCTTCCTTTGCCCAAGGACGGCCCCTACGGCGAAATCACTAGCATCACACATCACCTCGAATGGAAGATTCCAATCGGGTGTCGCCATTATTGGAGCCGAAATCAAGGCATCTCTCAACCTACAAAAAGAACTCATGCAATCCTCGGAAAATTCAAAGGGCACATCCTTCATCAAGAGGTTAGACAATGGTTTTGCAATTTTAGAAAAATCCTTGATGAACCGTCTATAAAATCCCGCATGACCTAAGAAACTCCTAACATCACGAACACAAGAGGGAGGAGGTAGTTTTTCAATTATTTCAACTTTAGCTTTATCTACTTCTATCCCCCTACTAGAAACTAGGTGTGCTAGTACTATGCCCTCCTTCACCATGAAGTGGCATTTTTCCCAATTAAGCACCAAGCTAGTCTCCTCACATCTAGTCAAAACCTTGTCTAAGTTAGCTAAGCAAACATCAAATGAGGAACCGTAGACGGAGAAATCATCCATAAACACTTCTACTATATCCTCAACCATATCGGAGAAGATGGACATCATGCATCTTTGAAATGTTGTCGGCGCATTACACAAACCAAAAGGCATGCGTCTATAGGCAAAAGTCCCATAAGGACATGTGAATGTCGTCTTCTCTTGATCATCGGGATGAATAGGGATTTGCCAAAACCCGCTATACCCGTCCAGGTAGCAAAAATATTCATGTTGTGCTAATCTTTCTAGGACTTGGTCTATGAAAGGAAGAGGAAAATGGTCCTTGTGAGTGCCACTATTAAGCTTACGGTAATCAATACACATACGCCATTTCGTTGTGGTTCTCATAGGTATCATTTCTCCCTTTTCATTTTGCACAACGGTGAGACCTCCTTTCTTAGGAACTACATGCATGGGACTCACATACTTGCTATCGAAAATTGGGAAGATAATTCCCGCATCCAACATCCTAAGTATTTCACTCTTTACCACTTCCTTCATGTTAGGATTTAATCTTCTTTGGGGTTCAATAGTGGGTTTATGGTTATCCTCCATATAAATCCTATGCATGCAAATTGAGGGAGAGATTCCCTTTAGTTCCTCTAGTGAATACCCTAAAGCTCCTCTATGTTTTCTTAGAACCTCTAACAACTTAGACTCCTCCTCATCATTCAAGTTGGCATTTATGATTACGGGTAAAGAAGAGTTGGGACCAAGAAATGCGTACCTCAAATCTTTTGGAAGCTCCTTGAGTTCTTGAGATGGTTGCGGTGGTGCTTGAACTTCTTCTTTCTCGGCCTTGAACACCTCCAAATAAGACATCCTTTCCTCCAATTGTTCATGCTCAATCATATTGAGGGCTAGACCTTGGCGCTCTATCTCAATTTCTCTAGGTGGTGGGGTGGCTTTCAACCTAAGCTCCCTTGGCCTTGACTTCTTAGAAACGGCTTCCCATTGCAATCCAAGAGGAACTTGGATCATCTTAGCTTCCTTATGTACGGTCCCTTTTGAAGTTGGCCTAAAGAAAAACTCAATCTCTCTTCCTCCAATGTCAAGAGACAAGTGGCCCTTTTTTACATCAATGATTGCCCCAACCGTAGCAAGGAAAGGTCTCCCTAGTATAATCGGTTCACCCGGCACTTCTATCATGTCCACCACAACAAAGTCAATTGGGACATAGTGGCCTTCAATGCAAACGGGATAATCCTCGACGATACCAATTGGCTCGATGGACAATCCATCCGCTATCGTTAACCTCATGTTGACCGGAGCAATGAGACCCATGGATGTGGATTTCCATATGGTGTAAGGAATGATGCTCGTGCTTGCTCCAAGATCACACAAGGCTTGGAAGTTTTGGGACCCCACACCAATGGTTATAGCAAAGCGACCGGGATCTCCTAGCTTTTGTGGTAACTCCAAGGTCTTGACTTCATCTTGCATTTCCACTATGGACCTCTTCTTGCTCAAAATCTCCTTTAAAAACTTGGCATAAGATGGCATCTCACTCAATGCATCGGTGAACGGGATAGAGATGTTCAAGCCTTGCAAGAGTTTGAGAAACCTCTTGAACTTGTTCTCAACAACATCTTTCGGCTTCTTCGAGGGATATGGAAGAATTGTTGCACCTTGAATCTTGCTTGGATCAACTTCTTTGGACTTCCCCACTTCTCTTGCAACACTTTCTGAATAGACCGACTTGGGCACCATGTCGGGCCCGATGTTGTGAATCTCGGTCCTGGGCAAAGGAGTTGGATCGAGGTCTGTGTACGTCGGTCCCGAGTTGCTCTTGACCTTGGTCCGTGGTGAAGGAGTCGGTCTTCTTGCTGGGTCGACTTCGGGGAACGTCGGACCCGACTTGCTGGGTAAGTTGGTCCGACTCTCTTCATTCTTCTTAGGCACGTGTGGCTCGGGTAGGTTTCGGCCACTTCTCAATCCAATTGCCCGGACTTCATTTTGATTGTTTTGAGCTCGAGGATTCTCCTCGGGTCGGCCCGGAAGTCTCCCATTCTCTCTCGGGGCTTGAGTCGCAATTTGGGCAAATTGATTGTCGACTTGCCTCCTCCATGCACCAAACTCATTGAATTGGGTCCTCATCTCCTTGAACCCATCTCTCATTTCTTGAGCAAATGTTTGTAACTCATTGAATCCCGGTGGTCTATAGGGTGGTGGTGGCACCCTTGGCTCGTTTTGGTTGAAGTTGTTGTTGTAGCCTTGAGCTTGACCGTTGTTCCACCGGCCATTGCCACCATTGTTGAAATTGCCTCTTCCACCGAAATTTCCTCGGACATAGTTTGCCTCCTCAATTCGCTCGGCCAAGCGTACTTCGTTCTCATTCGGACAAACTTGTGTAGCATGTGCAAAGGATCCACACTCCTCACAAGCTCTAGCATTTTGCTTGTAGTAGTGGACTTGCCTCTTAAGCTTGCTCACTTCACCTTCAAGGAATTGGAGCTTCACATCCCTATCAATGTCTTCTCCCTTTGGATCATATAACTTCCTTGCACCTTCACCTTGAACTTTCACCTCCTTGCTAGCTTGACTCACCCCATACATGGCCTCATAATCGGATAGCTTGTCAAGTAGCTCCCAAGCTTGATCCGGTGTCAAGTCTATGAACCCACAATCGGTGTGGAGATTGAGCTTGTCCTTCGTTACAGGATTGATGCCTTGGAAAAAGATGTCTTGAAGTACATATGGTTGTTGGCCATGAGTAGGACATTGGCGCAACATCTCCTTGAAACGGTCCCATGCTTCGAAGAGGGGCTCATTCGGACCTTGTTGAAAGCTTGCAATCTTCCTTCTTAACTCGGTTGTTTTTGAGGGCGGGAAGAACTTCATCAAGAAAGCGCCTTAGAGTGTCTTCCAAGTTGTGATTGACCTAGGAGCTTGGATCTCGAGCCAATGTGTGGCCTTGCCCCCAAGTGACCATTTGAACGCCTTTAGAAGCACATACTCCAATGTCTCCTCGTCGGTGGAGATCGTCTCACACATATCCACAAATCGTTTAACATGCTCTATGGGACACTCATGTGGACGGCCCTCGAATTGATCACGCTTGATGAGGGAGATGAATTGCGTCTTGATCTCAAAATTCTTGGCAACCTCGGGAAGCACAATAGCCGGCTCGGGTACCCTCAACTCCGGATGCATGTATTGGCGTGCATTCCGGGGTAGAGCGTTGAGTTGAGCCTCGGCTCTCATCCGTTGCTCCCGTTCTCTTCTTGCCACCTCCTCTTGATTGTCCCTCTCAAGTTGCAATCTAGCCATTTCGGCCCTAAGTTGAGCCAACTCCTCATCAACATGGAGAGCTTGATTCTCCATCCTTTTCCTTCTTCGGGCTTCTTTGAGAATACTTTCCGGATCACTCACAAACTCAAGCTCAAGTGTTCCTCGGGAGGAACGAGCTAGCATACACCTATGAAACAAAAACACAAACCAAAACAAATCAAAAACAAACAAAGGGTTTGGGCTATTCCCTCACCCAAATCACTACCAAAACACAAGAAACTCACCAAATTGGCACTCAATGCACTTAGACTTCCCCGGCAACGGCGCCATTCTTTTTGATCGCCTCTCACGGTGTGCGAGGGTCTAGAGATACAATTTATAACCCGACCCCGTTGTAGTACGTGGTGGGTGTCGAACACTCGGGAAGTCTACTCGATCGATGTGCCTAGATACTAGGAAGCTAAAAAGGAGAGCATAAAACAAAGGAAAACAAAGAAAACAGTCGGGACCGACACTGAGGTCACGTCGGGCCCGAGGTTGGCGACGAGAGGAAGTCGGGACCGACACTGGGTAAGTCGGGCCCGAGGTAGCTGGGGATGTCGAAGTCAAAGATTTTAAAAGTAGATCTTGGGCTTTTGGGTTCCTTCTCTAGTAGATTAAGGCTTATCCACCCCAATTCACGCAATGAGTGATGATCGGACTAGGATCGAGTGCTTTCGCCCTCGTTCCAACCACTTCTACACATCGATCATTGGGGAAATCCCCTTCGAAGCAAGGTCTTGAGATTGACACATGTTCACTTTCGCTACTTTGCCAATCTCAAGCCTTGATTCCCGACTTTCGCAAGGAATTGTAGCTCTATGTAGAGTGGGTTCCTTAGATCAAACACTCAAGGCTATGGAATTGGGGTTTCTAGCCTAAACCTAACTAGGGTTTTCCCCCATAACCCAAGATCAAGGAGATCTACTCCATAAGGCAAACAAAGAAAGCAAACAAATCAAAAGGGAAAGCAATCAACATCATCTATCTCAAGACAAAGCAAAGTTTCATTCAAATCAAAAGCAATCCACAAATTCCAATCAATGGTTTCCAAATCCACAAGATCAAAACAAAGCAAAGCTAATCTATCAACCAAACCTATCAATCTTCCTCTCCTTGGCCGATTCTCTCTCTTCTCCTTCTCCTCTCCTTCCTCCTTGCTCTCCAAGTATCCTCTTGGCTCCCTTGGAACCCCCCCCCCTTTTGTGTGTGTGTGAGGGACCCTAAATTAGAAGACAAGAGGGCCTTTTATGGATTAGATGAGGGGCAAAAGTGGAAGTTCACAATTTCGTGCCTTGGAGCCCAAGTAGTTCGGTGACCGACTTGGACCGACACGGAGGACCTCGGGCCCGAGTTACTGTGCATCTCGGTCTGAGGTTGGGGACTTCAAAGTCGGGCCCGAGGTTGGTTGCAACTCGGTCCTGACCTCGTTCCACCTTCTTCTTTGTTGGCTTCTCTTGTTCTTCTTCATGGCTTGCTCCTCTCTTTCCTCCTTTGCTCGGGCTTTGCTCCATGTCTCGACTCTTCTTCAAATCGATCCTTGATTCATGCCGGATTACCTACAAAACACATAAAATGTGCGTAGTCTCCGAATCTCATAGAAATACGGGAACTAAGCTAAAAAGGAACAAAACGCACAAGAAAAGGGGAAGAAGAAACATATTTACAAAGGAAATCACCTATGAAAACACCACCAAATAGAGAGACATCAATTATCTCATATCTTATATTTACATGATCTTATACATTAATCATAAATAAGATCTTATATTGTTTTGGAAACTAAAAACACAAAATAGATAAAATATCATATTGATATTAGTATAACTATCACAATATACATAAATAAATAAGATCTTAATAGACTATTATTAAATAAATATATCTTTTTGTGATGAATGATGATATCTACCTAATACATTATAAAACAGAAACCATGTCTGTTGAAAAAATTGCGCCACGTGACGTTACTAGAATAAAATAATGTCAAGCTTTTAAATAATAACTTGTATTATTCTTTTTATATATCCAATTGTTTATATTATAATAACTTTATCTATTCATATGTTGATACTTTCTATATTAGTTTTATGCATATCATATCTTTTAACAAAACTTGATCTATATGCTAATATTTTTTGTACTAATTTTATACATAATAAATTTTCTTTTCTTTTAAAAAATCTTGCACTCCAAGTATATAATTATTTAACTATATGATGATATTTTGAAATATAATAAACTATCTATAGAATATATGATATATTTTAGTATACATAAGTATATCTACATAAATTTTAATAAATTAATGTTAAAAATTGTTTTAATAAATATTTTAATAAGTTATATTATCATTGCTAGATTTCATACCCTAAACCCTAAACCCTAAACCCTAAACCCTAAACCCTAAACCTTAAACCCTAAACCCTAAAAGATAAGAACTCAAATACATAACCTTAGTAAATATTTTATAAAAAATGATTTTTTATGCATACTAATATCCTTAGAAAAATAAAAAAATAATTCAAAATATTCAATTCAAGTGAAAATAACATTTTTAAAAAAATATGGGGAAATATCTCAACAAATAATGAAAATAATTTTTAAATTTTATATTACTATTAGATTATTGTATAATCTTTAATAAATTACCTCGTGAATATCACGTGAAGTCAACGAGTTGGTATCTAACAATCTATGACTATGATCAATAGTTCTAACTTCTAAGTCATTTAAATGATTATATGATAATGACATGATCATATATATATATATAGTAAATTCAGTTTGAATTATTCCAGGTCTCGGATATAATCAGGTTCGGGTTGTTTCGGGTGTAATCGGGTTTGGATTGTTTCGGTTTTCGGATACAACTGGTTCGGGTACAATCGGGTTCGGGTTGATCGGATTCGGGTATGTATCGGGTTGGTATTTTCGGATATAATCGGTTTCGGGTTGCTTTTTTAAACGGGTTGCTTTCGGGTTCGGGTTAGAATCGATCAGATCGGGTCGGTTTCAGATTTCATGTTGTAATTTTTTTCGGATAGCGGTCGGTTCTCGAATCGGGTTGTTCGGTCGGTTATTTTGGGTCGGATCAGAATTTGCCACCCCTAATCACGGGCCAGCCTCACTACCCTCTGTGCGCACTTCCAGGCAAGGATATTGCCAACCCCCTCTTCTGTATCATCTTGATGATTCTGGGGAGTACAATTTGGGCCAAGAAGGAGCTATCTCGGGCTACAAGGAAGGAAGTGGCCTGTCTCCACACCATGTTGTTTAAGGATCCCGCCCCCATGAACTTGGGGTATGAATGGTTGAAAGGAGTGGTAGAGCACGAGGTAAAGTCGGAGGAGATCTTCATCGGTGGCATGGTCACTCGTATTGCTCGGGCATGTAAGGTTGACTTCTCACTCTGCACAAGGTAGGCAGCTCAGATGATGGACACCACCTATTGGGTGTCATCGGGGATTTTCAAGAGAAATGGTGAAGTAATTGCGACAATGGTCAACGAGCAACAAGTGATGGTGAATGCAGAAAAGTTGGAGCTCTTGTACCATCCTAAATGGTACGAGACGTGGACTTCTATCCCCTTTCCTCTCACTCCAGGACCCAAGGCTGAGCTATCATTAAGGAAGAAGGCGTCACAGATTCAAAGAGACGAAGAGTTACATGAACAAGGCGATGGAGAGCACGTTAACGAGCCCTATGGGTTCGGTAACGAGGGGGTGGCACAAGCTGATGGACACGTTAACGAGCCACAAGAGCTCGGTATTATGTTGTACGAACCCGTTACCGACCCTCATATGGTCGGTACCAACCCGCGTTTTCACCATGCCCAGCACGGTATCGAGGGCCACAAGTTCGGTTATGGGGCTTATGTCGAGCAATACCTGGGCTACCGAGTCCACCACCCCAGCGACACCGGCTCAAGCTCTAGCTCCACTCCTCCTCCATGGGCCGATGATCTTGTTCACCGGATGGATAGGCTCCAGGCAGGCCAACTGAGGATTTATGATCAAATAAACCAATTCCACAAGCACTATGAGCATTAGAGAAGGATTGATGAAGGCGTTGGCACACGAATGAGGCTCACTGGGATCAGACTGATGAAGGCTGGCAGTCTACTGCGGAGTTTATGACTGACATGGAGAGCTGCTTTTCACCTCCACCACCACCTGATTATCATTGATCCCCTCTTTCTTCAAGGATGATTCCAAAGATGTTTTCAAGCTGCTTCAAAGATTACTTTGTGAGTTTGTTTTCTTTTCCCTGTTCTTTCCGTGATAACTGGGGCTGGACATATGTCCAAAATCAGACCGGACTAGACCAGACCGGACCGGACCGGGACCGAAATCCTCCAAATCTTTGGACTGAGGACCGGACCGAGAATTGCGTTCCGGTCTGGGTCCCGGTCCGGTCCGTTCCGGTCCAGTTTTGGACCGGTTTGGACCTGGATATTTTTTTTTAAAAAAAAATCAATATTTTTCAAAGAAAAAATTATGTTTTTAGTAAAAAAAATTACATATTATTTATGAAAAATATAATGTTACGAAGTATATACATAAAAGTGAAACTTAAATAATAAAAAATAAATTTTATAACATAAGAAATATTATTTATATATATAAATTTATAATTTTATTTATATTTTAAAAAAGTCGGTCCGGACCGGACCGGGACCGAAAGTTCTAAAATTCATGGACCGAGGACCGAACCGGTTAACCCTCGGTCCGGTCTCGGTCCGGTCGGTCTGGTCCGGTCCGGTCCAAAATTCCGGTCTGGACCGGAATTTGCACAACCCTAACTATGGGGACATTGTTAGGTTTAAGTATGGGGTAGGGGAGGAAAAGAAAACTCTTGTTATGTTTGTGTGTTTTTCATGTCTTGCTTTGATGTTTTTCTTGTTGGTTCAAGTTGTTTTAGTTGCTTTCTTTCTACAAAAAAAAATGGTGAAAAAAATTAAAAATTGAAAAAAAAAAACAAAAAGATTTGTAGGACGGATGATACCCTTGTCTTAGTAATTCTATGATAGTGATTACTTGCATGATCATGTAATTTCTTTGACATGTTTTTGATAAGTTTAGCCCGAGTCTTTCATGAAAAGGTTTTTATGTGAATATTTAGCTTGTGATGTAATTTAGCACATATGACTTCTAGGTATGAGTTAGTTGCAATGCAACAAAAATTGACCTTGTGAGCTTATTTTAGCCTTGACTTTCTTGTGTGATTTTACTCTCCTATTGCATATTATCTCTTGATATTGATTCGATTATTTATTTCTTGAAGCCTTTATGAGATATTAGTTCATTACTTGTGGAATTAAATGATAGATAACTTATTTTAATTAGCCTTATTATTCCCTATCCACCTTTGCATTATCCTTTCTTTTTGTAGCCAATGTTTTGAGCCTTTAAGCCTATTTTTCAGCTCCACAAAACTATTTCCCTAGCCAATGAAAGCTTGACCCTATCCGAGGATTAGGACTTAGTTTGGTTATGGTTGGTATTCTTGAGTGTGATGTATTGGTTCCAAAAATTTGTAAAAAGGATTTTTGGCTTAAAAGAGATGCACAAGTAGTAGTGAAAGCAAAGAAAAGGAACGAGAGAAAGAAATTGTTGAAGTCGCTGATCGCTCTCGGATGCGAGGTTCAAGAGATACAATTTATAACCCGACCCCGTTGTAGTACGTGGTGGGTGTCGAACACTCGGGAAGTCTACTCGATCGATGTGCCTAGATACTAGGAAGCTAGAAAGGAGAGCATAAAACGAAGGAAAACAAAGAAAACAGTCGGGACCGACACTGAGGTCACGTCGGGCCCGAGGTTGGCGACAAGAGGAAGTCGGGACCGACACTGTGTAAGTCGGGCCCGAGGTATCTGGGGATGTCGAACTCAAAGATTTAAAAGTAGATCTTGGGCTTTTGGGTTCCTTCCCTAGTAGATTAAGGCTTTTCCACCCCAATTCAAGCAATGAGTGATGATCGGACTAGGATCGAGTGCTTTCGCCCTCGTTCCAACCACTTCTACACCTCGATCATTGGGGAAATCCCCTTCGAAGCAAGGTCTTGAGATTGACACATGTTCACTTTCGCTACTTTGCCAATCTCAAGCCTTGATTCCCGGCTTTCGCAAGGAATTGTAGCTCTATGTAGAGTGGGTTCCTTAGATCAAACACTCAAGGCTATGGAATTGGGGTTTCTAGCCTAAACCTAGCTAGGGTTTTCCCCCATAACCCAAGATCAAGGAGATCTACTCCATGTGACAAGCAAAGAAAGCAATCAAATCAAAAGGGAAAGCAATCATCATAATCAATCTCAAAACAAATTGAAGTTTCATTCAAATCCAAAGCAATCCACAAATTCAAATCAAGGGTTTTCAAATCCACAAGAACAAAGCAAATCAAAGCAAATCTACCAACAAAACCTATCAAGACTTCCTCCCTTGGCCGATTCTCTCTCTCTTCCTTCTCCTCTCCTTCCTCCTTGCTCTCCAAGAATCCTCTTGGCTCCCTTGGAACCCCCTTTTTGTGTGTGTGTGTGGGAACCCTTTTTTTTTTTTGAGAGAGAGAGCCCCCTTTTTTTGTGTGAGAGCCCCCCCTTCTTGTGTGAGAGAACCCCCCTTTTTTTTGTGTGTGAGAGCCCTCCCTTCTTGTGTGAGAGAACCCCATTTTTTGCGAGAGAGAGAGCCCCCTTTTTTTGTAGATTAGATGAGGGGCAAAAGTGGAAGTTCACAATTTCGTGCCTTGGAGCCCAAGTAGTCCAGTGATCGACTTGGACCGACACGGAGGACCTCGGGCCCGAGTTACTGTGCAACTCGGTCCGAGGTTGGAGACATCAAAGTCGGGCCCGACGTGGTTGCAACTCGGTCCTGACCTCGTTCCACCTTCTTCTTTGTTGGCTTCTCTTGTTCTTCTTCATGGCTCGCTTCTCTCTTTCCTCCTTTAACTCGGCCTTTGCTCCATGTCTCGACCCTCCTTCAAATCAATCCTTGATTCATGCCAGATTACCTACAAAACACATAAAATGTGCGTAGTCTCCGAATCTCATAGAAATGCGGGAACTAAGCTAAAAAGGAACAAAACGCACAAGAAAAGGGGAAAAAGAAACATATTTACAAAGGAAATCACATATGAAAACACCACCAAATAGAGAGACATCAAAATACCCCATACTTAAACTTGCTTGTCCTCAAGCAATAACAATGTAAGCAAGACCGAAACATAATCTTCAAGTAAAGCCTCGTATGAAAACACATTTTAAGCACAAGTGATCGATATTCAAGCAAGATTAAATCATCACACATGATTAAGTGTTCCAAGGAATAAAGTCAATGCAACTAAGCCTCACTTTAGGGATATGTGAATGTGTATCACTCATCATGTGTTTGGGTTTAGCAATGAACCCTCAAGCTCAAAAATCATGCAAGTAAGGACTTTACTATTGAAGCTAATATCACCAATTCCTCCACCTAGAGATGCCTAATGCAAAGTACACAAAGAATTTCGAACTTGGCTCAATGGAGGTCCTCAAAGAGGTTCCATTCGGTCGGGTTGTAATGGGGCTTTTGGTATTTTTCAAGGTGGGAATTATTTGGTCTTGTGGTGCTTTCAATGGGGATTGAACAACCTGAACTCTCACCAACTTCACCAAAATTCCACAATTACTTTCACACTCACCCAAAAGACTTAACATTTTCCTTTCAACCCAAAATTTCACTTAACATTCCACTTCATCTTTGCTCTTATGCTTTTTGTTGGATTTTCAACACTTTCTACATTTGGACCGAATTTCGTATGACATCGGGCCCGATGTTGCTTGTAACTCGGTCGGACCATTTTCTTCACTTAAGCTCCTTGCTTTATTCCACTTTACATTTCCAACATTTTCTTTCTTTCTTTTTTTTTTTTATACAACAAAGATGCACTACCCACATGATTCATAACACCATTCTTTGCCCTTAAACCCAAGAGAATCTCAACTCTTCAAATACAATCCAAACCTCTCTTCTAAAGTCCAATCCCATAAGGGTCAAGTCATATAAGGCTAGGAATAATATTTTTCAGGAGTTTCAAACAAAGGCTTAGGCTAGAACGGGGCTACAAACAAAGGATTATCTTCATGGTAGGATATGGAACATTTATGTGACTAGAAGAATAAAGTTCAAAATCAATGTGACCATGCTAGGACAATTCTCATTACGGTCTTGGAAAATAGATAAACACCGCAATAGCAAGTTTTACTAAGCATGAATGAGCTAATCACACAAGAAAAATGAGGGATATGCAAATATGAACAAGCATCCCTAAAATGGCCAAAAATCAATCTCACAAGGGTCACTCATACTTAGTTGCATAAGAACTCATCCTAGGACTCACATGTTCAATAAAACAAGCAAGATATCATGATCACATCAAAAGCAACATCATTTAAGAGGCTAAACTATCCAAAAATATGCAAAGGAATTTACATGCTCACATCATCATTAACTTTTATTTTGGCAATCTAAGATGGGAATTTCTAGTCCAAAACCTACAAAACACAAAATCTTTTTGTTGTTTTTTAACACAATTTTTTATTTTATTTTTTTTATGGATTTTTTTGCAAAAATTTCTCTAAAACCAAAAGCTCATCCGTTCAAGACCAAATTAATCATCCATGTCATTCCACAAGCAAACATCCCAAATACAAACTAGAAACACAAACTAAATATCCTCGAAATAATAAACAAACATAAACAAGTGAAATCATGAACACACTTACCCCCACCCCATACTTAAAATTTTGATGTCCCCATCAAACAAGGAAATCAAAACTTAAAAGCAAGAGAGAAGAGTATGAAAAGCTCACAATTTCTTATTCTTCAATGGCATGTATAGGATCAATCGGCGAGGTTGTCACGTCTACGTCATCTTTGGAGCCTTGCTTGCCGCTCCCTCTCGTACACTTGTTCTTGGTAGAAGTCTTGTGGTGGTGGTTGAAGTTGAGGCTCTGGGCGTGTCCATTGGTCCTCACGGGAAGGGAAGTTCCCGCTCATCCACGTGTTGTAGCTATCTTGGACCCGCCACCTTTGGTCTTCCACATGAGAGGATGAAGCTCTTGTCTCCATGGTACCTACACACATCCAACCAAACAAAAGGATCCAAGATAAACTCCATACAACTCAACAAAAGCACTCATCAACACACAACAACATTTCAACACAAAGGGAACCCCATACTTAGTCTCTAGACTCACATGCATCTCAATCCAACATAAATCATCATGGACATCTTCTAACAATAGCTAAGCAAATGATCATTCTACATCATGATTAGGCTATAGCCAACAATTAAACACATGAATCCACATGATATCACAAGAAGAAAGCAAAAACAACTAGGGTCGACTTCCAGCCTATGTCGGGCCCGACTTACTCAACCTCGGTCCGACATGTTGGACCGACTTTCACACCTCGGGCTCGACTTTCCTGGGCACGTCGATCTCGACCTAGTTCATGCTTCGACTTCTAGCCTTAAATCAACCCAAATCACTCTATCATGCACTTAAATTTCAAATTCAACCATCAAACATCCCTAATCGAAGTTCTAAATGGATCTAAGCATGCATAAACAACTTTAAAGCTCAATTTCACAAATCATGCAAATCCACCATTGATGCTCAGGCTCAAGCTCTCAATCAAACATGGCATTACTCAACCTACGCAATGAAAGCACAAAATTTTCAAAGAAATAAGTAGAGATCGAGTAACACATACCGGATTTGAAGAGTATTGAACTTTTGAACAAATAAGCAACTTAGAACTCAAATTTCCTAGATCTCGATCTAGATGGGGGACGAAGGACTATATTGAACTCGAGATTTCTCTTTGGAATTGGGTTAGGGAGGCCTTTTCGTGATTGGATCGAGATGAAGAAAGGAGGATGTGTGGATCGAGTATGGTGAGAGGATGGGGCGGCCGACTTTGAGAGTTATTGAGGGAGAGGGGTTGTATTTTGGGAATGGTGGTTGATAAGAAGATGGTAGGTAGGTGGGGGTGGTATTTAATGGGGGAAAGGGACAAATTAGGTCAAGGGCAAAAATTGGCATTCCAACTAGTCAAATCGGGTTGGACCGACTTCATGGACCGACGTCCCTATGTCGGGCCCGACTTACCTGGGCTCGATGTGGGAGTATTCGGGTCGCCAATTTTACTCCATCCTCATGCAACTTCTTTCCCATATTTCCATTTAAATATTTCACCTCAAATCCTACACAACCTTGAAGGATGCACAACACCATAAATCCACAAAACACTAGATATGAATTGGTTAGAGAAAAGCTAAGCTAAACTAAGAAAATCAAACTAAAATTACAAGAAGAAAGCTACTAGCTCGGGTTGCCTCCCGAGAAGCGCTCGTTTAGAGTCACTAGCTTGACTTCCTAACCTCAACCTTATGGCGGGTGAAACACGGTGAATTGCTCGCCATTGTTATGCCCATTCCCATTGCCTTCATACCCATAAAACCACCAACGATGGTCTATATAGGCATGGCTATCCGGTCTCGGGCCTCTCTCATCATACTCCTCCAACGGATGAGATTTCTTCTCCTTACTTGCTCCATCATGTTCCTCTTTTCCTACACCAAAGTTATCCAAAGAATTCCTAGGAGATTCTACCAATTCATCTTTCAAGTCACTAAGGCAAATGTAGGAGTCTCCTAAGTCATCTTTCAAATCACTTAAACAAATGTAGGAATCAAAAGTTTGGGAAGAATTGTGGTCTTCACCAACATTAAAAGGATATAAGTAAGGATACTCTTCATCTCTTCTTGAGCTAGCATTGATCCTTGACTCATCTTGATCCTTAAGTTGCTCCAACAACTCCCTTACTTGTATTTGTTCATTGAAGCTTTCATCACTCCTTAACACAACGACCTCTCTAGCAACTTCCACTTCTTCACCTTTTCTCTTAGCACTCTCTTCAAGTTTGAGGATAGCCAAGGCGTCCGGCTCATTCAAGGCCTTGTTGAAGTCAAAATCGACCTTTTCTTCACCAATCTCAAAGGAAACCTTGCCGTTTTTGACATCAAACCTTGCCCCCGCCGTAGCTAAGAATGGTCTTCCTAAGATTATTGGGACCAAGGGGTCCTCATGCATGTCTAGGATCACGAAATCATCGGGGACAAAGTACTTTCCAACTCTCACCGGAACGTCATCCAATATTCCCTTAGCCTTGATGATGGAACCGTCGGCCATTGTTAGGGACATATCGGCCGGCTCCATTTCACCCAAATTTGCTCTTCTCCAAATGCTAGCGGGCATCACCGAAACACTTGCCCCAAGGTCACATAAGGCTTGGAAATTTTGAGACCCCACACCAATGGTTATAGCAAAGCGACCGGGATCTCCTAGCTTTTGTGGTAATTCCAAGGTCTTGACTTCATCTTGCATTTCCACTATGGACCTCTTCTTGCTCAAAATCTCCTTTAAAAACTTGGCATAAGATGGCATCTCACTCAATGCATCGGTGAACGGGATAGAGATGTTCAAGCCTTGCAAGAGTTTGAGAAACCTCTTGAACTTGTTCTCAACAACATCTTTCGGCTTCTTCGAGGGATATGGAAGAATTGTTGCACCTTGAATCTTGCTTGGATCAACTTCTTTGGACTTCCCCACTTCTCTTGCAACACTTTCTGAATAGACCGACTTGGGCACCATGTCGGGCCCGATGTTGTGAATCTCGGTCCTGGGCAAAGGAGTTGGATCGAGGTCTGTGTACGTCGGTCCCGAGTTGCTCTTGACCTTGGTCCGTGGTGAAGGAGTCGGTCTTCTTGCTGGGTCGACTTCGGGGAACGTCGGACCCGACTTGCTGGGTAAGTTGGTCCGACTCTCTTCATTCTTCTTAGGCACGTGTGGCTCGGGTAGGTTTCGGCCACTTCTCAATCCAATTGCCCGGACTTCATTTTGATTGTTTTGAGCTCGAGGATTCTCCTCGGGTCGGCCCGGAAGTCTCCCATTCTCTCTCGGGGCTTGAGTCGCAATTTGGGCAAATTGATTGTCGACTTGCCTCCTCCATGCACCAAACTCATTGAATTGGGTCCTCATCTCCTTGAACCCATCTCTCATTTCTTGAGCAAATGTTTGTAACTCATTGAATCCCGGTGGTCTATAGGGTGGTGGTGGCGCCCTTGGCTCGTTTTGGTTGAAGTTGTTGTTGTAGCCTTGAGCTTGACCGTTGTTCCACCGGCCATTTCCACCATTATTGAAATTGCCCCTTCCACCGAAATTTCCTCGAACATAGTTTGCCTCCTCAATTCGCTCGGCCAAGCGCACTTGGCTCTCATTTTTACAAACTTGTGTAGCATGTGCAAAGGATCCACACTCCTCACAAGCTCTAGCATTTTGCTTGTAGTAGTGGACTTGCCTCTTAAGCTTGCTCACTTCACCTTCAAGGAATTGGAGCTTCACATCCCTATCAATGTCTTCTCCCTTTGGATCATATAACTTCCTTGCACCTTCACCTTGAACTTTCACCTCCTTGCTAGCCTGACTCACCCCATACATGGCCTCATAATCGGCTAGCTTGTCAAGTAGCTCCCAAGCTTGATCCGGTGTCAAGTCTATGAACCCACAATCGGTGTGGAGATTGAGCTTGTCCTTCGTTACCGGATTGATGCCTTGGAAAAAGATGTCTTGAAGCACATATGGTTGTTGGCCATGAGTAGGACATTGGCGCAACATCTCCTTGAAACGGTCCCATGCTTCGAAGAGGGGCTCATTCGGACCTTGTTGAAAGCTTGCAATCTTCCTTCTTAACTCGGTTGTCTTTGAGGGCGGGAAGAACTTCATCAAGAAAGCATCATAGAGTGTCTTCCAAGTGGTGATTGACCTAGGAGCTTGGCTCTCGAGCCAATGTGCGGCCTTGCCCCCAAGTGACCATTTGAACGCCTTTAGAAGCACATACTCCAACGTCTCCTCGTCGATAGAGATCGTCTCACACATGTCCACAAATCGTTTAACATGCTCTATGGGACACTCATGTGGATGGCCCTCGAATTGATCACGCTTGATGAGGGAGATGAATTGCGTCTTGATCTCAAAATTCTTGGCAACCTCGGGAAGCACAATAGCCGGCTCGGGTACCCTCAACTCCGGATGCATGTATTGGCGTGCATTCCGGGGTAGAGCGTTGAGTTGAGCCTCGGCTCTCATCCGTTTCTCCCGTTCTCTTCTTGCCACCGCCTCTTGATTGTCCTTCTCGAGTTGCAATCTAGCCATTTCGGCCCGAAGTTGAGCCAACTCCTCATCAACATGGAGAGCTTGATTCTCCATCCTTCTCCTTCTTCGGGCTTCCTTGAGAATACTTTCCGGATCACTTACAAACTCAAGCTCAAGTGTTCCTCGGTAGGAACGAGCTAGCATACACCAAATTGGCACTCAATGCACTTAGACTTCCCCGGCAACGGCGCCAATCTTTTTTGATCGCTCTCGGATGCGAGGGTCAAGAGATACGATTTATAACCCGACCCCGTTGTAGTACGTGGTGGGTGTCGAACACTCAGGAAGTCTACTCGATCGATGTGCCTAGATACTAGGAAGCTAGAAAGGAGAGCATCAAACGAAGGAAAACAAAGAAAACAGTCGGGACCGACACTGAGGTCACGTCGGGCCCGAGGTTGGCGACAAGAGGAAGTCGGGACCGACACTGTGTAAGTCGGGCCCGAGGTATCTGGGGATGTCGAACTCAAAGATTTAAAAGTAGATCTTGGGCTTTTGGGTTCCTTCCCTAGTAGATTAAGGCTTTTCCACCCCAATTCAAGCAATGAGTGATGATCGGACTAGGATCGAGTGCTTTCGCCCTCGTTCCAACCACTTCTACACCTCGATCATTGGGGAAATCCCCTTCGAAGCAAGGTCTTGAGATTGACACATGTTCACTTTCGCTACTTTGCCAATCTCAAGCCTTGATTCCCGGCTTTCGCAAGGAATTGTAGCTCTATGTAGAGTGGGTTCCTTAGATCAAACACTCAAGGCTATGGAATTGGGGTTTCTAGCCTAAACCTAGCTAGGGTTTTCCCCCATAACCCAAGATCAAGGAGATCTACTCCATGTGACAAGCAAAGAAAGCAATCAAATCAAAAGGGAAAGCAATCATCATAATCAATCTCAAAACAAATTGAAGTTTCATTCAAATCCAAAGCAATCCACAAATTCAAATCAAGGGTTTTCAAATCCACAAGAACAAAGCAAATCAAAGCAAATCTACCAACAAAACCTATCAAGACTTCCTCCCTTGGCCGATTCTCTCTCTCTTCCTTCTCCTCTCCTTCCTCCTTGCTCTCCAAGAATCCTCTTGGCTCCCTTGGAACCCCCTTTTTGTGTGTGTGTGTGGGAACCCTTTTTTTTTTGAGAGAGAGAGAGCCCCCTTTTTTTGTGTGAGAGCCCCCCCTTCTTGTGTGAGAGAACCCCCCTTTTTTTTGTGTGTGAGAGCCCTCCCTTCTTGTGTGAGAGAACCCCCTTTTTTGCGAGAGAGAGAGCCCCCTTTTTTTGTAGATTAGATGAGGGGCAAAAGTGGAAGTTCACAATTTCGTGCCTTGGAGCCCAAGTAGTCCAGTGACCGACTTGGACCGACACGGAGGACCTCGGGCCCGAGTTACTGTGCAACTCGGTCCGAGGTTGGAGAGTTCAAAGTCGGGCCCGACGTGGTTGCAACTCGGTCCTGACCTCGTTCCACCTTCTTCTTTGTTGGCTTCTCTTGTTCTTCTTCATGGCTTGCTTCTCTCTTTCCTCCTTTAACTCGGCCTTTGCTCCATGTCTCGACCCTCCTTCAAATCAATCCTTGATTCATGCCAGATTACCTACAAAACACATAAAATGTGCGTAGCCTCCGAATCTCATAGAAATACGGGAACTAAGCTAAAAAGGAACAAAACGCACAAGAAAAGGGAAAAAAGAAACATATTTACAAAGGAAATCACATATGAAAACACCACCAAATAGAGAGACATCAGTCGCTACCGACCCTAGTAGGGTCGATACCGAGTCTCTTCAAGAAAAGAAAACATGAAAATTGCTGGAAAAAGAAGAAGAAGTGTGAATAAGTGCAGAAAAGTGATGAAAGAAAAGGCCAAGAATTCTTTCATATGCTTCATGAGACTTAGATGGGATTTTGGGTTGATGAAAAAAAAAGAGTGTGTGCTTTAATGTTAGTGAGTTTGGTAAGTTATTCTTGAGAGTTTTGGTGAGTCATGTTGTAAAGTTTAGGTGTCTTGATTCCCGAATTTTTTGCACCACATAACCAAAATATTTCCATGCCTTATTAACATTACCAAGCCCCATTACAACCCGGCCGAATGGAAGCTTCTATGAAGTTTTTCATTGAGCCCAAGTTCTCTTGATAATTCAGCTTGTTTTGACATCTTTGGTAGAGAGATTGATAATATAAGTAACAATATCTATGCGTTTTTGCATATATGATTGAGTTGAGAGTTGTCATTCAAAGCCTAAACACATGAGAGTTGAGTGAAACACATTAGTCCTTCTGAGTTTGGATTGTGATTGCTTGTGCTTATCAGTTGCTCATATACGTGTAAGGACGTTTAAGTCACTTGTCTAAATTTCACTTGTGTTGAATTTGCTTTTTGATAAGGGCTATTACTTGATAGATGTGTTGATGGTTTTGATTTATGTTTGGTGATTGCTTGAGGACAAGTAAGTTTAAGTATGGGGTATTTGATATCCATGTTTTTAGCCTTGTTTTAGTATGTTTTTCTAGGTTTTTAGGCCTTGTTTAGTTGTGTTTCCGTGTGCGTTGTGTGTCTTTTGGTTGAGTTTGCATATTTTGTGTAAAGTATGAAAACTACGCTAGTTTTTGTGTTTTTGTGTAGTTCTTGAAGCGGATTCAAAGCATTTGAGGACCTTGAAGAAGAGGAGCATGCTAAGGAGGAAGAGGAGAAGACATTAGAAGATGATCTCAAGAAGTTCAAAGGAAAGAGAAGTGAAGAATAAGAGGAAGATAAGCCAAGACAAGCTCGTTACCGACCCATTCTTGGTCGGTACCGAGGTCTTCAATAGATAGAATCGAGAGTCAAGCAAGAGAGCTCTCTTGCTTGATAAAATTTGTAAAAAGGAATTTTGGCTTAAAAGAGATGCACAAGTAGTAGTGAAAGCAAAGAAAAGGAACGAGAAAAAGAAATTGTTGAAGGAAACGCCGACTTTGTCCATTTAAAGAAATTATTCCAAGATCTTTTAAGTTTGGAAGATAAAATTTTTTAGATAGATCCTTTAGTATTTAAAACCTTGTTTGGACAAGTTCGTTGCTAAGGGCGTGTTGGATCGTGACGCGTTAGTAACAAGTCAGGGAACTAGTAATGTTCCCTGGGCAGCGGAAATAAACAATAAGAACACAGAATTTAGAGAGGACAACTTTCTGTCCGACCAACAAGTCGTAGAAAGAAAAACCTCTACCTCTGAGACCCCTTCTCAAAGGATTTTCAATAGAATACCTTTATTAAGTTTCAACGATTACAAGGCAAGTCAAGTTCCTTGATAACTAAGGCACCAACCAAAGTTCAACCAACTAGACTTCTACAACCCTAAGCGTAAACCTAAGACAAAGTAATCTACTGACTTGCTTGTGGATTCTTCACCAGAAAAAGCCACACACTCATACTCTTGAAAAACTCATTCTCCAAGTTCGTCGTCTACAACCACACTCTTTCCCTAGCTAAACCTAGCTATTTATAAGATAAGTTAAGTCTGATCTCACACGTAATTCTTGCCTAATTACGCATATATTCCACTTAACAAATCGCACACAATAAGGAAAAGTATTTTTTGTGATTTCAGATTCTCAACCATGTCGATTCTTGCCAAAACCGAATGATCTCGGATTTCCTTAGATAAGATCGTGTGAAGATTGATCTTATCCTTCCTTTGATCTCCTTGAACAACCGCCTACAGCTGTCATATCTTCGTAGAAGATTGCTCGTAGAAGATTTGGTAACTTGCCATTAATAGAAAGTCGCGTTTCGTCTGAGACGCGCTTCCTAAATCTGTCACTCGTTCCCTTCATCGTTCCTCACAATGTTTCGTCACTCGTGACTATGTACCTGTTTTCCTGAAACACTTACATGTAGAAGCAAGTTATACCAACTAAGTTTGTTATCATCAAAACTAAGAGAAACCATGGAACAACCATTGTTCCAACAATTTCCCCCTTTTTGATGATGACAAACCTATCGGAAAAATGCATGTCTTAGAAACCAGTAGAAATATAGATCAGAAAAAAAAATCCTCTATGGTTCCCCCTTAACAGATGCAATGTTGTTCCTACTCATCAGAGTTAACAACATATTCCCCCTTAGCCAAAGTTTCCTCTGTATTTACTGGATAGAACGCGTCTCTGCATTTTTCCTAACTTCCCCTTTTGACATCATCAAAAGGTCAACAATCATCAAGAAAAAACATAGAGCAAATGAACAAATTCAATTGAAACTTAAACCATTCATAAGCAAACGATAGTTATTATTTTAGATAATTGTCGCAGATATCACAGCCAGAGAAAACAAAGAAAACATAAAAAGTCTTAACATCCAAGAAACAAAAAAAAAACTTTAAAATGGGGATAGATAGGGTAAGGAACTAGAGAGGGTCCACATCATGGTTCGGAGGAGGTGGAATCAGCAGCAGCAGTGTCAGTGTCACTCTTAGCCAGGTAACCAATGATGGTACTCAACTGAGTAGAAATCTTTTGAAGCTTAGACAACATCTTGGCATTAACACCTTCACTCATCGAAGAGCTCCCAACATTCATCTGGGCAGTTTTCTTTGCAGCTGTTCCCTTTGAATCACCCTAGAAATTCATCCTCGAGATATTGCACATATCCAGTGGTAATCCAAAGAACTCCTCATTCGAAGGCTTGTAAGCCTTTCTCTCTTTCAGAATGGCCTTCACAAATTGAGGATAAGGCGGGCCATGTTTCTTTCCAGTGCACTTAGCCATTTGCCTCATCACTATCTCCGGAAGACTGATTCGTTCCCTTCGTAGAAACTTGTCCAGCAGAATCATGTCATTGATAGTGAGTGTGGTTCTTTTCTCCAACCTAGGAACAACAACCTTGATCAGAAACTGATGCGCAATCCTTGCAGTGTAGCTCAAATCATTTGTTGAATAAGGACCAACATCAGACACCTTTCCCATGACGCGCTTAATCAGTTGAGCCTTGTTCCTTGGCCAGTTACTCGATGTATGCAACTCACCATAACCTTCACCAGGAACCTTCAAAATTTTGGCAACAGACCCCAGAGAAAAAGAGATTTCCTTTCCACAGACAGTAGCGAACCCAATTGGACCAGTCACAAGATCAGCCAATTGACAGGAAGCAAAGAACTGAGCAAGAAGAGACACATCTACCTTGACACCAGAAGCACAAATCTTGTCCCATCCTTGAAACTTGAGAAGTTCCCAGAACTCCTCCAAGTCATGCCCTTTCAGAAACTCTTCATCGATCACCAAAGGAGCGCCGACCCTTTTTGAAACCTTCTTGGAACTAGCCTCAAGTTCCATTGGGAGTTTCCCTTTTGCTTTGGCAGACTTCAGGTCAGTCTCCACTTCTTCTTCCAACTCCTCCTCCTCTTCATCACCATCACCACCAGATTCCTTCTTTTCTTCTTCCTCGACCTCTTCAGACTTAGACCCAACCTCCTCCTCTTCTTCTTCAGGATCTTCTTCTTCAGAGGACTCCTGAGCCACCGGTTTCTTGGAGACGGTGGAGCGAAGGTTGTACTTAGTTCTTGAGGGAGCGACTTTTGCCTTTTTGGAGGCAGGAGAGGGAGTCTTTTTCGTATCCGAGATATGAAAGATCTCAGATGGAATTATGGGGGCTCTCTCCTGGCCAGAGTTTTGCCTCGGCTTGTCAGTTTAACCCACCCAGGCCGCAAGTGACATGGCAAAGTCTGCACCTTTGCTTGATCATCGGTGGTTTCCTTCGGAGTCGAGTTCACCTCTTCCTTCTCAGACTCTTCTTTGCCCTCTTTTCCTTCCCTTATTTCAGCAGGTTTTTCAGAGGGGTTTTCGGAGGGGACCATTGAGTGATCCTTCTCGGATTCCTCAATCAGAGTCTCCTTCTCTGATGAGACCTTGGCAGTGGCTGCTATTCCAATGTCGGCAACAACATCAAATTGGGTTTCGAGTTTTGAGATGGAAGAGGGAGAAGAAAGCTTGGCCTTTTTGAGAGATTCGAGTTGGGCTTGAAGGGCTGCGATCTGAGAGGCATCGAGACCGTCAAAGTTGAGGACATGGGTGCTTGAAGAGGAAGCCATTGAAGCAGTAGAGAGGAAAGATTGAAGCTTGAAGAAGATTAGGGTTTCGAAAGGTAAAACAGAGATGCGGTAAGAAAAAAAATTATGACCGAGAGAAGGGATTATAAAGCACACCTCTTTCCTTGTTGATAAAGATCACAATATTTCTAAGATATTCTATCCAAATCTTAACGGCTAAGAATTTCCATAATGATGAATTTTCACCGCCATTAATTCTAGACTGCGCCAAACGTCCTATCGTTCCCTGCAAAAACATTGTGCAACGGCTAGATTTTTCAAACGAGCAGTCACAACGGCTAGAACTCAACTGCGTTCCCTGTATTGATTGACATCTGTTCCTTTGCAAAAAAAAATCTTCAATTGTAATCAAAGACATTCCTTTAATGTGACATTCTTCTCAACCACTAGTTCCATACCTCGTTACCATGAGTGGATAAAAAGGCTATGTTTGAACAGATAAGGGACAAGAGACGTTCCATTCAAACTTTTTGTGGGCTTGAATTTTTTTTTGACATCCAAACAATTATTCCCCGTTCAAAGGTAATCAAGAGGGGTTCATAGGGAACGTTTGTTTGGACCAGGCCGAGGGACAGCTTATAACCAACCATCATTTCGGCTTGAAGTGAGGGATAGAATAGATCAAGTTGGTTATTTTGGGCTAAAAGAAAATCTTGAATGTAAGCAAATTAGTTTCAGTTTCGTTTAGCATGCAACACTTTAACAATTTCTAATATATACAACATCTATGCATAGAGGAAAGATATAAGCCATTAGAAAACTTGTCAAATGATACGTAGTTACCTGAGAAGTTACCTCTTTAGTCAGGCACTGAGGGAATAGAGGACCGGGACTTGTTTACTCCAAGGAAATCATTCCTAGTAACATCCTCAGATGCTCATAGGGTTTTCTGTCCAAAGCCTTGGTGAAAATATCTGCCACTTGATTTTCAGTCCTACAATGATCCATCTTGATAAAACCTTTTTCAACATTGTCTCTTAAGAAATGATGTTGAATATCTATATGTTTGGTTCTAGAATGATGCACAAGATTCTTGGAGATATTGATTGCACTTGTATTATCACATAAGATAGGGATAGTTGCAAGAGACATACCAAAATCCACCAGTTGTTGTTTTAACCACAATACCTGGGAACAACAAGCGGCTGCTGCGACATACTCCGCTTCAGCCGTTGAAAGAGCAACCGATTTTTGCTTCTTCGATCCCCAAGACACCAAGCAAGGTCCAAGGAATTGGGCCATACCTGATGTGCTCTTGGATACCATAGACATAACCCATCGTTCCCTTTCAAGTAGCGCAAAATTCTTTTCACTTCTTTCAGATGTGTTTCTTTAGGATTAGCCTGGAATCTAGCACAAAGACACACATTGAACATAATATCTGGCCGACTGGCCTTTAGGTACAATAGGGAACCAATCATTCCACGGTACATCGTTTGATCAACATTAACACCATTAAGATCAACATCAAGACGAGTATTAGGAGAAATAGGAGTATCAAAACCTTTCGTAGAATCCATACCATACTTCTTCAATAGTTCCTTGATGTACTTTTGTTGATGTACCTTTGTCCCTCGTCACTTTGTACCACTTGTAGACCAAGAAAGAAAGTAAGTTCACCGATCATGCTCATCTCAAACTCACTGCTCATTAGATTCTTGAAGCTTTCTACAAGTTTGGGGTTAGTAGAACCAAATATAATATCATCGACATAAACCTGAACTACTAGAACCTCACCGTCTTGTTCCCTTAGGAACAACGTCTTTTCGATCACACCACATCTATATCCATTGGCTAATAGAAACTGAGCAAATCTATCATACCAAGCACGAGGAGCTTATTTAAGACCATAGAGGGCCTTATCCAGTATGTAGACATGATCAGGGTGATCAACATCTTCAAATCCTGGAGGTTGCAACACATAAACCTACTCTTGTAGGTACCCATTCAGCAATGATGTCTTCACGTCCATTTGATATAATTTGAATCCCTTGTGAGCAGCATAGGCGATTAGAAGACGGATGGCTTCTATTCTTGCAACATGAGCGTACGTCTCATTGTAGTCAATCCCTTCTTGTTTATTGTACCCTTTTGCTACAAGCCTCGCCTTGCTCCTTGTGACAACTCCGGTGTCATCAAGTTTGTTCCTGAATACCCATTTTGTTCCTATAGCCATTTTGTGCTTTGGCTTGGGAACTAATCTCCATACTTTGTTCCTCTCAAACTGGTGTAGTTCCTCTTGCATAGCAACTATCCAATCAGGATCTTTTAATGTTTCCTTCACATTCTTGGGCTCGACAATAGAGATAAACGCATTGAAAGCACAAAAATTCTTAATAGAGGAACGAGTAAGCACACCTTTATTGTATGGAGTGATGATGTTGTCAACAGGATGATCCCTCTTTTGATGATAGTTTCTGACTTCAATCTGAGTGGGATCTATGTTTGACTCCTCTTGTTCATGTTGGCTTGTCGTTCCATGGGATGTTCCTTCTTCGATAAGATCTTCATTTTGTGGAGAATCATCTTCAGGAATCAAAGTACCTTCTATGTCATCTCCATCCAGATTAGGACTGGGTGGGGTGACTTCTTCAGCTGGGGCTTGTGTACTTGAATCTGGATCGACTTCATCATCAGAATCTGTATTTAGAACCTTCAGTACTTCCTCGTTACTTTACAGGTTCCCTCCATTTTTGGACTCGTCAAAGACAACATGAATGCTTTCTTCAAACTTCTTAGTCCTTTTATTGAACACCTTGTAGGCCTTGATGTTGGATGCGTACCCCAAAAAGATGCCTTCGTCACTCCTTGGATCAAACTTGCCTAGCTCGTCCTTTCCGTTGTTGTGAACAAAGCACCCGCATCCAAAGACTTTCAAGTGAGAAATATTTGGCTTTCTTCCCTTGATTAGTTCATATGGAGTTTTAGAGAAGTTGGAACGTATGGTGAATCGATTAATGATGTAGCAAGCGGTACCGATTGCCTCTGCCCAAAAGGACCGAGGCAAGTTACTTGCCAACATCATAGTACGAGCCATGTTTTGCAGTGTTCCATTCTTTCTCTCTGCTATGTTGTTTTGTTGAGGAGTCCTCGGCGCAGAAAAGTTCTGAGAAACTCCATGTTCATCACAGTAGCTATGGAACATGGAATTCTTGAACTCTGTTCCGTTGTCCGACCTGATAGCCTTCAATTTTTGTCATGTTGATGCTTCTACCTTCTTGATCCAGCTTTTGAATGCCATGAACGTCTCATCTTTGGAACCTAGAAAGAGAGTCCATGTATATCTAGTAAAATCATCAACAATAACAAAAATGTACCTGCTACCACCATGACTTCTCACCCACATTGGACCACACAAATCCATGTGTACCATTTCAAGAGGATGAGAGGTGCTTATTGACAACTTTGGCTGAAAAGATGACTTGCTTTGTTTCCCTTTCACACACTCTTCGCACAAGCTTTCTTTTTCTGTAAGAACTTTGGGAAGCCCTATCACCAGATTTGTGAGTAGAGTTTGTGAATTCCTCGATGATTTGCGTGACCAAACCTCCTATGCCAGAGATCGGTCTTATTAGCTACTGTAACAAAGCATAGTTCTTCTTGTGGTTGGAAACTTGAGTCGACAAAATACTCATTGTTGCACCTCTTTCCCTCCAGGACCACAAGATTTGAATTCATGTTCTTGATCGTACAACCATCTGAGGTAAAGGATACGTCGTTGTTCCCTTGGTCAAAAAGCTGAGCAATACTCAGCAGATTGTAGCCAAGACCTTTCACCAAGCTCACGTCTTTAACGATGGTCTTATCATTCAGCTTGACTTCACCAGTTCCAATGATTTCTCCTTGATTGTTGTTGCCAAAGGAAATGTTTCCTCCAACATTGATCTGAAGTGAGGACGGAATACTCTCGTTCCCTATCATGTGACATGAACACCCGCTGCCAAGGATCTAGCGGATGTTCCCCCTCACTTCAACCTGCAAGAAAGAAATCACGTTTTAACGACCCAGGCCTGCTTAGCCTTCTCGGATCGGTTAGCATAGCTAACAGAATAATAGATTTGAGATTGAACTAAAGTAGCTTTCTGTGGACTCTTGGAACTAGAAGCAATATTTGAGGGATCAACATGGTTTTTCCCTTTATCAGTTTTAGAGTTTTGCTTCTTTTGTGGTTGTGGAGTCGGTTTCTTTTTGTTCTGATGAGATTTGTCATACCCTAGAGTTTTCTTACCAGACCATTGTTTCTTGTTGTTCTCTGTATTCTGGTTTTGAACCCTTTTATTAGACATCTCTAATCTAACCTTACAGTCTTTTTGAACATGACCTCCCTCACCACAGTGATAGCACACCCTATAATATTCGCCGAGATAGCGCTTAGGATGTGGTTTCTGGAGGGTACGTTCCTTGACACGTTCCTTGGAAGGAACTTTATGCTGGTTTCCTTGAGACTATTTTAGATATATCTTATGAGTCGTTTTTCCATAATACCACTTAGAGTTATCACTTAAATTACTCTTAAGAATCTTAACCCTACCTTCTAGATGAGTAACTTTATCTCTAGCGGATTGAAGTTTCCTAGCTTTTCTTTCCATCTTCTCTTCAAAGCTTAAGGCCATCAAGAGGATATTCAGATTTATCTTTACCATAACCAATACCACACCTAGCCGGATTAAACACAATCTGAGTCCGTTTGTAAAGCTCATTTTCTAATTCCTCTCCTTTGAGTTTATAGATGAGCAAATCCGTCCTAAGCTCGTTATTGGTTTCAGTGAGAGTTTTAATATCTTTCTTTAGATCTTCACACTCTGAACAAGGAACAACACTAGTAATAGTAGTTTCTGATAATTTTTCTTCAAGATTAAGACATTTCTCATCAGAAACTTCTATTTCGTCTTGCATTTTCAAGTTATGTTCAAAAAGCTTTTTAACAAGGATGACAAGATCAGATTGTTTAGCATTCTCTAAACTAGCAAGGAATTGTTCAGGAGTTACCTCAGGGTCAGCATCTTCGGTTTTCAGAGTCATGGCACAGACCTTTGGTTCAGATTCATCATCCGAGTCAAGATCCCATGCAGCAATGTAGGCCTTCTTCTTCTCGTTCCCAGACTCGTTACCTTTGGGACAACTCTTAGCATAGTGACCCTTTTCTTGACAGTTGAAGCAGGTAACATCCTTGATATCTTTCTTTTCTAGGTTGATCTTTTCTTGTTCCTTCCATGCTCCTTGTTTCTTGCCTCTTTTGTAGAAAGCCCTCATTGTTTTTTTATGAGAGCCACATCGGAGTCCTCCTCTGTGATATACACTCCTCTTCCGACAGTAATGTTCTCAATGGCCTTCTCCACTTTGAGAGCAATACCCTTGTCAGAACTTGAGGCACTACTTTTGATCTTCTCATATCGCTCGTAGTCCGTCAGCTATCCAAAGATTTCATGAAGAGTGCAAGTCTTCGTGATTGGATTTTCTATTAGCAAGCCTCTGGTCACAACATACTTGGGACCAAGACCATCAACAATCGTAGAAATTTTCTCCGAGTGAGTGATGTCTTTTCCAATACCAAGATGGTTGATGCGATTCACCAATGCCTCGAACCGAGATTGGTAGGTGTCAATGGTTTCACCATCCTTCATTTGGAAGTTGTAGAACTCCTTCTTGGCATCCTTTTGATTGCTTTACTTCAGATCTGTACTACCGATGTGCATTTGCTCAATAGCTGCCCATGCTTCTTTTGCGGTTTTGCAGTTTACCACCCTTAGCAGATCTTCAGCACCCAAGGCATTGTTCAGCAACATTTGTGCCTTGTAGTTCTTCTCCATTCCTGACCATTCAGTTGGTCCCCATTCGGATTTTTTGTCCTTCTTGGCCTCAAGAATGACATAGTCTCCATCCTCAATGACTGACCATGCTTGGTAGTCATTGCTCTTGAGCCAAGTAGCGAATAGGATTCTCCAGTGATCATATTCTCCAGGAACAAGTAGTGGAGGCTTGTTGTTTCCAATCCCTACGTTGTGAGTGTTGTTTGAAGTCATTCTATATTCCCTCACTAACACACAATCTAGAGCAAACCTGCTCTGATACCAATTGTTGGATCGTGACGCGTTAGTAACAAGTCAGGGAACTAGTAATGTTCCCTGGGCAACGGAAATAAACAATAAGAACACAGAATTTAGAGAGGACAACTTTCTGTCCGACCAACAAGTCGTAGAAAGAAAAACCTCTACCTCTGAGACCCCTTCTCAAAGGATTTTCAATAGAATACCTTTATTAAGTTTCAACGATTACAAGGCAAGTCAAGTTCCTTGGTAACTAAGGCACCAACCAAAGTTCAACCAACTAGACTTCTACAACCCTAAGCGTAAACCTAAGACAAAGTAATCTACTGACTTACTTGTGGATTCTTCACCAGAAAACGCCACACACTCATACACTTGAAAAACTCACTCTCCAAGTTCGTCGTCTACAACCACACTTTTTCACTAGCTAAACCTAGCTATTTATAAGATAAGTTAAGTCTGATCTCACACGTAATTCTTGCCTAATTACGCATATATTCCACTTAACAAATCCCACACAATAAGGAAAAGTATTGTTTGTGATTTCAGATCCTCAACCATGTCGATTCTTGCCAAAACCGAATGATCTCAGATTTCCTTAGATAAGATCGTGTGAAGATTGATCTTATCCTTCCTTTGATCTCCTCGAACAACCGCCTACAGCTGTCATATCTTCGTAGAAGATTGCTCATAGAAGATCTGGTAACTTGCCATTAATAGAAAGTCGCGTTCCGTCTGAGACGTGCTTCCTAAATCTGTCACTCGTTCCCTCCATCGTTCCTCACAATGTTCCGTCATTCGTGACTATGTACCTGTTTTCCTGAACCACTTACATGTAGAAGCAAGTTATACCAACTAAGTTTGTTATCATCAAAACTAAGAGAAATCATGGAACAACCATTGTTCCAACAGGGCGCAAGGAAGAGAATTGTTTAGGGTTGCTTGTGTTCTAAGTTGGCTTTTGAAGACAATTGTGTATTGAATTCATGTAAGTTTTTAATTCAACTAAAGTCATGTTTTCCTTCCAATCTTTTCTTTGTTTCTTTTCTACCATGAGTGAGTACTCCTTTTGTTCTAGGGTTGGGGTAAAAACCTAACATAGTTATGCATGATGATGATATGATTGAATGATTTGATTGCCTTTTATCTATTTTTCTACTTGTTTGTGCATATGCTTTGATTAAAGTTGAAATATATCATGTTTATGACTTGATCGAAAGAGAAAGTTGGGAACTTGAAAAGAGATGAAGTTTGAAACAAAAGTTGAGAACTTTAGATCAAGATAAGTAGATAAAGTGAATTGATTTATGAAAGTTGATTGATTTGCTTGTTTGTTCAACGAAAGTTAATTACTTGTGTTTAAAGGAATGATCTTCATGATTCATATCGTTTAAATTGCATGACTATGTTGTGGTAGACCCTAAATCCTTGATCTTTCTCTCACTTGTGAAAAACCCTAAATTCCTAGTAACCTCGTTACCGACCTACATAGCATCGGTACCGAGCCTGTTTGTTTTGTTGATTATTTTGGTTTTCTTCTTAGTTTTCACCTCATTACCTACCCTGACAAGGTCGGTACCGATCCCTTTCAGTGTTCTTGTTGCGTTGTTTGCTTTGCTTTCATCTTGTTTATTGCTTCTGTTTGCTATTTCTTTTATATTTTAGATTAGTAACTAAACATAGATTTCTCTTCCTGTGGCCAAACCTGACTCCTTTGTACTCAGCGGGTCTTGATCTATAAATTTATTTGTTGGTCAAGTAAATCCCTCTCAACATTTGTCTCGCATACACATGTCGGACATGAACATGCCAATTCCTTTTAAGTAAACCTTGACAACTATTTTCTAGGCTAAAAAGAGGGTGGCTTCTCTTCAAATTATTTCCTAAGAGGTTCAACCCCATCTAACAGTTCATCTTGACTTTGATTTATCGAAACCCCCGTTCCAAGCTGTCTTGAAACATTGCAAAATTTCCCATAACTCGACCATAGGGACCGACTGAGCGTGATCCCAAATTATGAACATATCCTCCCATCCATGCTACCTTGTAATCATGCAACACTCTAGCAAAAGTTACTCGACCTTCACTGCTCATTGCTCCGTCCGAGTTAATCTTGATCCACCCTTGTTCACGATAAATCCATCCAATATCTTTTGAAACACGAGTGGGTTTAGTTGACATACTTGAGAGTTCACCTAAAGCAAGGGCATATTCCTTGCATCGATCAATAATGTAAGTTGCCTAGTTAAAAGCCACCACCTCGTCTTGGAAAATTATCCTATTCCTCCATTTCCAAGTCCACCGCATTGTCGTAGCAAACCAAAAAGCCCAATCCACTTCTTCAACAACTTTGTGCTTGAAAACCAAGTTATTTCTTATCCAAGCAGCATTCGAGTCTAGAAAGAAATGAATATAGAAATCAACAACCGAGCAACCATTCCAAAAGGATTTTACCTGATTTCAATCCTGAGGGAGATGCTCTATGGATTCGTCTTTCAGCGTGCGACATCATTTTCATGGCCAAATGTTGCATGTGCCTCTCCAAGTTTGTCATAACTTCGCTCTAGATGCATAAGCAAACAAAATTTCTGACCTTTTTCGGGACAACCAACTTCTAAACGACACTAAAGATGATGGTGTCTATGTACTGAAGGTTAGAAGTGCCTTGAACCAACTTATATCCCGAAGCTACATAGTAGTCGTTGTTAGCCTCGAGTAGCCAACTTAGTGTTTCATTAGCGCTTCCATCTTGATAGACGCTTACAACAACAAGTTTGCAAAGAGCGTCAATGGGAAGAACAATAGTAAGTGACTCCCAATTCCAACCAATATCGGAAACCGAATAGCTCCTTACATTATTTGACAAAATGCCCAGGTCGATACTCGTCGTAGACTCGTAGCTAACTGTATTAGGGGTTGATCCACAACTTGAAGGGTACTCCTCAGGAAAACAGGGTAACATAACGTATGAATAGGACTTTGAATGAATGTGCTAGAAGTATGTGGTTGAAGCATGGACTTCCAAAGATGTTCTAGGCTGAGGCAGTGAATACTACAACTTTCTTGATTAAAGGGGGCCATCGACTCCCTTGGAGAACGAGATACTAGAAGAAGCTTGGAGTGGCAAAGAGGTAAACCTCTCTTTTCTTCGCATTTTTTGTTATTCTGCTTATGTTCATGTTGATGTTGAGACGAGTAAATTGGATGCTAAGTCTGTTAAGTGCACGTTCATTGGATATGGCGGAGATGATTTTGGATATCGGTTTTAGGATGGTCAAAACAAGAAGGTTATCCGGAGTCGGGATGTTGTGTTTGATGAGAAGGTGGGTGTTGTATAAGGATAGACTGAATGTTGGGTCAGATTCTTATGAGGTGGATCTAGATATCTCTAACTCGGGTGGGAGAAGAATGGTTCTAGATAGGCAAGAGCCTGTTGAAGTAGAGTCATAGACTGAATGTTGGGTCAGATTCTGATGAGGTGGAGCTAGATATCTCTAACTCGGGTGGGAGAAGAATGGTTCTAGACATGCAAGAGCCTGTTGAAGTAGAGTCATAGAGTGATGATGACCAAGAGAGGTCATTGAAGAAGAATAACATTCTTCTAAGGTTTAGTTAACGATGTCAACAAGGGAGCATAGATCGTCTTATAGATATTTGCCTTCTAATTTCTATCTGTTGGTGAAATATAATTGATGTCGCACTTTTTAGTTGGTTTTTGTGGGTAGTTTTCTAGCTAGGATTGAGTCTTTTCTAGGTTTATTGTGTTATTTTGCATATAACTCCGACCCTCTTTGGAGAGTTGGAGTCGTTTGTGCTTGTTTGTTGTTTTTGTAGGTATTTGAAGCGTTGAAGAGGAGATGTTTAGGTCTTTCAAGCTTTCTAGGAGGTGGTGTTCAAGCGGTCTTATGGTGATGTTGATAAGAAGAGTGAGAGTCGGTGCATTTGAAGGTTTGAAGATTCCGAGTTGAAGATTTCAAGATCAAGGTGCTTATGAAGGAGCTAAAGGAAGTCTTAAAAGGCCATAAGCGATTAAAGAAGGAACATTGAAGAAGAACCAAGCTTTGGAGCAAGTTTTGAGCGAAGAAATGAAGAAATCCAGTGCAGCCGATGGTCGGAGACGACCTACACTAGGTCGGTGACGACCCAATCCGTGTGTGGCGGATTTGTTTCTTGCGTTTTAAGCTAGGTTTAGTAAATGTTTTATTTATGGGCCTTTTTAAGATAGAATTTAGTTTCCTTAGAGAGATTTTTTCTACCACTATATAAGGATTGCTAGGGTTTTATTCTTGGGGGGATTCTAAGGGGGACGTTTGAGACGTTATTTGTGGAAGACGGAACGAGTTGCAAGTTGGATTTCTAGGTTACTTTTATTTTCCAAGCTCTTGGACAATTTTAGAGAGACTTGGAGGTTTGCTTGAGATTGTAAGTTTTCTTTTTAATTAAGGTTTGTTTGGATTCGAATTATGTCTTCTCTTTTGTCTATGATTGTTGATTGTCCCATGGATCGTGAGTAGTTTATTTTCTAGGGTTGGGGTGAAACCCGACGAGTTGTGCATGATTAAAGCATGAATCTTTGATTAATCCATTCTTTTGAATCTCTATCTTTATCTACTTGTTTTCTATCAATTTTCTATCTTTATCTACTTGTGCATGATTAAAGCATGTTCAAGTTTATGATTGAATTGAAAGATTGAATTGTGGATTTGGATAATACTTGGTTGAAAACGAAAGTTGAAACTTTTAGGAAACAAGTAGGGTTGCAAGTTTAGATCTTTATGAAAGTTTAGATTTTTACTTGATTATTTGTGACGAAAGTCATTCATGAGATTGTTATGGGATGATTTTGATTCATGTTTGCATGCATAGCTTGTTGTGGTGAATCCTTTGCTCTAGATCTCTTTAATTTGATTTTCCGAAGTTTTCTAGTTACCCGGATAGGTCGGTTACGACCACTTTCAGGTCGGGGCCGAGCTCCTAGTTCCCTTAGTTTTTCTCCTGCGTTTGTGTTGAGTGGTTGGTCGGTTACGACCTGTTGTGGGTTGGTGTCGAGCGTCTGTTTGTGTGTTTTGCTTTGCTTTGTTCTCTTTTATTAGGATTAGTAGCTAGACGTAGATTCTTCTATCTCCCGTGGACGAACCTGACCTCCCTGTACTCAGCGGGGTCTTGATATAAATTTATTTGTTGTCAAGAAACCCTCTCAACAAATTGGCGCCGTTGCCGGGGAGTTAGTTTAGTTTCTTTGTCTAGTTATTTTTTTTCGGGTTTGGGAATAGCCCATACCCTTTTGTCTTTACTAATTCGTTTTCTCGTGATTGTGTGTGTAGGTGTATGCCCTCTAGTTCGCGAAGGGAAGTTGACTGTTTTCCTTTTGATTCCGAGCTTGAGAGAACTCTTCAATGCAGGCTAAGAGAACGAAGAGCAATGGCCAACGCTGAGGAACTTGCTCGCCAGATGGCTGATCTTCGCCTTCAAATGGAAGGCATTCAAAGAGAGCGTGATGCTCAAACTGCTGTTGCACAAAGAGAGAGTGATACGGCTGCTCGTCTTCAGCAACAACTTGATGCTATTCCACGAAATGCAAAGCAGTATATGCATCCTGAATTCAAGGTTCCCGAATCTGCTCTTGTGCTCCCTGCTATCGAGCACGCTTTTGAGATAAAGTCACACTTCATCACTCTTATCAAGAGGTCTCAATTTGAAGGCAAACCCACCGAGTGCCCCATGGAGCACATCAAGAACTTCACTGACCTCTGTGACACTATTGCCGCTGATGATGTATCGCTTGAATATGTGCTTTTGAAAGCATTCAAATGGTCTTTGGCCGGAAAAGCTCTTACTTGGCTTGAAAGTTTACCCTCTAGATCTATTACTACATGGAAGACTCTGCATGATCAGTTTCTGACAAAGTTCTTTCCGCCGGCTAAGACTACAGAGTTAAGGAAGCGCATCACTTCTTATCATCAACTTCCCAATGAGACTTTTGTGGAAACTTGGGAGCGGTTTAAAGAACTTCTTCGGCAATGTCCAACTCATGGACAACCTCCTTATGTACTTCAAGAAATATTCTTCCAGGGAATTAATGCTGCTACAAAAGATCGGATCAACCTTCATACCGATTGTGGGTTCATTGAGATGGATCCCGATCAAGCGTGGGCCTTGTTGGATAAACTCACCAACTATGATGCAATGTATGGCACCCAACAAGCCGTTAGAGTTCAACAGAAGAAGCTCTATGATCCTAATGCTGAGCCAATTGATCCAGATGTGAAGTTTCAATTTATGCAAGATGAGATAAACCGGCTTAAGAAGCAAGTGGGCCACTACAAATCCACCGCTCAACCTTGTCAAGAATGTGGTTCCCATGCTCATCCTACTTCTTCTTGCAATAATGTGGAACAAGTCCGAGTCGCCGAGGCTTATGAGGAGGCTATTTATATGAGGGGACCCTATCGTGGCCAAAACAATGCTTATCCGGCGAGGAACAACAACAATTTTTCTCAATGGAACAACAATGGCTACGGTCAAGGTTTTCAAGCACCACCACAAGAGCAAAGAGCCCCTCCCTATAGACCTCCCGGTTTCCAAGAGCCACCAACCTGGGCTCAAGGACTCCTTGAAGGAATGAATGGCATCCGAACCTATCTTAAAGGAATGCAAAATCAACTGGGAGACTTTGAAGCTTGGAGGAAAGAGGTGAACTCAAAACTTGGTGATATAGAGGCTCAAACTCCAAGACCTCAAGGGCGACTACCGGGACATTCTGATGCAAATCTGAGAGGTCAAATTGTTGCAATCCATCTGAGAAGCGGAACGAAGTTGCCGGATCGAGAAATAAGAGAAGATGAGGATCGGCCAAGCTCGGAGGAGGTCGTCACCGACCCACCAAGGGTCGTGGCCGACCCTCCCCCCACTTCAGACAGGGTTGTCACCGACCCACCACGGGTCGTGGCCGACCCTCTTCCCGGAATTCTCCCGTCCGTTCCTTCTACATCAACAACGAAGGTGCTTCCGTTCCCATCCAAGAAAGCTAAGGATTCCACGGAGGGCAAATTCAAGCGTTTTGTGCAGGTTGTTCAAGGGCTTAACATCACTATTCCTTTTGCCGAAGCTTTGAATGAGATGCCCGCCTACACCAAATTTCTTAAAGAGATCTTGTCAAAAAAGCGGTCGATGTCTGAATTAACTAATGAAGTACGATCTCTAGAGCTCCCGGAGAAACTCGGTGATCCGGGTAAATTTACAATCACTATTGGCATTGGTGCCCATCGCTTCAAGGCTTTGTGTGATCTTGGTGCAAGTGCTAGTCTTCTTCCGCTTTCTATATGGTCTAAAACCAATATGGGCCCTTTGGTTCCCGTGAATATGAAGCTTTATATGGAAGACGGTTCTTGTGTGAAACCAACTGGAGTTGTAGATGATTTCCCTATACAAGTTGGAAAGTTCTTTGTGCCTAATGATTTTATTGTCATGGAGATGTCGGAGGACCCTGTCGTCCCGATCATTCTTGGGCGACCTTTTCTTGCAACCGCCGGGGCCATTATTGATGTGAAGAAAGGCCTCCTTATTTTTGAAATCGGCAATGAGGTGGTTGAGTTCCGGTTCAATCCAATGATGAAGGAAACCGGTGAAGCTATGGAAGTAAAGATGTTATACACTCGCTCGGATTACATTGACTGTGAAGATCCAATCGAGCGCTTGTTCGGAGCTTATACACGTGTAGCTGAAACCGAAGAGGAAACTGAAGGGTCGGCACCAACCACATCAGGGTCGGTACCAACCACATCTAGGTCGGCACCGACCACATTTAGCTCGGCGCCCACCTCTATTCCGATCATTGCTGAGGATTTTATGCTTGCCTCTGGCTCGGTGACGACCCCCTTATGGTCAGAGCCGACCCTTCTGGAGGCGGATGATGATGCTTACTTTGAAGAGCTTTTCAAAATGGAGAAGGTTGAGGACATTGTTACACCACCACCACCTACTCCAGAGCTTAAGACTCTCCCCGAGTCTTTGAGGTATGAGTTTCTTGGCCCTAATTCCACTTTTCCTGTGATTATTAATTCTAACCTTAATGCAGAAGAAGTTGGAAAGTTGTTGAATGTTCTTAGGACTCATAGGAAGGCCATTGGATACTCACTTGAGGATTTGAGTGGCCTTTCACCGTCTTTGTGTATGCATCGTATTTTTCTTGAGGAAGGACACAGGCCAACCATAGAGCATCAAAGGAGGCTTAATCCGAATATGAAGGAAGTGGTAAAAAAGGAGATTTTGAGAATGCTCGATGCAGGTATCATCTTTCCAATTTCGGATAGTAAGTGGGTAAGCCCCGTTCATGTTGTGCCTAAAAAAAGTGGTCTTACTGTTGTTGAGAATGAAAAAGGCGAGTTAGTTCCCACTAGGACTACAACTAGTTGGCGTATGTGCATTGACTATAGAAAGCTAAATAGCGCCACTAGAAAAGACCATTTTCCCTTGCCTTTTATTGATCAAGTGCTAGAGAGATTAGCTTTGCATGATTATTTTTGTTATCTCGATGGCTATAGTGGTTTTTGGCAGATTTCGATACATCCCGATGATCAAGAGAAAACCACCTTCACGTGTCCTTATGGCACATTTGCCTATAGGAGGATGCCATTCAGGCTTTGCAATGCCCCGGCCACCTTTCAACGTTGTATGATGGCCATTTTCTCCGACATGATTGAGGACATTGTGGAGGTATTCATGGATGATTTTTCGGTTTACGGTACCACTTTTGACTTTTGCCTTGCCAATCTTGCTAGAGTACTTAGGAGATGTGAGGAGACTAACCTAGTGCTTAATTGGGAAAAGTGTCATTTTATGGTTCAAGAAGGAATTGTTCTAGGTCATGTTGTGTCAAAAAGGGGGATTGAGGTTGACAAAGCAAAAATTGAATTAATTGAAAAATTGCCACCCCCTTCCTCAGTGAAAGATGTTAGGAGCTTTTTAGGACATGCCGGGTTTTATAGGAGGTTTATTCAAGATTTCTCTAAGATTACCAAACCGTTAACTAACCTATTAATGAAGGATGTTGTGTTTGAGTTTTCTTCCGAGTGTCTTGAAGCTTTCCACAGGATCCGGGATGCACTTGTGTCGGCGCCTATCATGCAACCTCCGGATTGGACCATTCCATTCGAGATCATGTGTGACGCTAGTGATTACGCTGTGGACGCAGTTCTTGGGCAAAGAAGAGAGAAGAAGCTTCATGCTATCTATTATGCGAGCAAGACGCTAGATGAGGTTCAAAGTAAATACACGACCACAGAGAAGGAATTCCTAGCCGTTGTGTTTGCTTTTGAGAAGTTCCGGTCATACTTGGTGGGTTCCAAGGTAATCTTCTACATCGATCATGCAGCTATCCGTTATCTTATGGATAAGAAGGACGCCAAACCGAGATTGCTCCGATGGATGCTTCTATTGCAAGAATTTGACCTTGAAATACGGGATAAGAAAGGAGCGGAAAATCTCGTGGCAGACCACCTTTCTCGGTTACCTATTGAGCACATTAAGGAGTCCAGCAATTCAATTCCCATCAACTACTCTCGCCCGGATGAAATTCTAATGAGCAATGACGTCTTACGGATCGAGGTGAGCAATCCTGGGTCGGAGACGACCATTCTTGGGTCGGAGACGACCATTCCTGGGTCGGAGACGACCATTCCTGGGTCGGAGACGACCATTCTTGGGTCGAAGACGACCTCCCATATGCAGCCTTGGGCCGACACCGAGCTGGATAGCATGGTCCCGACCCCCACCACGTCCGATCCAGGTCATTCTTCTAACTCTTCTTGTGTGTTTTCCACTATTCTTCACTCTTCTCCTCCCATTCTCTCTAGCCATTCTGTATATGCTATTCAAGGGGCGAAAACCCCTTGGTTTGCGGATTTTGCTAACTATGTTGTAGGAGGCATTATTCCGGATGGATTGACTTCCCAAGCCAAAAAGAAGTTCCTCCACGACGTCAAGCAATACTATTGGGACGACCCCTACCTTTTCAAGCAAGGGAGTGATCATATCTTTAGGCGTTGTGTGCCGGACAATGAGATAGAGGAAGTAATCCGACATTGTCATACTCTTCCAACGAGAGGCCATGCGAAGGGATTCAAGACCACTGCAAAAATTCTTCAAAGCGGATTCTATTGGCCCACTCTCTTCAAGGATGTTCAAGCCTATGTCACGGCTTGTGATGAATGTCAGTGTGCGGGAAATATCACTTGGAGGAATGAGAACCCACTCACAGGAATTCTAGAAGTTGAGCTTTTTGATGTATGGGGAATTGATTTCATGGGACCCTTCCCCTCTTCGGGCCCCTACAAATACATCCTCGTAGCGGTTGACTACGTATCTAAGTGGGTCGAGGCCATTGCCACAAGAACTAATGATGCACGAGTGGTGGCCAAGTTTATGAAGTCCAACATCTTTCCCCGCTTTGGTGTTCCCCAAGCCCTTATTAGTGATGGCGGTTCTCACTTTATTGAGCGGAGTTTTGAGGCACTTTTGACTAAGTATGGGGTCCTACACAGGGTGGCCACTCCTTACCATCCCCAAACTAGTGGTCAAGTGGAGATCTCCAACCGGCAAATTAAAAACATCTTGGAGAAGACGGTTTCCCGCTCAAGGAAGGATTGGGCTTCCAAGCTAGATGATGCACTTTGGGCGTACCGCACCGCCTACAAGACGCCACTCCGCACTACTCCCTACAATCTTGTGTATGGCAAGTCATGCCATTTGCCCGTCGAGCTCGAACACAAGGCTCTATGGGCTCTCAAGGAGCTCAACATGGATCTTGACGCGGCCGGAGTAAAGAGATTTATGGACTTGCAAGAATTGGAGGAGTTAAGGCTCAAGGCGTATGAAAATGCCAAAATTTACAAAGAAAGAACCAAGAAATGGCATGATAAGAAGCTCATCCCGAAGACCTTCCACAATGGTGATCAAGTACTCCTTTTCATTTCTAGACTTCGACTCTTCCCCGGAAAATTATGATCTCGATGGAGTGGACCATTCATAGTTCACCACATCTACCCACATGGAGCGGTTGATCTCTTAGATGAGAATGGAGGGATTTTTAAGGTCAACGGGCATCGATTGAAGAAATACTATGCAAGAGCCGAACCCGATGAGGAAATCCGAGCCACATGGGCTCTCACATCTTCTGACTAAGCTGAGGTACTCCACGTCTAGCTAAAGACGTTAAATTAAGCGCTTACGGGAGGCAACCCGCTTTTTCTTTTTCTTTTTCTTTTTGATTAATTTTTGGATTTTTTTTAACTTAGTTTCTTTTGATTTTCTTAGTTTAGGAGAGATAGGATTTTTGTTTTGGTTCTCCACTAACGTTTTGTAGGGACACGAGAACGGCGGAAGAGACAGAGAGGGTTGAGATGCCCGAACAATAGGAAAAAGAAGGGCACTGGATGGTCGTCTCCGACCTATTTTGGGTCGTCACCGACCACTTCCAAGCAAATATGGTAAAATTTTCAGAAAATTGGAAATTGCAGGTAAGTCCCTCCACTTTTACCTCTTTTAACCCTACCCCCTCCCCTCTCTTTTTCCCCACACGGCCGACCTCCCCTTCTCTCAAAACTCCATAGCCTCCTCCCACTCTCTTTGCCTCTCAAACCTCACAAATCCTCCATTCCCATCCCAAATCTACCAAAATTCTTCCTCGTGCTACACAAACCCTCCAAACCATCCAACAAAAACCGGAAATTTCACCCCTTCCAACAATTTTTCAATTTTTGGAACCGCTCTAGTGCTCGTCTACGACCCCCTTCTACTTTCATTCTTCTATTTTTACTCATCCTTGGTATGTTTCTCTACTCCTTTGATCTTATATTCAAGTTTACTTGATTTATGTTTGAGGGATTAGTTGAAAACCTAGGTTTTGGGTGTTCTTGAGTTTGAATATGGAAAATTGGGTTGTTTGCATGCTTAAGTGGTTAGATCTATATGATATCATGATTAATTGAGGGTTGTATGTGAAATTTTTGATGCATACTTGTTTGTTTGGTTGATGGTGAGAGGGTTAGATTTTTTTTCGGAATTTTTGGTACCCACTCCTTGGACATAGGACCGAATGTGTGGGCATAATCTTGCCCGAAGTGGTCGGTGCCGACCCACCAAGGGTCGGTGATGACCCACCAGCGTCCTTTTTTGGGTGTTTTGCTCGGGACCGAGCCTCCAAGGGTCGGTTCTGACCCCGGTTAACTAGTATTTTGCCATGATTTGAGTGTTTTTAGCATGATCTTTCCCTCTATTTACCTACTTTACATGATTAAGCATGCTAGGTTGAGATTCTTCTAAATTTAAGCATGTTTCTTTGAGTAAGTATGGGGTACTTCTTCGGGAGGTGACATGTGTGTTCTTTGATTTGGCATTGTCCTTAAAACTATGGAGATTATTTTGGAAAGTTTGAATGTTTTGTAGGACTATGGCTTCTTCTTCTCGTCACCCCGCCAAGAAACACAAGAAAGACAAGCAAAAGGTGGATAATGTGATCTTTGATGATGAGGAGCAAAAGGCAAGGTTCCTTGAAATGTGGGGTGGGGACGTTACCGTCCGAGCTTATCATAGGGAAGGGGCAATGAAGGTTGGTTTGCATAGGGAGGTGCTCACTGCTTTCTCTTGGATTGGAGCCCAACACCTAATCTTGCATCCAATTGAGGAACACTACATTGCGCTCACATGCGAGTTCATGTCCAACTTCCGCTTGTACCGCAATGAAACCGACTTCAACAAGTCAAGGGTTACCTTTCAACTCGGCAACATGGACCACGCTATGAGCATTAAAAGATTCAACCACCATCTTGGTTTCCGTTCCCCTTCCGGCGCATACACCACATCAAGCTTTCCCACCCAGGATTTGTGGCATTACCTCACCGGCCGGGCCGAATACCCCACCAACCACCTTCCCGGTCGATGCATTGCTAGCTCGGTTTTCCGGCTTATCCTACGCATCCTTGGCTCCACCATTTGAACCCGATACGAGCTCTCCCGCCCACACAAGCACGAAATTGCTTGCCTCTCCACCATGCTCTTCGATCCAACAATTCACATGAATTTGGGATTTGAGTTTGCTAATGTCGTTGTGAGTCACCAAGCCCTCAAGAACCACACCACCACTTACTTTGGTTGGCTTGTGGTTATCCTTTCCAAATCCTTGAAAGTAAATCTTTCCACCTACTCTTCAAGAAAAGTCATTGCTATGGATGTGAAGTACTTCTTCAACACTAAATTGCTTGGGCAATCTTCTGATGGTTTCATCAACAAGTTCTATGTTAGCCAACATGAGACTCATGATGTGGTCCTTACCCCCGAAAATCTTGAGCTTTTCTACCGCCCTAATTGGTATGATGTGTGGGCACCCGCCCCTTATCCTTTGTCACCAAATGTCCGGTTTGATCGAAGAATTCGACACTAGCCCAGCAGGTTTCCAAGAGCCAAAATTGACCCACTAAGAGAAGCATCCTCCGAGCCGGAATCACCACGGACACGTGCTGGGGTGGTCGGTGACGACCATCAGGAGGTCGGTGTCGACCCACCAGTGGGCAACAATTTCCACAACCAGCCCGGTGTCGACCCTATGGACTTCACGATGGAACCTCAGACTGATATGGTCCCTTACTACTCCCACCCCTATGGCTTTGATGGGTCCGGTGGCTCTCATTTTCAAGGACAAGGCACATATCATACCGGTTCGAGTTCGGGTGGAGATTCCGATATCTCTCGTCTCTCGGATAAGATGGATGCCCACATGCTCCACCAACACCAACTTTATGGAGCACTTAATCATCATCACAACCAATTTGTCAACCACCACAACGAGCTTAGAGACTTCCGCATTGAGTATTATGAAGATCACAAGCAAGATGTTGAGAGATGGAATGCTCAAGTGGACTATAACAATTGGTAAGCGCAACAACTTTTCCCACCGCCACCACCTCCTCACCCTCCTCAAGAATGATTCTCTTCCTTCACCAACGCTTCAAAATGTGTCCAAGTTAGTTTCTCTTTCCTTTCTCTTTACTTTCTTAATCAATGGGGACATTGATGTTTAAGTATGGGGTGGTTTGGGAGATTACTTGTTTGAGTCATGTGTTGTTTCGTGTTTTGATTGATGTGTGTGTTTAGTTTTTGTTTTGAGTCTTTTTATTTTTGATTTTAGATGGATAAATGCCCTATTGCTTAGATGTCCTAGGATGGAAATTGCTTGCATCATCATGTAAAACCTATGACATGCTTTAAAGAATTGCCTAAATCATGATCTTGCTTTTTGAATTTTGAGCTTATAATAGACATTGAGCATGCATATTTCTAAGTGAAAGCAATCTAACAAAAATCGAACCTAAGTGAGATATATTTTGGCTTATAAAGGATGTGCATTTTTACTCCTTTCTCTTTCATGTGTGAATTACTCTTCCAAATGCAATATACCAATTGACAATGGCATGGTTATTTTAAACTTGAGACCAATGGAGATATGCTCATTACTTGATTGAATCAAATGATTTTGAACTTATTTTATAAGCCTATTATATTCCTTTTCCTACCTATACATAGTTCCTTTGTTTGTAGCCCTTTGTTTTGAGCTTAAAGTCTATTTCTAGCTCCACAAAAAAAATTCCCTAGCCATGAAAAGCTTGACCCTTTGATCCGGGAATTAGGACTTAGAAGAAGTTGTTGAAGAATGTTATGGAGTAATTGGGTGAAAACAAAGTGATTGTGGAAGGTAGATAAAGTGTGTTGTTTTTGGAAAATCCAAGTATGAAGTGTTGATTGGGCTCAAAGTACACGCATCTGGCTCGGTGACGACCCAAAGAGGGTCGGTGCCGAGCGCCCCCAAAAAAAAACAAGGGAAAATCAAATAATAAGTACTAGAGTCCAAAGTCTTCAAAGAATAGAGGAAAGACAATGATAATAGGTGAAAGGGGTATTGCATTGTAAAGTTTTAAGTGCTTGGTGATTGAAGTAAGAGGAAAGACTGTTGGGTGAGTGATGTGTAGTTTAGGAGTCTTGATTCCTGGATTAGTTAGCACCACAAGGCCAAAATATTTCCACGCCCTTTGAATTACCAAGCCCCATTACAACCCGGCCGAATGGAAGCTTCTATGAAGTTTTCATTGAGCCACCCGAGTTCATTTGATGATTTGACTTGTCTTGACTTCTTCGGTGGAGAGTTTGCTTATATAAATTCCATTGACTATGCGGTTTTGTGTTTGGAATTTGAGTCGAGTGATCATTGCTATAGCTTAAACACTTTGAGAGTTGAGTGAAATACGTTCCTTGGTGAGGTTGGATTGTGATTGCTTGGAATGTTCATGTGTGCTAGGATGTGGAAATTGTTTGCTCACTATTCTACTTGTGCTTCTTTTTCCTATAAAGGTGATTCTTGAGTCTTGTTGATTGGTATTGATGCATGTTAAGTGATTGCTTGAGGACAAGCAAGTTTAAGTATGGGGTATTTTGATGTCGCACTTTTTAGTTGGTTTTTGTGGGTAGTTTTCTAGCTAGGATTGAGTCTTTTCTAGGTTTATTGTGTTATTTTGCATATAACTCCGACCCTCTTTGGAGAGTTGGAGTCGTTTGTGCTTGTTTGTTGTTTTTGTAGGTATTTGAAGCGTTGAAGAGGAGATGTTTAGGTCTTTCAAGCTTTCTAGGAGGTGGTGTTCAAGCGGTCTTATGGTGATGTTGATAAGAAGAGTGAGAGTCGGTGCATTTGAAGGTTTGAAGATTCCGAGTTGAAGATTTCAAGATCAAGGTGCTTATGAAGGAGCTAAAGGAAGTCTTAAAAGGCCATAAGCGATTAAAGAAGGAACATTGAAGAAGAACCAAGCTTTGGAGCAAGTTTTGAGCGAAGAAATGAAGAAATCCAGTGCAGCCGATGGTCGGAGACGACCTACACTAGGTCGGTGACGACCCAATCCGTGTGTGGCGGATTTGTTTCTTGCGTTTTAAGCTAGGTTTAGTAAATGTTTTATTTATGGGCCTTTTTAAGATAGAATTTAGTTTCCTTAGAGAGATTTTTTCTACCACTATATAAGGATTGCTAGGGTTTTATTCTTGGGGGGATTCTAAGGGGGACGTTTGAGACGTTATTTGTGGAAGACGGAACGAGTTGCAAGTTGGATTTCTAGGTTACTTTTATTTTCCAAGCTCTTGGACAATTTTAGAGAGACTTGGAGGTTTGCTTGAGATTGTAAGTTTTCTTTTTAATTAAGGTTTGTTTGGATTCGAATTATGTCTTCTCTTTTGTCTATGATTGTTGATTGTCCCATGGATCGTGAGTAGTTTATTTTCTAGGGTTGGGGTGAAACCCGACGAGTTGTGCATGATTAAAGCATGAATCTTTGATTAATTCATTCTTTTGAATCTCTATCTTTATCTACTTGTTTTCTATCAATTCCTTAATGAAAGTTGAGGCATGTTCAAGTTTATGATTGAATTGAAAGATTGAATTGTGGATTTGGATAATACTTGGTTGAAAACGAAAGTTGAAACTTTTAGGAAACAAGTAGGGTTGCAAGTTTAGATCTTTATGAAAGTTTAGATTTTTACTTGATTATTTGTGACGAAAGTCATTCATGAGATTGTTATGGGATGATTTTGATTCATGTTTGCATGCATAGCTTGTTGTGGTGAATCCTTTGCTCTAGATCTCTTTTAATTTGATTTTCCGAAGTTTTCTAGTTACCCGGAAAGGTCGGTTACGACCACTTTCAGGTCGGGACCGAGCTCCTAGTTCCCTTAGTTTTTCTCCTGCGTTTGTGTTGAGTGGTTGGTCGGTTACGACCTGTTGTGGGTCGGTGTCGAGCGTCTGTTTGTGTGTTTTGCTTTTCTTTGTTCTCTTTTATTAGGATTAGTAGCTAGACGTAGATTCTTCTATTCCCGTGGACGAACCTGACCTCCCTGTACTCAGCGGGGTCTTGATATAAATTTATTTGTTATCAAGAAACCCTCTCAACAAATGGTGAGCCAAAATGTTATGCTGAGGCATATCACTGTCAAAATGTGAGAAAGTGGAGGGTAAAAGCGGGCTTTGCATAACAAGTGGGTTTACAAGGTAAAAGAGGAGGCTGATGGGAGCAAGCGTTACAAGGCAAGGCTGGTTGTGAAGGGTTTTCAGCAGAAGTATGGCATTGACTACACAGATGTCTTCACTTCTGTTGGGAAGATGACTACAATACGACTTGTGTTGAGTATGGTGGCTGTAGAAAATTTGGAGTTGTAACATATTGATGTAAAAACAACTTTTTCTACATGGTAATCTTGAAGAGGACATCTACATGATGCAACCAAAAGGGTATTTGTCTAAGGGTAATGAGGAGCTCATGTTTAGTTGAAGAAGACCTTGTATTGTTTGAAACAGGCTCTCGGACAATGGTACAAGAAATTTGATGCTTTTATGGAAGAGATCAAGTTTGTAAGAACAAAAGTTGATCATTGTTGTTACTTCAAGAAGTTTGGAGATGGCTACATCATCTTGTTGTTATATGTTGATGACATGTTGATAGCAGGGAAAAGTGCTCAAGAAGTGAGCAAGATGAAAGAGCAATTGTCCAAACGGTTTGCCATGAAATACTTGGGTGATGCTAAGCAGATTTTAGGTATGAGGATTGAAAGAGACAGGGTGGAAGGAAAGTTGTATCTCTCTCAGACTACCTATGTCAAGAAGGTCTTCAAAAGGTTCAACATGGAGCATGCAAAACCTGTCAATGTTCCATTACGCACTCAATTTAGGTTGTCTAACAAGGACAACCCTAAGAGTCGGGATGATCGCGCCCGAAAGAAAAAGATACCATACGCTTCAGCAAAATGCATGATAAGGTGTGTACTAGATCGGATATTGCACATGTAGTTGGAGTTGTGAGTCGTTTCATGGGTAATCCAAGAAGGAAGCATTGGGAAGCGGTAAAGTGGATTCTGAGATACTTAAGGATCACTACTAATCAGGCCTTATGTTTTCAAGGAAAGAGAGTTGTGTTAGCATGATTTGTTGATGCCGATTTTGCTTCTAGTGACCTTTACAAGAGGAGGAGTACAACAGGATACGTGTTTACTTTGGGAGGTACTGCGGTCTCTTGGACTTCAAATTTACAGAAGGTTGTTGCTTTGTCTACCACAGAAGCTGAGTATATTGCAATGACTAGGGCTAGCGAGGAGATGGTATGGTTGCAGAATTTCTTGGGTGAATTAGGAAAGGGACAAGGCGATAGCATTCCTTACAGTGACAGTCAGAGTGTCATTCACTTGGCTAAGAATTCGACATTTCATTCAAGGACAAAGCACATTGAGGTGAAGTATCACCACATACAACATCTTCTGGAGAGAAAGATCTTGCAACATTTGAAGATTTCAAGGAGTGAGAATCCTGCTGACATGTTGACTAAGGTTGTGACCTTAGAGAAGCTAAAGTTGTGCATGGCTTCAAAGGACCTTAGTACTTGAGTTGAGGGCCCGACACTACTTTTACCAGATGGGATGAATGGGCTCTAGACAGTTATAATTGGAATCAGTCTCCAAGTGGGAGATTGTTGGGTTATGAAGCTTGATTAAGGAGTTCGGGTTTCAAAAAGAGAGGCGTGAGACCGTGTAGGAGAGGCGCGTCCGCGTCCTGAAGGTCGAACCCGTGCCCTGGCGCTCGCGACGTAAGCACGAACGGGGCGGGCATGATGCGACCATGGTCTGGCGGACCAGGCCACGCTATGCCAACAGAGAGCTTGAGAAACAGAGTGCGGTTCGGGAAGGGCATGACGCGAGTCGGTGAAAAGTCAAGTTTTTTGATGGGCAAAAATGATGAGATCTTTTGGATAGATTGTGTTTTCTTATTTTAGAAAAAATTTATTTTTTTGATAATAGAAAAATTTTATTTATCTTACCGGTCGATCTATAACCCGATCCAAAAAGATAAATCTAAAAATTACGGGATGGTAAATTAATTTTATGGATAAACCCGTAACTCTTAAATTCGGTAGGAGTTGCACCGGATCGACCGGTTGCGCCACCCAACACTTGACTATATTCTCTTTAAAAGAAATGTAAAATGTAAAATTTAAAACCCGTAACCTTTTCAATCTTCATTTAATTCCATTTCTCCCATTTCCCTTATAAAAAAAAAAACTCACCTCTCAATCTCCTCTTCAACTACAAACACCAAAAAAATAAATAAATGGAAATTCAAATTACCCACCTCCTCCTCGTCCTCCTCGGCCTCCTCCCGCACCTCCGCCTCCTCGGCCGTCTCCGGCGTGTCCACCGCCACCTCCCGCCGGGCTCCACCGGAGCCCTCCCCTTAATCGGCGACTCTACAACTAATCTCCGCCTACAAGACCGACGACCCCGAACCGTTCATAGACGAGCGAGTGAACCGGTTCGGCCCGATTTTTACAACCCATGTTTTAGGTGAACAATGCGTATTCTCGGCCGACCCGGAAACGAACCGGTTCATCCTCCAAAACGAAGGGAAGCTGTTTGAGATTAGCTATCCGAGTTCTATATGCAATTTGCTCGGAAAAGACTCGCTCTTGCTAATGAAAGGCAGCCTCCATAAGCGAATGCACTCCCTCACTATGAGTTTTGCCAATTCAACAATCATGAGAGATCATCTTCTTCTTGATATTGACAGGCGATTCCGGTCTCACATGGCCTCTTGGCCTTCTCATGTCGTCCTCTTGGAAGAGGCTAAAAAGGTCATCTTTTTACTTGCCCATTTTTTTTTAGAATTTCAAAGGACGGGTTTTTAAGAAAAGGGTATTTTGGTCCAATTTTTAATTTGGAAACTAAATTAAGGTTTAAAAATTAAATGATTAAATTAATAAAAATAATCTAGAAATTATGGGTTTTATGAAAAGGGCATTTTTGGCCTAGTTAGTGAAATGCATGCATTGGTTTGATATTTGCTTTACGAGTGTGTGGAGAGATGAAAACTTGTGAACCGGGCCGGTGGCGCATGTTAGCCCATTAATTGATGGGACGGTTCACGATAGCAACAAGTCAAGGAATAGAGTGATAAAATGACATTTCGCATCATTTTAGATTATGTTTTTAAGCCAAAAAGATCCTCTCTTAATAAATAACCCATCTTTTCTTGTTATTTAGAATTTAAAAGGATGGTTTTTAATAAAAGGGTATTGTAGTCGAATTTTTAATTTGGAAACTAAATTAAACTAAGTTTTTATTTTTAATTTTTAATTTAGAAACTAAATTAAGAAAAGTAAAACGATGAATTTTATAGAAAAAAATTAGAAATGGTGGGCTTTTATGAAGAGGTTATTTGGCCTAAATAGTGAAACGCATGCATTGGTTTGATAATTGCTGGTGAACCGGACCGGTGGTGCATGTTAGCATAATGAGACGGTTCATGATAGCGACAAGTGAAAGGATGAAGGGATAAAATGAAATTCAACATCATTTTGGATTATAACTTCTATTATGAATTAACGTAAAGGTGATTGTTACATATACATCTTAACAAGTTTTTCACCCCCTTTGTATTGTCAACTATATTATGAATCTAAGTGTAATTTTTTGTCTTGAATGTGTGATTACGTGCGTGGGTTAATATATATATTTGGAACAGATTACATTTTCAATTTCAATGAAGCAATTGATAAGCTACGATCCATGCGAGTGGACAGAAAACTTGAGAAGACAGTATTTGCTTGTAATAGATGGCTTTTTCAGCATCCCTTTCCCCTTCAAAACCACTTACTCTCGAGCAATCAAGGTACTTATTAGTAATTCTCTTCTATTTTAGAATATTTCATTTTTATCCACTTCAATTTTATCTTGGCTTTTTTACATCATCCATTAAAATTTTAGATTTTTTTTTAAAATTAAAAAGGCATTTAGCATTGTCCTGTACACTTCTCAAGTTCTCATGTCTAACAGTATTCTAAAATTTTATTAATTTCAACATTCAATATTTGTTAAATACGATGGTATTTATGGGAGCCTTGAAAAAGAATTAAAAATTGGTCACCTATCCATATATATTGAAAACAATTTTGTTATTCCAAAGGATTGACTTAGAAGCTCAATGAACGGTTATAAATTAAATATGGGGATAGTCCCAAGTTTCAGTCTCCAAAACATAATTTCTTGAAGTTTAATTTTGATTAATTGTACGTGTTTAATAAATACTACTATATGTTGGTATGTGGTTGAAAAAAAGGCAAGGACCAAGGTGGTGGAGGCACTAACACTAGTGGTTAGACAAAGGAGGAAAGAAAGCGATGGAGGCGAGAAGAAACATGACATGTTGGGGGCTCTCTTTGAGGAAGACCGCCTCGGCAATGGCCGCTTCTCCGACGATGAGATCGTCGACTTCTTGGTGGCTCTACTCGTCGGCGGATACGAGACCACTTCCACCACCATGACTTTTTGCATCAAGTTCTTGACCGAGACTCCCTTAGCCCTAGCTCAACTCAGAGTATGACCCCTAAGCCTCTCTTCAAATATTGTTTCGGAAATTCATTATCTTGTTAGTTAGTGTATTGCGGGTTCAAGTCATTTCTCAAGGGCGACACACTAGATATATTTGGTGCATTTAATTACTTTCCTTTTTTTTTAGAGTAATGTGTATGTAGTATGAGAGAATAGTTGGGACCCATATAGGCTATTAGGCTCACATCATGCATTATGATTTGGTCCCTTGGAAGGTTCATTCGTTTTGATATATACTAGCTTTATTCATTTGGAGAAATTTCAATAAGTATTTATCTTGTTATATCCTATCTCTCCCAAGCACAATGGACAGCCATGAGCCTTCAGACATTTAGTTAAACGGTAAGGATATCAATTAGTACCATGAGGTTCCCGTTTAAGACCCAAAAAAATGGGCGGCCATGATCAAGACTACTCAATCTCTAGAGTGATCGAGATGCTCGATCATAAAAATGTTGCATTATAAAAACACACCCCCTTTCCATCCAAGCAACAACAATAGTACTATATAGTACTACACTACACTAGTTGCGTGTATCTTGCATCGTGACATTAATTAGGATTGTTCATGTATGGTCCTCACCATCACGTTCTAGTAGCTAGGGAAAGAATTAGTAATCTTTACAAAAGTATAATTTATAAAAAAAAAATTTTGGTAGAAAGTATAATTTATAATTTGTGAAGCCAATTGTATCCATAAGGTAGTTTCAAACAACCTCCTCATATCCATAAGGTAGTTTAGTATGTTTGAGATGAAAGTCGTTTTCAATTAGAGATCAAAATTTACTTTAATAGGTTGAATTATTTCATGTCTTATTTGTATTTATTTTACCAAATTCAGGAGTGGTCAAAAAATGTCAAAGTGAAAGGGGCAAGTTTAGTAAATAGATGTGATTAATTCTTGCAGGAAGAGCAAGATAAGTTAAAGGCACAAAAGGGTGGATCAGAGATGCTAACATGCCATTTACACAATGTGTAAGTTCAAAATTGATTATCGTCTTAATCCAATCCCAATTGTCTAGTTCTATTACAATCTCGATCAATGAACTCCGCAGGTCATTAATGAAACGCTGCGTTTGGCGAACATAATCGGTGGCATATTTAGGAGGGCAACATCTGATGTGCAATTTGGAGGTCACATTGTCTTTTTGTACTAGGTTTGCATTTTGGTTCCGTCTCTTCTGTCATAGAGCGAGAATAGAGCCGTATGCCCGCCAAACGCATACACACCGTTTGGCGGGGGTCCTCGCATTTGCCCAGGGTATAAGCTCGCTAGGGTTTCGCTGTCGGTCTTCCTCCACCACATGGTTACACAATTCAAGTAAAACAACAATATTCTCTTGCATCGATCATCAACATGTATATGATGAACAAAGCTTGCTGTTTGATCCATTAACTGTTTCTTTTATCTGATTGTTGTTCTTCTAGCTGGACACCGACAGAAGACGACAAGCTCTGCTTTTTCCTGACCACTCGAACGCAGAAGGGCTACCCGATACGCGTGGAGAGGCGAGTAACTAGAAGGTAGCTAAAAGAAGTAGGAGTTAAGGATCATAGAAGAGGTTGAGATTTAATCATATTAGTCAAGGGATCTGCTAATTTTGTGGGCGCCCTGTTTTGGGCTCCTCCTATTCCCTGTTTTTATCTAATGTGAGAAGTTGGAATGGAATATTTGCTGGGTTTATTTGATCAGTGAGTCAAATGAGTCAATCCATAACCCGATTCAAAAAATATAACTACTTCAAATAATGGGTTTATTTACAAACATTTAGGTAGTGTACATATACCTACGGAATGCGGATTCATGTTAGCAACCAGATTGGGAATCGCATTTCATATTTTCCTTCCTTTTTCATATGTCCCCATGAAGGTTTGATAGTGTAAGCCAAACCTATCTCATTTCAGACCCATTTCCAATTCGATTTCGGCTATTATACCAAACAAGTCTCTATTTAAAGACTCCTTTTGCAGTAACATATCCCCCACCCACCCGTGTGCTTCTCACTCTTCCCAAAAACCAACCCTTTTCATTAATTCACATTTCTCCACTCTTTCCCTTTATAAAAAAACCCACCTTGTCAATCTTCTCATCTTCTCAAACAAAACCCAAAAAAAAATGGACAATCAAATCACCCATCTCCTCCTCTTCCTCCTCCTCCTAATCCCGCTCCTCCACCTCCTCCGCCGTCTCCGGCGACTCCGCCACCGTCTCCCGCCGGGAACCACCGGCGCCCTCCCCTTAATAGGCGAGACTCTACAACTAATCTCCGCCTACAAGACCGACGACCCTGAACCGTTCATAGACGAGCGAGTGAACCGGTTCGGCCCGATTTTCACAACCCACGTCTTCGGTGAACAGTGCGTATTCTCGGCCGACCCGGAAACGAACCGGTTCATCCTCCAAAACGAAGGGAAGCTGTTTGAGATCAGCTATCCGAGCTCCATTTGCAATTTGCTCGGGAAAGACTCGCTCTTGCTCATGAAAGGGAGTCTCCATAAGCGAATGCACTCGCTTACTATGAGCTTTGCCAATTCCACCATCATGAGGGATCATCTTCTTCTTGATATTGACCGGCGCGTCCGGTTTCATTTGGCTTCTTGGCCCGCTCATGTTCTCCTCATGGAAGAAGCTAAAAAGGTAATCTTTTTAGTTTTCTTTTTTTTTGTGTGAAAAGGGTATTTTGGTCTAATTGTTTTTATGGGGTAAGGTTTGCCTAATTTGTTTGTGATTTGCATGCATTGGTTTTGGGATGGTCTTTATGAAAAGGGTATTTTGGCCCAATTTAAATTTGTGAATTAAGTACATGCATTTGATTGATACCTATTTGTTTTTTAAATATGTTTTTATAGCCTAATTTTCTTATTTTACAAAATTTATTTTTTTTAGCATTTTTAATTTATTTCTATTTTTATCCTCTAATAGTAATAATTAGTTTTAATAATTTTTTCTAATTGTAATTTTATATTTTTTTTATCTAAAAAATTATAATTTAATATGTGTACAATGGGTTAAAAAAGATGGGAGTATGTTTTTTGAGTATGAGGAAATAATGTGAACCGGACCGGTGGCGCATGTTAGCACACGTGAAGAGGGGTGTCCATAACGTATCAATCATGGCCTCGTGGGCTAACATGTCTATTTGTCTACTTGATGGGACGGTTCACGATAGCAACTAGTGAAAAAAAATGATGATGGATTTTTCTAAAATCATTTTAATCGGCATTTCAATTTCTAATATGAAAGTGTTTTTAAGTTACTTAACCAATCCTGCAAATCTCAACTACTTTTGCCTTTTTGATCAATTTTGTTATTTATTTTCACTACAAAAAGTATTTAGTTGGCTAAATGGCTAATCAAAGTACTATCCATTGTATTTGTTTATACAATAATTAACGGAAAGGTATATACTAACCCTGGTCATGTTGTTAGCTAAATATACTTAAATAATAGATACATTAGATTGGCTTAGATATGTTTGGTTGGTTACTAGTTACTAGTCGTAACTTTTTTTATGGATTAATGCTAATCTCTTTTATAATTGTGATTACGTGGGTGAATATTTGGAACAGATTACATTTGCATTTTCAATGAAGCAACTGATAAGCTACGATCCATGCGAGTGGACAGAAAAGCTGAGGAAACAATATTTGCTTGTAATAGACGGCTTCTTCAGCATCCCTTTCCCCTTTTTCAACACCACTTATTGTCGCGCCATCAAGGTATTTTATCCTTCTTTTTTAATTTTCTTGCTTTGCTTAGAGCGGTCAACAGTTGATTTAACCCAATCTTACTGATTTATAAGTCATTTTAGAACTTAAAATTTGATCAACTTTATATATCATTTTAGGTTTTCTTGGTAATTAATAATGAGTGAGATGTGGAAAGTGTTATTTGAATTTGTTTTCATTGACTAAAAGTTTTCACTTATTGATTAAAAGAGACGGTGAATAAATAATTAGAGATAAAATTGAGAAAAAATATACAATTTAAAATTTAAATAATAATTTTCTTAAAAAGTGTGATAAAAACTAAAACTACTTATATTTTCGATCGGAGGGAATATTATAATTCGACTCATTTTTGTCGATAATCTTATTGACTTGAGCCCGTACTCGATTAGTAGAACCCAACTCAATGGACAAGTATAGTTGTTTTACATCTTAATTTCTAAATTTAAAAAGAGGAAAAATATATATTTTAATAAAATTATAAAAGTCTTTATTACCCACTTTGGTGGGCCAGTCAGTTTGTGTATCAGTCTTATCAATCAAGTAGTCTACAAATTTAATTTAATTCGTAGAATTACAAAATTTAAAGTGCTTTTTTTGTTTGATTATTATTATATGAATGCTTGCTTATGTTTTGAAATTGTTTAAAGTATAAAAAGATTTCTTTTTCATTGTTCTGAACTTGTCAAGTTCTCATGCCCCCTTGCCCTTGGTATTCTTATTGCATTTTTTTGAAGGTAAGAACGGCTGAAGAGTGTAATGATACTGTCATGTTTGAACTTTACAGTTTTCAACATACAAATTTTAATTAAATACGATGATATATTTATTAGACAACTTTCGATTTTAAAAAATTTTACTATTCGTTTTCTTCTTTTTCAAAGTAGGGTTTTAATTATGGATTATTCATTTCACTTTACACATCCGTGTTTTTTCCGTAAAAAATGCTTTCTAACAAGTAAACTATAACAAGGTCTGAGTATCTTCAACCCGGCCATATAAACATCAAAATTTTCATTTCCAAAAATTAAATCTTCAAGGTTAATTTTAATTGATTGTTTTTAATTAATATTTTTATTAACCAAAAAAAAAATTAATATTTTTATGGTGGGTGAAAAAAAGGCAAGGGCTAAGGTGGTGGAGGCACTAACTCTGGTGGTGAGGCAAAGGAGGAAAGAAACTGAGGGTGGGGAGAAGAAAAATGACATGTTGGGCGCTCTCTTCGAGGAAGACCGCCTCGGTCACGGCCGCTTCTCCGACGACGAGATCGTCGACTTTTTGGTGGCTCTACTCGTCGCCGGATACGAGACCACTTCCACCACCATGACCCTATCCATCAAGTTTTTAACCGAGACTCCCTTGGCTCTAGCAAAACTCAGAGTATGACCCCTAAACCTCTCTTTTTAATCTTGTTTCGGAAGTTCATTATCTTGTTAGTTATCTTATCGGATTTTAGAAATTCCTCATGCATAATACATCCGATCTGTTTGGTACATCGAATTATTTTCTTATATTAAATTTAACTCTAAAATTTGTGATGTGATAGATGTGTTAGCTTTAAGAAGAACGTGTAGTATGAGAGAATAGTTTGGGACCCCCAAATTGGCCATCACGCATTATGATTTGGTCCCTTGGAAGGTTCATTGGTATACATCATATACTAACTTTATACATGGAGAGGGATTGCAATATTTATCTTGTTATCTCCATTCTCAGCCAAGCACAATGGACGGCCATGATTGTAACAACTCGCTAACTAGGATGAGAGATGGTCATAAAAATGTTGCATTATGAAAACTATATAGCTTTCCATGCAACAATATACTATATAGTACAACAACACTACTTGCTTAGTTGCTTGTATCTTGCAACGTGACATTATGATTGCTTATGTCCTCACCATCACGTTCTGGTGGAGAAAGAATTATTAAACTTAACAAAAGTAACAAGTTTATAGTTTTAAATTAGTTTTTGAGAATTATTAGAGTATTGTGTCATGTCAAGTCAAGTATATCCAGTACAAACCTATTCCTCTTATCCAATTAGATTGTGTGTTTTTTTTAAATAAAAAAAAAAAGAATTGATTACTTGTAGGAAATGGAGATAAAGTAGTTAGGTGATAGTCCTAAACATATTTTGGAATTTTGCACAATTATAGGGACTAGAAGTATCAAAAAAATCTCAAAGATTGGACATCAATAACCACAAATTGTCAATTGTTTCTTGCAAAAATGTCTAATGGTTTTTATATAAAAATGATAATCCATGTCCATGGCAATAATTAAGCGTAAAAAGGAAGTAAAAAAAGAGTACAATTTTATTCCTTTCTCATTGAATAATTTGCAAAATACACTTCTTAACCTTGGTTAATCATTTACCGAAACCCAATCATTAAAACCTTGTCTGCATTTTTGTTTTGCCTTTAGCTCACCTAGTTTGATTGGTAAACACAATTCTATATCCAAGGCGATACTTTGTGGTTCTATTTTGAGATCGGCTCTCTCCCTATATTTTTTTCTCTATACATGTCGCCAAGCTGGATTCGAACTTGAATTTCTTCGATAATACTTAAAAAATCTAATACTACTTTATCACTAGATTAACTGAGCATTTGGTCCAAATCTTATCTATATGTCTATATATAATGGATCATCGTGTAATTAGACATATTAATTCAATTCAATTCATTAAATTAAAAGATAGGTAAAAACAATCTAGTTTAGAATACTCGTGTATAAGGAATTTTTCAATTATGAATCTCAATTATTATGTTGATCGAAGCTTGGAGATATTTTGATTGATTGATCGATTTACCTCTTATATGTTAGTATATTTGTAGATATTTTTTCCAAGTAAAAAAAAAGAGTCAAATATGTGTGTTTTAACCAAATAAAGGAATGGTGAAAAATAGCAAAGTGAAAGGGAAAGCTCAATGGAAATGGGAGGGGACACTCCCCACGTGGGCTTGGCATTGTATGTGTGGTTATATCAAGTGGGGTGATAGAGACAGGAATTATTGTTGGGACCAAAATGCCCTCGGTAACACCGAATATTTACATAGAGATTATATATGGCTGGAGAGAGCAGTGAAGGCGGTGGAGTAAAAAGTAAAAAAGGCTGGTAACAAAAGAGACGACATGATAAAGAAATTTGGAAGATGACTATTTTTTCTTGTCTCCCACGCGCCACAGCGCGTGAGAATCTGGCTATTTTCACGCGCCATTGTCGTATTGGATGACGTGTCTCAGTGTTATTGGCCATTTCGTGAGATTTTATCTATTTTCTACGATTTTCCAAGGATGGTGAAAAACAAGTTGCATATCAAAGTAACCAAACATATTAAGATAAAAGCACCTTCTGCCATTTGGTTCAAGGTTAGGCATTTGGGGTAGTAACTAGAAGTCACTGTTTTGAACTCTATAGATAATAATTTGTCTATTCTTCTCTAAAATTGGTTAATAACCAGTTCTCATCTCTAATAAATGATTTAAGCAAGTCTAAGTAGTATTTGTGACAACCCTAATCTAAAAAAAAATTAAGAAAAAAGAGTTTGTCCAAGGATTCTAGTTCGAATGCGTCTGACAACATATATGAATAGGTTGAATTTGGAGGGTCGGCTTCATTAAGGATCTGTACGGTATCTAGTCCGAACGTAGAGCCCAATCGAAATGAGCGAGATCTAAAAAAAATGCTACCGCCAAACACATTTTAATTTAGAATTGGCTACACTCTATACTTTTTTATGTACAATTGGGTCGTTTTAGTTCAGTTTATTGCTGATTTTTGCTAATTGTAAGAAACATGGTGATTAATAAATTTCTTGCAGGAAGAGCAAGATAAGATCAAGGCACAAAAGGGCGAATCAGAGATGCTAACATGGAGCGACTACAAATCCATGCCTTTTACTCAATGTGTAAGTAGGAAATAAATTATGATGATATTGCACAATATTATACAAAAATTCTCAATTTAATCCTTAAATAATGTCCATTCCTAGATTTGTCCCTAATGGAGTAGCTAACATAGATTCTCAATGTCCTCTGCAGGTCATCAATGAAACGCTGCGTTTGGCGAACATAATCGGTGGCATATTTAGGAGGACAACATCTGATGTGCAATTTGGAGGTAACATTATTTCCAAGATACAGTATGGCATTAAATCTCCAGGTCTAATGTAGACTTACACATAGAATATAGTATAATATCAGTTAGGATTTCAAAAAAATTTGTTTTTAGCGTTCTATGATGTTGTCTAAACTTGCTTACACATTGTTCATGAACAGAGTACACAATTCCAAAGGGATCCAAGGTTTTCGCCTCGTTTAGGGCAGTCCACATGAACGAGGATCATTTCAAGGACGCGCGCACCTTCAATCCTTGGAGGTGGCAGGTATAACTATCACCTTGCAAACCTAATCTCAATCTTCTTATAATTCAATATATAGAAGAATAATATATGTTACTATTAGTAACAAGAAGCTATACCGTCTACAGAGCGAGAACAGAGCCGTCTGCCCGCCAAACGCATACACACCATTCGGTGGTGGGCCCCGCATTTGCCCAGGGTACGAACTCGCTAGGGTCTCGATGTCGGTCTTCCTCCACCACATGGTTACTCAATTTAGGTAAAATCACAAACCTGTGTTTGGATTGCGCTCAATAATACATTATCTTGTATTATAATGCAAGAGTTAATGCAATATAATACAAGACAATATACATGAACAAAGCTTTTTCCAAGCCATTTGGTGTATTATAACTGTTTCTTGTGTCGGTTTTGCCAGCTGGACACCGACGGAAGACGACAAGCTATGCTTCTTCCCGACAACTCGAACTCAGAAAGGTTACCCGATACGCGTGGAGAGGCGAGAAGCGGAGCAGAGCAAATAAGTAGAAGCTATAAGAGAGGTAGGAAGGATACAAGTGGCTGAGATCTGAATTGGTGTAAGGGAATGAATAAGAGATGGAATTACAAGTAGTGCAAGGCTGTAAATTAATTTGGGTTTAATTTCGTAATGAATTAATTATCTGATAAGTTAAGGGATCTGCTAATCTTGTTTGTGAGGAAGTGATGTAGACCCTATTTTGAGCTCATGTTCCTCTTTTGTCTATTGACTACTTTCTAATGGTATAATGATAAGTTGGAATGCCGCATTTTCTGGGTTTAGATGCTTGAAAACTGATCCGCAAATGAAGACGACCTTGATATAAAGGGTGCTCATCTGAGCCTTTAACTGATCATGTTAGTTTTGTTTTCCCATTGTATTTACCAATTGAATCTCCAAATTTGGGATAATTAATTCCAAACTTTCTATAAAGAAAGTCCCTAATTTCAAATCAACGTTCTAAAGTAAAAGAAATGCTCACAATCCGCTTAGTTCAACCCAAAAGCAGCTTCAATGAAAGCCTCGTAATTCCAATCTTACCTTAATAAAAAATTAAACCAAAAAAATCCTGCTGACTGGGCCTTGAAGGTGAGGAGAGCCACAATGTGAGGTTAGGCTTTTTTGATAATGGGCCGTGAATGAGGCCCAGATTAATCTTACGCCCATGGGAGGTTAGGCTTGTTTGATAGTGTAACATTGCTCAAAAATTATTATTAACCCATGACTAATTAAGGGCTTGATTTTTCCTATGAGATTTTGCCCATATGATGATGAACCAAGTGGAAAATTCTTAACATGTAAGCAATTTCACTACCAATAATATTTAGTTCAAACTTCAATTTTTCATCCCTCTAAATTTACATTTCAATATTAGTAGAGGCATTTATACACTCTAGTTTCTTCCCCATTGAAAGAGGGGGCCTTCTCCTCGTTCCGCTCGCGAGGTGGGAATAGAATAACCCGGTTGAAGCATAGTGATCATACGTTTGAAATGCTTGTTTTTGGTCCAAAGATGAAATTCTTTTTTTTGGTGGAAACCAAAGATGAAATTCTTAATGATGCAAGAACTACTAGTAGAGGCATTTATGTTTTCTTTTTCTTTTTTTTTTCCTTTTCATTTTCTGTAAAATAAAACATACAAAAAATAAAAATACAAAGTAGATGATTTGAAACTAAATATTGCTCTGTATATACAACACGTTTTTGCCTATGTTTTCCGTAATTTACGACTTTTACTCCACTTTTTTTTTTCCCTTTTTCTTTTGATTTTTTGAAAAATTATCCTTCAAGTGAATATACATATATTGGGGAGGCGACCAATCTCTGTCATCTTGTTGCGACGAAGGACTAGCTCTCTAATATATCACCCTTCTATATCAGTCTTAAAGTGCAAACCGATCCATAATCCTGCAAGCAACATCAAATCAAAAATATACGACGTAAATATTTCATTTTCTTTTATGAAAAGATCTATATTAAACAATGATTTAGATGATTCGGTGTATTTGAGAATTGGTGAATAAAATATGTTGATCGAATCACTAATCGGGCTGGAGAAAGTTTACCTTTATACACGCGTCCATGTGATCATCCTCGATGTAAATTAAAGATTGAGACCGATATATTTATTTACGCAATATGAATATCATTTCTTGATTCTGTCTTGTTGTAGCGTCTTTTGGTAGGAAATAAAGGCATTCTTGCAAGCAGAAACCTGTAAATCGAATAAGATATGTATATGAATATTTAGTTTCAAGACGAAAAAAAAAGGTGTATTGTATGCCTGCAAACTTCATAAATTGAATTTGTTGTTTATTGTTTCTTGTGAGTTATGGGAAGAAATAGACAATCAAAATAAGAACATAAATACATAATTGCAAGTTGTAATATGATGTTAGTTATTTTGATAAGAGTGGATGCATGTAAAAAAATCAACACCAAATATATGTTTAAAGAATTTAAGTAGGTTTGTTACATGCATAAGTAATACCATAGGACACATCTAATATAAATTCTCTTATTAGTTGATAAAATATTTGCTTTAAAATTGTGTGGCTACATCAACGAATTAGTTTGAGTTTTCAAATTGTCCATTGCAAAATTAGAAGTTATAGAAAGCTATATTTTTAACACTAAAAGTTCTAAGAAATCTTAGATCAAGATAATAAACAAACTTAATTTTAGGTGAAAAATGTTGTCATGCCATTAATTATAAATTTATAATTGTGGAGGGCCTTAAGCCAAGGTACCGTACTCTATGACAAGACATCACTTTTATTAACATAATCTTCATTTTCTTTCAAACTAATCATAGTCACACAAGTGGATTATATTAATTATGATATTATTGAGTTGTATATACTTAAAGTTGAATATTATCCATCATACTTTACCAAAAAAACTGCTGTTTAATTTGGTTCATCAGACTTTACCAAAAATCTGATAACATCCGAAATGAATTTAACTACTGGTTAAATTATTAGGTGAATATCAAATACTTTACCTAATTGAATTTTGCTATCACTCAATTGGGTTGAACCTTATTACATTACAAATATCATATAAGACAACCCCTCACGCTAGTTTTGTCATGATGCAAGCCTTTAATTGGGTGTGATATTATCATAATTTTCAATTATGTACGTAATCTCCTTAAATCATCATACTCAACCTTAACTTATAATCTTATATAATACGTTGAGAATTTTTGGTTAAATTCCATTTATTATATGCAAAATATCTATTGAAACACTATTTGTCAGGTTCCCCTGTAATTGCTAAATATTTACACAAAAAAAAAAGTATTACGCGTTAGAATTTATCAAGTTTCGAACCTTTTTCCCCAATAAGCTTTTGGTTAAGTATCTAGAAGTGATACGTGATAAAGGGGGCAACGCTGGCATTTCTAGAAATCTCGGTTTCAACGGTCATGGAAGATTGAATTCCTAGTCTGATCCAAGTCTGGACGTTAGGTGGGGAAGTTTGAAGTTTCCCAGCTCTTTCTTTCCCATATAGCAGCCAATTTGGGCTTCATTTTCTTTTCCCGGATTAGCCATTTAATTAACTTAGCTTAATTAGGATATTCAGACTCCATTATTTTATTGATAAGGTACCAATATTGTTGATCAATACTTTACACCAGTTAAGTTGCCTAGCTATATTTGACAATATTGATATGTCATTCTCAATTGTCTTTGTCATCCGGAAATTTCATATGCCACCCCCTCTATTCTTGATCTACAAGGTTTCCTAGTCAAAATCCATCCGAGCTGTAAATATACTACTTGAAGTATTACTGTTCCCATTTTAGTATGAGATTAATAGCACAAGTATTCAAGTATCCAAGAAATTTGAATTTATATGATCTTTCATAATAAAATATAAACAGGAATCCTAAGCGAAAAAAAAATGGGGGAAAAGGGGACTTACGGCTTCGATATCAATCTTGTACACAAGGAGCTTCTTGCGCTCGCGGCAGCTTGTCCGGTATGCCACCAACACGTGTCCGACGGCGAGCGCGTAAGAGCTGCAAAACAGAGCAACCTCCGCCGCCCTTCCGCCGCCGTAACCGCCTCTCCCGAACACGAACGAGGCCTTGAGCGACACGAACACCAGCGAAACCACCGAGCACGCCGTCGCAACCCACAGGTACGGCCCCCTCGAGAGCCTGGGACCGTCGCACCAGCTGTACACACCTACAAAAGTACAAATCAACCAGATCCATCTCAATAAGCAAATCAATTGACCGATTACGACTCAAATTCGCGTGACCTAAAAGCAAATCAACAGAAATTGAAGCTCAATTATAAAAGCTTACAGAGGATGAGGATGGATCGGGCGATGGAGAGGAGAGGGATATCGACTAGGGAGTATCGGAAGTCGTAATCGTGCAGAAACCATAAGAAGGATCGGTCTCCGATCAGCGACGAGAGGAAATCGGTGCGATTGGGAGTCGGAGGCGGCGGCGGCGGAAGAGAGGCGGAGAGGATAGCGGAAGGGAGAAGAGCGTCGGCGATGATGAGGAGGATGGGAGCGGAGAAGACGAGGAAGGAGAGAGTCATGGCGATGAGGAAGAAGACGGTCTTGAGAGCGCGAACGGTGGATCGCCATGAAGCCTTGTCGTCGAGCTTGGAGAATCCTCCCATGGCGGATTTGGATTTGGTGCTACTGAGCTGAGGTGAGAGAGAGAGGGGATTTGATTTTGATAGGGAGATTTTGAATGGGGGAGGAGGTTTGAATAAAAGGGGAGAAGAAGGAATTGTATAACTGCTCCCCGTGATGGGAAAGAGAAAGATCTAAGCAGCCCTGATTAGTGATTACTGCATAATTATTTTTATAGAAAAAATAAGAAGGAAAATATTGATTAATTATTTAATTCAATAAATACAATATTGTTGACTTCAGCAGCCTCCATATATCTCTAGTCAAGCAGCTTAATTATGAATATTGAATTAGTTGGATATTTATTTATTATTATGACGAGAGATTTAGCTTAAGTTATACTTCCTCCGTTTAAAAATACATGATATTTTATCTTGATTTTTTTGTTCAATAATACTTGATATTTTACATAATTTATTATATTTTTTTCAATTATGTATTTTTGAACGGAGGGAGTAGGTTGTACATTTTTATTATTTTATTAGAAAAAAAAGAAGGTTGTAAAAAGTTTCCGGTAAATTAAATTTTAAACAAAAATTAATGTAGTGAATGTGTGATTTATACAGTAGTATTAAAGTAAACGGACAAAAAAGAAGAGTTGCTGTTAAGGAGTTAACACGCGGAGAAAACGAGTAGAGTTAGCGTCCGTTTTTACTCGTGGTGGAAAGAGACTTGACATTCGTTGGATTAACGGCGTTTAAAAACCGATTTACCGGCAATCAGTTTTTGTAGTATTTTTTTAAAAATAGATGGATGAGAGAACTTGAGAAGGAAAGGTATTTTGGTGACGTCATGCGTGATTGAGAATTCAAATTCAGCAGCTTAATAATTCGCGCGACGGCTAGGAAATCAACGCCCGTTTCCAGTAAAACATATTTGAGGGTGGTTGCCTTTTTCTAGTAGATCGAACTTTACACGTGATTTTACTAATCAGTCTAGAATGTATCATGTATGTGAAATCTTATGTTTAATCATACCAAAAATCTCATGGAATTTTAAATATATGATTTAGGTTTCAAATTGATTTAGCTTATATCGACCGGGCTCGACCTAATAATAAGGAGAATAATGAGATTTGATTTATTTTTTTTATCAAAGTACAGGAATGGAGGCAATGATCGAACCTAGTACTCTCAACATCCCTCCATACAGTGGAAGATCTAAGGGGACTTGAGGGGGCAACTGCCTCCGTACTCTCAACATCCCCCCCCCCCCCCCTAGTACTCTCAACATCCCTCCGTACTCTCAACATCCCCCCCCCCCCCCCCCCCCCCCTTGTAATATATGTTTATTAGATGTACTTGATTTCATTTAAATCAAGCAGCTCAGTTGGTTTGCTCAGCCCCAACTTCCTCTTACATTTCCCAGAGATGAGAGTTAGACGCGCATGATGCTCCCCCGCCTTCCCCTTATATTTCGTTTTCTTTTCCCACTGAGTGAGGACTAAATGTTTAATAAGAAAGTTGTTCGTGCCTTTTTTTTATAAGAAAACGGAGCTAAGCTCCTACGGCCTGCGGAAATATTATTAAGCATAAAAGTCAAACTAATGCCCTAACGGGGATGGTACATCCAAATCTAACAAAGTTAGCTAAACAAGCATGTTTATGAAAAAAATGGTACATCCAAATCTAACAACTTAGCTAAACAAGCATGTTTATGAAAAAACTCGACTAAATTAGGGAGTAGCAGCTAAGAGAATAATTTGCTAAAGCATTCGCCATATGATTTGCGGTTCTTGGAATGTGCTTAATATCGATTTTCCAAGTAGTATCATGAATGAGTCTATGGCATTCCTCCAATAAATAGAACTCCTTATGTGGCTTGATTTTCGACTGGGAGAGAAGCGTGACTGCTTGAACAACATCTGCTTGAATCAAAACTCTCCCAAACTCACTACTTTTAACAATTTGCAGCCCCTTAAGTATTGCATAAAGCTCAACATGAAAGGCAACATAGTGCCCAATATTAACAGAGAAGGCTTTGAAAAACTTCCCTTGATGGTCTCTAAATACACCACTAATGTGACCCCCTCACTGACGACAAGCCAAGAAGAGGATGATTTGTACGTGCGCTCCAACAGACCTATTACTTGAGCCCGGACCCGTGCCATAGCTCGAGCCCAGCGTCCCTCGTCGCGCGAGTCTACGCAAGTCACGGCGCATCCACCGGAGCGCCCCTCTTCAAGTGTCTCACCGTCATCAGATCCAACGCCAACGCCTCGCACCACGGTGCTGACCTCGCATCCGGTACCGAGACACCTCTGGCCGGTACCGTGCCAGCCACGCTCCGTACCGACCCCCATGTCCGCGCCGGGCCAACCCGGCATCGCGACATGAGGTTCGCGTGCGCCGCGCACCATGGCCCATCGTGCCACGCCTAGAGTGTCGCGACAGCCTTGGCTGCACCGCGTGCCTTGGTCGTGTCGTGCCACACCTAGTGTGTCGCGACACGCCTTGCGCTGGCGCACCGACGCTTTGTCACGGCATTGTTGCGGCTCGCGACATGGCCACCGTGACCATCTATCTTTATTGTCGTTTTTAGTATTATTTCCATTCTGAACTTACCATTTATGTCATTTCTACTTTTAATAGTATTTTTGGGCTTGGGCTCGTGTTTGGGCCGCATGCTTGCGCCTCCCTCCACGCCCCACGCCACCTAGGGTTTACTTAGGGTTTTGGGTGCCTCACCTCTATATAAGAGGCACGCCTATGCTTGTAATCTTTTACATTTTGTTTAATATACCGAATTGTTGTCGAGATTTCTTCAGAAGTTATTATTAAGGCGTCAACCCCAATTCTTTTTCCAATCCTATATTCTCCTGTTCTACGTCAAACTAGACCCCCTTCTCAATCCTTTCACTTCATTCTCATCTCAAAGTCTAGGCTTCGGCCTCAAATCTATCCGTTCGTTTGTGAGAAGACCCACTACGCGTACACGTCAAGATCCTACTCGTGAATCCTCAACGAGGTTCACATCAACCACCTCCTACAGCTGGCTCCGGGTTCCCCATAGAAACCCCATCAGAATTCAGAGCAACCCAGTCTATCGGTGGAGCTCTCCAATTTGTCGCATGTTTATTCAGCGAAGGAACTTGTTGTATAGCAATGTTCAGCTTTCTAGCAGTATCATAGGCATCTACAACAGAAACCGCACGAAAGTTGCTCGCACCTGATATTACATGATCCCACCATCTTCACCCTTATAAGCTATTTTTTCACTATTTCACCTTTTTTTTTGTTAATGAGAAAACACGAAATATAATTAAAAGCATATTCATGCTATTTGTATTTAATTAGTACCTTTTTTAATTTAAGTAGTTTTTATTAAATTATACTAAAAAATAGTTTCTATTAATTAAAGAGAATACATTTTAAAAGAAATTTTTACTTCGTGATACTTATTGTGTAAAAATGGTAAAATGTGGCTACCTTAATTATTTTATATGCTTTTGAGTTTTAAATGATATATTAATTAATTATTTATGCTTTTCCTAATAGAAAATACATTATTTTTAATTACCATATATCAATTTGTGTATTTAATGTGTATTATTAATTAATAGTTTTGATATTTTATACAAAAATATTGTATTTTTATTTTTTGTATTATTTTATATAAATATTTATCATATGTAACTTGAATTATTGGACGAACTAGTCCTTTTTTAAAATTAAAGATTTTAGCTCATTGGAAGTCCTGATTTTTGAGAAATTTCGCCCCCCCCCCCTCCGATATATCTTGAGTCCACCACTGCCTCTATGTCTCTTACTATTAGGCGACCCTATGTGGGGACAGAGTCCGATTCTTTATTCTTGACCAATTAATTAAAGCTTATTGTAACGAGAATGATAGAATGTGAGTAAAGACACATAGATTTAACGTAATTAACTAACAATATGTTAGTTACGTTCACAGACAAAGAACCACAATTATTTATTACAGAGGCTGAAAGAACTAATTATAATTAGAAACATTTCAATCGTATATAGCGACTCAAGAAACCTAAACAGATTATATGCCATAGGCCCAGTAATAAAAAACATAGCATACTGTCGTGGGACGTTGCCCCCCAAACCCCCTGCCAAGGGTCTGAGCCTCTTGACACCCTTGTTATGTTAGGGGCTAGCTCCATCACTAAACCCCTAACGAATACCAATCAACAATAGATTCATCACTTACAATGTAATTAGGCCGAATTGCCAAATTGGTATTAAAAAAACCACCTTTGGACATTTGGGTATTAAAAATATTTGGACAAATGGGTATTAAAAAAAGGAAAAATGACTTCTACTAATATGAATTATCAAGTATCTACTTTGAACTAATAATAATACGAACTTTAAAAATCACCATCAATAATACAAACTATTACCATATTAATCTAAAATAATACTCCCTCCGTCACCAAAAGATCGTCCAAAAGGACGGATTTTACATTTATTAAGAAGAGGAAAGAGAATAAAAAGTAACCAATGGGGAAGAGGGGAGAGATTGTGATGTTGATTGTAAAGGTGAGAAGAAAGATAAAAATAAAGGAAAAGACTAAAAAGGGGTTGAAGTGGTAGATTTTTTATTAGATAATGTAAGTAAAAAAGTGAGATTGGATGAGGGTAATATTGTAAAAAAAATTTGATATAAAAGGAAAGATAAAAAGATGGACAAACTTTTTAGGACGCCCGAAAAGGAATACTGGACAATCTTTAAGGGAAGGAGGGAGTACGAAGTTGAAAAATGACTTGTAATAATACCAAGTATCCGCTTTGAGCCAATAATAATACGAACTATAATTACCAAGTATCCATTTTTTTAGTAGCCATGAGTGAAGCATACCGGAAATTAAGGGCATGTTGCAGGAGGCAACGGATGAAGTTAGGCTACACTTAGGAGCCGACGACGATAGAGAGGGGGATGAGGTTGCCAAATGTGGTGCGCAATGTTTCAACAATCAAAGAATTCGGTTTCAAGAGAGAAGAGGTGGGAGAGAAAATAGAGCTAACGAAGACGACAAGTGAAGAGAAGTTGGAGAGGATGGTGGTTGGGAGGGAAAAGCTGACACGTGTAAATTGAAGTGTAAATTAGGAAAAAAATGAGGTGTATGCTTCGTATTATTTAGGTGCCACGACATAAGTTTCATCGAAAACTAATTGTCGTATTGTTTTAAGTTAATATTATGATAGTTCGTATTATTATTGGTTCAAAGTGGATACTTGGTATTTTTACGAGTCACTTTTCAAGTTTGTATTATTTTGGGTTAATATCGTAATAGTTTGTATTGCTGGTGGTGATTTTTAAAATCCATATTATTATTGTTAAAAAAAATAAATATTACTAAATAAGGACATGCTTAAACACTTGCTAAAAATTTTAAAATAAAACTATCGATGCAAGTAAGGATTTTATTTACTTTTAGATAGGTATATAACGATAATATAATCAAATTTCACTTTAAAACAAGCTAATATAAATTATATTTTCATTGGATTTTTTTTTATTTTTAACAAATTTGAGAGTGTCTTTATTTGAGAAATTTTCAATTTTTAATTTTTCAACAAAATGTGAATGTCTATATTTATAGATTTTAAAATTTAATTTTTTAGTTAAAATATGAGTACTTATTAATTAGAAAGGAATATAAAATTCCGGTTTAAAATGAATTTTGTCTATGAAAATTGAGTTTTTGAATAAATAAATACTTAATTGACCGTTTTTTGTACTTTTAATACCCAAATGTTCCAATTTATCTTTGTTAATATCCAAATGTCGAAATAAATTTTTAATGCCCAAATGTCAAAAAGTAGTATTTTTTAATACCAATATGGTATTTCGCCAATGTAAAAATACGCCAAGGTTTTTAGTTTGTTTAACATATAACTTATTTTAAAAAAACATGCATGCTTTATGTTGTATTGTTGTATATCTAGTATTAGTTTAACTATGTTCCTTTTTCTTAAATAAATTATTTCGTACTCGTTCAAATTTGTCGTCTGGTCCTAATTTTACTGCTTAAATAGAAGTATAGCAACTGATTAAATTCAATAGCAAAGCAACTACGTACCAAGTAAGGTATATTTTGCAAACTAGGATGATTTTATAGTCCAATACACTTATACACATACATGAACATATGGCTTATAATATTTTGAAATAAAAAATGTACAATATTCATTATTTTAATATTTTAATTTTAATTATTTCAGCTATCTAAATTTTGACACCGAATTTGAACCACAAAATTTCTTAAACATCTATACCTATATAATATAAGCAATCAATTGACCACATTAATTGCATGCTAATGGGTGTGTTGATACTCTGTTCTAGAAGTTTGATGTATGTTGAGTGTTGACCTTATTATACATGTCTTCCCAACACGTTTAATCTAAGTTGTTGTTGCCTTGTTTGACTTGAAAAGACAAAATGAAACAAATACACGGTGTACAATTTTATGATGAATTGGTCCATGAAATTAATCAAGATATCAAAATTTCAATTTCGCAAATGTGTTCGAACTCATAATTCAATAACTGATTTTTTTTCTACCAAAAAAAAAAAAAACTGATTTTTTTAAATTTTTTTTTAAAGAAGCCGGAAATGAAAATCTAATTGACAATTAGTGATGATCCGAATTCAATGTTTTTGCAGCCTGAGATCCGGGCGCCGGCCGCCGGGTATTGAGGAGCCGACCCGATTTGAACATGTGATCACATGCAAATTAGATTTTGTACATAGGATATAATTACGGTTTTTTTTAACCTACTGTATGTTCTATGACTTAAAAATATCAAACGTGCAAACTAAATTCTAAGAAGGAAATTATAAATCCTTAAAAAATAATGTTAAAAATATCAAACAATTAAAATATACTTGAAAATTTCTATATAAATATTCTTAGCGCGTAGGTTAGAAAAATCGATATAATTATAATGGAAGATTTATTATACATGAAAAATGACAAAAGAAAATGTGAAATGATTTTTTTTTGGTAGAAAAAAACGTATGATTTGTAGGTAAAATAGTTTTTGTTAAAAAAAAACTAGTTGTACCCGTCGTACCATGTACGACTACGATTCGGTATTTTATAGACATTATAAATAGGATATTAATAAATTAAAATATAAGATAAAATTTAATATAATTAATTTATTGCTCGTAGAATGTATAATTTTTTAATCAATATATATGATTAAATTTAATGTTGAGAGTGAAGATATGTTATTAAGATAAAATAATTATATTTCTCTTTTTCCTTGATGATATTTCATAGATATTTAATTGAAAAAGAAGATAAAATATAAATAAAAAAATTAATATATTCAAATATGGAAGAGATAAGAATTTAAAAAATAATATTTAACTTAATAAATAAGATATAATAAAGTATGAAAGATAAAGATAATTTAATTATATAAATATTTAAAATTTAATTAATTTAATTTAAGATAGGACCAAACTCATTTTGTAGTTCGATAAAGTAAAATTTAGATAAGATTTAATATTATATTTTTTATATTTTATTACTTTCCATGTACGTAAATTTAGAGATTATCAGATATTTCAATATCTCTATTAAATATTTTATTATCTATCCATACAATATGATATCTATCCATTATCTATTTTGTGAAGTGGTTAAGAATTTAAGATAAATCGTAATTTCTAGAATTATATATTGTTAGAATATAATTTGAAGGGGGCTTTCTAGAATTATTATTTAGTTTTTTAAGTTGAAAAAGAGTTTTTCATTATTTTATTCAGGTTATGCCACGTGGCGTAAATTTTTACACAGACTTGGTTTCTGCTTTATAATGTATTAGGTAGATTGGAATATGTGATGACATGTACAAGTCAAATGAATGTTTGAGGTTGAATTTGACTTTTTTTTTGACTTTTCAAACTACAAAAGATTGAAAAAAAATCAAATAGTATATCATTAAGATGTTTTGGTCAAAACTTTGTTAAGGAAAGTTAATTATGAATTAGTGAATTAGTGAACTTGCCTCAATGGAAGCTAGAATTCAATGGAGTGCATGACGAAGTATACACAGTTTGAATGTAAAAAAGATGGTGCATTATCTTGAAAAATCTAAACGGTTTTAAAAAAAAAAGATTATATATATCACATATTATTAGAAGCTAGGTTGAAATTAAGTCTTTTAACTAGTAATTAAGTATTATATTCCGTGACTACTAATCAGATCACGAGGTTATAAGTTTAAATTCCCTCCCTTAAATTTCACAAGGGCTGGTTATACTTGCGCGAATACTTGGAGCACTCGATAATTGTTCAAGTCGGAGCTGAGAAAGCGTGGGACTCTGCCTTTCATCAAGTGTTTGTTTTAAACCCATTGTTGGGTCTGCGTTTTATTTCTTAGTTGGCCGGTTCAAGTTATATTTTTCGTTTATTAAACTATAACTCGGCTTTGTCTAAACCTGTTGTATAAGTAGACGATCTTTCCTTTCTTGTGAGTTAGTTGGCACAGTATTTGTGTGACTCTCCCTTTTGAGATTCGTTTTCGCTTGCTGAGTTTGTTTGATTTCGCTTGTGCTTGCTTGATTTTTGCTTGATCGTTGCTTGATTTCAACTCTAGATCCACTTTTCCACATGGTATCAGAGCTGAAGTGGAATTTCTAGGGTTGCAATTTGCTGCGTTTCTCTCGATTCTTCACCGATTGAAGCTGCCAGTTCAAATCGACGAGATCTATCACTATGACAAACAACGAGCAAAACAAAGGCAAGAACAAAGAGGCGGATCGAGTGGACAACATGGTGGATCCGCTGATGCTCGCAAATTCCGATTATCCATGTATGGTTCTGACGAATTCACCATTTGATGGGAATAATTTTTTGCCTTGGAGTCGACAGGTTAAACGAGTTTTGATGGATAAAATGAAGCTTGGCTTCATAGAAGGAACACAAAGTGTTCCAGATTTGGGAACGGTTGAGCATGATTGATGGAAGCGATGTGATTCGATGGTGATGAGTTGGGTACTAAATTTCATGAGTGATGAGATTTCGGGGACTTTTGCGTATGTTCAGTCCTCGAGGAAGCTTTGGCTGGAAATTTGTGAACGCTATTAGGTTAATCATGGACCTCTTGTCTACCGCTTGGAACAAGAGTTGTCGCAGATCTATCAGGGCAGTTCGAATGTGACTACCTACTATATCCGACTCAAGGTGATCTGGGATGAGCTGCACAATCTGGTAGGCTTGCCCGTCTATACTTGTGGTGTGTGTGAAGGATGCAACTGTGGTATGTTTGCTCAAATTCAGGAAGCATAAAATAGATCGAGACTGATGCAATTTCTCTTGCGCCTCAATGGAGATTATGAGGCTGTGAAGAGCCAGATACTGGCCTATGATCCTTTGCCTCATGTGAACCAAGCTTACTATATTGTAATGCAGGTTGAGACACAAAAACAAGTGACCGACTCAACAGTAGTAGAACCTGCAGCTTTCATGGCTAACCAAAAATTTGTGTCCAAAGGGACTGGTGGCAAAGACGTGGAAGGCTCTAGCAAAGGAGTTAATTCTGGAGAAACGACAGATTTTCGAAAGAGCAAGAATTATGACAAAAGGGTATGCTACCACTGCAAGGAAGAAGGTCACATCAAGGAGAATTGCTTTGAGTTGGTTGTTTATCCAGACTGGTACAAGGGCAAGAAGGCGAAGAAAAGGTATAGAGTTGCTGCAAATGTGGAGAATGAGGAGAATTCTGGTTATAATACAACATTAGAATCGCCTAGAAATTCAGAAAAAGGTGTGGATTCACAGCAACTAGCACAGGCAATGAACAACCTTACTAATGCTTGTCAAGAAGTTATGAAAGCTTTCAGGTTTGAGAGAGCAATGATTGTTGTGGCCAAAACGGGAAAGAGAACTTGCATTTTTCAGGTAAGCCAGTTACAGTTTTTTCAGTTACTCAACAAACTTGTGATGATTGGATAGTAGACAGTGGAGCCTCGAATCACATGACTTCATATCCTGATATTTTGATTATTGCACATCTAGTTGAATATCCTATACATATTATTATGCCTGATGGTTCTAGTAAATCAGTACACACAGTAGGAGATGTGAAATTGAATGGAGACATCATTTTAAAGGATGTGTTGTATGTTCTTAAGTTCAAATACAACCTGTTGTTTGTGAGTAAGTTGGTATCTGAGGGTCAACTTAGTGGCCAATTTCAGCAGGACCATATTAGTAAGAGGTATTTGGTAGTCGGAAAGAACCAAGGAGGGTTGTTCAAGATCAAGGGTGGAAAGGACAAGACAGAAGCTGCTTTATCAGTTTTGGGAAATAAAGTCACTAATGTAGTTGAATGTAATGCATTAGTTGATAAGGATTTTGCTCTCTTACACAAGAGACTAGGACATATTTCAATTTCAAAGATTTTGCATATCCCTAGTTGTAAGGGAATTAAGGATGATTTCCTTTGTGAAACTTGCTCTTTATCAAAATTTCATAAATTGACTTGTTCTCCTAGCAACAATTATGATTTACATCACTTTGATCTTGTTCATGTGGATCTTTGGGGCCAATATAAGGTGGCCTCCCTCAATGGTTCTCACTATTTTTTGACTATAGTGGATGATTATTCACGAGCTACTTGGACATATTTGTTGCACAATAAGCAACAAGTATGTGAGACACTTGATGCATTCATCAAGTATGTAAAAAATCAGTTTGGAGTTGGGATTAAAACAGTCAGGTCAAATAATGGAACATAGATTGTGAATGGGGAATGTCAAATATTATTAGCGCACAATGGCATCACCCATCAAAGGAGCATGGTGTATAGGCTTCAACAAAATGGTATTGTAGAATACAAGCATAGGCATCTTTTCGACATGGCACGGGCACCGAGATTATAGTCAGGATTGCCACAAACATTTTGGGGAGACTGTGTGTTGATAGCCACCTACCTTATCAACAAGATGTCAACCAAAGTTTTAAATTGGAAAACTCCATTTGAGGTACTCTTTTCAAAGGAGCCCACTTATGACAACATGAAAATTTTTGGATGTCTTTGTTATGCATCCTTGATTCCCAAAAACACTAACAAGATGGAGCCTAGAGGCAGGAAATGTGTGTTCTTAGGCTATCCACCAAACCACAAGAGATACAAGCTGTACGATATGCACACTAAAACTGTGTTTCTTAGCAGAGATGTGATTTTTTATGAGGATGTTTTTCCTTTTTAGAGTTCTGTTTCAGATACAGTCAATCACACAGTGCAGAGGCAACAACACCAGATTCAACCGATGGTGGATACAGATGATGATGAATCAGATTGGTTTTTTAGCAATATGAATTAGAATAATACAGATTTTCCCAAGTGCAAAACCTACCCTAGAAGTGGTCCAAGAACCAGCTGAAGCTTCGAGTTCTGGAACTAGTTTTATTCCAACTCCTCCTATTGTCAAAAGATCAACTAGAATCAGGTCATCTCCAATTTGGCAGTAGGATTATGTTGTGAACACGGTTCAAAAGGAGTATTATGCATCTCTTGCCAATGTTTTCTCTGTTAAGAAACCACAAAGTGTGCAGGAGGCTCAAGGTGATGCTAAATGGGGTTAATGTTTTCTCCATTAGGTTTGTGCTTTATTTTAAACACCCACTTTGATTTGATGGCTTGTTTGCCAGCTGGTAAGTCTGTCATCACCCAAGTACAGTTTCTTTCAAGGGCAAGGCTAGTAGGGGCCAAACCGGGGCCATCTAGATGAAGAGACCTATATGGAGGTCTCAGAAGGATATGAAGGGGCCAAACCAGGGCAAGTGTGTAAGCTAGAAAGGTCACTTTATGGGCTGAAACAAGCTTCCAAGCAATGGAACTTAGAACTTACACAATTTTGGTTGGGTTAGGCTTTACTCAATCTAAATCTGATTATTCCTTATTTGTTAAGGAAGAAGCTACAGAAGTCACGGTTGTACTGGTGTATGTGGATCATGTGCTAGTCACTGGAAACTGTCCAAGTGAGATTCATATGTTGAAAATTGCCTTGCATACTGTTTGAGCCAAAATTTACCAAAGGTAGAACCTTGGCCTAAATCGGGCCTTGATCGAATAAACTGAGAAGAATATGAAAGAGAATGTGTTTTTATTGATATAGAGATCAGAAGAAATAGTGTGAATCAAGCGTCCTCTTCCCCTAAGGGTTACATCCACTTATATAGCCCCCTCGAGGCATATCTTATCTTAAATAAAGATATAATCTTATCTCTAACTAACAAATATGCTTATTTCTATCTTATAGCGGATACAATCTAGAGAAAAATCTATCTTGTAACAAACATATCTCGGACCCTCTCTCTTCCAACCGACTTAGCCAATCCCGAAGATCTTCCATAATTCTATGCACGCTAGAGATTCTCTGTCTATGGCTCAATGCTTCGTTAGCTAAAATCTGGGTCTAACAATACCCCTAAATGCAATTTCAAAATTTAAATTCAAATTTCGAAAATTGCATTTAAGCTTGATAAGACGTTTTGGAGACTGCCTTGAAAGACGGGATCTGCCTCTGACGCTTCCTTTTAATGACCCGAGAGACTTGTTGTTTTTCTTATCATTATCTATCCCACGCCTTCTTTCCTTCTCAATCCCTGCCTTCGTCTTCTCAGGTAACACTTCTTCTTCCTCGTTTTATAGCTTTTTTCTGCTTCAATCTCCATGGCCAAAACTACGACTTTCGCTTCTTCTTCATCCCTGGGTCCCCAAGATCTTCACCGCTGCGATATGACGTCGGAGGAGATCGCCGAATGGATCTCCTTCGGTGGCTTTCCAGAGGGGACCCGTTTCCACACCCCGACTGTCGAATTCATTGATTGGGTTCGGCCAGGGTGGATCTGCTTTCTCGATTACCCCTTTTCTTTAGGTTTAAAGTTTCCTTTCTCCCCTTTCATTCGAGAATTCATTCAAACCCTAAAAATTTCCCCATGCCAAATCCTTCCGACCACTTGGCGCACCCTTGCTCGAATCGATGAGCTTGCCACAGAGAGGGGTTTGAAGATGATCATGGGAGAACTTCTCTTGGCATATAAAATCGTTCCTCAGAGGGCGGGTCGCATCACTTTGCATGTTAGGGACACGAAAAACCCCCTTATCCCCAAACTGAAAAATTTCCTCCCGGAGCTGGCAATCCTGATTCTTCTTTGTCGAAAAAGCATCTTTAGGCGATCTTGATGATGGAGTGAAAGACGTCTTTAGAGATGAATGGAACACATCTCGTAAGATGATCTGATCTTCTTTATTAAACCTCTTTTTTGCATACTCTGGTCTTCCTGTTTTCATATCTGTTTTCTTTGTGCAGTACCGGTAGGAATCAACTCTAAGAGCACGGATACGGGTGTGTGTCAGCGCCTGCTAAAGATCAAGCCTGAAAAACGAAAGCCCAAGAAGATTTGTCCTGACCCAGCGGGTAGTGGTGAAGACGAAGAATCTCCAGGATCTGGCGAAGAGAAAACCGATACTGAAGTCACTCCCTTGTCTTCTGATATGATGAGTTCCTCTAAGAAGAAATCAGGTTGGTTGCTCTTTCCTCTACTTCCCATGTGTTTAATCCTCTTAAACTTATTTTTAAATAAGCGTCTCCTTTTCTCAATGTGACTCGAATAAAACTCCCTAGGCGCTGTCGTGGATACCTCTGCCACATCAATGGTTCAACGGCTGAGATCCGGTGGGGTCAGACTTCCCTCGTCGCCTCCTCCAAGTTTTGAGGCCAAGAAGTCTCTTTCTTTGAAGCGAAAAAAAATTGATGATTCTCCAACCTCGCCTGTTGCCAAGAAGGCAGAGCCAAAAGACCTCCTCAGTACTTTCGGGGACACCTTGCTTCCGAATGTAAAGATGGACTTCCAAACCCTCACCCCTGATGCCGCGTTCAGCCATGTGGGTGCAACGCTAAGAGTGGTAAGTTTGCTCACCCGAACCCTTAGATTTTCATCGTCGTTTCTTTGGCATTTCCTGACGCTTACTTGCCCTCTGCTTAACTTGTCCTCATTTGTCTACTTTGCAGGCCTTCCAGGAACTGATGGCCACTAATGGTCGTTGCCAGGAAGAAATGAGAGCGCTGGAGGAAAAAGAGAAGCAATCGAGGGAATTGGCTGCTGCATCGGACAGGAAGGCTCGCCAACTTCAGTTGTCGGTAGATTCCTTGAAGGTTCAAATGGAGGATCTTCAGTCTGAAAAAGCATTGCTTGAGGCGAAGGCGTCAGAGGCAGAGAAGGAGATCGAAGGCTTTTCCCAAGTGGTGGTGGACGTGGCAGCGTACTACACGATGAAGTCCCAGGCGGAGCTGCTACAGGATTTCGCCGACGGTAAAAGTGCTAAGTGGGACTTGAAGACGCAGCTGCAGATTTTGGAAGAGTACTACCCTGCTGGCCATCCCCCCCCCCCCCCGGGCAAAGCATATCTGGTGGCTGTAGACCAGGAGGACGATGCAAGCTCTCCAGAGAAAGGTCAAGACAATGAAGGGTGCCCCATGGACAAGGAAGGAGATGACGAGAAGGCCGTGGGCAAGGAGGAATCTTCGACCCCAGCTGGCGGGCAGTAAGCTCCTGATGTGCCTCTCTTCGATCTCTTTAGAAGTACTCTCTTTTCTTTTTTTTCTGTTTTTGCTGGATGATTGTCAGGATATTTTGGTAACCCTATGGCCTGGGGCCTAAAACTCATATGGCGTCTGATTTTGAATGGTTTTGACGCCCCCTGAATGGCGCGATATTATTTTATTTGCTTGTTTGTCTGTATTTGGAAATTTGCGTAGTATATTAGCATAGGGAGATTCTTGGAGAATCTCCATGAATGTGTTGCCCGTAAGTGGGGTACGCGTTTAGGTTTTAGCGTTTTAAGGAGTTTCAATGCTCCTTTCGTTAGCGACTTACTGTGAGACCTGCGTAGGATCACGTTTTGCGCGTTGAGTGTTTAAATTTTCTGTAAAGAGGCCGTGCGTAGTTTGTTACGATTAGACTGCCTTTGGCCACTGCCAAGGGTCATTAAGAGTTGACGTGTTCTTGGGCAATGGATCCTTAGATTAGGATGTAGTGTCATCGCGGCGTCCCGCGCATATGGCCTGGGTTATATGTTATAGCTTTCCCCTTCCCGTACTAATCGGATGTTTCGTTAAATCGGAATTAGATAGGGGGTAACCAACTTCTGGGTTACTTCGTCGACGTTGTATTCGTGACGACTTCGCCATTTCTAGACGGTATTACCATGTGTCTTAACAGTGGTATTTAGTGTATGTGACGCGTCTCATGTTGTATGTAACTTTGATTAGCGTATGGGTAACCATCTTATGGGATACTTCATCAACGTTGATGATTTCGTCGTTTTCAGACGGTATAACCATGTGTTTCAACAGTGGTTTTTCTTTGACGCGTTTCATATCGTGTGATTAGCGTGTGTTTGCGTTTCTAAGGAATAAGAGAGTGTGCAAGATTGGGAGAATAATTTTCTCGCAAGTTATTATGCAAAGATGTGTGAAAACAAACTTGATGCACTAGGAATTTTTGAAAACTTTGTCCGACAGTGTGGGCAAGTGCCCTGAGTCGTTTATTGAAAAAGCCAAAAATTTGCCTAAAGATTCTCTAAGCTAGAGCTAAGAAATATCTAGAAATAACTCATGATAAGGAATTAATTCAGAAATAGTACTTTTTCAAATGGGTTGCGTTCCAGCTTCGTGGTACCGCTTGTCCGTCTCTGGATTCTAGCTGGTAAGCTCCATTTCCTGCGACTTTAGTGATTTTGTAAGGTCCTTCCCAAGTGGGTGCCAACTTGCCAGCGTTCGCTTCTGCGGTATTCTGGAAAACCCTTCGCAATACCCAGTCTCCGAGCTGAAAACTTTTTACTCGAATATTTTTATTGTAACTTCTAGCCACTTGCTGTTGGTATTTCGTGATCCGAGCATGGGCTGCCTCTCTGAGTTCCTGGATAGTATCCAGATCCGCTTCCAACTCTCGTCCATTGCTCTCTGAGGTGGCGAGTCCATACCTTGCGGTTGGGACTAGTATTTCAGCTGGGATAACGGCCTCGCAGCCATGTACCAGTGAGAATGGAGTCTGTCCCTTGGTTTGCAGGCTCCATCTGGATCTGGTGGTAACCGCTGAATGCGTCCATGAAGGTAAGTAGTTCGTGACCCGCGGTTGCGTCCACCATTGAGTCTATGTGGGGAAGAGGGAAAGAATCCTTGGGGCAGGCTTTATTGAGGTCGGTGAAATCCACGCAAACCCTCCACTTTCCGTTCTTCTTAAGCACCACGACTACGTTAGCCAGCCAGTCGGGGTAATTCACTTCTCTGATTTTTTCGGTGTCTAGTAATTTCTTGACCTCCTCATCGACGGCTTGTATTCGTTCCGGGGCGAACTTTCGTCTCTTTTGCCTGACTGGAGGATGTTCAGGGTCTACGTTGAGCTTGTGTGTGATGATGGAAGGGTCTATTCCGGTCATGTCTTCGTGACTCCAAGCGAAGCTGCTCTTGTGACTTTTCAAGAATGTTACCAATTCTTCTCTGACTAGTGGCTCCAGATTTTCTCCGATCTTGACGACCCTTCCTTCCTCTAAGGTCACTTCCTCCGCTTTTTTTCCGTCTTCAGTTCGTTCCGGCGGAGGAGTGACGTTCTGTAATTGCTATGCCTCAGGTCTCAGAGTGGTTGGCTTGAGGGCTGCCTTATAGCACTCCCTAGCCAACCTCTGATCCCCGCGTATTTCTTCTATCCCCCATGGCGTTGGAAATTTCACCGTTTGGTGGTAGGTGGACGCTACGACTTTCATGTCGTGTAACCATGGTCGTCCCAAGATTACGTTGTAGCATGAAGGGCAGTCCATTACGAGGAAATTGACTTGAATATTTATACCTTTGGCGAAGGTTGGGATAGCGATATCACCCACAGTATGCTTGACCTCGCCGTTGAATCCCACTAAGGGCACCGAGTGTTTATGAATGTCATTTTCGGACGAACCCATCTCCTTCAGGGCAGTTAAGGTCATGAGATTCGTGGAGCTTCCCGTGTCGATCAGTACCCTTTTCATCAACACGTTCCCAATGTACAGGGATATTACAAGACCATCGTGATGCGGTTCAGAAGAGTTTTCTGCATCGGTATCGTCGAACACGATGGCTTGTCCTGGAGATTCTCTAGCGCAGTGTCTCGATGACGGTGGTCGATTGAAACTGCTTTCTCTTGCATGGCGTTTTGCTGCCGAGTATGATAGTCCGCAGATGCTTGATCCTCCGGATATCACATTGACCACTCTGTCAGGTGTTGGAGGATTCCGCCTTTCTTGGTGCTCGGGTTGGAGATTCTCCAGCAAACCTTTGGGTACTCGAGCATCTGGAGCTATGTCTTTTATCCTTCCTTCCGCGACTAGGCGGGTCAATTCTTTTCGGAGCATAAGGCAATCTCGCGTCCAGTGTCCGTGATACTCGTGGTAATCGCACCATTTAGACGTGTCCCCCCGGGTGGGGACACGTCTAAATGGCCACCTCACGAGTTCTCCTTGTTTCGCCATGTTCCAGAGCAGTTTTTCTATAGATATGTTGAGTTTGAAGGAGTCAAGTGAGGGTGGCATGGGTTCTCGTTCCTTATCATTCGTCCATCGTGCTTTGGCCACGTTGACCTGCCCTGAGGTAGGCCATGAGTAAGGATGGGCGCGGCGGTCTCTCCTCTGATCTGTTGAACCTCGCCGGCTGTCAACGGGTCCCTTTCTCTCGGTTTTCTCCGTCTCTGAAGATCTCTTCCTCAGGGACCTATCTTCTTCCAAACGGACGTGTGCCAAAGCCCTGGCCTGTACTTCTTCGAACGTAGCACAAGGGTGCTTAGTTAACTCCTTGTATAGGCCGCCATCGGGGGTGACCCCTTGCCTAAATGCTTCCACTACGGTTGTCACGTCGCAAGATGGGATGGAGATCTTCTTACGATTGAAGCGATCCAGGAATTCTCTGGTAGTTTCTTGGTTCCGTTGGCGGATCCGGTAGAGGTCGCTGGATTGCTTCTCAAATTTGCGGCTGCTGGCGAATTGAGACCGGAAAGTGTCCGAAAGGTCTGCGAAGGACCTAATGCTCCCACATGGGAGGTTGATAAACCAAGTTAGCACCGGACCTGTTAAGGTTGTGCCGAAACCGTTGCACATCACCGCCTCTTTGGAATGGGATAGGACCGCACTCGTCATCATCTTCTGTTTATATATGGCCACGTGCTCGTTAGGGTCCGTAGTCCCGTTGTACGTGGGCATGCTTGGTACAGAGAACTTTTTTGGAATCTCTACTCGGGCGATTCGACGAGAGAACGGAGATTCGTCAAACCCGTCGGGTGCTTCAGGCTCCAAAGGTTGAAAACCTCGGTTTCCCCTCCGGAGTTGGTCAGCGATGACGCTTATCTGTTCGGTCACCTTTCTTCGGATGGCTGCGTCTAAATCGATTGGCCCGCGCCGTTCTCGATCTTCCCCATCGGTGCCATCATCTTCGATCCAGACTTCCTGAGATGGCGCTCGACGTTGATTAGCCGCTGACCGGAGATTGATTGGAGGATCATTGTCGTGGAAGACTTCCTCATGGCGGGCTCGGCCCATGGGCTCCGGAGTCGCATCACGTTGTGCGGGTGCCTTGTCTCGGGGGTCTGGGTTTGCATCCTTCCCAGAGGCTCCTTCTCCAGCGTTGAAATCTAGCCTTCTTATTATTCCGTCATTGCGTCGGGTGATGCGGAGGGAACGACGCCCCGTAGCCAAGACCTCGTATTGTTGCTTGAGTTGGTTGTTCTCGGTGGTGAGGCGTTCTACGTGAGCATCATAAAAGCTTTTTTGATCGCTGTTGGATCGTAAACGAGTTAGCAAGAGCTTGGGAACTGGCTGTTAAGCTGTTCCCAAGGCAGCGGAAGAAATAATCGCAAGTAATTAAGACACTGAAAAAACACAGTTCCTTATAGAGGAACCCCACTACAACCAACTAGTTGTATGGGTAAACCTCTACCTCCGCTTGGAGGATTTTGAATGACTTATTATTGATTTGTTCCTTAGTTACAAACAGCCAGATTCAAACTTCTCTGTTCCTACGAGTTCTACCTAACTCTAGCAACACTAATGAATCTTCTCAACTGAGTTCCTAAGCGAACAACAATCACTAAATAAGTAACTCAAACCTTACACCAAACCGCAGTTCCCTTGCTCCTGGGAACTCGGCTTCACCGTCGTCGAGATCAAACACTCGCCGCCGGAGACTTCTCTTCTGCTTTTCTCTTTCTTTGTTGTGGGTATTTGTAGGTTCTGGGAGAAGTGCTCAATCCGAGCACTATTCATTTGGCTTTATACTCGAGTGAACTTGGGCTTCAAACACATCTTTCATTTGTGTCCGAAATGCCCTTTGCTTGATGCCCAAGTTGTACTTTCTTCACATGTGACTTCGATTTGAACTAGGTCAACTTCTTGAGATGATCGGACCGTTGGATCAATCGTGACAGTCTGCTCCTCAGACTGTGCCTTCATCCTGTCCAAGACAGGATCCCGTGATATGCGCTGATCGGTCCTTGTCCTCACATGTGGGTTCCCATATCGTGGGAACTGTCCTCTGCTGAGTTCCTTTGAGAGAAACTCTTCATTGTGTAAGCCTGTGTTCTCTGCTCATTCCTGGGAGTTCTCATTCCATGGGAACTTTCCTCTTCAGAGTTCCCTTGATGGGAACTCTTCATTGTGTGCTCATTCATGGAAGTTCTTTGCTAAACATGTGTTCCTTAGAAATACTTGATCAAGGCACATTAGTTCCCTTATAGCGTTTGTCATTATCAAAACTCGGAGAACTGTATCGTTGATCCGATGTTTAGAACCAGAGGTCCCAACATCGTTCTAACAATTTCCCCCTTTTTGATGATGACAAACCTATCGCAAAAAAATAGCAAGTATTTCAAAGCATGATATGCAAATGAGTTCCTACGCGTGTTCCTAGGGAGCCACTTCTTGTGAATCACTGAGTTCGTACTTAGCTTTTTATGCAATTGTTCCCCCTTAGCTATAGCGTATTCTGTGATATCTTTTCAACTTAACTCATCTCGCATTTTTTGTCTTTCCCCCTTTTGACATCATCGAAAACAAGTAAACACATAGATAAGGAAGGAAAGAACACGCAATCATACTAAAAACCATGCATTACTTAAGCAAAAATTTGTACATAGGAACAAGAGACAATATTTGTGGGAACAATGAGGCTAGGAAAAAGAAGGAAAAGATCATGGGCTTGGTGGGAACAGGGCATCACAAAGCCGTGTCAAGACTTGTACAAGTTTTTCCTGGCCTTTAGCAATTTGTTCTTGGTCCCTTGCCATCTTTTCTTGTACCCTGGCCATCTTGTCGAGAGTGTTGGCAATGTGCACCAACACTGGAGTGTTCCCATCCTGAGTGCCTTCACCAGATGACAGCCGTTCTTGTTCCTCCATAGGCTCAGAGTGCCACATTTTGTGGACAACAGAGATGTCCAGTTCCCTACCTATGGTGACCTCTTCCTGGGATGTGTCGTAGAGGCCTTCTCTTAGCAAGAGTTTCTTAATGAGGCCAACATAAGGAAGGGAGTGGGATTTGGAAGCCATGCACTTCTCCATGTGCCCCAAGATTATGCGAGGAAGATTGATGGGCTTTTTGAGGAGGAAGTGGTAGAGGATAATGGCATCAGGGATGTTGATAACAAGGCGCTTCTCCTGGCGAGGGATCACCATATTGATGATGAATTGATGAGCCAGCTTTGCAATGAGGGACAAGTGATGAGTAGAGGTGCCAGTGCTGGGAACACGGCCCTCGTAGATCGTGTTGTAAATCTCCTCACTGTTGAAGTCGCCCCAGCTCTTGGTGGGCAGTTCTTGTAGGCCCTGGACAGGGACTTGTAGTTGAAGGCGGATGGTGGAGGTTGTGAAGATGAAGTCATCGCCTTCGAGGGAGAGAGTTCCCTTGGTGCCGTTGTCATGGACCACAAAATGGTTGTAGAAGCGGCGCACCTGAGAGGGATCAATACTCACAGCCGCACTGCACATGTGTTCCCATCCTTGGGCCTTGATCAGGTCCCATAGTTGTCCGAGCCCTTCATCAACGAGCTGTTTTTCAAAGAGGATGAGTGGGGGAAGGAGCTTGCGATTCTCAGAGATATGGACTTTCTTGGGCTTTGATCCTTTCCCTTTCTTCTTGGAGTTCCCCCTAGAGACCGTAGTCTTTCCTTTTTGCTGAGGGGGGTCAGCCGCTTCGATCAGTAGTGGGCGGGTCCTTTCCTCTGGGACCTGTGCCGACACCACCATCTGTTGTTCAGGAGCAGGGGTGCTGGCAAATTCTTTGTAAGTGGGGGCCTCTTCTTCCTCTTCAGCGTCATCACTGGAGGTCCCTTCATCATTGGAGGAGGTCAGCCCAGTTTCCTCCTCGTCGTCTTCCTGACGACGACTGCTTGTCTCAGCACCGTCAGTGGGTGCTGGGTTCCCTTCTTCTTGGGCTTTGCCCCCTTGATTTTCGGAAGACCTGTGGAGTGCGCCTTCAAATTCTTTTTCGAGGGCCTTTAGTTGGGCTTCCTCTTCAGCAGTTCCCATCACAATGGGGGCATTGGTCTTCTGGCGAACAAGGACTCCGATGGGGATATGATCCTCGTCGGAGTCAAGGTCAATTGTTTTCTGGGCCGAGGAAGATGGGGAAGGGAGTTTTAGTGTGGTGGGAGAAGATGGAGGTAGAGGAGAGTTCTGTGGAGTTGGGACCTTGGGAGTGGAAGGAGGAGGAGTAGGGGTGCGAGCCTTGGGACTTGAGGTCCCAGAGGCAGATTTGGAAGTGATGGGGGATGTGGGAATGGGTGAGGTGGGTGGGGGAACTCGGGGAGAGGAAGAGGGTGGAGGGTTAGTAGTTCCCTTAACCATGGGAACAGGTGAGGAAGTGGTTATCGTGGAGTCCCTGGGACCGGAGGTCTCAGGGATTGATTGGGGACGAGGGAGAAAGAGCTTCTCGACCTCGGATGGGTGAATGACGGCATAGGCGTCAGTTTTGGAAAGATTAAGGACCTCCTCCATGTTGAGGAGGGATTTTTTCTTTGGAATGGAAAGAGATGGGGATGAAGAAGCGGAGATTTGGGAGTGTTTGCGTTTGGAGCTATGTTTGGATTTTGAGGAGTGGTGTTTGGATTTGGAGGAGTCTTTGGACGAGTGTTTGTGTTTGGATTGTTTGGGTTTATCGTATTTAGAAGGGGGTTCGGATCAGAAAGTGTCAACGATGCGAACTTCGGAGGAAGAGGGAGGTGGAAGAGTGGAGGTCGGAGGTGCTGAAGGTTGCGCCGCCGAGGGAGGAGGAAGAAAGGGACTTACATAATTGTAAAGTCCCTCGATGAGAACATCGCGAAGAGCTTCATTTTGCTCCTTCTCGACGTCCGCCATCATGGTGAGGAAGAGAGCTTTAGGGTTGTTTTGGATCCATGCCTTCATCTCGGCATAAGAATGGGCTGGAGCCATTTTAGAGAGGCTTGGGAAAGAGAGTGTTTTTGGAAGTTTTCTCGAAGGAGGGAGGAGGCAAAGTTGCAGAGGAGGAGAGTGACAGGGAAGGATGAGGAAGAAGGAACCCAAAAGTGGTAAAGTAGGGTTTTATTGAGAGAGAGAGAGAGACGAGGGTAGAAAGGGAAGTTGAGAAAGGCCTCGATAACCGTTGGCCAATAAGAGCGGAGAGCCGTTTCAACTGCTCGAGCATGCCTCTGACACGCGTCGTTTTCTTCCAGGGGAAGTCTTTTGAATTTTTGAGTGCTTGGCCCAAAACGCTTCAGAGTCTGACACAATTTCCCATTTCCCTAGTGACGGTTCATCTTCTCAGATCCAGTGTTCCCTTGCTTGTTAGCACCAGTTCCCATGATCTCTAGAAAGGTCATATTGAGTGGAGAGGTTAGGGGAACTCACACTCAATTTTCTTTGTGAGGCTGGGGAACTCAAAAGAGAACCAGACAATTGTAACTCGATTTTGGGATAAAGAGTTGGGCTCATGAGAAACGTTTGTCTGGTCCTTGGCGTAGGGTGGGTTTTATGATCAATCGTCATAGTGGCTTGTAGAGAGGGTTAAAGGGAACTCTGGTTGATCATTTTGGGTCAAAAGAAATAATGTTCCTCTATACACATCAAGCTCTAGACTAGTAATATGGCAAAATGAAAGCACTGAGTTCTATAGTTCCCTTTCATGCATTCCTAGTTAGACTAATCAAGCATTGAGGGAGAGACAAACAGGGACTTGTTTAGTTTAGAGTTATCATCCCTAGAAGCATTCGAAAACGCTGGTAGGGACGTTTGTCTAAAGCTTTGGTGAGAATGTCCGCAATTTGCTCTTCCGTTCTACAATGTTGCATAGAGATGTTCCCATTTTCAACATTGTCACGTAGAAAATGATGCCTAATGTCTATGTGCTTAGTCCTAGAATGATGCACATGATTTTTGGAAATGTTAATGGCACTAGTATTATCACAGAGTATAGGAACTGGGCCAAATGACATACCGTAATCCTGAAGTTGGGACTTGAGCCATAATACTTGGGAACAGCATGATGCGGCAGCCACGTATTCTGCTTCAGCTGTGGAGAGTGCCACTGAATTTTGCTTCTTGGATCCCCAAGAGACTAGGCATGACCCAAGGAACTGGGCCATTCCTGATGTGCTCTTTCTATCAACTAGGTGCCCAGCAAAATCTGCATCTGTATAAGCAATGAGCTCTAGGGAACTGTTCCTTGGATACCAGAGGCACAAGTTGTCGTTCCCTTTGAGGTACCTGAAAATCCTCTTCACCTCTTTCAGGTGTGATTCTTTGGGATTAGCTTGAAAACGTGCACATAGGCACATTGAGAACATAATATCAGGCCTACTAGCAGTTAAGTATAGGAGAGAGCCAATCATACCTCTAAAGTTCCTTTGATCGACACTTACCCCTGTTTCATCAGCATTGAGCCTGGAATTTGGGGAGATGGGAGTGTCGATGGGCCGTGAGTGGTCCATTCCATACTTAACTAACATTTCTTTGATGTATTTCTGTTGATGAATCCTTGTTCCCTCCTTTGTTTGAGAAATCTGGAGTCCTAGGAAGAACGTGAGTTCCCCTATGAGACTCATCTCAAACTCACTGCTCATGAGGTCCTTAAACTTCTCTACAAGAGTTTCGTTAGTTGCTCCAAAAACAATGTCATCAACATAAACTTGAACAATCAAGATATCTTAGACTCTTTCTTAAGGAAAAGAGTTTTGTCTATGGAACCTCGAAGATATCCATGAGACAGAAGGAACTGAGCAAACCTGTCATACCATGCTCGAGGAGCTTGTTTGAGTCCGTAGAGGGCCCTCTCCAGGAAGTAGACGTGGTTGGGTAGCTTTTCATCTTCGAATCCTGGGGGTTGAGCTACGTATACTTCTTCCTTGAGGTGCCCATTGAGAAATGCCGTCTTCACATCCATCTGGTATAGCTTGAATCCTTTGTGGGCTGCATAGGCTATGAGAAGGCGGATGGCCTCGATCCTTGCAACTGGTGCAAAGGTCTCGTCATAGTCGATTCCTTCTTCTTGTCTATAGCCTTGAGCAACCAGACGAGCCTTGTTCCTAGCTACGGCCCCAGTATCATCTAGCTTGTTCCGAAACACCCATCGAGTTCCTATGATGTTCTTGTTTTTGGGCCTAGGAACTAGCTTCCATACGTTGTTCCTCTCAAATTGGTGTAGTTCTTCTTGCATAGCTTGGATCCAGTCTGGGTCCTTTAGAGCTTCTTTTATGCTTTTTGGTTCCACCATTGAGACAAAGGCATTAAAAGCACAAAAATTATTGAGAGAAGAGCGAGTTAGAACACCTTTTTCATATGGAGTGATGATGTTGTCGATGGGGTGATCTCTCTTTTGTTGGTAGTTCCTTGTTGGAATGTGTGCGACGTCAACCTGTTGACTCTTCTTCATCTGTGTCTTGAGTTTCCTCTTCCTCAGGAGAACAGTTATGTTCAGCTTCTTCGCTGGGACTTTCGTCAAGATTTTCTTCGGAGTTCCCTCGTTGTTCCCCCTGAACACTAGCTTCTGGTGCATTTTCATTTTGAGGAGCGAGAGAATTGGAGGCATCTTGTGGTTCTTCTGTTGAAGAGGGAACTTCAAAGGAGCTTTGATCTGTGGAGTTTTGATCTCCTTCGTTGTTCCCTGATTGTGGAGCATTGTTCCCACTTGGATAGTCTTCATCTTTCTTTCTTGGTTCATCCTCGTCGTCGTCTTCTTCTTGTCTGACCAACTTAAACAGAGTTCCCTTTCCTTGAACCTCTGTTCCCATCTTTACAGATTTCTCGTCGAAGATGACGTGAATGCTTTCCTCTATCTTCTTGGTCCTCTTGTTATAGACCCTGTACGCCTTGCTATGGGAAGAGTATCCCAAGAATATCCCTTCATCGCTCCTAGGATCAAATTTGCCAAGGTTGTCTTTCCCATTGTTGTGGACGAAGCATTTGCATCCGAAGGTCCTAAGATGAGCGATATTTGGCTTTCTCCCTTTGATGAGCTCATAGGATGTCTTCTTGATCAAGGGTCTGATCATGGCTCGATTCAGGATATAAGTAGCTGTGGAGATGGCTTCAGCCCAAAAGTACTCTGGAACTCCTCTTTCAAACAACATAGTTCTACCCATGTCTTCCAAGGTCCTGTTCTTCCTTTCGACAACTCCGTTTTGCTGAGGAGTGCGAGGGACCGAGAAGTTATGAGAGATCCCATGTTTGTCACAGTATCTGAGGAACTGTGAGTTTTCAAACTCTGTTCCATGATCAGATCTGAGACCCTTTAGTTTGAGTCCCATGCTGACCTCCATTCTTGTGATTAGGACTTCGAATTCCTTGAAGGTATCTGATTTTGATCTCAAGAATAGCACCTATGTGAATCGTGAAAAATCATCGATTAAAACATACATGTACCTCTTTCCTCCATAGCTTTCGGTGTGCATGGGACCACAAAGATCCATATGAATTAGCTCTAAGGGCCTGGTCGTGCTCACTATCCTTTTGGGCTTGAAGGAGGTCCTTGTTTACTTTCCTCGAGCACAGGCTTCACACATCTTGATTCCTTCAAGGTTGATTCGTGGGAGACCGACGACGAGATCTTGTAGATAGAGCTTCAAGTTTTGGTTCACACCTGCGTGTCCTAACCTTCGGTGCCAAAGTTCTGTTTCATCAAGGGAACTTGCCAAGCACAGTTTCCTTGGTGGCTCAAAGTTTGTATCCACCACATATATGTTGTTGGACCTTCTTCCTTTCAGGATGATTTTGTTAGTCTTTTTGTTGATCACTAGACATTCCTTTGAGTCAAAGGTGACGATGTTGTTCCCTTGATCACATATTTGAGAGACGCTCAAGAGATTGAATCCCAGATCTTTCACCAAGTTAACGTTGCTGATTTTGATTGATTTGTTGAGTAGCACTTCCCTTGTTCCTATGATCTCTCCTTTATTTTTGTTGCCAAAGGACACGTGACCTCCTTCGGCCTTTGGGTGGAGTGAGGTGAGGTTGTCTTTGTTTCCAGTCATGTGGTTGGAACATCCACTGTCAATGACCCATGTGCTGTTCCCCCTCACTGCCACCTACAAGAAAAGTTAGTTTTTGAGGACCCATGCAAGATGACTCTTGCCTGGTTCCTTGCAAGGGAAGACAGTCTCAAATAGCACGTAATCAGCAATGTTAATGTCACGAGAGTACTTGTTATAGGCAAGGTTCCTATAGTTGTTTCTTTTAATGGGGACTCTAGCAGGCTTGTTGGTTTGTTGATTCTGCTTGTTCCAGTACTCGTGGTTTTTCTGGGCTTGGGCCTTAGCTTTGGGACAGCTTTCCTTGTAGTGCCCATGAGCACCACAGTTCCAGCAGGTCTTATAGGATTCTCCTAGGTAGTACTTAGGATGGGGTCTCTGTATCCTGTTCCTATCCATAGTTTCCTTGTTGTACACTCTAGACCTGTTTCCCTTAGCTATTTGAACATACAACTTGTGTCCAGTGTTCCCAGTGTAATAATCTACTTCTCCATTCACCCCACTCTCCAGAACACGGATTTTCTCTTCCAAGTGTGCATTTTTCTGTTTCTCACACTGAAGCTCTAGGGCCCTGCACTCGTTCATCTCTTTTTCACTCAAGGGGGACTTCCCTTTTCTAGGGCTCTCTGACTCATACCCTATTCCGTGTCTGGCTGGGACAAATTTGGTTTGGGAACTAGAGGCTTCAGAGTTCCCTTTTGCTTTACTCAGATTTTGTAGAAGGGTGTTTTCATCACTTTCTAGGGTTTTAAGCTCATTCTCAAGTTCTACGATATGAGACACATAAGACTGAAGTTTTTCTAGAAGGGACACACAGTTGGGACATGGCTCTAGACCAACTAGTTCAGCATTTGTGTGTTCCGACTTTTCCAACTTCTTTTGCAATTTAATATTATCTTTGACAAGACTTGTGAGAATTTTAAGTAGTTGAGGTTTCTCATAATTTGACAAGGAAGCAAGAACGGATTCGGGGGTTACCTCACTGGGTTGTTCCCCAGTGGTTTCTCCTAAGGCCATGGCGCACATGTCAAGTTGAGCCCATGATTCAGGCTCTTCGTCTTCATCGTCACTCCATGTGGCTATGTAGGCCTTTTTTCCTTTTCCTCTGTTGTCCGCCTCCTGAGGGCACTCCTTGGCAAAGTGTCCCTTCTTGTAACACTTATAGCACGTTACATCCGAGAGGTCCTTTTCAGCAGATTTTCTTTGGGAACTCTGTCCTTTTCCTGAGTTCCCATAATTCTTCTTGAACTTCCCTTTGTAGAAAGATCGAAGAGCTTTTGTTACAAGGACTAGCTCTTCATCCTCATCTTCTTCAGATTCTCCATGTTGCTCTTGTACTGCCTTGATTACCTTTTCAAGTTTGAGAGCTATCCCCTGATGTGCTCGCTTTTGCTCCCTGTCATCCATCTTTCTCTTCTCATATCCCACCAGTTTTCCAAAAACCTGGTGGAGCATAAGAGCCCTGTTTTCGGGATTCTCTTTGAACATCGTTCTTTCATTTGTCCATTCTCTAGTCAACCCATTGAAGAGTTGTTGAACCTTCATCTTGTCGGTGACTTCCTCTTTAGTGATCCCAAGGCCAGTCATCTTGGTGCAGAGTCCCTCAAAACGGGATTGGTAACTATCAACAGATTCTCCTATCTCCATCTAGAAGGTGAAGAACTCCCTTCTTGCGTTCATGTGAAGATCTTCTCGGAGGTCTGAGTTCCCAATGTGCATTTGCTGAATGGCTTCCCACACTTCCTTTGCCGTGTCTAGGTTTGCCACTCTGTCGCAGTCTTGCACCGACATGGCATTCTTGAGGTACTGGATGGCTTTGAAGTTGGCCTCCATGCACTTGTACTCATTAGGTCCCCATTTTGACAGGTCATTCTCAATTGCTGAATGGCAACACTAATGAATCTTCTCAACTGAGTTCCTAAGCGAACAACAATCACTAAATAAGTAACTCAAACCTTACACTAAACCGCAGTTCCCTTGCTCCTGGGAACTCGGCTTCACCGTCGTCGAGATCAAACACTCGCCACCCGGGACTTCTCTTCTGCTTTTCTCTTTCTTTGTTGTGGGTATTTGTAGGTTCTGGGAGAAGTGCTCAATCCGAGCACTATTCATTTGGCTTTATACTCGAGTGAACTTGGGCTTCAAACACATCTTTCATTTGTGTCCGAAATGCCCTTTGCTTGATGCCCAAGTTGTACTTTCTTCACATGTGACTTCGATTTGAACTAGGTCAACTTCTTGAGATGATCGGACCGTTGGATCAATCGTGACAGTCTGCTCCTCAGACTGTGCCTTCATGCTGTCCAAGACAGGATCCCGTGATATGCGTTGATCGGTCCTTGTCCTCACATGTGGGTTCCCATATCGTGGGAACTGTCCTCTGCTGAGTTCCTTTGAGAGAAACTCTTCATTGTGTAATCCTGTGTTCTCTGCTCATTCCTGGGAGTTCTCATTCCATGGGAACTTTCCTCTTTAGAGTTCCCTTGATGGGAACTCTTCATTGTGTGCTCATTCATGGAAGTTCTTTGCTAAACATGTGTTCCTTAGAAATACTTGATCAAGGCACATTAGTTCCCTTATAGCGTTTGTCATTATCATAACTCGGAGAACTGTATCGTTGATCCGATGTTTAGAACCAGAGGTCCCAACATCGTTCCAACAATCGCTCAACGCCTTTTGGAGAAATTCCATGCGCTGTCGGAGGTCCGTCATCTCCTCTTCCTGAGACCGCATGCCTTGGTTCTCGAGGTTTTGGTCATCCCCAGTGACCGAAGTTTTTGGGCTTCCTTCTCCGTTTTGAGACATCCAGTTCCTTGATTCGGAGGGAAGCAGAATGCTAATTCTTCTGATGGTTGTACCGATCACGGCCCCACGGTGGCCGCCAAATTGTTTGAGCCAAAATTTACCAAAGGTAGAACCTTGGCCTAAATCGGGCCTTGATCGAATAAACTGAGAAGAATATGAAAGAGAATGTGTTTTTATTGATATAGAGATCAGAAGAAATAGTGTGAATCAAGCGTCCTCTTCCCCTAAGGGTTACATCCACTTATATAGCCCCCTCGAGGCATATCTTATCTTAAATAAAGATATAATCTTATCTCTAACTAACAAATATGCTTATTTCTATCTTATAGCGGATACAATCTGGAGAAAAATTTATCTTGTAACAAACATATCTCGGACCCTCTCTCTTCCAACCGACTGAGCCAATCCCGAAGATCTTCCGTAATTCTGTGCACGCTAGAGGTTCTCTGTCTATGGCTCAATGCTTCGTTAGCTAAAATCTGGGTCTAACACATACTACTTTTACTATCAAAGATCTGGGATTAGCAAGGTACTTTTTAGGTATGGAATTATACAGGGATGAATCAGGGGTGTATCTCAATCAAAGCAAGTATATTCATGACATTTTAATTGATTGTCATGTTGAAAATGCAAGAGTGGTTGGATTTCCATTGCGACTGGTTTGAAGTTGAGGCTTGATGAAGGAGAGTTGTTGGCAGATGGTGAGAGATACAAGAGAGTAGTTGGAAGATTATTGTATCTCTCGGTTACAAGGCCAGATTTATCTTATGTCGTGCAACATTTGAGTCAATTTGTTTCTCAACCTAGAGTGCCTCACTGGCAAGCTACTATGCATGTACTAAGGTACCTCAAAGGAACATCCACTTTGGGATTATTTTATCCAGTTCAGACCAGCCTAAAGGTTACAACCTTCACAGATGCAGATTGGGGCTCTTGTTTGTCAACACGAAGGTCTCTTTCGGGATATTGTGTCTTCCTAGGTCATGCTTTGATATCTTAGAAGACTAAAAAACAAACTAAAATGGCTCGTTCTTCAGCTGAAGCTGAGTACCGCAGCATGGCTAACACAATTGCCGAGATGATATGGGTTAGTTATCTGCTTCATGACCTTTGTGTGCCAGTTCCTTTACCAATGACTTTGTTCCGCGATAGTCGAGCAGCACAATAGTTGGCTGCGAACCCATGTTTCCATGAACGCACTAAACATTTTGATCTCGGCTGTCACTTTGTTCGGGAATGCATTCAATATGGACTTTTGCAGACTTCCTACATACCTACTAATCTGCAATTGGCCGACATTATGACTAAAGCATTGGGACGTCAACAACATAGCTTCCTCTTTGGCATGTTGGGCATTCTCCCTGCTCCAACTTGAGGGGGGAATGTGGGAATACTTCGAGCACTCGATGATTGTTCAAGTCAGAGCTGAGAAGGTGTGGGACTCTACCTTTCATCAAGTGTTTTTTTAAACCCATTGTTGGGTCTGCGTTTTATTTCTTAGTTGGCCGGTTCAAGCCATATCTTTGCTTAATAAACTACAACTCGGGCTTTGTCTAAACCGGTTGTATAAGTAGACGATCTTTCCTTTCTTGTGAGTTAGTTGGCACAATATTTGTGTGACTCTCCCTTTTGGGATTAGTTTTCGTGCTCCCTAATCCAAAATGGTTGAGTTTGGTTTCACTTGTGTTTGCTTGATTTTTGATTGATCGTTGCTTGATTTCAACTCTAGATCCACTTTTCCACAATACTTCTTTTCTTTTGGTAAAATTTTTGTTATACTTCTTTATCTGCTGTCCTGTGGAAAGCAATTTGGCGTGTTCTGGCTCACCAACGTGTACGCAATTTCCTTTATCTGTTGGCCAATGATTACATCGCCATCGGGTGCGCATGAATTTGTCGTTGGAACCCGGGCGCCCTCGTTGTAATGTGCCGAAGACTACGCTCCATCTGGTGCATGATTGTCAAAGAATTAAAGACGTTTGGCTGGCTTTATCTGGTAATGCTTTGCCTTCAAATTTCCTTGCAATTCAAAGAATTACTTAATGGGTGCAGCTAAACATCAGTAGCAAGGGCCAATGGGCCTCGATTTTTGCTTATATGATATGGTTGTCTTGGAAGTGTCAAAATGGCCTTATGTTGGAAGGGAATGACACCGTTGGGTCATTGAGTGTTGTTGTTGTTCGTGAATCTGAAGCTTACGACCTTTTATGTGCCAAAGCTTCTGAGGTTGATCACAACCCACATGCTAATTTGGTTCCTGCTCAGCTGAATTGGACTAGACCCCCACCATGCTGGACAAAACTCAATGAGGATGATTCCTCAAAAGGCCTTATGTTGGAAGGGAATGACACCGTTGGGTCATTGAGTGTTGTTGTTGTTCGTGAATCTGAAGCTTATGACCTTTTCTGTGCCAAAGCTTCTAAGGTTGATCATAACCCACATGCTAATTTGGTTCCTGCTCAGCTGAATTGGACTAGACCCCCACCATGCTGGACAAAACTCAATGAGGATGGTTCCTCAAAAGGCAATCCTGGATTAGCTGCTGGAGGTGGTTTGTTTTGAACCTATTAACATATATTGTATTATTATATTTAGCTATGACTTGTAGCCCAAGTGTTGTATTTGTATATATATCAGTATAATGAGAATGAGGAACCCAAGAGGAATTTTACCCAATTGCTTTCATGGTATCACTAGCCTGAAACCCTAGCCCCCTCTCCTTTAGCGCCGACAATCTTCTCAGCCGCTCGCCGCTCCTCTTCCTCTCGCCTCACCTACCAGTCGACCCTGGAGGCCGACTGTTGCTCCACCTCTCGCCACCCCCTGGCATCATCTGACCTACAATTCTCTATCCACAATGATGGATCCCAAAGACACGGATCCCAAGAACGCCGACCCGAAAAACCCAGTCGCCCAAGTCACGCCGGAAGCCCATCTCGCCTCGGGATCGGGCTCCTCTGAGCACTCCAAGACACCATTCCACTCGACTTTGGCTGTCTCCAATATCAAAAACTTGATTCCGATTGTACTCAATCAATCTAATACGTAATACGAAGTACAATTCATGGTCGGAACTATTTAAGGTGGCAGCCCATGTGCATAGGGTTCTTGATCACATCGACCTTGCAGTTCCTCGCCCGAGTGACATTGATGATGGCCTCTGGGATCAACTTGACACCATCATTCTTCAATGGATCTACGCCACCATATCGTCGAAATTGCTTCTCACAATTCTCGCTCCAAATTCCATGGCTCTTTCGGCATGGACGAAACTGAAAAACATCTTTCAGGACAACAAGGAGTCTAGGGCTGTTTACTTGGAACAAGAATTCTCTAGATGTCGTCTTGAGAATTACGCAAACGTTTCCGCTTATTTCCAAAATCTCAAGGATCTTACTCATCAGTTAACGAACATCGACTCTCCGGTGTCTAATTGTCAACTTATTATACATCTAATTGCGGGGATTACTTCGGAGTTTGATACAGTTGTAATTTTCATTCAACAAACCTCTCCCTTGCCGGATTTTACGAAAGCCCGTTCCTTGGTAGTCCTTGAAGAAACCCGCCGCAATCAACAAAAGGCTTTAGCGGCTGAATCCAAGGCGCTAACTGCGTCCTCAGACAAAACAACGTCACAGTAGGAAAATCCTAACCTACCACCGCCGCCACAGTCCGAAACTTAATCCGGCGGGCACGGGTCAGGATGCCGTGGGCGCGACAGAGGTGTTCGTGGGCGCAGGAATGACATGGTGCAATTGTAGTGCACTCTATATGGCTAGGTGTCGGTTCCGCCTACTCTAAATCAATCTTACTGGCCTTTTGCTCCATGGAATCAGCCCCCGTGCCTATTCCTTACGACACCAACAATAGGGATCCTAGGTGCTGCACCCCCACAAGCACCTCAGGCTAATGCCATGGTCTCTTATCCTCAGTTTGGATATTTGTCACCCACTAATCTTGCTCAAGCTTATAGTTCCATGACATTCTACACGCTGGGCAACTCATGGTACATGGACACCGATGCATCATCTTAATTATATGGCACACAACTCAGGTATTATCTCCTCCCCTAATAAGAGTCCTTTACATTCGATTATTGTCGGCAATGGCAGTCGGATTCCCACCATGGGTCTAGGAACTTCCCTTATCCCATCCAAACCTAATCCCCTTCATCTTAATCATGTCCTCGTTGCCCCCAATATCGTCAAAAACCTTATTTCTATTAGAAAATTTACAATTGATAATAAAGTGTATGTTGAATTTGACCCTCTTGGCTTTTCTGTGAAGGATCTTCAAACGGGAACCGATCGAATGAGATATAATAGTACAAGCGAACTCTACCATGTGTCTCGTCTAACGTCTTCATCTGTGTCCTTGTCTGCCATGTCGGCTCCACTCTGGCATTCCGAACAACCATTAAAACCTTTCAACGTGACATGGGAAAAGAATTCGATAATCAGTCAATGTCACTCTTGTTTTCGGACCCATGGCACACTTTTTCGGTTTTCGTGTCCCCATGCGTCATCCCAAAATGGAAAAGCCGAAAGACTGATTCGAACTATCAACAACATGATCATTCATGCCTCTTTACTGCCTCGTTTTTGGCACTATGCCGCAAACCTGGCTGCCTATCTACTTCACATTTTGCCCACCATCAGCCTTTAAAACAAAAGCCCAACTCAAATCCTGTATAATGTCAATCCGGCATATTCACACTTAAGGGTTTTTGGTTGTCTATGTTTTCCAAATCTGTCAGCAGTTACCACTCACAAACTTCAACCACGGTCAACCCCCTGCGTGTTTCTAGGGTATCCACCCGACCATCGATGGTACATTTGCCTTGACATTGTGACTCATAAAATCATTGTCACGCCATGTTACCTTTGATGAGTCCGTCTTCCCTTTTGCAAAATCGTCCACTCCAAATGCCTCCTCATATGAGTTCTTAGACAATGAGGATCCAGTTTCTCCTCTTCTTCTATACTCCCTGAGTCAACCACCGGTCACTAATGCATCTCAGTCAAATTTTGGATCTCTTCATAACAACCAAACGTTGCCGCCATCCACCAACCCGTTACCCGCGAGCGCCAGCCCACAACCCACAACTGCGGGACACCCACACGCACCCGCAGCCTGATAGCATGCAGTTAGGCATTAGTATGTTTAAATCTTAGGTAGTTGCATGCATTTTGCTTAGTTTTTGTAGTTTTTGCATTTCGGTGTCTACTCTTGTGCTTTCATGTTTTTAGTTCGTTTTGAGGAGCAAGGATTGGTTAAGTGATATCCGCTTTTTAAGTAGGTTTTTAGTGTCTAGATAGATTAGATTTAGTTGGTTTTAGTACTAGAGTTTTATGTTTTTGAGTCTTTTTGCTTTAGTTTTCGTATTTCTTTGAGATTCGGAAACTACGCATCTTTTGTGTCTTTTTGTAGGAGTTTTGGAGCTTGAAAGAAGAGTTTGGAGCATTACAAGAGAAGATGGAGATTAAGTGCTCAAGTAAAGTTATTGAAGATCAAGTTTGAGCTTGGAAAGAGATAGAGAAATTCTTTACAAGAACATAGGAAAAAGAATCGAGTCAAACGGAGTTGTAACGAATTTTCTACGCAAGTTTTACTCAAGGTTGTTCGAACAAGCCCTCAGGAACGACCCTATGAGGGTCGTGCACGACCCTGATAGGGTCGTGCTAGACCCAACCAAGATACATGCTCTCAGGACCGACCCCTAGGGGGGTCGTGCACGACCCACTTTGGGTCGTGCATGGTGCCGACTCTCCCTTATTCCGAGATCTTTATGGATATATTCTATCTTTTATTTTAGGAAGTAGTTTTATCTTGTTTCCTAGTTTAATTAGGGCTCCTTTTCCTCTATAAAAAGGGGGGCTCTCTCTAGTTTTTATTATTCGTTCTTTGGGGGGGAGATTAAGGGGAAGACTTGGAGGACAAGTTGGAGAAATTTGTAAGACATCTTTGTTTTTATTTGAACTTTCGGTTTGTTTCTATGATCATGTCTTCTTCTTTCTTTTCCACGTGTGAGTAGTTTTTTTAGATTCTAGGGTTGGGTGAAAACCCAACACAATCATGCATGTCTAAACTTGAATTCATGACTTGAATGCTTGAAGATCATATCTATCTATCTTGTGCTTAAATCCTTTGCGAAAGTTGAGGCATGTCTTGCAATTAACCTAAAAGCGAAAGTGTAAAGTTGATTGCTTTGACTAGTTCTAATATGATTATTTGCGACAGTTGATATTCCTAGGTTGAAGGATAGATAGAGAGTTGTTTAATTTGCGACAGTTGATTGAATAACTTGAATTGTTTGCGACAGTTGACTTTTCTATGATCTAGATTGCATGATAGTTGTGAATTCCTATTGAAAGCATGTGTGATTGATGTTGTGGTAGCCCTAGCCCTAGGATTGCCTTCTTATATTGATTAAAACTCGTTAATTTGACTCGATCTCGCCCTCACCAAGGTCGTGCTCGAGCCTAGCCCCTTTGTTTGTGTTCGTGTTTGTCTGTGCCCCTTCGTGTTTATTTTGCTTTTCTTAGTTTATCAACTAATCTTTGGCCCTAATCTCATTCCCGTGGACGAACCTGACTCCGCTATACTCAACGGGGTCTTGATACAAATTTATTTGTTCAAGAAATCCTTCAACATTAAGTTGAAGTATTCAAGATTGGAGATATTCAAGTGTCTCTTCCAATGATATTCAAGCCACTTTTGATGATCATTAAGGCCCAAGAAGTTGTGGAAAACAATGCTTAAATATGGCCTATCCATTGAAGTTGTTATTTCGACACCACTTTCTTGTGACACTTCATTTCAGAGCTACGATGGTCGGATGAATATGAATTTGGTATCATTGGAAAGCTAATTCGAAGAGATACAATTCATATTTGTACTCCGAGTTCAAATTCCCACTCTAAGGCGGTCAAAAAAGCTTCCGAACACATCGTCGACTCGGGCATTGAGGTTTCAATAGTTCCGCGACCGCGGGTCCCATTCCGCACTCGCGGAATTCCACATTAGCGAGAACCGAAGCGGAGATTCTATCTATATTTTTAATATTTTGTTTCCTTTCTTTTAGTTCGTGTTTTGAGAGACTACTTAAACCTAGTTTTCAGCCTTTGTTTGGGATAACTTCAGACCTAATTTCTATTATTTTGGTTTGTATTCTCTCTATGGAGAACTAAACTCCTTTGAACTTATTCAAGTTGAAGCTTTTCAGATTCAAGTTGTTGTGAGATTCTTCTATTTAGGTTTATTTCTACAGATTATTTCAATTCTCTTGTGCTTAATTAATATTGATTGTATTGATTTCTACTTGATTGATCACCTTGTTGGAATTGATACTCGCTATTGCTAGATCTAGGTTTTCTCCTAGTAAAACCTAATCATTGTAGCAACTCAATTGGTTTAGGACTCGTTGGACAAAAACAATTGAGAAAGAGATTTGAATGCATGTTGATTGTTTGACTCGTCGGAATTCAATTGCATGTATCTTGTTTATCCTTGTTCTCATTGCTAATATCCTTATGATTTATGATCGTTTCATGAGTTCTTTGGATGTTAAGTTTGCATGTCTCATTTCCATGTTATATTTATGATCGGGATAGGAATAATCAAAATGAATAACTTGTTTGAATCTATGATCAATAACTTGAAGAAGAAAGTGGATATTTGAATAAGATTGCTTTGCTTAATCTGATAAAAACCAAATCTTTGCTTTCTTTGCTTGCTTTGCCTGTTTGAATTTCATAGTCTTAGATTAATAATCCAAAAGCCCCCCTTTGTTACTATTGTGTTGATAATAATATTACTTAGAGTTACAAGTGTCTCTTGGGTACGACCCCGACTTACAAGCTATACTAGGTGTGTAATTAGGGATTTATATTTTGATTTGGCACGATGACTTTCAGCCAGTCAAATTTTGGCGTCGTTGCCGGAGACACTTTGTTTAATTATGAGTTTTTATTTTTATCAACTTTTGTGTGGACCTATCCTATGGTCCACACCTGTGCTACTAATCAATGGATATGTTTGAATGTAGACAACTACAGGATGAACAATTTCATGTGTACTTCTCTAGAGTGCAACAATATTTTCATACACTTGGTGCTTGGGGGCTATCACCCTTGTGAGAGGGAATTGTGTCAGTGCATCCTAGATGGGTTGAATTCTGAGACTCTACAATTGGCTGAGTACATGAGCAAATATAGGCTATGGTGTATGGTACCAAAAGAGTGTTGGGATTTCTTTTGCTACATGAGCTATCAGAGTGAGCAGGATGAACAACATCCACCGATACTCCACCTAGTTGAGAACTCCTCTTTCAATGATGAGGAGATGTTTGCAAGGCTTGCTAACATAGTAGACCAGTTGGGACAGAACACTCAGACTAGTATCCAGAGCACTCAAACTAGTATCAAGAACATGGAGACTGAGATCAGTCAAATGGTCACTGTGGTGAGTAGATTGGAAGCAAGAGACTCGGGGAATTCGCCTTCTCAATCCATATATCCGATTGAGAATGTGAGTGCCACTACAATAAGTAGTGGAAAAGAGCCGAATAAAGACATAGAGAAATCTGAAGATCCACGATCTAAGAGCTTTGATGTTATGGATGAACAGTTCCGCGACCGCGGAACCCGCGATCATGAACCTGTAACTGAGACGGGTGAAAATTTAATCGAAGAATTCCGCGATCGCGGAATCCCAATCCACGCCCGCGGATCTGTACATGCACCCGACGATTTCTACGTTTGTCCTAAATTTCCTCCTCTTCACTTTCAAAAGTCAATTCTCCTATATCCCGAGGCACTCAAGGACACTACAAAGCCTACAAAACCAAGTGAGCCTAAGATTGGTGCTAGAGATTACATAGAGTTCATCTTTGGTAACAGTGGTAATGTTGATGAGTTCTTTTATCCATACTGTAAGTATTCTTTAACTCTACCACTTGTGTTGAATTTGTTTAAGCATATGCCATCTCATGAAAATTGTTCTCACAAGTTTGATAAGTTGAAGCGGTTTTTAAATGGGTTATTATTCAAATTGAATTTATCCTTGTGCTACTTATGTTTTTGTGAGATGTGTTCTAAGGCTTTTTGACAAGTTGTTAAGGGCATTGACAATGTCTAATCTTGTGAATTCATTGCTCTCCATCTATCTTGTGTCCTCACCACCAGACTGTTGCCACTTAAACCTCCTCCATATTCAAAAAAGTAGATGACTTTGTGAGTGTTTTCTCTTCCTTTCTCTTTTATTTTATACATTGGGGACAATGTATTGTTTAATCATGGGGGAGGAGAACATTTAAATGCTAGTATAGTTTTGCATTGCATATAGTTTAAATTCTTGCAAAGCATGTTTAACTTTTTGCATAAAAAAACAAAAAAATTGAAAAAATTGAAAAAACTACCAAAAATAGCATGCATTTTAGGATTGTCATATTTCCCCAAGCAAAGAAACCACTTGTCCTCTAATATTTTGGATGATGATTGCCCTTTAACTTGCTTGGATTGCTTGAAGCTTGATAATGTTTATTTATTTAAGAGCATGTTTGATTATTTGATTGAGCATGTATATCCTTGAGATCTAAGTTACACGGAAGTTCTAGGCAAATTTTACTTTGTGAGATTTTTTTTGGCCTTTCTAGGACTATGCATTTACGAGTCCTCTTTTTCATTGTGTGTTCTCACTTTGATTGTTTCCTTTAGAACTTGCGTTTAGATATCTTTTTCGAGGCTGCATTCATGACTTTTGCATATGATATTAAAATGATTGAGGCATTGTTTTATTAGCTTGTTATTCCCTTATCCACCCTTACATATATTCCTTCTATTGAAGCCCCTTTCTAAGCCTTAATAGCCTAATTTTTTTTGAAGCTCCACAAAATGAATCCAGTGCCTTAATATAAGATTGACCCATCCGGGAATTAGATTTTCACTTGATTTGTTTGTGGTTGTGAGCCAAGTATGGGGGAGTTGATAGAGAAATTTGTGGATGAATATTTGAATTTGAAAATGAGGGTGAACTAGAAAAAAAATGATGAGCTTTAAAGTTGAAGTTTTCAAATGGTTGAAAAGAAAAATTATATGAGAGTTAAAGTGTTGAATAGGGTGTATTCTTGACAACAAATAAATTTATAAGTCAAGACCCCGCTGAGTATAGCGAAGTCAGGATCGTTCCACGGGAAGCATGGTTGTTTGTTTATCAACTACTAAAACAAGCTGAGGAGGTGGTTGGTAGTGATCGTGAGGTTGGAAGTGGTCTTGAAAAATCACCGGGTTGTAAGGCACAAGATCATAAGACTGAGGCATGGTAGGCTGCGGTGGGGGGTCGTTACCGAAGTTGTGTGCCTCGGTAGTAGCTTCGAAATAGACGACCCTGGGTGCGTTGTTAACGAAGCTGTCGTTGTTGCCCAGAACCTCGGTATCGAGGTCATCGTCCTCGATTTCGAGCTCTTCCGTGGAAGCCTCCGTCTCTGCCTCCGTAGCGTCATCATCTTCATCCATGACGTCTTCATCTCTATCAAACCTTGATACACACGGCCTTAACGACAGCTCATCTTGTGGCTTATGTTCCAACGGGAATGCATGACCCGTCCAAAACGCGTACCAATTTGACACGTAAAGAAGCTCCATCTTCGCTAAGGTAAGAGGAACATATTGGCCATGAACCTTGGTAGCGTGCCCTCTCTTGGTTCGCACAAAAATGTTGGAGACGAACCAATAGTTCTTGTCGAGCAATTGGGCATGGTTCGGCGTGTAGAGTGAGAGGTCGACGCCGAGCTTGTCCGCCAAAAGACTAACTAAATTCCCGTACCACACTTCTTTTGAGTCGATCCCTTGCTTCTCAACATATTGCAACCACTCGTACCCCAAGTTCAATGGGGCGGGATCCTCAAAAAGTATGGTTCGGAGGCATGCAACCTCCGTCCGTGTTTGTCTATTCAGCTCTCTCTTGGGCCAAAAGGTGGCAGCTAATACTCGGAGAATGATCCGGAAGATGGGGTTGATGATGCTTGCTCCGGAAAGTGCGGCGGCGGAAGGTTCAACTTCCCCGGAAATGTAACTCCAAGTTTGTGTCACCTTATAGTCCTTGATCTTGTAGTCCCGAGAAGGGTTAGGAAGTGCGAGATAGTCATTGAACTCCGCCATTGTGCATTCATGGTTGACATTGCCTAGTCGAAATCTTATCCTTCGCACCGAGGTCTTGGTTTTGAAACTTGTCTCGAGAGTGGCCAAGAACTCAGAAGTGAGAGTCGGGTAGTGTGGTGTCTTCTATTTCTTCAACAACTGAGGCACTCCGAGAATGGCAAAGGCGTGCTTGACATCCTCATAGATCCCCATTGCCTTAGCACTTGACCTCGAGAACCACCTAGTGTAGTGGTCCTTCTCCAAGATGGCATTAAAACGATCAGCTTGTGCTTGAGTGGCCAAAATGACATTGTCCATGCGGGGAGGGGACGGGGACCGTTGAGTCCTCTTCTTCTTTTGGGCTCTTGTCGCAGCTCTGCTAGTGCTTGCCATATGGACCTACAAAAGACATGAATTGTCCAACATAAGATCCACTCAAACCAATAGAAAAGAGACCCCATACTTGGCCTTCGAAACGCTCTCGACTTGCCTCGTTAACGAGCCAATTGGGTCCTTAACGAGCCTGGGCTTGTGTTTAAAACTGGACATATAGCAGGGTCGTTAACGAACCTGGGCATGTCGTTAACGAGCCTGGGCGAGAACTACTTGCGGATTATTCTGAGTTCTAAACTCCAAAATTTTCCAATTAATCAAGCATGGATCAAATATAATCCCACATAAGACACATAATTGGGCACATGCACCCCATACTTAATCGATTGCCCCACTCGAACATGCCAAAATTTCCAAAAACTCATGGTGAAGATCTACTCAATTCAAGAACAAGTTAGTTCATGCTTTTCTAACCAAAATTTCAATTCAAACTCTAAGCAAGAACAACCCAATATAAATCAAGATCAAGCACCATTGTAAGAAGCAATAAAATCTTTGAGGCAATATAGACATGCAATTCAACCACTCAATCAAGATCAAGATATGAAATTTTTCCCCAAAAGTCATGAATCTTGCAAATAGAAAGTTAGGGTTTAGAAATCATACCGTTGGATTGAAGAATTGAAGAACAAGGGTTGAATTCCAGAAGGTTAACGAGTCTAGTAGTTCGTCGGTAATGAACTCGAGGTTGGAGGTCTCGTTAACGTGGTGTGATTTCGGGGTTAGGGGCGGTGGTGGTGCGCCGATCGGTGGTGGGTAGAGATCGGTGGGATTGATGTGAGATTTTGAGCTTTGGATTGAGATTTGAGTGTGGGATTTGGGAGTTTTTTGAGAGGGTTAAATAGGAGGGGCTAGAGGTGGGGGAAAGACGCGACATAGGTATAGATAGAAGATAGATGTTTAGGGTAAAAACACTTACCTTGCCGGTTCCCTATTCGGGTCTCAAAATGGGTTGTTAACGACCCTTGGTGGGGTCGTTAACGAGCCTGCGTGACCTGTTTTTGGTGATTTTCCGAGCCCAACTCCTGTATCACGTTAGCTCCAAACAATTCTATCTTGCTAACTTCTAAACTACTAAAAACTCAAAAGAAACCTAGGAAAAAGATCTAAAAAGAAAAGAAAGAACTAAACTAAACTAAAACCGGGTTGCCTCCCGTAAGCGCTATTTTTAACGTCGTTAGCCTGACGTACTTACCTTTGCTCAAGGCGGTTCCTTTGCAGCTATGTCAAGGTTTAGAGGGACCCCATACTTCGCTTTGTAGGCATTATTGGCTTGTGTCACTAAATTTTGTCCTTTATCTTCTAGCAATATGCTTGGTATTCCTACACATGGGTTAGTGAAATCCAAAATCCAAGGTGGTTTGGACTCCTCTATGGCATAGATAGTGGGATACTGTGTAGGAACAGAGTATGTAAAAGAATAATAACCAGTAATGGTGAATTCATGGTTAGAGTACTCACCTTGTTTTATTGGAAATGATGTTGAAACCGAGGTTATCGGGGTCGTTACTGAGCATGTGCTAACAACTCTTCCATCATAATGTTGCATGAGGGGCTCGGTACTGGACCATGGAGGTTCGGTAGAAATCTGGGTTCCACTCCTGTCCTCTCCGTTGGTTGGAGGAGAGTCGTTAGAAACAGCAATGTCGAGTTCTGGCTGGGACAACTCGATTTGTGCGGCCGCAGTTGGGTCATTGGCGTTTTGGTCTAGGCTGAATTCTACACGTTCCTCTCCTAGGAGTCCTTTTCGCATATCTACCCTGGCACCTGCTGTAGCTAGGAATGGTCTGCCCAAAATGATGGGGACTAGCGGATCTTCAGGCATGTCGAGGACGATAAAATCGTTTGGAATGAAAATTTTCCCAACTTGAATGGGATAATCATCCATGACTCCTGTGGCTTTCACACTTGACCCGTCCGCCATGTACAGCCTCATGTCTACAGGCTCCAATGGTCCCATATTAGCTTTTGACCAGATGGACAGAGGGAGTAAACTAGCACTGGCTCCCAAATCGCATAGAGCCTTGAATCGGTGGTCGCCTATGCCAATTGTTACAGCAAATCTCCCTCGGTCGCCTAATTTCTCTGGAAGAGTAATGGATCGGACCTCATCTTGAAGCTCTGTAATGGATCGTTTCCTGCTAAGAATGTCTTTCAAAAACTTTGTATAAGCCGGCATTTTGCTTAGGGCCTCAGCGAATGGGATAGATATATTTAAGCCCTGGAGAATCTTAACGAAACGCTTAAACTTGCCTTCAGTAGAGTCCTTAGACTTCTTAGTAGGAAAGGGAAGAGATTTCACCGTTCTCGGAGCCAAATCGAGCTCGAGAGGTGATGCTACCGGGTCGACAGTAGGGTCGATTGGTGCTTTCGAAGGATTGGTACCGACCCCTATGGGGTCGTTAACGAGCCTGGGATTGAGAGAGGAGCTCGGAATAGGGAACTTACCTGTGCTGGGATCGTTAATGACCCTGGGAGCATCGTTACCAAGGTGTTCAGGTTCGGTAACGGCCCTCTTTGGTTCGTTATCGATCCGAGTCGTGGCTTCTTTATTAGTTGTGGGGCTCTTCTCTTTAGTTTGGACACGCTTCTGTAGTGTCTTTCCGCTCCTAAGGTGTACCGCCGCTATTTGTCCTCTAGGGTTCTCCTTGGGACGGCCCGGGAGTTACCCTTGTGGTCTTGGAATTTGTGCCACGAGGTTCCCTAGTTGGGAGTCGACATTCTTCTTCCACACATCGAACTCTCCCCATCTTTTTATTTGGTTGTTAAGGTTGGCTTGGATTCCATCAATCTTGCTATGCACTTCATTGAACTTGTTATGGACTCCATTAATCCTTCCTGTAACCCTTGTGCCCATGATGGTGGCTCTTGGTAGCCTGGAGGTCGATATGGCGCATGTCGTCTATCCGGTGGAGGCACTGCATAGTTTGAATTTGGATTTTGATTGCCCCACGTTGGATAGTTGTTTGGCCTGTCAAAGTTATTAGGATGGTTTCTGTATGGACCTCTCATGTAATTCACCTCAACATAGGTTTCAGCGGCTCTTACCTGCTCGATGTTAGTGCAAGCAGAAGTAATATGGGCAGAAGAGCCACATTCTTGACAAGGTTGAGAGGCTTTCAGAAAACTTACCTATTTCTTAAGGCGGTTGACCTCATCTTGTAGAAATTGATTCTTGACGTCGGGATCAACATCATCCTTGTTAAGCACGTAGAGACGCTTCTACTGTTGGGGCAACTGATGGGTACCATACATGGCATCATAGTTAGACAGCTTGTCCAGCAGTTCCCATGCAACTGTGTGATCCATCTCTATAAAATCGCACGTTGTATGCGTGTTGATGCGGTTCTTCGTTTATGCATTAATCCCCTGGAAAAAGATTTCTTGGAGCACATACAAATGTCTTCTCTATCTCCGAAAGCACAATTTCGGACTCCGACACCCTCAGTTCTGGATGCATATATTGCTTGGCATTCCTCGGATATGCATTTAGCTCCTCTTGTAAACAAGCGTTGTTGATTCGTTCACGTTCAGCTTCGGCAGCAGCGGCGTCTCTATCAGCTTGTAACGTCTCCATCTGCCTCTGGGGTGCTTCCATCTGTCGAGCCATCTCTTCAGACGTAGCCATGGCTCGGTTTTCTCTTTGTCTACGGTGCAAGGTGCGTTCAGGTTCGGAATAGTAACCGGTGTTGTCAAATTCGAGCATGCAACGTCCTGTTGGAATACGCTGAGAAAACAAATAAAGAAAACAAAATTAAAAATAAAAACGGGGTCGGGCTATTCCCAGACCCACAGATAAACAAACAAACACTGTTGCTTCCCCGGCAACGGCGCCAATTTGTTGAATAGGGTGTATTCTTGACAACAAATAAATTTATAAGTCAAGACCCCGCTGAGTATAGCGAAGTCAGGATCGTTCCACGGGAAGCACGGTTGTTTGTTTATCAACTACTAAAACAAGAAAAACAAAGAAAAACGGGCAAAATCGTTCCACTGGAGAACCTACGAACACAGAACAATAACGACCTAAAACTCAGGTTCGGTACCGAGCGTAAGTTAACTCGATAACGAATGATTCGAAAGCAAACAAACTACTTCAATGAAATAAAAGATCTAGGTCAAGGGTTACCACAACATAGATATGCATAAAAACTCATAAGAAGATAAAGATCATGCCTTTAAAGATAAATTCATCAACTTTCGCTGACTAACAAGAAAATCAATCAATTCTCATAAATCAATTCACTCTATCACTTGGTTTGAATCCAAAGCTCGAAACTTTCGTTAACGAACAATATCATCATTCAAGTTAACAACTTTCTCTTTCGGTCAAGTTAAGAACTCAAATTACCTCGACTATCGTCTAAGCATAAGCACAACAAGCAATTCATTAGATAAAAGATATTCAAAACATCAACTTACTCATTCAATCATGCACAACTATGTCGGGTTTCAACCCCAACCCTAGATAAGAAAACTACTCACTACTCATGAAAATAAAGCTAACAACTTTAATAAAACAAGATATTGAAAACAAACTAAACTTACTTGAAATTAATAAGAAAATATCGTCTTACAAACTTCTGTAAAATCCGAAAACAAAGAACAACACCGAGCAGAGTTCCGATTAACGACCCTAAGCTCTCTCGAACGAACGAACCTGGCTCGAGATCTTCTCCCACTCGACTTCTCCTTTAAAACTAATCTGACTCCCCCTTGCTGGACTTAGAACAAGGGGTTTTATACTAAGAAACTATCTATTAAAAAGGCTAAAAGATAAAAACTTACCCTACTTAAAAGATAACAAGATAAAAGATATAACAACCCAAATTCGGTTACGCCTCTACCGACACGGGACCCTAGTTAACGACCCCGCACAGTGTCGGTAGAGATCACTAATACCCTCTGAAAAATTCTATTTATTAGCCTCGTTAACGACCTTCACATGATCGTTAACGAGCCTCTATTTTGCCTTTTCTTCGACTTCTTCTCCTCTTTAACTTGGACTTTTACTTGATCTTCTTATGCAAATCTCTTCCTTATCTTCATGTCTTCCATCCTCCACCAAAAGACCTCAACTCAGCTCAAAAAGCGATCCTTTTTGCTCAAAAACCTACAAAAAGACACAAAACGGAGTAGCTTCCATACTTTTCACAAAATATGCAAACTCATCCAAAAACACACAAAACTAACTCTAAAACCTAATAAAACTAAACTAAAAAAACTAAGAAACACACCAAAAACTAGACAAAAAACACGAACATCATGAAGCAAAAACAAAAAAAAAAGAGAAGTTCAAATGGTGTTGAGAGAGTAGGAGTTGGGCAAGAAGAGGAAAAGAATTAAAGTTTAGTGTTGATTTAGAATTGAGTTGAGTCTTGATTCCCGGATTTAGCCCCACAAGACCAAATGATTCCCAACCAAATTCTTATTACCTTGGCCCCATTACAACCCTCAAAAGACCTCATGATTTTTGTTGTATGTATAGTCTATAGCAGTGGAGAATCAGAACATTGATGCAAGCCTATGGTAGCTAGGCTTTCAAAGTTGAGTTTGAGTAAAACACATATAACTTTAAACACATGAGTGAGAGTAAAAACACATGTTCATGTTCCTAGTGAGGTTTAGAATGGAAGTGTTTACTTGATCTTGTTGGATGCCAAAATACAAGCTATGATGTCAATTGTTGAATCATGTCTCTTGTTATTCTTGCTTAAGCATTTATCAAAGTGGATGCATGAATTGCTTGTTTGTGGGGTGTTAAATCTATTTCTTGCTTGAGGACAAGCAAGGCTTAAGCATGGGGGAATTTGATAACATGCATTTAGGAATTAGTTTTAGCGCATATTTATGTTTAAATCTTAGGTAGTTGCATGCACTTTGCTTAGTTTTTGTAGTTTTTGTAGCTTTGCATTTCGGTGTCTACTCTTGTGCTTTCATGTTTTTAGGTCATTTTGAGGAGCAAGAATTGGTTAAGTTGAAGGATTCAAGATTGGAGATATTCAAGTGTCTCTTTCAATGATATTCAAGCCACTTTTGATGATCATTAAGGCCCAAGAAGTTTTGGAAAAGAATGCTTAAATATGGGCTATCCATTGAAGTTGTTGTTTCGACCCCACTTTCTTGTGACACTTCCTTTGGGAGCTATGGTGGTCGGATGAATCTGAATTTGGTATCATTGAAAAGCTAACTCGAAGAGATACGATTCATATTTTTGCTCCGAGTTCAAATTCTCACTCTAAGGTGGTCAAAACAGCTTCCGAACGCATCGTTAGAATGTTGTCAATAGCATCGTCGCGATCGCGGAGGACCAATTCCGCGCCGGCAAACATCGCCGACTCGAGCATTGAGGTTTCATCAGTTCTACGATCGCGGGTCCCAATCCTCGCTCGCGGACTTCCACATCAGCGAGAACCGAAGCGGAGATTCTATCTATATTTTTAATATTTTGTTTCCTTTCTTTTAGTTCGTGTTTTGAGAGACTACTTAAACCTAGTTTTCAGCCTTTGTTTGGGATAGCTTCAGACCTAATTTCTATTATTTTGGTTTGTATACTCTCTATGGAGAACTAAACTCCTTTGATCTTATTCAAGTTGAAGCTTTTCAGACTCAAGTTGTTGTGAGATTTTTCTATTTAGGTTTATTTCTACAAATTATTTCAATTCTCTTGTGCTTAATTAATATTGATTGTATTGATTCTACTTGATTGATCACCTTGTTGGAATTGATACTCTCTATTGCTAGATCTAGGTTTTCACGTAGTAAAACCTAATCATTGTAGAAACTCAATTGGTTTAGGACTCATTGGACTAAAACAATTGATAAAGAGATTTGAATGCATGTTGATTGTTTGACTCGTTGGAATTCAATTACATGTATCTTGTTTATCCTTGTTCTCATTGCTAATATCCTTATGATTTATGATCGTTTCATGAGTTGTTTGGATGTTATGTTTGTATGTCTCATTGCCATGTTATATTTCTGATCGGGATAGGAATAATCAAAAGGAATAACTTGTTTGAATCTATGATCAATAACTTGAGGAAGAAATGGATATTTGAATAAGATTGCTTTCCTTAATCTGATAAAAACCAAATCTATGCTTTTTTTTGCTTGCTTTGCATGTTTGGATTTCATAGTCTTAGATTAATAATCCAAAATCCCCCCTCTTTGTTACTATTCAGTTGATAATAATATTACTTAGAGTTACAAGTGTCTCTTGGGTACGACCCCGACTTACCAGCTATACTAGTTGTGTAATTAGGGATTTATATTTTGATTTGGCACGACAACTTTCAGCTAGTCACGGCCCACTCACCCGCGCCAGCTACCTCCTCACCCGCCCCCGCCAGTCCCCAATCTAGTCCTTCTGATACCCCCAACGCTCCAATTCAACACCCTATGACCACCCAGGTGCGTGCCGGCATCATTTAACCACGTTGCCTATTTGACTTTCATGCCCAAGCTCAGCCATCTCAAAAGCTATCTCCCATCCCCTCCCCACACAAATCAGCCCTTCTAGACCCTAATTGGGCCGCTGCCATGCATGATGAATATCGTGCTCTTATTACTAATGGAACTTGGGTCTTAGTGCCTAGACCGGCTCGGGCTAATGTTGTTCGTTGTATGTGGCTTTTTCGGCATAAATTTAAGTCTGATGGGTCTCTTGAACGGTACAAGGCCCGCTTGGTTGCTAATGGTAGATCACAGGAAGTTGGCATTGATTGCGATGAGACGTTTAACCCGGTGGTAAAATCGGGCTACAATCTGCACTATTCTCCATCTTGTTGTGTCCCGCAAATGGGTGATTCACCAGCTGGACGTTAAAATGCATTCTTGCATGGCCACTTACAGGAAACCGGTTACATGTTTCAACCTCCAGGTTTTTCTGATCCGTCTAAACCTAATCATATTTGTCTTCTCCGAAAATCTCTATATAGTTTGAAACATGCACCTAGAGCCTGGTACCAGCGGTTTGCCACCTATATGTATCGAATTGGGTTCGTGAGTAGCAAGAGTGACACGTCCCTTTTCGTATACAAAAATGGTGATTCATTGGCTTACCTATTGTTGTACGTTGATGACATAATTTTGAATGCTTCTACTGATGCATTGCGAGCCCATATTATTGCCTTGTTGAGTAAGGAATTTGCTATGTCTGATCTTGGCCCTTTGTCATTCTTTTTTAGCGTCTCTGAGCATCGCACTTCCACTGGCTTATTCTTTACTCAGGACAAATATGCTCGCGAGATAGTTGCTCGGACTAACTTCTCATCCTGCAATCGGGCTATTACAAATGTTGATCCCGGCACAAAATTGCATGTTGATGCTGGTCCACCTGTCGATGATCCTACTTTGGACCGCAATCTTGATGGGGCCTTACAGTACCTCACTTTTACTAGGCCGGATATTTCTTACATTGTACAACAACTGTGTTTTTTATACATGATCCACGAGAGTGTCACTTTTTCGCTTTAAAGCGGATTATTGGCTACATTCATGGCACATCTGCGTTAGGCATCACCATTACAACGTCTCCTACACCATCATTGGTTGTTTATACTGACACTGATTGGGTCGAGTGTCCAACTACACGACGCTCTACGTTTGGTTTCTGCGTTTTCCTAAATGACAATCTGGTCTTAGGGTCTGCCAAAAGATAGTCTGTCATTTCTCGTTCCAGTGCAGAAGCCGAATATCGGGGCATTGACAATGTGGTCGTCGAATGCTCCTGGATTCGTAATATCCTACTCGAACTCCATGTTCCCCTCTCATGTGCCTCACTAGTATATACAGATAATGTCTCTGCTACTTACTTTACAACAAATCCGGTTCAACATCAGCGCATAAAACACATTGAGTTAGACATTCAGTTTGCTCAAGATCAGGTTGCTCTTGGTAATATTAGGGTCCTTCATGTTCCTTCTAAATACCAGTATGCAAATATTTCTACTAATGGGTTACCTAGACAATTGTTCTTAGATTTTCGAGACAGTCTCACAGTTAGGGCATCCCTAGTTTCGACTGTTGAAAGGGTTTCTTGACAACAAATAAATTTATAATCAAGACCCCGCTGTGTACAGGGGAGTCAGGTTCGTCCATAGTAGAAAGTCAGTATCAAGTTTTGTTCTAACTTAGGGCACAAGTAATCAACAAAGTTTAGGTTTTTATCAAAGAAGAAAGAAATTCTAAGGTTTTGGTATCCCCACAACAACAATTATGCATGCAAACGCTAATGAAACATGTAGATTATGCTTTTATCACATAAAGTCGTCAACTTTCGTCAACTATGCAAGTAAATCAATCAGCTTTCGCTAAATTAATAAACTTGTTCTATCTATCTCTTCTACTTCAACTAGGCTTGATCCGCTTTCGCTTCAAAACCCTAATTGACTATTCTGATCAAAAGTTTATGCTTTCGCGCAACAATGAATGAGAAATTCCTTATCAACTTCCGTTTCAAGGATTAAGAGCAAGAGTATAGATTCAAGATAAAAACAATCAAAACATGATCAAGAGCAAGCATACATAACCATTGTTGGGTTTAACCCCAACCTTAGAGAGAAGGAACTACTCAAAAATCATTCTCCTCTCCTCTCTCCTCTCTCCTCCCTAAACTAAGATGCTTGCAGGATAAGACAACTAATCTAAGACAAGGGTTTATATAGAAAAGGCTAAGCTATCTATAAGGAAATAAATCTTCTAACTGATATATCCCCTAAAACTATCTAATAATAAATATATATGGGATAAAAAGTCTTTTAATTGTGTCGACTCTGTTGTTTGCTAATGACCTAGAGTGCCTCGGTACTGACCCCGCCAGGGTCAGTATAGTTTAGTTGCTGAATTCTCGACTTTCTTCTTCATGGGTACCTCATTACCGACCATGTGTACCTCGCTAACGACCCCTGCAGCTTCAAAACTGGTTCGTAACTTGGGACGTCTCCCTCGTTATTGGGGTCGGTACACTTGTTTTTGCCTTGATTCTTCTTCCTTGGGCTTGGTAACAGGTCTCTTAACTTCCTTCATGGCTTTAAACTCGATCTTCATGTCTTTCTTAAATGCTTTATTCCTTCGATTTCTCATCTTCTCCAAAAATATGCTCCAAACGGCTACAAAACTTATAAAAACACCACCAAAGCTTATGTAGACTCCATATCTTAAGGAAATACAAAAACCTACACAAACGACTCAAAACAAACCACAAAACTAAAGAAAAAGACTCAAAGACATAAAAACACACCCTAAAAACATGACTAAAAAGGCGAATATAAAAATACCTCATACTTAGACTTGCTTGTCCTCAAGCAATAAACAAGACATCAACCAAAACCATCAACACATTCTTCAAGTCAATGCCCTCATCAAAAAGCAACATCATAAGCACAAGTAGAAATAGATAGACAAGTGAATCTAATGTCATCACACATATATGAGCAACCTTAAGCAAAAGCAACTTAAAATTCAACCTCACAAGGGTAATGTGTTTCACTCCACTCTCATGTGTTTGGGCATAGGATAACAACTCTCAACTCAATCCTATATACAAAATCAACATAGTCATTGTTACTTATATCACCAAACTCTCCACCGGAGATGTCAAAACAAGTAATATCATCAACAGAACTTAGGCTCCATGGCAAACTTCATAGAAATTTCCATTCGGTCGGGTTGTAATGGAGCTTGGTAATAACAATAAGGTTTGGAAATATTTTGGTCTTATGGTGCTAAAAATCCGGGAATAAAGACTCCTAAACTCTCAAACATACTCACCAAAACTCTCGAAAACAACATACCAAACTCACTAAACATTATGCACTTTCTCTTCTTTAACCCCTTTAATATCCCAACTAATCTTGCTTAAAAACACTAAGGAAATTTGGCCCGTGCACTTTATTCTCTACTCAGCTAAACTCTTCCCTTTTTTCTGGACTTTGCTTTCATTTTTCACTGTTTTTTTTTTCTTGTTGGGAAGCTCTGTACCGAGCCTACTAGGTCGGTAACGATGTTACTATTCTGATTTTTCTCCTTCCTTTCTTTCTTCTCTTAGTGCATACAGAGAACCAAACTCATTTTACATGACATACTACAAGACTTTCACTTCACCCAACTCATATTACCCCACACTTGAACCAATGCATCTCACTTAACAAAACCATCACAACAACCAACATTAAGACCTAATCCCCGGATAGGGTCAAGATAATATCGGCTAGGGAACAATTTTGTGGAGCTAATAAATAAAAGGCTTTAAGGCTCAACTTGGCTTCAAAAAGAGGATAATGATAAGGTAGGTAAAAAGAAAGGATAAAAAGTGGTTTAAAGATATAAGTTCTCCATCATATGATATCTCATAAGGGTCTCAAGAAATAGATAACCATATCAATGACAAGAGATAATATGCATAAGGAGAGTAAAATCACACAAGAAAAGAAGAGGGATTCTTGATGTTCTTCCTATAAGGCCAAAAATAACTCACAAGGTAGCAATTTTTGTTGGATTTAAGTCACCTTTACCTAAAAATCATATGTGCTCAATTTCACCACATGCTAAATATCCACATAAAAACAACTTCTTTTTTCAACATGATTCAGGCGAAGCTCTCCAAATATGCTATAGGAATTACATGATCATGCAAGTTATTACTATCATAGGACATCTAAGTGGAGTATTATCAATCCTAAAAAAAATGACACAAAACACAAAAACTGAGTTTCCTTTTCCCTCACCCCATACTTAAACCAAGCAGTGTCCTCACTATTTAAAAACATAAAAAGAATAAAGAGGATAAGAAAAAGGGAACTCACAAAATATAACTGAAGCTGCTTGAAACCATTGATCACTTAGGAGTTTGCAAAAAATTTCGGTTTCTTGTAGGGGTTGGTATCGACCTTGAGGGGTTCGTTACCGAACCAACTGTTTGCTTGTACACCGATTTTTTCGTTGTTGCATTCAGCACCGAGTGTCATTAAATTGTTTTTTCTTTAATGTAGCCCTTCATCTTCTTCTTTTTGTACCAGAGTCACTTTAGAAAAACTTCTATCCCTGCTACACTACTCTAACCTAAAAACAAGTCAAAAGAAAGCTAGCAAAAAGATCTAAGAAAGAAAAACTAACAGCGGGTTGCCTCCCGTAAGCGCTATTTTTAACGTCGTTAGCCCGACGAACTTACCTTGGCCCTAAAGTGGCTTCTCTCTGGCTTTGTAGGGATTATGAGAAACCCCATACTTAGCTGAAATAGTATTAAAGCTTTTCTCCAAGAGATGTGGTCCTTGATGCAGCCAAAACTAACACGTAAGCGAACGGGGTCAATCGTAGTACCTCAAGTGTCGATCCCACAAGGACCAATGTAATACCAATCGTAACTCTACTAGTAAATTAGGTCAAAACACATAAGGAAATATGGGAAATCTAATCTAAGATAACAAGTAATAATGCAAATAAAGGGATAAAATATATAGGATAGAAGTGTCTAAGGTTAAGGATCACCAAAACAATGTTTCAATAAATAAAATTATACTCTGCCTGAATCTATTTCCAATTATTTGAAGGTAGTTATCTAAGGTAATTACTAAGTTCTTTCGAACGATAGCAACGTGCCTAAACCCAACCAACATCCGCTTCCGCGACTTGCCAATTAAAATCTAGACCAATAAGCACTTAGAATTTAAGATTAAACTGAATTAACATCCGCTTTCGCGACTTGCTAATTCAACCCAACCTTAAGGTTTCTACGACAACTATTAATCCACAAGAGAAATCAAAATACTTTCGCAATAAAGAAATCTCAGGTTCAAATCCTAGGGTTCCAACAGGAAAAAGTACCTTTCAGTCTTAGTTTTCTGTCTGACTACTTATTAAAGTTTTCACCTTTCAGTCTCAAACTTTAACAAGTTTCCATTCACAAAAGTTACTAAGGCATAAAGCATCTAGGATCGAATCAAATATATTTCAATTCAGACAAAGAATATAACTTTAATTAAATACACATTGAATAGATCACCGAAACCCTAGAACTAGGAATTTAGCCAAGCATGATTGAAGACATACTCACAATAAATAATCTAGCCATCAACAAATATGAATAACGCAAATAAAATTAAGATTAAGAAAACTTAGTCCTAATAATATAGATTATCTAAAATATGGGCTAGAACTTGAATAACAATCAAAGCTTCAAAACACCGGCCGAAATTCCACGTGAAAAGCTACGTAATGTGCGGCTCTAAACAAAACTAAAAACTAAACCTAAATTATGCTATCTACGTAATAATAAAGCTAATCTAATATATCTATTTATATGCCCCATCTCATTCTCCAATTCCGTACGCTAACAGCCTCAATCACAATATCAACTACTAAATATGGGCCGGCCCACTTGATTTCAAGCCAACTCCAACCAAGTTTGGAACCTTCATCAATTAATGGCCCACGATCATTTGAATATATATTCTTGACAATAACAACCTACTTGCTCGAAGTTATTGGCACCGTTCAGCCTCAATTCACCTCCAAAATTATCCTAAAATCCCTGAAATATATAAAAACACGTGTAGATTCCGAATACATAATAAAATAAAATAAATATAAAATATGAGAAATATGCATGAATATGACCTAAACTAATATGCAATTAGACTCCTAAAATATGACTAAAATAGGCGTTATCAGTCCTTTATCATCAATAATTATGCTCGGAAGTCCTACACAAGGGTTAGAAAAATTCGGAAACCAAGGGGGTTTCGACTCTTTCACATTATGAATAGTAGGATGGGATATAGAACAAGGATATAAGAAAGGATCATGACTGGAATTAATTGGATTAGAGTAAGAAGACTCACCATTTTCTTGCAAAAGGGGGTCGTTACCGAGGTGTAGGGGGTCATTAACGACCCTGCTGGGTTTGTCAAATCTTCGGTGACGGGTTGAAATTCACCCCTAGCATTGTGATCCTTCAGAGAATGGTCGGTATCGACCCATGGGGTGTCGGTATGCTTCTTGGTGGGTGTGACTACCTTGAACTGTATTGTTTCTGTACTTAGAGAAGGGCCGGTACCTACCCATGGTGGGTCGGTAGGCTCTTCATTACTGCCTTTCGTGACCTCGTACACGACAGGATTGAAGTGAAACTCGACCTTCTCTTCTCCAATATCGAAGGTTAGGAGTCCCTTCTTAACATCAATTCATGCTCCTGCAATGGCTAGGAATGGTCTTCCAAGAATGATAGGCATTTTAGGGTCTTCAAGCATGTCTAGAACAATGAAGTCGTTTGGAACAAAGAATTTGCCGACTTGGATAGGAACATCCTCAATGACTCTGGTGGCCTTGACACAAGATCCATTTGCCATGTAGAGATTCATATTGATAGGTTCCAATGGTCCCATATTGATAGGTTCCAACGGCTCCAATTTGTTCTTACTTAGGGTGCAAGTAATCAACAAAGTTTAGGTTTTTATCAAAGAAGAAAGAAATTCTAAGGTTTTGGTATCCCCACAACAACAATTATGCATGCAAACGCTAATGAAACATGTAGATCATGCTTTTATCACATAAAGTCGTCAACTTTTGTCAACTATGCAAGTAAATCAATCAACTTTCGCTAAATTAATAAACTTGTTCTATTTATCTCTTCTACTTCAACTAGGCTTGATCCGCTTTCGCTTCAAAACCCTAATTGACAATTCTGATCCAAAGTTTATGCTTTCACTTCATCTATGAATGAGAAATTCCTTATCAACTTCTGTTTCAAGGATTAAGAGAAAGAGGATAGATTCAGGATAAAAACAATCAAAACATGATCAAGAGCAAGCATACATAACCATTGTTGGGTTTAACCCCAACCTTAGAGAGAAGGAACTACTCACAAATCATTCTCCTCTCCTCTCTTCTCTCTCCTCCCTAAACTAAGATGCTTGCAGGATAAGACAACTAATCTAAGACAAGGGTTTATATAGAAAAGGCTAAGCTATATATAAGGAAATAAATCTTCTAACTGATATATCCCCAAAAACTATCTAATAATAAAAAGATATGGGATAAAAAGTCTTTTAATTGCGTCGACTCTGTTGTTTGCTAACGACCTAGAGTGCCTCAGTACCGAACCCGTCAGGGTCAGTAGAGTTTAGTTGCTGAATTCTCGACTTTCTTCTTCATGGGTACCTCATTACCGACCGTGTGTACCTCGGTTTTGACCCTGCAGCTTCAAAACTGGTTCGTAACTTGGGATGTCTCCCTCGTTATTGGGGTTGGTACACTTGTTTTTGCCTTGATTCTTCTTCCTTGGGCTTGGCAACATGTCTCTTAACTTCCTTCATGGCTTTAAACTCGATCTTCATGTCTTTCTTAAATGCTTTATTCCTTCGATTTCTCATCTTCTCCTATAATATGCTCCAAACAGCTCCAAAATCTATAAAAACACCACCAAAGCTTATGTAGGCTCCATATCTTAAGGAAATACAAAAACCTACACAAACGACTCAAAACAAACCACAAAACTAAAGAAAAAGACTCAAAGACATAAAAACACACCCTAAAAACATGACTAAAAAGGCAGATATCATCGACTGCGGGGGTGTTTTAACATATATTGTATTATTATATTTAGCCTTGACTTGTAGCCCAAGTGTTGTATCTGTATATATATTAGTATAATGAGAATGAGGACCCCAAGGGGAATTTTACCCAATTTCTTTCTGATAACATGTGTTTGTAACACCTTTTGACTTGATTAGTCCCCACTTTTGTGCATAAAACACACAATTGCATGATCATTTTAACATGATTATAGTTGTTTGTTCAGATATTTGTGCTCGTTTGCTTTTGATTTTGTAGGTGAGAGAATTTGGATTCTTCTAGGATCAAATGGACTTCAATTCAAGCAAAGAAGAACCCAAAGGATTCAACTTGAAGATTTAATGGAGAAGAGTGAGTTACACAAGCCATACTAGCTAGGGAAACACTCATATCTAATCAAACGTTATCAAGATGTCTTCCTAGGATATTGCATGAGGTGCTCGTGCCACTCGACATGCCCATGCCAAGAGCAAATGCCCAATCTCTACATGCAGTTTTTGGCATGGCATACCCGTGCCAAACAGCATGGGCATGTTGTTTCAGCACATCTCCTAATCTAGGGTTGTATTTCTCCCACGTTTTGGACGCACATATAAATACCAAAGCAAGACACTTTTGAGAGACTCATGCCTCATTTTATCTCATCTTTCAAGGGTTTTAGAAGACTTTATATCTCTCATTTCATCCTCTAATCTTTCTTAGATTTACATTTTCTTTTTCTAGAATTTAGCTAGTTTAGTAGTAGATCTAGATTCAAAATGTAACACCCCTTTACTTACCTTGGAGGTATTACCGCCAGTAACCCCGATTAGGACTAAACCAGAGTTACCCAAGGCTTTAACCTGACAGAACATACTAGAACAAGGTAAAAGAACCATTTAAAACCTAACAAAATTAATTAAAATATTACAACGGAAAAACAAGTAAAAGGTCTTATACAAAACCTTAAATTAGAAAGAATAAATAAATAGAACAACCTTCTATTTGAACAAAGTCTTTAAAAAGCTTTCCGTAGGGTCTTAACTTCTTCCTCACTTCGCTTTGCAGCAACTTAACCAAGAACTTCATTCAAATATAGCCATTGGAAACCTTTCTTCAATTTCTGAAGCTTCAAACCTCTGAATCCGCCTCTTGAATCAACTTCCAAGAAGAGCCTGATGTGTCGTATACCAACGGTGGACACCAGCCAACCATACAAAAGAAAAGACGATAGAAGGGTTAGTCTAATGAAAGACTAAGCAAGTGGAGAAATTAATTTGGTTCTCATGGTTGTAACTAGACATATTGGCATCAAAATCCGCTTAGGCTCGGATTATAAACCAACACTTGGCAGTCTTATAGAGAAAGAAGGAGACTTGCATATTCAAGAGAGAGAACACACCACAACTTGTGGTTCCTTTAAGAAGCATAAACGATTATTGGAAACTTATACTAACCACACAACATTCACAAACGTCTTCAGCGACTAATCAACCTAACTTAATTAAAGTTTGATTAAGAATCATTCTTAATCAGGAGCAGGAATGGTTATCAAAAGAACTAACCATTCAGTTACATAAACGTGCCTATCGCACTCTCTTCACTTTATGATTTTAACATTACACATTCATTTTACTAACTTTTAATCGACCCAAATTGTTGTCGATAAATTCCTTGTAACTGATGTCGTCAGGGTGAGAGGGCCTATTTCATCCGTGACCACTTGACCCACATCAGTTTCCTTTGCACTTAGCTAGAGTGCACCAGTGTCCTCCTTCAACGTGAAGCGAGACATGAGTCATGACTCCAATATTGGGATCCGCTAGCAAGCTACGTCCCCAATACAGACATTGTTATAAAGAGGTCATCGAAGACTCGGCTCCTACCCCTGAAATACCTATTTTGCAATAGTGTTTCAGCACATGACAACTAAAGAGATGTCTTGGAGTCTAAACTCCCATCTCTACCATCTTACTTCACAACAATGTCTCAGCATGAGACAACTAATCATACAACGGTCCTAAGTTCAGTTCTAGCGTAAAAACTCAAATAACGACATGGTCGTTATTTCTAACAAAATAACAACCTATCAAACTTTATTCAACATGCAAATTATTCCCAACATGAGGATTAATTGGAATTCAATTCCTCATTAATAACCATAACGCAAGAGAGAATCTTCCACTTGCCTTAGAAGGCGTGCTCAACGTCCTTAGCAATTCAACAGTAATATTTATCACCCTTCTGTCAAATATAACAAAAGATTTCTCAACAACGAGCTCATGGATACACTTCTTAGTTGTATTCTCAACTCCTACAACTTCCTAATCGATAAATGATTTGATTTCCGAATATCGATTCATAAATAATCCTTAATTATCATGCTTTAAGGAGCCATCTTGGCGAATTTATAACTAACTATCCGCTTCACTTTTGAAATAATTTTCTAAACAAAAATTGTTCATTAGTAATGGTTCTTAAAGGTGACCAAATCTCGGATCAAACGGATTAACAACGAATCCCAAGTAATTATCCGAAGTCCTTTACCTGCCAATCGGTATCAAAACTTGTATTCGCTATAACTGAAGATCCGGACGTCTGTTTCACGAGCGATTTGAACCTGTGAGACCGTATCAACGTCAAGATTATAAAAACCATAAATTTAATTAGCAAAGCGGAACCGAAAGGCCCTTACGGTGGCTCCGCAACCAACCCGCTAATTAATTTCGATCGTAATTACCTTCACTTGAGCCCATGGGTTGTTTCGCTCGATAGTGGCTCGATCTCCGAGCCCAAGGGTGATTGAGTATTGCCCGGAGGCAGCCCTCACAGTGGGTGGTGGTCAGAGGGACTGGTGGTCGCCGACGACAACGCAAAGCGAGGCAGAAAAGATTGTCGTCGGTGATGAGCTGAATTCTTCCAACCCGAATCCGTTGCTCCGTCCTAGTTTCTCCCACTGGTTTTGGTTCCTTTTTACAGCAGTAACTAGCCCACAAATCACCGAGGAAGAGGATGAGAGATGGCAGAGAAGATTGTTGGCGGTGAAGATTCGAATCCTTTCTTCCCGAGTCCATTTTCGTCCCGTTCTGATTCTTTCTAGGATTTAAATTCCAACAAAAATATTGGATTAAGCGTTAAAACGGACAAAGAGGTTAAAAGGATATTCGAGAAAAATTCAAAAATATTCTTAAAAACCACAATTATTACATTAGTACCCCCTTAAAAATGGTTTCGTCCTCGAAACCAAGGAGAACTCGGATCACAAGGAAGGTTAGCATAAGCATACCTACACACAACCACTACAAACCTATACAGAAGTTTGTAGTACCCCCTTAAAAAAACATGTTGTTACTTCTGCACCGGGCACAAAACAAACATTGCTTAGTTACCAAACTTCTTCTTTACAACGTTCATTAACTTTGGAAAATGGCTCAGCATTTACTGTCTAGTTTCTCAAGTCTTTTCTTCATCTCCATTTTTAGACCAAGGTAACCTAACCAAAGGTAATTTTTTTCTTATTCACGATTCAAACTGGTCTTTCTCCATAGGTGTCATCTGGTTGAATATCCATATCATTATTGTTGATTACATGAGATATATCGAACGCATACTATCTTAGAAGATACACAAGGAAGACATTATGGATAAAATGCACTGAAGGTGGCAATGCCAACTGTTAAGCACGCTTACCAGTTCTTTCCAATATCTTGAAAGATATAACATAGCGAGCATTTACGTTGTCTCGCTTTCCCCAGCGGAATACGCCTTTCAAGGCGGATAATAGAACAAAAACGTCGTTCTTTACAATGAACTTAACATGCTCTCGCTTTAAAACAACACACGACTGTTGTCGATTTTGAGCAGTTAGCACCCTTGGTCATGTTAGTGCAATATCAGTTGTTGTTCTCTTGACCAAATCTGGCCCATGAAGAACCTTGTCAATATTGTCATTCCAACAAATTGACAGCCAACACTTCCGACCTTACAAAGCCTTAAAAGAGTCATTTCTTTATCGTGTGATCAAAATTCTTGTTTGTGAAGTCACTCAAACTCAAGTTAACATCCCAACTTGTGTGGAATCCAGAATACATATCCTCGGGCGTTTGAATTTGTTTCTTTGCATTAATCATCAGTTTGATGAGGGAATCCAGCGCTAAAATTCAATTCACTCCATAAAGCTTGTTGTCACTCCCTTCAAAACTTTGGCATGAACCATCCATCATAATAGTCTTTGGAGTTTATATGAAGATGAAAAACTTCATGCATGAACACCTGAGCTAACTTTTGTACTCTTTAAGTCATCTTAAATGCATTAAAAAGAACACTCTAGGTGAGTTTCTTAACAACCTCCATATTGCATTTTTCTTTCATTAAGACTTGAACAACTAATGACAAGAATCCATTATAACCTCTTCCCATTTCCATTCTGAAACAGGAAGAGACTATAACATTTCAATTGGGCTTCTATGCTCAAACAGGACTTCCAGACAAACTAAACATATCAAAACGAACTCGGTGACATTTCGCTTCATGTCAGGCCATCAAAAGTTTTATCTTAAATCCTTATACATTTACTTGTTCCAAGATGAACTAATTAAGCAAATAACTATGCCTCCTTTGAAATAAGATTTCAAAGCTCATCAACAATAGATACACATGAACAGTTTTGAAACCAAGGAATCCATAATCTTGAATAACAAATCCCGGTGTCTTACCTTCTTGATCTTCTCCATTGATCTTAAACAATATTACTTTCCCATACTACTTTTCCTTGATCTGGTCAACAAATTCTGAATAAAATCCTAGGGTATTCACACAACCTTGTTGTCATCCAAACTAACCTTTAGTCCTTCTCAAATTATTTTCTTTACAAGGATTACTTAAAATCCTTACTCAATTTCCTTTCTTGGGATAAAATCTCAGTATTACTTTAACCAAGAATATGAGATTTATCCAACACATGACAATATAATAACCTATCTTGTCAATCCCTTACATCCTTTTCTCAACGAAGCTCAGCTTGGGCATACTGACATCCAAAAGTAGTTATCTTATTCAACTACTTCAAACTACACTCTTACGTATTACTATACCATCATATTGAACAATAATACCTTTAGTCCAATAATTTCCAACAAAATTGTCTCTATTGACAATTTTTAGTCTTTTTTTCATCAAAGAACTATTTAGACTTCACTTAACATCCTGGCTTGTTGAGCAACGGAATTCTCAAGATTAGATATAGCAATTGGCAATACTACTAAAATAGTAGACAATGCCAATACTGAGTTAACTCAAAGGATTTTTACAAAGTAGCCGATATAGCAATTGCTATACAAGAAAACTCTCGTCCTTGAATCTCAATAACTTTACTTGAGAAAAACTTATATGATTACCAACTCATACTAGAAACCATTCTTTAGAACCCAAGAAAATCACGTATCCTTTAGATGAACAACACACCATAAAAAAATAGTCTTAAAGTCTAGCTCAAACACTTTACATGGAAGGAAATGCTTACTTCTAAAAATTCTTATCCAGACAGTATTGCACATTACTCAAATTATGACAAATATTTATAATTCTTACAAATTCTTTATTTCATCTAAAACCCAAGGAATTATGTGATCTTATTCCACCATGTGATCAGGATGGGAAATAAAATAAACATAATCCTTTACTGCATTCTCATAGGAATAAGACATGTAATCTTGCCTTACCATGTGATCAGGATGGAAGACAAATTACATTCCTACTCACCACTATGAAAACCGTAAAAACACTTACTCTCAAATCGCTTTAACCACTAACATTGCCTTAAAAATTCATATCTGAATTTTTTCTCAAAAACAAAGATGAGTTTCAAAGGAGAAAAGACAAACCTATTCGTTTCTAAACACATCACTTCCCCTTTGAAGTATAACACTTCTTTTCTTCTTCAAGGTAGTTCCTGGTGACGTACCTTGACCTTTTCTCACTTCCAACACACTTTTATACTTTTCCGTATTCCATAGTATGAAGTAATCCTCATTTGATACAACTTGGTCAGAACTCTACTTAACTTTACAAGTTCTAATAAAAAGATTGACTACTTGAATTCATGTACTTGCAATCCTTACTAAAGAAAAGATTTCAACGTCTTTATACTTATAACATAGATTCTCCTGAGATCATTTTGAACTTGTATATAATCTTGACATACTGCTTTAAGATGAAGTATTAATGATTCCCCACTAGAATTCAAAGCTTGAGTTCATCTATTCTCCAAAACCGTAGACCTTCTGGAATTTACTTGTCATATCAACTCCTATGTTCAAAGGTAAACAAACTTACCCTGTAACAAGTCCTAAGGTATTTACTATCCTTTTATCCTTACATAAGGAAATTCTTTCAATTTCAAATTCCTTATCACATATGAAAGCACATGGCTCTACATAACCTTTTGAGATCCTTCCAAATTCTACCTTGGTTAAACAAATCGAAATCTTCCATCATTGTCTTCTCTTCTCACACACTTGTGCAGAGACGAAAAATTCCTTTTTATTATCTTACTTTCAACTTACTTTGCAAGGTAAGAACTTATTGTTAGGAGATCACCTAACACTTAACAATTTCCACTATACCACCTTAGGCATTGGATTTGACTAATATACAATCTTCAGAACCCAACCACAACTAAAATTAATTCCCAGGGTTATGATCTAAACCTTAATGATCATAATATTGTATGATTGAGATTTTCCTCTCAACTGTTTACAGAACACATATAATTATACCAAAATCATTCTATGAGTAATTCTTTGAATCGTGAACTTCATTGTTTCTATCCTTGAAGAAACATAAGTCCATACCATTGACAACTTAGAAATATCTTTAGCATTGATTCCCTTACTGCTTGATTATACATCTCAAACCTCATATCTTTATCCCGAACTGGCATACTGCTACAAAATTCTAACAGAATAGCCTTTTGGGTTAAACACTTGAGTATCAAAAACTCATCCTAGTCAATCAACACTTGCATTAAGTGGTTAATTGAATATAAACACATTACCGATGAACTTCTACTTGTTTAATCCATTTTAACCAATCCACCTTATCCATCACAACCTTGATGATTAATCACTTATACACAGCTTTTACTGAAACAACATCCCTCCTTTCTTCCTCACCATAGTCCCAAAAGATTCCCATGTCGTTTCGGATTCTCAATCCCTTTCAACTTAAAGGATACAACACATATAGGAATCCGAGTTCGAATCGGATTTAAATTGAGTGGCATTTCCATTAGATTACCAATTTAATTGATCAAACACTGAAGCACTTCAAAGCTCGTACTCTCACTTCCAAACAATAGGAAATATAGAATATCCAAGATTCTATACTATAGACTTACCAACACAACTTGTTGAAGAAAGTTTCCAAAGATAATCCTTTTCTTTTCAGTATTCTTATATCACCTCACCATCCACATTGAACTTTCATAAATACTCCAAACCTGTTAAGATTTTCCAATCTTAAGGCCAAAAGTAGAGATTCCAATTTCTACTTCTCTCGAAACTCAACTTCAAAACTTTGAGTTTTTAAGAAAGTATTTTCGTAAAAATTCATAATCATATAACTTCAGTCTCAAAGAAACTTGACTTCAGAATTTCCTTTTTACAAACAAAGCATTAACATACGCATTTCAAACAAGGAAACTACCAATTTCTTTCACATAGCTTTAAACCATCACCTTTTTAACAAAATTTTTAACTTGGAATCTTCCATCATACGAGCTTAAAATAGGAAACCTTCAAAATAGAAAGTCTTTATGAAGTACAATACTTAATTTCAAAATCTCACAAGAAGTTTCCAAATAACATGAAAGAAACGACGAAGGTACACTCAGTTCAGACTCTCAAGAGAGAATAGGAATTCATTGAGAACTTGGTCTAATCTTACCGGGTCAACTTTAGGAATCTTCACCTAATCTTACTTTGGATCCTTCTCGGAATCCATTCCCATCTCCAGGGAATCAAATGTCTACTATAGGACCTTTTTCACATGAACTATTACAAACTTGTTACCTCGTGTTCTCCAATTCCCTTTCCTCCTTCTATCTCTTCACGAGTCTGGCTTCCAATCTTATCCACTTTCCATAAATGATTCTAAGATAACATCCATATAGAATTCTCCATAATTCTATATAGAAGATGAAAGTCTAAAACAAGACTTATGAACTTTTAGCTTTGATACCACTTCTATAACACCCCCTTACTTACCTTGGAGGTATTACCGCCAGTAACATACCGCCAGTAACCCCGATTAGGACTAAACCAGAGTTACCCAAGGCTTTAACCTGACAGAACATACTAGAACAAGATAAAATAACCATTTAAAACCTAACAAAATTAAGTAAAATATAAGAACGGAAAAACAAGTAAAATGTCTTATACAAAACCTTAAATTAGAAAGAATAAATAAATAGAACAACCTTCTATTTGAACAAAGTCTTTAAAAAGCTTTTCGTAGGTTCTTAACTTCTTCCTCACTTCGCTTTGCAGCGACTTAACCAAGAACTTCATTCAAATATAGCCATTGGAAACCTTTCTTCAACTTCTGGAGCTTCAAACCTCTGAATCCGCCTCTTGAATCAACTTCCAAGAAGAGCCTGATGTGTCGTATACCAACGGTGGACACCAGCCAACCATACAAAAGAAAAGAAGATGGACGGGTTAGTCTAATGAAAGACTAAGCAAGTGGAGAAACTAACTTGGTTCTCATGGTTGTAACTAGACATATTGGCATCAAAATCCGCTTAGGCTCGGATTATAATCCAACAGTTGGCAGTCTTATAGAGAAAGAAGGAGACTTGCATATTCAAGAGAGAGAGAACACCACAGCTTGTGGTTCCTTTAAGAAGCATAAACGATTACTGGAAACTTATACTAACCACACAACATTCACAAACGTCTTCAGCGACTAATCAACCTAACTTAATCAAAGTTTGATTAAGAATCATTCTTAATCAGGAGCAGGAATGGTTATCAAAAGAACTAACCATTCAGTTACATAAACGTGCCTATCGCACTCTCTTCACTTTATGATTTTAACATTACACATTCATTTTAATAACTTTTAATCGACCCAAATTGTTGTCGATAAATTCCTTGTAATTGATGTCGTTAGGGTGAGAGGGCCTATTTCATCCGTGACCACTTGACCCACATCAGTTTCCTTTTCACTTAGCTAGAGTGCACCAGTGTCCTCCTCCAACGTGAAGCGAGACATGAGTCATGACTCCAATATTGGGATCCTCTAGCAAGCTATGCCCCCCAATACAGACTTTGTTATAAAGAGGTCATCGAAGACTCGGCTCCTACCCCTGGGTTACCTATTTTGCAACAGTGTTTCAGCACAAGACCACTAAAGAGATGTCTTGGAGTCTAAACTCCCATCTCTATCATCTTACTTCACAACAATGTCTCAGCATGAGACAACTAATCATACAACGGTCCTAAGTTCAGTTTTAGCGTAAAAACTCAAATAACGACATGGTCGTTATTTCTAACAAAATAACAACCTATCAAACTTTATTCAACATGCAAATTATTCCCAACATGAGGATTAAATGGAATTCAATTCCTCATTAATAACCATAACGCAAGAGAGAATCGTCCACTTGCCTTAGAAGGCGTGCTCAACGTCCTTAGCAATTCAACAGTAATCTTTATCACCCTTCTGTCAAATATAACAAAAGATTTCTCAACAACGAGCTCATGGATACACTTCTTAGTTGTATTCTCAACTCCTACAACTTCCTAATCGATAAACGATTTGATTTCCGAATATCGATTCATAAATAATCCTTAATTATCATGCTTTAAGGAGCCATCTTGGCGAATTTATAACTAATTATCCGCTTCACTTTTGAAACAATTTTCTTAAAAAAAATTGTTCATTAGTAATGGTTCTTAAAGGTGACCAAATCTCGGATCAAACGGATTAACAATGAATCCCGAGTAATTATCCGAAGTCCTTTACTTGCCAATCGGTATCAAAACTTGTATTCGCTATAACTGAAGATCCGGACGTCCGTTTCACGAGCGGTTTGAACCTGTGAGACCGTATCAACGTCAAGATTATAAAAACCATAAATTTAATTAGCAAAGTGGAACCGAAAGGCCCTTACGATGGCTCCGCAACCAACCCGCTAATTAATTTCGATCGTAATTACCTTCACTTGAGCCCATGGCTCGTTTGGCTCGATAGTGGCTCGATCCCCGAGACCAAGGGTGATTGAGTATTGCCCGGCGGCAGCCCTCGCAGTGGGTGGTGGTCGGAGGGACTGGTGGTCGCCGGCGACAACGCAAAGTGAGGCAGAAAAGATTGTCAGCGGTGATGAGCTGAATTCTTCCAACCCGAATCTGTTGCTCCCTCCTGGTTTCTCCCACTGGTTTTGGTTCCTTTTTACAGCAGCAACTAGCCCACAAGTCACCGAGGAAGAGGATGAGAGATGGCAGAGAAGATTGTTGGCGGTGAAGATTCGAATCCTTTCTTCCCGAGTCTGTTGTCGTCCCGTTCTGATTCTTTCTCTGGTTCGTTTCAGCAGTACGAGCCCAAAGAGAGGAAGAAGAAGATGAAGGGGAGAAGATAAGGAGGTGGCTGGGGCAAGGAGAAGTTAGCCGGCGGTGAAGATGCTCGCCGAGTCCGTCGTTGTCTCGGTCTCGCTCTCGACTCTCCTTTGTTTTGCTTTGTCAATGTTCGAGCCCATTCCTGAATATTTCTCTCTGATTCCTTACTTATTAAGGCTGAGAAGATATGAATTTAAAACCCAAAACTCGTCTCGGAACGGGACTCGCGTTAAAGCGGTAAAATTATGTACCTCGGGTGGAAAAACTTACTAAATACAAAACGTCCCGTAAATTATGTAGACCAATAAAATCAATTTTCCATGATTTATCAAGATACCTTCAATTTTTAAGGCTTTTGTTTCGTATTTTAAATCCTTTACAGTACATAATTAAAAAGACGGCTTATCCAATAAATATTCTTTTTCCACTGAAAAATCCTAGAATTCACAACGATCCATAAAATCATTTCTTTATGATTTTAGGATATCACCAAAAAATTTCTAGGATTTAAATTCCAACAAAAATATTGGATTAAGCGTTAAAACGGACAAAGAGGTTAAAAGGATATCCGAGAAATATTCAAAAATATCCTTAAAAACCGCAGTTATTACACAAAATCCCATTTTGGGGTGGTATGTTTGAGCTCTCTTGTACTTGGAGAAATTGGAAGAGAAACTCAATCCCAACTTGTTTTGTGACACCCTTACACCCTATGACGTATACTTTCTAAAACTTATCTCTTATATAAACAGATAATTCACATATAGCAATTATCCACATAAGCACATAGCAGACATTAACAACCATAAAAGGTTGCACACACACATCTATGTTGTTACTTCTCATACTAAACCATCTATTACTCTAACTTCTATTACAACCCATATGTTTATGATGCAAAATGAGAAGGAGAAGGTTGCATTGAGCTTCAGCCGGCCGACCTGTATGAATGTGACCTCTAAAAGAGACACACGTCAGAAAGTTCTAGCTGAACCTGAAAAATTGTTTTGCGATTTACGTGAGTCGCATACTCAGTGAATATAAACCATCATCAATTATTTCACACAAAGCCAAACAATTGGTCAGTATACATATTCATACATATTATATATATCATATATGAATTTACTATGCAAATGCAAATGCTGATGTATCCGATTTATTATTCTGTGAACTGTTCAAGCCTGAATCTGCCCCGGGTTTACTATATATGGACTCTTTTTGTCCCTTCAGCAAAGAAATCTGAAGATCTCCTGAATATTGACTCTTATGGTCCTATATGATCCGAAGATCCTGTATGATCTGAAGATCCTGTATGACCCGTAGGTCGCTTTAACAAAGAAATCCGTAGATTTCCTGAATTACAGTTCAGGGAAAGACAGTCACAGGTCCTTTTAATCTCATTGCAATATGCTATGCAATCAAGTGCATCATGTAGTCATATATTTCATATATCATATACCATCTGCTAACATACTTTCTGTGCAAACAACTCTGGAAATTTCAAAGCTATCATATAAAACACATATATCCATATAATCCATATAACACATATATCCATATAGCTCATTTAACACATATATCACATATATCCATATACCTCATTTAGCACATATATGACATATATCCATATACCACATATAGCATATATATATTCATAGAGCACATAGGGTTGAATCTCCGGTCTATACTCACCTGTTCAAGACAAATACTATATCTCTCCCTCTTGTTCTTGACCATGATCTATGACTTGTGCTCCTATATATAACCCAATGCAAATTAGGCTATTTACTCTTACAAACTCTAACCCCAAATGCATTGAAATGCCAGAATGCATTATAACTTCTTGTGCATAATTTCAAATCCTTTAAAACTTGACATCGATAAAATATATATATATATGAAAGAACATTTTTCTAGTTCAAACCTTTCTGAAAAACTTGATCAAAGGGCTCCTTAATATCATTAGTTCATTACAAAGCAAAGCCCTAAAATTACTTTGAAATCTTTTACCGAATATAAATCCAATATCGAAAATACCCTCTGAGAACTATAAATCGATGATTTCCTGAATCAAAAGCAAATGTAGATCTAGATCTGAAAAAATTAGGAAAATCCAGATAAACAATTAACTAATTAAAACTTACCAAATCAAGCTTGTACTTCGAGATTAAAACCCGATAGGAGAGATCTTGTACCAGATCCAAATAAAACAACCGAAATCAAACCTGTCTCTTCTTTTTTTTCCTTTCGAAAATTCTGTACTTTGTATTTGTTCTCTGCGTTTTTATGGCAAAAAAACCATTTCCAAGAACACGTATACATACACACGAGAAAGTCGGCAAAATTTTGGAAAAATTACATTTTCCACCCTCAAATCTCCTTTACCCTGAAATAATTAATTATTAACTTTAAATTAAAAACTTTTTAAAATATAATAAACTCAATTTGAAAATAAATATTACTTTTAAAAACTCACTATATATCATGCAACTATGCTCTGCATATGCTACTAATCTTATATGAATGACGAATGACATATGCACTTTGGTCGGGGATGTTACATGTTTCCCATGGATGAATGAAGAATCAAGATTCGATTTGAATGATAAGTGTCTCTTATCCATTTATCTTATTTCTTGTTTTGCCTTGCATTACTTCCATGTGTGTGATTGTTGGATTGATTTCTTATGCCATGTTTTTTCCAATTATGAGTGAGTAGTTGCTTGTGTTGGGATTGGGGGTAGCCCAATGGTGATTATGTGATGTATTGGTGAAGATTTCTCTTTGATTGAATGAGTTTTGGTTTACTACTCAATTCTTCCACACCAAGTGTTTGTGAAAATGCCTACCTAGTATTTTCTCATATTTTGGATGTTGAGTATGTATTGAAAGATGATATTTGACATTGGTCCTTCAAGAATTGAGCTAGGGATTTTAGGACCATGAAAGTAGGCCTAATTTCCTAGTAGTTATGTATAATTGTCTATGTGTTTAATGCACTTAATCTAGGATTAATTACCACGAAAGCAGGAATTAAGCTAGATTAGAGTAGTTTTCCTTTGCCTTGAAAGAGAATTGGAGATATTTTAGGACAATTGACCATGGTAGACCATTGCTTGCAAACCTTAGAGAGATTTTTGCTTGACATTGTATAGTTCCTTTGTGGTGAACCCAATCCTAGCCTCCCATCATTCAAACAACCAAAACCCTTTTCTATCTTTCCTAGTTTTATATCTTGTTTTTGTGTTTGTTTTTTAATTATAAAAATTCCAAATCCCAATCAATTATTTGTGGTCTAGATTACTAGTTTGTGTGAAATTGGTGATCAACGAGTGCTCCCTTGAATTCGATATCTTTTATATTACTTCGACAGTACCGTGCAATTGCGGGCCTATCACTTTCAAAACCGATTCTGGTGAGTTCATTCCAGCGTTTACGTTTTCTTGTGGAGCTTGTTTGGCCTTAACTGTGGAACTTTGGGCCATTCTTCATGGATTAAGGAAGGCAACTACTCTGGGCATAAGTAAGCTCATACTTGAATCTGATTCTCTTTCTGCCTGCCAACTCCTCCATTTGCAGAATATTTTGACTCATCCCGATTTCTATTTTTTGAAGCAATGTTTGAGGGTCATTGATGAATCCCCTTGGAAAATCCGGATCAACCATGTGAGGCGGAATACCAACCGAGTGGTTGATGCTCTTGCGCAATGGACGTTTAGTCTAAACTCTTCTCTTAATTTTTATAATGTGTTGCCTAGTAACCTAGATATTTTAATTTCTTCAGAGTTTGTAGGTCATTCTGACCAGACTTCTAATGCTTAAGTTTTAACATATATTCTGCCCTTTTGATAAAAAAAAGAAACACAAGTGTCAATTTCTTTTATAAATACTTACTATATCAATATTCATGATTTTGAAATCATACTTCACATTAAGTACATTATTGCTAATTAATAATTATATCCGTTTTAAGTACTACGTACGAAGTATTATTTAATTCTAGTTTATGTTTCTTCTCAAAATTTTATTCTTAAGAAATTGAATTTTAATGAAATTAGGACATTTTTTGCCCTAATAACACGGGATGGAGAAAAAATGGGGTTTTACCTTTATTGGAACAATATTAGGAATTGTTAGTTTCGAACATTGGAATAACATATTTCTCTATAAATTTTGATGATAACAAATGTCATTAGGAATGAAATGTTTATCAAATACAAAGCATAAGGTGCCCCCAATTATCTGCTACAACTCGAAATTTGGTCTATTTGATTGAAAATAAAGGGAAGGCTTTCCAAAGCTTGCAATAATAATCTATGAACACCATTTTCATATGATTAAGCTCTAAAATTTGCCTTTAACAAATATGATGAGTAGGCTTTGCAAGAGCTCCCAATTATCTGCTACAAGGCGAAATTTCCCTCACTTGTGCAACTCATAATCGCCTAAATCACCCCAATCCCCTACGAACTCTAATCCCCCCCCCAATTCGATTGTAAAAAATCAGACCCATTGTAATAAAAGTACTTTACTAATGCTAGATTGGGTTTCTCCTGTTGAACCGGTCCACACCAATTGAACTTTGATGGATTTGTGCATTTACCATTACGCCCTCCTCATTTTAGTCTTTCCTATTTGAAAAAATGAGGGCAAAACGGTAATTGACCAAAACTTAACGGAATTCTGGACGACAATTCAAAATGGGTAGTCGACCACGAACGAAATTGATTTAAAGGGTGGCTTTCAATAATTACTTGTATAACGAATGGTTTTAAGTAAATTGTGGTATTTAATGGATGGTTTTATACAATTTTCTCTGAAATATAACTAGTGCAATTCTTGTAAATTTATAAAATGTTCTCATAACTTACTTTACTTAATATATGTACAATAATATAAATAATTATTAATCAATTGACCGATGTTAATGTGTTTTTATCTATAATATTTAAGAGTTAGGTTCAAATAAAACAACTCCTTATTCTATAAAATAAGGAGTGTTTAGAGAGCCCGTGGATCAAGGTGATCCAAGGGCTAATGTTCTATCCTTTTTAGGGACGCGGTGACATTTTTGTAATTTCTCAAAAATTACAAAAGTGCATCGCTATTGTGAAAAAGTGCATTGTGAAGTCCAAAAAGTGCATTACTAAACGGAAAAAGTGCAAACAAAAATGAAGCAAACAGGGCACGCGCTCCATGTTCACTTCATTGTAAAAGTGCATCGTTATCTTGAAAAAGTGCATTGCGAAATATCAAAAAGTGCATTACTAACCAAAAAATTACTCAGAATCAGAGAAATATGCGTTTAAAACTTTAATACCTCCAATATCCAAGGCCAAGTGGGAAATTTCAATAGACTGATTAGGCAAGAGAATGGTGGGATCTCTCTCCTCAAAATTGCCCTGAATTGCAACGCCATTGAGATCAAGCTGTGGTCGAAAACCCGACCGACGAATCGAACTCCCATGAGTATGAAGCATTTCTTTTTCCTTTTCCTTGTCTCTTTCTTCTGGCTTTGCCTTATCTTTAGCAACTTCTACTTCTTCTCTTGTATCGGTACTTCCAAGAAGGTGCTTTTCAACAATGCAAGAACCAACCATCTATAATCCGCAAAATTTCGCACACCAACTCTCTAACATCCACCTGTCGTTTTCTCAGGTCATAATTGGTGGCCAATCTATGGAATTATAATCCAATTTGAGTAGGGGTAATCAACGGTAATAGAAAAAAATAATCTTTTTAAAACCTATTGAAACAAAGAGATGAAGAAGATGAGAAAACACCAACGCAGATGATGGGGATTAAAATTCAAAGCAGTTGAATTTGGAAATTGGGTGGGAACGATAATGAGCAGGGAAATTGGACCCTGCCTAGAAAAAGATGGTTCATTGTAAAAGTCTATTACAAATGTACTTTTTAGTATATCGTAATGCACTTTTTCATAATAACGGTGCACTTATAAATTTCGAAAAATTACAAAAATGTCACTGTGTCCCTAGATGGATAGAATATCAAGCTTTGGATCAAGGAGATCCAAGGGTTCTAAACACTCCTCATTTTTTAGGACAAGAAGTTGTTTTATTTGAACCAAACTCTAATATTTAATGTAACAATAAAAAAATTTTGTACCTATAATTAGTTGTAAATTGTAATGATTATATACGTTATAACAAATTAAAGGGATAAAACAGTGTTAATATATTTTAAAATAATTTAATATTTTAATTATTAATTATATTTATATAAAATTTAATAATTTTTTAGATAAAAAGAAATATGTAAAAGAAATATTAAAAGAATTGATTGGTTCTTAATATATCATGTGGTATCGTGGTGCAATTTTTTTTTATTATAAAGAAATGGTTTATTTTTTTAATGTCCTTTCTAATGTATATAAGAGCATATAGGTAAAAATGCATTCAATTATTTTTCAATTTTTTTTATCAACTATCGTCAAAACCATGAACCATAAGTCCATAACCACCATTTTTATTGGCCTATTTTGTACGGAGTATCTATTTACTATTTAGGATGGTATGTTGTTAAAGAAAATACTAGTGTATTGAGTATTGTATATTTTTTTCTTTTAAATGTTTTGATGTTAGATTGATAGCGCTTTAGTAAAGAGTTATGAAAGTGTTTTGAAAAATGTTCCTTAGGTAGCAGAAATTAAATACGCAAGAAGCAAAGACAGATAATAAGCACAAAGATACAATTTCTTATAGAGGAACGAGTAAACCTCTATTTTTTGGAGGATTTTTAATGGTTACTTTTCTTATTGATTTGTTTCTTAGTTATAAAGGCAAAACTCGAACTTCTCTGCCACTAGCAATCGCCAAATTCTAGCCACACTAACGAGCCTATCAACCTAGTTCCAAAGCGAATCAAATCAATCAATACAAAAGCACCAAACCTTTCCCATGGTCTCCGTCACAGTTCCCTTTAGCTTCGGAATCGCCACTTGTTGCATGTAGGATCGCACACCCATTGTCGGCACCTTCTTCTTTCTTGCTTGGAAATGCTCTCAGTCTCACTCTTTCATTGTTCACTCAAGCAGTGCAAAATCCTAGGAGGCTCCTAGATATTTATGCATAGCGATGTATAGTGGAACTCGTAAACCAACTAGTTTACTTAAAGAAAAATCACTCTCTTTCGAGCTTCTCACACGATCGGATTTCAAGAGTACTCAGACTCGCTCTCCTGTGTAAAAGTTGAATCCCACAACCTTGAACCACACTTTAACTTTGTCTCTCACACTCTCATTCTCATGTTATGCCTAAGAATACTCGAATCCCACGCACAAGTCTTCTTTTTCTTTCTCACAAAATACAAGTTATGCTCAAGTTACTCAACATCTATACTAAAACATTGAAGTATTTAAGCTCGAAGAAGAGTGATTTCGTGTGATATCATCTCCTATTCGGTTAAGGAAATAACATCCCACGCAATCTTACAAGATCTTTACTAAAATAACATGCAAGCTCATAAGAAATATCACATAAGAATTTCGACATATTCTTCTAATTTTTTCACTCTTTTGTGATGATTTTCTCCTTAAATAGACATTCCAACTAGTATGTAAGCAATCAGATATAATATGTGCATTCCTTCCAAAAATAGCTTTCCTACCAATGTCCAAGTAAGTGACTTTATCACATTGTTTGATGTCGTTGACTCTCCATACAACTTTTGTGCCACTGACTCTTAGAACCATCAAAACTAAAACTTCTAACATGTTCCAATCTATTGAGATCCCAATTTAGTGCGTGAACTATCACATGTCTCATCTATCACCTTGTTTTCCACAATTTTAGCCATTATATTCTTGAAACTTTTCTATGTCACGACTTGATTAGATTTCTTTGCAACTACTTTCTCTTTACTTAAATCGGAGGACAATTTTTTGTGTTTTCCGCTTTCGCTATCTTCTTCATAGAACTTTCCTCTTCCAAAGTGATTTGGGCCCAAAAACGATAATGGGCATAAATAATTGTCTAGAATCAAGAAACACTTTTTTTCTTTTCCATTCTGATCCGGAATATTCCTCTAATCTCCCTTTATAATCGGTTCGCTTGTTCTAAGACTTTTGGTCTTTGCCAGATTTCCCTTTGCCTTTCGTCGGTCTTGATTCTCTTGTCACTATCATCTACCCACCATATAGTATATGACCATACTCACCACCAACCCGAGATTCACCAGTTGCATTAGCATACCTTACTTGATTCTTTGTGCCACAAGGTTGGCTTTGTTCGCTATTAGACTGGCCTGACTAAGCATTATTTGAAGCAAGAGCTAGTGTTGTACGTGACCAACAACTAGTTTTGATATGTCCAAACTTACCACAATGGAAGCAGATAGTTGGTATTCCCTCATATTCAATCAGAAAACGTTCGCCATTAATACTTATTGACCCCTTTAGGGGGGCGTTCCAAGTCAACTTTAAAGCAAAATTTCCTTGTTAATATAAAGTGTCTTCGAATCAACCCTGATCGAGCGACCCACACAACAATGTGTAGAAGAAGTTTCTGCTCATACAATGTGATTGGGAGGTCAAAGACCCTAATCAAACTGAGGTTGTTTTGATCGGACCCGTGGTGCAAAAACGAGGAGACAAGCTTTAGACCGAGAGATACTGACCGAAAATCGTGCATAGATAATTGGTTAGTGTCATCATGTAATCCTCTTTACACCTAAATCTAACCAAGAAGCAACCATGTTCTAGATCAAGGATTTGAAAGCGAGATGTTGTCTTCCACATATTCCTTATATGCTTTTCCATAACTTGGAACACAATTGGCGGGCCCAAAAGCTTGACTACCACTGATCATCAACAAACCGAGGCCAACGCTTCCATAACATCCTTGGCTATGGAGACGACAGGGTCACTATCCTCACCTCCTGGGAACGATACTATCACTTTCCCCTGTAAGAATTCACCATTGATCCAAAACCGTTTTCCGTTGAAATGCACTTCTGATCACAACTTCTTTCCATGAGACTCTTCGATTAGGGGGATCACCTGGCGGACGATCGCCACTCGATCTGTCAACTTGCATTCCATCATTCAGAGATTGTTGGTTTTCCAGTGCAAACACCGGATTCGACACTAAGTTTATAGGAATCGGAGGACAACTAAAAGAGAGCGTTTTTTGATGAAATTTTGTTAGACGCCAGATTTTCTTAAAATATTTGTATAGGATCCGAATTGGAACAGCTCCAGCTTCTACATATAATATAGAAAAACACATTACACATGTTGTTACATGTATCTAACTTTCACACGCCTTAAATAGAATGGTCCTCTTTAATTATACACATGATATGGGATAGTATAGAGTTTGATGAATAATGCACTGTCGTTTATGAGCAATAAATGGCATCGTCAGCTGCTCAAATCATTCACCAATCAGCCGAAAAATAAGAAATGTGTCGCCACTCTCCTCCGTAGCTCCTCTCCTCAGTAGCAGGGAGATCGAGGGTTAGGGCCGAGTTTGCTGGTGGCAACTACTCCTACTTGCCCCATTTAATGCCCTACTTTCTCATCTCCTTTCATTTATAAGCCCCCGATTGGATCTTTCCCCTAATTATTCTTCCCCAATTTTCTGAATTTTGCCCTCTTTTCTCCCTTCTTCGTCGTCTTCTTCATCAGCAGCGGTCCAATTTGCTCAAATTTGATCATGGTGGGGCCCAGAAGACCGCAATTCGTGCTCTTTGGCTCTTCAATTGTGCAGCTCAGCTTTGGCAATAGTGGTTGGGGCGCCATGCTTTCTGATATCTATTCTCGCAAGGTTCCCTCTTTTTTTCTTGCCAATTTGTAAAATACGAAATGGGTTTCTTTCATTTATTTTATTTTGTGTTGTTTTTATAGGCATTATAGAGGGGTCACATGATACATGTTTGGAATACAGAATTGCTCATATTATCTTATTGTTTGATTTTGGCCTATTTGTTTCTAGGCTGCACAGTTTTTAGTAGTACCAACTGTTAGATTTGAGAGGGGTTGTGAAGTGCTGCTCATGAAGAACTGATCTGATCAAGTTATTCAGTAGCTCAAGCTCTTACCTTTGTAGAGACCCAATAATGGTTGTAGCTTATAGTGCATAGTTTGAGCTCTAGAGTCTATGCTGCTATTTCAAAGAAGTGGGTTGGTTTAGACTTGAGTGCTTGAGGGAAAACAAGGCCTCACAGATTCTGATAATGGCTATTGGAAAAGTTTAGTTGAATTGTTTGAGGTTTGGCTGTAAATCCTGTAATTTGAAGGCTAGTATCAGCTCAGCATTTTCACCTCAGGTTGCTCATACTATTATTTGTTTATTTTATTTTCCGTGTGGGTGTATGTGTATGTCAGAAGAAGTAAAATAATCTGGAGATGCATTTAAAAGTTTTCATGTAACACTAGGCAATGGACTTCTTACTTGTTTATATACTTCTAAGAGAGAAATAGGATATTTTTTTTAGTTTTCTTGTAACAGTAAAAGCTAATTCGATCTTCGTATTAAAACAGCTAATTTGGTCAAATTATAATCATTGGAGGATAAACCAACTGTAATTTCTATATCTTTGTTGATGGTAATGATCTCTGCTTTGATTTACAATCATATTTTTCAAATTCATTAAACAATAGAAAAGATACCTCTGCCTTATTGATCTGCTACAATAATTATGCGCTTCTTAAGAATTTTACCTTCTACAGGCAGACGTAGTTGTACGGGGATACTTTGGTTGGAACTCTCGCCGTGCACTTCAAATCCTTGATAAAGTTTTTTCAAAGGTGCAGTTCCTGTTGTCTTTATAGTGGTTAAATCTCAAGATATTTCATTTAGGCCTCTTCATTTTGGATTTACTAGTTGATCTGTTCATGAGTTTCTGCCATATATTTCTGACTCTGATTTTGCCATAGATTATGTTAGCATATTGGATAAATAACATGAGAGAGCTGTCAAATTGTATGCTGATTGGATACAGACTATTTAATTATATTGTGCCAAATCGATAATGTGTTAGAGTTGGTGAAGATGGATGAACTTAGCAAGATGAAGGTATCAATGATTTCATTCACTTTAATGTCTTTGTCCTGGTTTCAGGATGATGTTATACAACCTTCTTTGGTGATAGTTTACTTTGGAGGTAATGACTCCATGGGACCTCATTCGTCAGGCCTTGGACCTCATGTGCCACTTCCTGAATATGTTGAAAACATGAGAAAGATCGCTAATCATCTACAGGTACTCGATCTTAAACCAAATGAAGTATTCTTGAAGTTTTGTACTTTCTATAAAATCGTAAATTTTCTGTAGTATATGCTGTTGTTAGGGTCATGATTACGAGTTTTAGAAAATAGAGATGAAGAATAAAACAAAATATAAAATATTAGATACAGTGTATTTTTCAAGTTGCCTGTCGTTGACTATGATCACTGCAATTTTCATCTCATTTGCTTACATTTATAAGTCGGTTTGTCCCACGACTTGATTAACTCCTAACCCTAAATTTTCTGAATATAGAGTCTTTCAGATTCAATTCGGATCATTTTCCTTAGTTGCCCTCCAGTCAACGAGGACAAAATTCAAGAAAATACAAGGTTACCTGATCAGTTTTCCTTTTCTTATTAGTTCTATGCCAAGTTGCTGACCCAATATATGCTTATTTTGAAGCAGCACAATATTCAGCGAGCTAGTTCGAACAAATGAACTTTGCCGGGCATATTCTGAAGCGTGCATAGATCTATGCAAGGGGATGAACATTGAGGTTGTTGATCTTTGGACTGCACTTCAAAAGAGGGAGGATTGGCAGACCGCTTGTTTCACGTAAGTTCATAATGTAACTTAATGTAACTAGAATTTTGAGGGTAAGTAAAGTAAGTACAAGTTAGTGTTATAACAGAAATCCAAAAACAAGAACTTGACTTTAAATGATTAGCTAGTTAAAAACCACTTGATGATCTAATTTTTAAAGTCAATAACAGAAACCTAAACACCGAATCATTTTTGTATGAAATTTTACCATGAATTTAAAAAATACATATGTTCTTTAGTTAAAGTACAAATGATAACAGTTATATCATACTCTAATATGGATATTTCGCCTTGTGCCAGTGATGGGATTCATCTATCAGCGGATGGCAGCAAGATAGTGGTGGAGGAGATACTCAAGGTGATCAAAGAAGCCAATTGGGAGCCAAGCTTGCACTGGAAATCAATGCCCACTGAGTTCTCTGAAGACTCGCCATATGATCTTGTTGCTTCTGACGGGAAAACGACCCTGAATCCTTCTGAATGGACCTACTATAGGGAAATCCAGTGGGAATGAACACCCATTAGTATTAGTTGCTTAGTGTTTCTGTCGATGATCTTGTGTTCAGATGGTTGAACTTGAGATGCAGCAATGAATCTGGGTAGTGTATTTTCAGATTCCAGACTTTTTAGTCTTTGTAGGTGGGAAACTTGGTTAAAGCTTTTCTCAAAACTTTATGTTTTGGAAGTTAGGCTTGGAAAACTATGAAACTTTTTGTTTGATCGGATTCATCATCCACACATTTTGAGTAAAAAATGCCAGAGGAAGATTAAGTAATGTTATGTGTATTGTGAGCTCAACTGGCTACTTTTAATTAAGAGATATGTGAACAAAATTATTCCATTTTGTACGGCCTAAAAAATATTAGGGTGCTCGCTAGAAGGAAGGGTTGAACCTCCGACCTTGTGGTTAACAGCCACACGCTCTAACCAACTGAGCTATTCCAGCTTCTTGTTAAATTATCATCATACGCTTTAATATAGTATAACATTGTAAAAAGTAAAATAACCCACAAACCTTGGTAGTAAATTAGGTATGAAGCATGGAAACCCTAAAGGGTGTCGTTTCACGTGTCAAAAAATTGAGGATAGTTGAGAATTTGATGACAAATGAGGGACACTTCACGTAATGTTTTCTTTTTCTAATTTTCTGTTTTATGAGTATGGTGAATGATAGTTTTTTTTCCTGACTTTTTATGGCTTATATTGATTTACTTTAATGTGTTTTTATTCTCTATATGATTATTGGACTTGTTAAACTCATAATTTATTGCTTGATTATGTTAATATATAGTTATACCTTTTAGTCATGTTTATGTACTTTTCTTTTTTTTTATTGTAAATCTTATGAAGATAAATTTTACTCCCTCCGTCCCTTAATGTTTGTCCCTTTTCCTTTGTATTACAAAGGAAAAGGGACAAACATTAAGGAACGAAGGGAGTATTTAGACGCTTCTTTGTCATGTCTGTACTATATCTTATGTGTTTTAGATTGTCTTTTTTCGCACCCTCTTGTGTTTGTTTCTCATCACAATCAGTTTTCTTATTAGTGGTACTTAGGTTAGTGGTACGAAATTTAATAAATAGATAGTATTTATTTGCCTTATCAGTTTGTACCTTGAATCAACTTGCTAGATTGCATTATTGCTTAACCTCTTAAATAATATCGTACTACCTCCTAATTTTTTGATAAACATTTGACACTAACGTAAAATTGAATTTAAGATTTTAAGTACAAAAATATGAAATATATTTCAAAACAAAAACCTATGCACATAAAAAACTTTATTAAATGAGTAGAAATGCGTTTTTTATTGGCTTAAAGTCACAAGTTTAAGAGTAGAATACGCACACTACGGCAAGTTTAAGAGTAGTATACGCACATTGTACAAAAAAAAAATGAAATATTGGCTCGGGGTAATTTTTGCAACGAAATAATTATTATAGACAATTGTACAAACATTTTAAAAAGTTGAGATCCCTTTTTTGGGGGGGGGGGGGGGTTTGTAAATTAACAGGTCTGTTCATGCCGACTTATAAATTTTCCCAGATAACAGAACACCACGTTCGCAGAGCAACTGTTAAGTCTGTAACTCATCATCATACACATTTGACTCCTGAGATCGAATCTCCGTCCACAATATGCCTCCAACGGCCACCGCCATCGCCGCCGAACAGCCACCTCACTCTCCCTCCTCCGACTCCGATTACGATTCCGACGCCCCACCGACTTCCACCTCCGCCGGCCAATCCCTGCGCCACGTCGACCTCTCCACCACCGTCTTCAAAGCCTACATTGAAACCAACGGCCGCCAAAATTCAGATCCGAATCTCGATCTCTCCAAGATCCAATCCTTCCTCGTCTCCTCCTCCTCCGGCGCCCTCTCCTGCCTCATCTGCCTCGAGCGAATTCGCCCTCACGATCCCACTTGGTCCTGCTCCGCCCTCTGCTTCTCCGTCTTCCACCTCCAATGTATTCAGACCTGGGGCCAGCAATCGTCCTCCCTCTCCGCATCGCGTGCCCTCACGCGCCTCCCGATCACCGCCGATCGCGCCGAGGAAGCCTCCGTCTGGAGCTGCCCCAAATGCCGCTCCGATTATCCCAAAACCGTAATCCCCAAACTCTACCTCTGCTACTGTGGGAAATTGGAGAATCCGCCGCATGATCCTTGGATTCTGCCCCATTCCTGCGGGGAAATCTGCGGTAGGGCGCTGAAGAACAATTGCGGGCACAATTGCTTACTGTTATGCCACCCTGGCCCCTGCCCGTCCTGCCCTAAGCTCGTCAAAACCCGGTGCTTCTGCGGAGCGGTGGAGGATGTGAGAAGATGCGGGTTCAAGGAGTTCTCGTGTAAATCTCCATGCGGGAAGCTCTTGAGTTGTATGAACCACAAGTGCAATGAGATCTGCCATGAAGGGGATTGCCCTCCTTGTAAGAAGAAGGGAGTTTACAGGTGCCAATGTGGGAAGGTGGAAGAAGAGAGGGAGTGTTTCGAGAGGGAATTTCAATGCGAGAGCCCTTGCGAGAGGGTTTTAGGGTGTGGGAAACATACTTGTAGCCGCGGCTGCCATGGAGGTAAGTGTGGTGAGTGCCCAATGCAAGGGAGGAGGACTTGCCCGTGTGAGAAGAAGGCTTATGAAGGGATGGCTTGTGACGTGGATGCACCCTTGTGCGGGGCTACTTGTGAAAAGAAGTTGAGCTGTGGGGTGCATAGGTGTAATGAGAGGTGCCATCGTGGTCCGTGCTTAAATACTTGTAGGAGTGTAGTTACCAAATCTTGCCGGTGTGGGGGCTTGAGAAAACAGGTAAAGCATAAGCTTTATTGCTTTATGTTGTATATATAGTCTTGTTATTCAGATGAAAGTTGCAGAATAGACTATTTGATTGAAAATGGTTGATTTAGTTTTGACTGTTGTATTACTTGTATACATATATATATAGGTGTAGAAAAGAGAGAATCTTGTAAGAATTTTTTTTATGTATATATTGAAATTCGAATGTTTGAAAATTTAATGATATGGTTGTAAAGTACTTATTTGATACTCCTATACATATTTATTGTTTGTGCATTATTACATAAAGCCATGTGTACTAATACTAGAGTAGGTACCGTGTCATCAAGAATTGCAATGTGAAAGGAAGTGTTTGAGGGAACGGGACTGTGGGCGCCATGCCTGCAGGCGGCGCTGCTGTGATGGGGATTGCCCTCCTTGTTCAGAGGCAAGCCTTTTGCCTTTACATTTATTGTAATTTCTTTTTGGGAATGTGGAATGTACTGAAATTGCAAGGTTCTCAGGTATGTGGCAGGAAGCTTCGGTGCAGAAATCACAAATGTCCTTCCCCGTGTCATAGGTATGCTAACAATTGGTTGGGCCCTTTCTGTAGAAGGGTCTTGCATTTTGATGATTAAGAAGTCAACTTGTGATTGTTTTGTATCTGTTCTTTGGTACATGCTGGTCTATCTTCTCACTGATTTGATTGTCAAATTTTAGTTCTGTATATGTTTTTATGAGAAAAAAAACTAATTGAAATTAGTGGACTTGTAAAGTTTTTGGCTTCATTTGCTCTATCCAAACCCCCTTGATATAATACACACACATATCATGCAATTCATGCCATATATGGGTCCATTAGACTGCACTCTCTTTTTGGGACTCATTTAAATTTTTGCTTAAAGTCAAAACTGATTATACTACATGCATAGATAGGCTAATAACATTACACTGTCCTATGACTTATTTTTGGACTGTTCTTGCTAATTAGGCGGTTGTGTTCTTAGCAGTGGGAATATGAAATCTGGGGTAGTCTGCATGTGGATTCTTAGAATTTCCCTAATGTTTATTTTATGTGGATATTGAGTATATGCACTTCACTTGTATTAAAGGGGTCTCAGCCTCTCAGCATGTTGATTTGTTGTCACAGGGGTCCCTGTGCACCTTGTCCACTCATGGTTACAATTTCATGTGCCTGTGGGCACACACGATTTGAGGTGAAGATCTTATTCTGATGATACCTATCATGCTTTAATAGTTTAATCCCTCTTCAGGGAATTAATATGAGACAATGCTTTGATCAATTTGAGGGCCATTGTTTGTCAAGCTGAAGTCACTTGTTGTCTGGTAGTTTAGATCTTAGAAGTCTAAGTTCAACACTATATATAGTTGTTGTTGCTGGTTATTTCTTTTGTGCCGCTTTGGGATAGCTGTACAATCTTTATATCTGCCATTCTGTTTTGCAGTATCTTGGATGCATTTAAATACCATTTATATGTTACTCCTGCCTGTTATGTGATTATCAGTAATTAGATGACGTTTGTAATAGGTTCCATGTGGTACTGAAGCAGAACAGAAGCCACCCCGTTGTCGCAAATTATGTCACATTCCTCGTTTATGCAGGCATAGTTCAATCACCAAGGTATTACTTCTGTCATGAAAGCTCTCTCTCTCCCCTCCCCCCCCCCCCAATACAACATTTTGTTCTCTGTATTCCTTATATCATTTCTTCACTTTCTGTTTGATAAGATATATTTCTTCTTATCAAGTTTTAATGTTTTGATGCATTTTGTTCGCTTTATTATTATACATTTTGTTTGTCATGGCTATACGGCTTATGTTGATGACAATTGTGAACCACAGCCACACAAATGCCATTATGGAGCTTGCCCTCCATGCCGCCTTCCATGTGGAGAAGAATACACATGCCAACACATATGCAGACTAGAGTATCTCACTATTTTTCAATCTTTCCATCAAACAATTTGTGCCAATTGCATGATAATGCTTTCTTCCCTTTGTTTCTTTTTATCAAGGATCCTATTTTTCTAACTGCAGGTGCCATGGTCCTAGACCTCCTCCTAATTTAGAGTACACACTCAAGCCAAAGAAGAAGAAATCAAATTATCAGAGTGAACCAACTCCAGGTACACCATGCCCTCCATGTCCAGAACTTGTTTGGAGGTCATGTCGTGGCCAACACGTTGGAGCTGATAGAATGGTTGCTTTTTTACCCTTCTTTGATGCATTTATATTCTTTTTACCTCTTTAAACATCTGTCATACTCCCTCAAAGTAATTAATTTAGTCAAAAAATTGTCCCTTGGAAAATTTTCTTTTCAGATGGTATGTTCTACAATAGCAGATTTTTCCTGTGACAATTTGTGTGGAAATCTTCTTCCTTGTGGCAATCACTTTTGCACCAAAACTTGCCATGTCCTGAAGAGTCTGTCACCATCTTCCGGTCAAGAAAGAGGCGAGTCATGTGAAGTGTGTAATCTTTCATGTGACAAGGTTCATACTTGAATCCTAAATTTTCTCTTTCCTGATCAAAACTTTATTGTGTTTTTCTCACTTTATAATTATACTGACTAACTATCACACAGTCCAGTAAATTCCATGGTTGACCAAATTACAAATTATTCACTTCTAAATACCGTACTCTATTATCAGGAAAGGAACCCAACATGTCCGCATTCTTGTCCATTGCGTTGTCACCCCGGAGAATGCCCTCCTTGTAAAGTGCTTATAAAACGAGGATGCCATTGTGGGGCAATGGTCCATGTTTTCGAGTGTATGTATTATAACACCTTGTCTAAAGATGAACAACTAAGAGTTCGTTCATGCAATGGACCTTGTCACAGGTAGTTCATTGCTCCTTTTGATCTTTAGCATTTGAAAAACATGGTTTAGACCTTTGTGGTCTTTCATTAATACTATGGCTCTTATATTTTTAGATTGATGGTTTTTGACATCCATTTTATATGTTTGCAGAAAATTACTGAACTGTTCACATCTCTGCCCAGAGATTTGTCATCCTGGGGAATGCCCATCTCCAGATAAATGCATTAAAAAGGTAGTTTGGTGTTAGTTATGCGCGTCCTCTTATTGCTACTACAAACGACTATTATTGTTGGATAGTGCTAATCATACCATTGGTGATATATCACTTAAAATTTATATTTTCTTACGTGGCTTATGGGTTTGAAGTAAATATGCTGGGAAACTACACAAGATTACCCCTTATTTAGGTCTTTCTTCACAAATTCATCCTTTATCTTAAAAACTGCATTTTACTACACATTCTCCATGCTTTGTCCTTATCTACTCCTAAGTAATGCACAAGGGTCGATGATCTAATTCATCCTCCTCTCCCTAGAGACAATCCAAAACTGTGTAACGTTGAACTTGTTGATAATCAAGTTAAATGTTAAATTGACTACATAGTGCATACCTTAAAAATACGATATGGCATAACTGCATAATCAATAGTTTAGTTGATACAATGATACACAATTTTTGGAATACTTGCTTCTCTTTCAATTAAAAAACAAGTGATAATTTCCATTTGACATAGAATGTTTCTTAAACATATTTTTGTACCAACTCTTTTCCATTACCAGGTTATTGTTCGATGTGGATGCCATAGCCTGAAGAAAGATTGGCTTTGCCAAGATGTTCAAGCTGCTCATCGAAAAGATGGTCGTGAACCGAAAGATATTCCCAAAAGTCAGTTTGGAGTTGGACTTATTCCTTGCACTTCTGACTGCAAGAGCAAAGTACAAGTTGTTGAGGCGGAGTTACAGCTACGGAAACCCAAGGCCTTAGAGGTAAACTATTTTTCCTACATCGCTAGATTTACATTTTACCTTGATTTAGGGTCATTTTGAGGTAAAATATGTTTGATTGTCTGGAAAAAAGATATTATAGGGAGTACTTTGCTGATGACCTGCATCCATCTATGCCCCTCAGTGGAAAATTAATGGCATATTCAACTTTTTACAACAAGACCATTTTTTCATTATAGTAATCTTAAAATGTACTGGGAAAAAAACCATTATTGTCTTAATTCTGCTACTAACTTAGCGTAGAATTAAGAAGATGCATACAATTTTCTGTAAACTGTAAAGGTGCTATAAGTAAGGTGGTAAGGTGGACTACAGATGAGAGTAGTGATTTCATTGGTTAGAAGTTTTGTTTAGGAAATATGTAGAGTTATTGAAACTGAATTGCTACTTGGCTCTAATGCTCGTGCTTTCCCCCTCTCAAAGACGAAGACCGATTCAGAAAATGCAAATCCTGGCAAAAAACGTAGAAGAAGGCGTGAGCACGCACAAGAAGCGAAACAGGTTTCGTCATTCCAGGTACTTATCAAGTTTCAAACTTTCTCAAGCTTTTTTTTAACGTTACATTAACTAACTCTTGTGTTTCCTTGTGCAGAGAATGATGGCTGCTCTGTGGAGGTTTTTCTTGATATTCATCCTTGTAGTGACTCTGGTTGCAGTTATCTATTTCGGATACAAAGGTCTCTTTATCTTATCTGACTGGATGAACGAGGCTGAAAAGCGCCGACAAAAAACAAGAGGATACCCACGCATCTGATGCGGGTCTTAGCAGTGAGATATAGAGGTTAGCTCAGTACCAAAAGCTAAATTATTTGTATTAGTTCTTTATACCATTACCACATTCTTTTTTATCCTTTTGAGTTGATGTTCAGTTACCTGAACTGATGAGTTGCTGAGATGGTAAAATAAAATTTTAAGAAAAGAGTGAAAGCAGTTGAACTGGTTCGGAGTTTATGTTTTGAAACCTTTTGTAATTCTTGCACCTGAGGAACTTAGTCCACGAATTTTTGCAGTGGATTAATATTTTGAAGCTTGGATGTGAAATGTATGTATTGGACCATATGGACCAATGTGTCCTTGCATTTTGCAAGACTTTTTATTTTTGGAAAAGACCAGTTTCCGCACTTTGTAAAATAGAAAATGATTTTCTGTAGGTGGTACTGGGCTTTCATAAAATAGAAAATGATTTTCTGTAGGTGGTACTGGGCTTTCATGGTTATTTAGCTCTGTGTGTAATGTGTGTAATGTGTTTTGTGTGTACTGTAAATGTATTGTTTTAGGATTTTGGTTTTGAGAAAAATGTAATGTTTTAGTTCTTACATTTGTGATTCAGTAATCAGAAGATTTTACAATATTTTTAAACAAGTTTTTGGCCACTTTTGGAGCAATTATCACACTCAATTATCATTTCATACAGAATCTTGGTTTACTTATCTATATAAAAAAAATTACTATTCTTCTGTACTAATTTTAGATGAACTGAGGTAAGGAGTAATATAAGCAACTATAATATAAGCACATTGACATCAACAGTCAGCAAGGTTTCTGGATTTGTTGTACTGTAGCTACTTTCTTAAAACTGTGGGGGCCCAACCTCTGGCTACTAGGTCCAGCTAGTGGTTCTGTGATGTAACTGAAGTGTCATTAGTTGGCATTGACCGGCGCTTGACTGCCAGAAATTTACTTCCTGGTGAAATTCCATGTCAAAAAAAAAAAACTTATCAGAGGCAGATACTGAGAAACATGGTGTTCAGTCAGGTCACTTTGAATTTGAGTATGTGTTTTGATTGGGTTGGATCTAGACCTGGGTCCGGTTCCGGAACCGGCGGTTCCGGTTCCTCGGAACTATGGAACCGGGACCGGAACCGGCCTTGGTCCGGTTCCCCGGTTCCGATCAACCGGGCATTTTAAAAAAAAATATTAAAAAAAACGAGTCAAGCCGCGATCGCGGAAAATACAAACCGCGATCGCGGGCCCAAAAAACAGAGACTTTGTTTTTGGGCCAAAGTCTAAACTGCGATCGCATTGACCATTACGCGGTCGCGTAATGAGCAACCGCGATCGCGGCCAAACCGGGCTTGGAAATTGGACTAAGGCGAATCCGTGATTAATGCTTGTTCTTTAAAACAAAAAAAAGTTGGATAATTAAAGGGCTTGGACTTAAAATTAAGTTGCCTACGTATCCTCTCGGGGTTATAGAGGAATCAAAGGTCACGTAGTTCTCTTACCTTTCGATATGAAACCCCGATTTGCTTACCATCGTCCATCTACGTCGATGCATCCGAAGCGCTTTGGGATTGGGACTCATCGTCTTGCCCGTCCGAGTCGGAAGTTTCGGATACCTCCGCCTTTTGTTGACGAATTTCCGCTCTTTTCCAATCACATACGCACACTTGGGCTTCTAAGACATCGGGCTTTAAACTAGATCGTTTTGCATCAAGGACGTGTCCTCCTTCGCTAAATGTTTGCTCTACCGATACGGTCGAGGCGGGAACAACAAGCACTTGAGCCGCGATCTTGACCAAGGTTGGGAAAGTCTTCTTGTGGGTCTTCCACCAATCTAAAATATCAAATTCTCCTTCACCAAACTCAAAGTGGGTTGTTAGATATGTTTCAAACTCCGCATTCGAGCTCGAATGTCTCGGTTTCTTGGTAAGGGTATGCAAAAGATTAGCCCCCACCTTTTAGTAGCACCGAGGGCACTCGAACTCGAAGAGGAGGATGAATGTGGAGGTAATGGAGAAGAACTAACACTAGATGAATATTCGGTAATCAATTCCTCAATTGATCTTCTAACTTTACTAAGTATATCCCCAACACTAGCAATATCATCATTAACATCCAACCCTAATGCCTCATAATAACCCTTCAAACATGCTTCTAAACCACCCATCTTAAACCTAGGATCAAACACACAAGCAACAAGATAGATATCGGGGATAACTTTATAATAGTGCAACCATTTCACTTGCATAGCATCAATAGCACCACAAAGTTCATTGAATTTACGCCCCTCACAAAAACCGCCCACCACATTCAATGCTTCAAAATAAAACAAACGAGCACAAGGTTTATAAACATGACTAAAAGTTAATGTTGCATCATGAAATATTTTCAAAACTTCTAAGATTCTATAACAATAATCCCATACTTGAGAAATAATGGGATTGTCGGAAAAATATGTGGACGCAAAAGAAGTCAAAAGATCTTTGTAAGGCATGCATGCATGAAGTAGTTTATAAGTGGAGTTCCAACGGTGGCAAACATCTTTTGGAAATGTTCGGGGTGGATGTAAGACCCCGACTTCCGACGAGGCGCTACTTAGAAATAGACCTTACTATGTACTATTTAAATAGGTTGACAACCACACTTTAGGATCTTGCAACGCGGGCACGACGAGAAAACTTAATAAATCATCCAACCTTTTATTTAGTAAAACTTAGAAAACGTAATTATGCATGACTTCCCGAAAATCTAAATATTCAAATCCGACATAACGCTTACTAATACTGAACTAATCAAACAAAGTAATAATAATTGAAACATAATACTAACTTCATCTTAGCAATAATAAAATAAACATCCTAACTATTATAAATAAACTAGCGTAAAACCCATCCCACTATGACACGCGCTCTTTACCGCTCCGGCCCGCCATCTGGCCTCGGTTCCTGCACGGCTCCCTGATTCATACCTGGAACTGAAAAGTATTCCCCGAAGGGTCAGCTTCTAATCTATCAAGTTAGAAAGAATACGGAAATTGCAGAACGTTTTGAAAACAATTCTAAAGTCAGCATACAAATCCACAATCGCAATCATAACTCTAAAGGCCAATACCTAAATTACTTATAATCAGTCATACACATAGCCACATACACATTTACAATCACAACCTCATAACAATGCAATTCCTCCTTTTTCACAATCCGACTTCCAAGGCGCTCATCACCGCGCCGAGTGCAGAGGCAGGCCCTCTCACTCCACTTCACAATCTCCCTTCTAACCCCGGCTAAGCCTCCACTTGAGCACTTGCCAAAACACATAGATAATAATTTTCGTTTTTGAAGGGGCACGGTTTCCCTGTCACACGGGTCATACATAGTCAACCCTTCCTCCATGCCAGCTATGATGGGCCGTGTCGGAAACGGTACCACACAGAGAAAACGTTCCAAAAATATCTTTCCGATAAAATACATTCAAAACTATTTTACGCACACAACAATTCAAGAAGTTCAAAACAATTTAAAATGTATTCGGGACTAGTTCCCAAAACCCGCCCTACAATAACGATACGCAATCTAACAGGATAGAGAAGAACCGAGCAAGTCGAAAAACGACTTACCTCGAAGATAGGGGTCCTTTGAAGGAGTCGGAATTAAGACCGTAGGTAAGACGGCTTCCTAAAAGAAATATTAATGTGATAAAAAGGATTAGGTTCAACCCAACTTCTTCTAACGAGATATATGAAACGAACAACCATTATTTTACGGATCTTACCTAACGCGCGACCCGACCCCAATATTTACTTTAATAATCCCACGACTCCACTACTTTATGCTAGCACACTAATATATGTAGTATAAAACATTGCTATGCTAAGAACGAACTAGATATATGTAATTTGCCAATATGCGCTACTAACTCATACCTAATATTAACCCAGGTCCAGTATTACCATCATTTTTATTAACTAATATTAGCCTACCTAACAGGCCCTAATTAACCAACCACGTACATAAATATTTTTTCTCCCCTTGTCCACTATAATTGGCCCAGCCTAGTTGATCTTTTCCGATTTGTAAATCCGTCCCTTCTAACCAAGCCAAAGAACACCTTTGACTTTTCCCAGGCGGGACCCACCCCTTCCCATCTTCAACCTAGAGAAACCCGATGACTCAACTTCGCCGGTTTCCATCCCGCCCTTCGCTCGACCCCGCTACCACCCTAGTCCGACGTCGGTGATAACAGAGGAGAGCAAAGGCGAGTCATTTCTGTGAGATTTTGATAACAGAACAAAATCAAGCAAGCATAAAACGATTTAGAACAAGCTTGATCACAAGATCAAGCCATTTGATTATGAATCAAAACACGAGCACGAGAGCACACAAGCGTAGCTCACTCACTGTTCGATTGAGTACTTGGAAAACAAGAAAGGATGCCTTATATAGTCCGGCTAACACATAACCCGCTAAACCGGGAGAATTATTTAAATGTGCATTATAAAACTAGACCGGCTCTATCAACTCGGTTTAGTAATCCCGCCAAGAGAATGCAGAAACCTTCCACTTTGCAAGCCACCAAATTCCACGCTTTATCTTGCTCCAACTTGGCAACTCTATGGACTGATATTTCCACATCCTCCCCTCAAGTTGGAGCTTCACAAATGCCCAACTTGCTGGATAGGAAGTCATGATGTCCGTGGTTCAAAGCCTTGGTCATTAAATCTGTTAACTGTAGACTGGTATTGATGTATGCTGTTTCAAGAAACCCAGACTGAACTCTCTCACGAATGAAGTGACAATCCAAATCAACATGTTTGGTCCTCTCGTGGAAACAGGGGTTAGCAGCTAACTGTTGTGCAACCTTGTTGTCACAGAACAAAACTATAGGTAACGGGACTGCTATCTTGAGATCTCTGAGCAAATAGCTGGACCATATCAATTCAGTAGTAGTAGAAGCCATGCTTCGGTACTCTGCCTCTGTTGAGGATCGTGAGACTGTATTTTGTTTCTTTGTTTTCCACGAAACCAGAGAGTGTCCTAGGAAAACACAATAGCCAGATAATGAGCGCCTCGTAGTGAGGCAAGATGCCCAATCTGAATCCGAGAAACCTGTTAATTTCAAAGTGCTTTGAACTGGATAGAATAGGCCAAGTTTGCTAGTACCACTGAGATATCGCAGCACATGGCATGTGGCATGCCAATGAGGGAGCCTAGGCTGAGCCACAAATTGGCTGAGGTGTTGAACACTGTAAGATATGTCAGGTCTTGTGAGAGATAAATAAAGCAACTTCCCTACCACCCTTCTATACCTTTTTGGATCTCCAAAAATCTCTCCTTCATCTTGTCTTAATTTCAACCCAGTTAACAGAGGTACCTTGGTTGCCTTGCAATTGTCCATGTGACAACTGCTTAGAATGTCTTTAACATATTTCTGTTGACTCAAAATTACTCCTTTCTCATCTCTGTATAGTTCCATGCCTAGAAAGTACCTTGCTAGGCCTAAATCTTTGATAGTGTATTTCTGGTGTAGTGCCTCTTTGACTAACTGGATTTCTTCTAGATCATTACCAGTTAGAAGTATATCATCCACATACACCAGCATTGCTGTCATGGAATCTCCTCTCTGTTTTACAAACAAAGAGTAGTCTGAATGTGACTGATCATATCCTAGCCCTGTAAGAAAACCTGTCAACTCCAAGTTTCACTGTCTTGAAGCTTGCTTTAGGCCATATAGAGACCTCTCCAACTTGCACACTTGCCCTAACTTCCCTCCTTCATATCCTTTTGGAAGCTCCATGTAGATATCTTCATCTAGCTTGCCATGTAGGAATGCATTATTTACATCTAATTGATGTAAATTCCAGCCTCTTGCTGTAGCAATTGCTATGAGCATTCGTACGGTTGGAACCTTAGCAACTGGTGAGAAAGTATGTCTGTAATCTTTCTCTAATTTTTGACTGAAACCCTTCACTACCAATCTTGCTTTGTATCTTTCTATTTCTCCATTTGGCCTGAATTTTACCTTGTAAACCCATTTGGACTTTATGGCCTACTTTCCATGTGGTAGCTGGGTTAATGACCAAGTTTCATTCCTCTCAAGTGCTTCTATCTCTGCACTCATAGCATCCTGCCATTTTGGATCCCTTTCTGCTTCTTGAAAACTTTGTGGCTCTTGAACACTCATTACATTAGCTAAGGATGCAAAATATCCTGTTTGTACACTATTCACCACGTAGTCATTATGCCATAATGGTGCCTGTCTGACTCTTGTGCTTCTTCTTTGCTCTTGCAGTTGCAGTAAAGGTGAACCTGCATCAGGAACTTGTGTTGGACTGGATGCACTGGCTACATCAGCATCATTTGGAGGAGGTTCATAATGTACACCACCAGTCTCTTGATGATTATTGGGTGGATGCAGTAATCCACTTGATCTTGTTGGCATCAAACATTCATCCATATCATCACTGATAACAGGCATATGAATAACTGACTGAGATGGTTCTTCCCTTGTTTTATCCACTGTGGAAAATGGAAACACATTCTCATGGAACACCACATCTTTGCTATAAAAGCAACCATTATTCTCCAAGTCATAAAGCTTGTACCCTTTTGCATTTGGTGGGTAGCCTATGAATATGCACCTTCGTCCTCTGGCTTCCATTTTATCACTTGGCTTTGGTGCCTTGTAGCCATAACACAAGCAACCGAAAACCCTCAAATTACTGTAATCTGGAGTTTTTGAGAATAGCACCTCATATGGTGATTTCCATCCCAGAATTGATCTAGGCATCTTGTTGATTAAGTAAGTAGCAGTGAGCACACACTCACCCCAAAACCTGTGAGGCAAATTGGCTTGAAGTCTCAGGGCTCTTGCTGTGTCAAGCAAATGTCTGTGTTTTCTCTCAAGCACACCATTCTGCTCAGGCCTGTAAACCATAGTTCTTTGATGTACAATTCCATGCTCAGACAACATTCTCTGGCAATCATTGTTCACAAATTCAGTTCCATTATCTGTCCTCACTGTCTTGACTCTGACTCCAAACTGTGTTGACACGTACCTGACAAAAGCATCTAGTATATCACAAACTTGTTGTTTTCTATGAACTAAGTAAGTCCATGTCCCTCTACTGTGGTCATCCACAACAGTGAGGAAATATGTTTCCCCATTCAGAGCACCTGACCTGTAAGGACCCCAAAGATCCACATGTACTAGATCAAAAATATTTGCAGCATAAGACAAACTAGGAGGTGAACACAACTTGTGAAACTTTGCCAAAGAACAAGTTTCACAAACGAAACCTTTACTGGATAAATCCTTAAAACAAGACACATGATCCAACTTAGAAACTGAAATGTGTCCAAATCTTTTGTGAAGCAAAACATAATCGAGAGTCTTATCAACAGAATAACTGTGAGTATCTCTTCTTTCAAACAAAACTGTAGGTAAATCTAAATTTCTACTCTTCTGGTGTTTCTTCAATCCAACTCGAATCCTGAACAAGCCTCCTGAGCCTTCTCCTTCTGCCACACACTCCTTAGTCGAATGGTCCTGCAGAATGCAAGACTCCTTGTGAAAAAATGCATCCAGGATTCCTTGTGAAACCAACTTGCTCACAGATAGTAAATTGTATCGAAAATCAGGAACATACAAAACATCCCTTAAAATCAGTTTATCATTAATCCTGACATCACCTATCGTTTGAACTGACTTAGTGCTTCCATCTGGCAATATTATGTGCACAGGATAATGCACTTTTCTTGGTTCAATTAATAACTCAAGGAATGAAGTCATGTGATCCGAGGCTCCACTATCTACAATCCAATCTTCACTAGTGTTGTGAATCACATTTAATACAGAGACTGATATACCTGCGAAGTGGAAATTCCCTTTGCCTTCCTTGGCTCCATAACTGCAAGAAGCTCCTTTGTCAGCCTGTGATCCTTTTCCTCCCCTGACTTCTACTGTGAAGGCTCTCTCAGACCTGAACGCCTTTATCATTCCCTGACATGCACTGGAGAGGGTGTTAACATCCTGTAGTATATTCTTGTCAACCTATGGCCTTTGATCTGCATTAGCTCCATACTCCAGAGGCGTGTCACCACTTGTTTGACCATCTATTTCAACATTTGATGCGAGTTTCCCTCCTCTTCTCATCTTCTTTCCCTTGTACCAATCTGGATAGCCTATCAAATCGAAGCAATTATCCTTGATGTGACCCTCTTCTTTACAGTGGAAGCAAATTCTCTTGTCTTTGGTCTTTCTGAACTCTCTCTTTTCCCCTCCATAAGTGCTGGTTCGTCCTGACTCAGAAGAATTCCTACTTCCTTCAGCATCCCTGCTTGTATTCCTCCCATTGCTACCTTGAGATGCCATGAATGCAGAAGTCTCGAGTGTCACATTTCCTGTTACCTGCCTTTGAGTTTCCACCCCAACTACAAGCCCGAAAACTTTGCTTATGTTGGGCAAAGGTTCCATAGACACAATCTGACTTTTCACAGCATCATAATCACTGTTTAGCTTCATCAAGAATTCCATTACCTTGTTTTGACTATCTTGCTCTAAAACTCTTGCAGCAAGGTTACATTTACAACTATCAACAGCTCCACAAGAGCAAACAGGCATATCAGTCAAATCATAGAGTTCTTCCCAGCATCTCTTCAATCGACAGTAGTAATGAGTCACTGATGAATTACCTTGTGTGATCTGGGACAATTCCTGCCTCAATTGGAAGATCATCGGAGCGTTATTCTGTCGATAACGCTCGCATATCTCTTCCCACAGAGTTCGTGCAGATCTGGTGTACATGAAGCTGCTCGACACCTCGTTCGTCATGGAATTCAGAATCCAGCAGGCGACCATTGAATCGCATCTCTTCCATCGCTCGTAATCCACTGAACCAATCTCTGGTCGAACGCCGGTGCCATCAATAAAGCCGAGCTTCATCTTCGCCATCAAAGCCCTCTGGATCTGCCTACTCCAAACGGAAAAATTCCTACCATCGAAAGTGTTCGTGGTCAGGGACATTCCAGGAAAATCCGAATTGCTGAGCAGAAGTGGGTCGATCATGTTCGCTATCTGCATCGCCTCTTTCTCTCGCATCTCTTGAACCAGATCCTTTGAATCCTTAGTCATCTTCGTTCACAAGAGTACTGAAAATTGAAGACAAACACAAATCGTTCTCGATTTCAATCGAAGAACCAGAAATACTCAAACAAGCAACAAATTCAGCAAACGAGGGTTATCAAAACCTCGATGCTCTGATACCATGTGAGATTTTGATAACAGAACAAAATCAAGCAAGCATAAAACGATTTAGAACAAGCTTGATCACAAGATCAAGCCATTTGATTATGAATCAAAACACGAGCACGAGAGAACACAAGCGTAGCTCACTCACTGTTCGATTGAGTACTTGGAAAACAAGAAAGGATGCCTTATATAGTCCGGCTAACACATAACCCGCTAAACCGGGAGAATTATTTAAATGTGCATTATAAAACTAGACCGGCTCTATCAACTCGGTTCAGTAATCCCGCCAAGAGAATGCAGAAACCTTCCACTTTGCAAGCCACCAAATTCCACGCTTTATCTTGCTCCAACTTGGCAACTCTATGGACTGAGATAGGGGTCCTTTGAAGGAGTCGGAATTAAGACCGTAGGTAAGACGGCTTCCTAAAAGAAATATTAATGTGATAAAAAGGATTAGGTTCAACCCAACTTCTTCTAACGAGGTATATGAAACGAACAACCATTATTTTACGGATCTCACCTAACGCGCGACCCGACCCCAATATTTACTTTAATAATCCCACGACTCCACTACTTTATGCTAGCACACTAATATATGTAGCATAAAAATTGCTATGCTAAGAACGAACTAGATATATGTAATTTGCCAATATGCGCTACTAACTCATACCTAATATTAACCCAGGTCCAGTATTACCATCATTTTTATTAACTAATATTAGCCTACCTAACAGGCCCTAATTAACCAACCACGTACATAAATATTTATCTCCCCCTGTCCACTATAATTGGCCCAGCCTAGTTGATCTTTTCCGATTTGTAAATCCGTCCCTTCTAACCAAGCCAAAGAACACCTTTGACTTTTCCCAGGCGGGACCCACCCCTTCCCATCTTCAACCTAGAGAAACCCGATGACTCAACTTCGCCGGTTTCCATCCCGCCCTTCGCTCGACCCCGCTACCACCCTAGTCCGACGTCGGTGATAACAGAGGAGAGCAGAGGCAAGTCATTTCTGTGAGATTTTGATAACAGAACAAAATCAAGCAAGCATAAAACGATTTAGAACAAGCTTGATCACAAGATCAAGCCATTTGATTATGAATCAAAACACGAGCACGAGAGCACACAAGCGTAGCTCACTCACTGTTCGATTGAGTACTTGGAAAACAAGAAAGGATGCCTTATATAGTCCGGCTAACACATAACCCGCTAAACCGGGAGAATTATTTAAATGTGCATTATAAAACTAGATCGGCTCTATCAACTCGGTTCAGTAATCCCGCCAAGAGAATGCAGAAACCTTCCACTTTGCAAGCCACCAAATTCCACGCTTTATCTTGCTCCAACTTGGCAACTCTATGGACTGATATTTCCACAATTTCCGTCGCCCCTGTTCGCGGCCCCCTCTCGGCACTCCAAAGCAACTTCGCCCCGCTCCCTCCGGCGACCATCGACCCGATCAGTTACCGTCCTCTCGTCAATTATTCCGATCGACGACGCCCACCGACCCACACCTGAATCTAGTACCCGCCCGGAACAATAGCAGCAAGGAAAAAAAATAGAGGAAGGAAAACTCACCCGATCGTCACGATCGACAATGACGACGGCGACGAGTTCCGAAGACTTTTGTGGCCTCCCCAGTGGCGTCCTATCCTACAGACGGGTCGCGAGCAGATTGATCGGAAACAATAGAAACGAACGAAAGAAAGAAGAGAAGGAGAAGAAAAAAAACGGGCTTCTGAATCGCTGGAGAAGGTGGATGGAAAAACAACGGCCTTACCAAGTTCGATCATCGCTGGCGGTCGCTGGCGATTGGAGCAGTCCTTTCGCCGATCGGAACGAGCAAAGAAGAAGCGTTGAATGACGGTGAACAATGGTGATCGAATGAGAAGAATAACGCTGGTGAAGGAGGGTCACTTAAGTAGTCCAGATTTGGATTTATCCTAATTGGTTTAGGATAAAATTTTCTTGTTTAGATGTGGTTTAGATGTGATTTAAGATAGAGTTTTTCAGTTCAACTCCGTACCATGAATCCAATTTTGAAGATGATTAAAATATGGGCTTCGATATATGGAACTAACATATCTATAAAAACATGATTTGGGTAGAATAAAACCTAACTAGTTAAAGTCTAGTTAGTTTTATTGATATGAATCCCTTAAAACGAGTTGTAAATAATAGATATTTATTTTAAAAAAAAACGAGGAAACTCGTGTGCTTGTAAGCAAGGAGCCTGTTTTCCGACTTGCAAGACCTTAAACGAATACGGATATTACAGTGGAACACCTTTTTGACTACAAAACGCCGTCCAATCTTGGGCGGTTCGGGGGCTAGCCCACATACGACTAACAACATATCTAATAGGAGCAATTAAACCCGACATAACATTTAAACCATCTTTGACACAAAGGTTTAAAATATGACAAACACATCTTACATGAAAATACTTCGCTCCAAGAATTGGTTGACAATGTGGAACCAAATCTCGGATTGAAGCGGTGTTGTTAGATGCATTGTCAAACGATAGAAAAAACTCGATGAAGTAATCTATACTCTTCCAAAATAGTACGAATAATGTTACTAATCATTAAAGCGGTATGAGAAAAATCAAATACTCTATAAGCCAAAACACGTTTTTACACATTGAAATGATCATCAAGAAAATGACATGTTAAGCCCATGTATGAATGATTTTGCCAATGATCACTCCAAATATCACTACAAATTGAAACTTTAATATCATTTTGAGCAAAAAAACTCACCAATGCCATTTTGCGAGTTTTATATGCTTTCATCACATTCTTTTTTACCGACTTCCTAGTAGTCGGTTTATAAGCGGGTTGTACATGATTAGTCATCCAATTGTTAAAACCTAACTTTTCGGCAAAACTAAATGATAAGTGATCAACACAAATAGACTCGGACAAGGCATACATGCTATCATTATGGTTATAAGTAAATAAATGAGGGTTATGATGAGGATTAAGGGAAGAAGAAGTTGCAAACCCGGAGAGTTGGGATTGTCCTCGCATCATGCCTAACTTGTCGGGATGTGCTCTCTTCATGTGCTTTGACAATGTTCCATAGCCCGATCCCGACACCCATGTGTAATGCTTAGGACAATAGTTGCAATGAACTTGAAATTTCTTGGTAGATGCCTCATAAGCTCCCTTACGAAAATGTTTTGTAAATATGTCGGATTTAAGGATTGGAGCCTCACCCTCAGTCGCCTCAGATCCATGATCCACTCCCTCATTTTCATTGGGAGTGGACGATCCCGGTTGTACCACATTGGGATTGGGATTCGAAAATTCCGCCAAGTTAATAGGGGGTACAAATTCTACATTTGAAGCACTCTCTTGTGAGCCAAAAATTTGATCAATGTTAAGAAATCCTTCCATTTGAGAGATTGAGAATTAAGATTTGAGAGAGCTTTGTAAACTTGAGAAATTGAGAGAGAGAGAAAGATTGGTAGTGTGGGTGAGAATGAGATCATGTAGTGGTTATTTATAGAAGAAATTTATCAACTATCTGTTGGAATTATGAAATAGCCGTTGTAAACTAGCCGTTAAAAACTAGTCGTTGGCTTTTAAAGCAAAACCGCAACCATCAAGGGCCGCGATCGCGGCCCACCATACCGCGATCGCGGCCCGAGACCCGCGGTCGCGGTTTTGAATTTGGCGAAAACAGAACCATTCTGTTGAAATAACCGCGACCGCGGGGTCTCAGGCCGCGGTCGCGGTATGGTAAACTGCGATCGCGGCCCTAAAGCCGCGGTCACGGTTTTGTAATCAAATAAAAAAATAGTCGTTAGCGGGGAACCGGCGGTTCCCCAGTTCTGGAACCGCCGGTTCATCGGTTCCGGGGGGAGGAACCGGAACCGAAATCTTACCGGGAACCGAACCCGCTGGTTCCAGAACCGGCGGTTCACCGGTTCCAGCTGAACCGGGTCCAGGTCTAGTTGGATCATGTGAGTAATGGCCTGTTTTGATCACTTATTATAATTTATAATTTAAAAGTGTTCATTATAATGCAGGATTTAATGTGTATATGTTGAATAACGAATATCCCATTTTTTTTTGACAAAGAGTATTAAACCCTGCATTATAATGCAATGCCCGATCCAAACAAACTAATGTACAGGTTCAAATAGATTTAACGGGCCAATATCATTATTTTTGGAAATCTTCTTTGCATTATTTTAATATAATATAAATATGTAAAATTAATAGGGCTATAATTTTTTTAAATAAAAATAGTATTAGTTAATATTTATTTAATTGTTTTTGAGAGGATTATGCCAAAATCATCATTAGAACAATTTAAATTATATGAACTTATAAATATATGACTTCAATACATATAAAATACTATATATTTACATCAGATATGTGACATTTGTGATATGTCTAATGGATTGTTCAAACAGCCTAAAGAAAAAGAGCCCTCAAAATTTTGTATTATAAAACCTCTTGTATTATTTTACGTCAATGATTGATTAAAATCTGCTTGGGTATCTTATTTGATCCCATGAAAATGGTGCCAACCAAGATCACCTACACACCCCCATCATATATAATTGATATTTGATATTCATAAGTTGTTACTTGTTAGTAATAGTTACAAACTCTTTTAGCTTATCACGTCAAAGTGTCAAACACACCACTAGGTCCACTACATTATAAAACACACAAAAATTGGCTCCAAATTGTTTATTAACCTACCTGACCCAACCTAAGAACTTTAAGATTCAGATCGAGCATTCTTCAACCTAACCGAAATAATTAATCGAACTCGTAAATGATCTAAATTGAACCCGGTTGATCTGACCGACCAATCTACCTACACCAACAACACACTTGCCTCCACTTCTTATGAAAAGGCATTCACTCAATTCCCCCCTTGTTACAAAGCATTCCCACCTTAATATGAACAAACAATGCTATCAAATATATATATATATATATATATATATATATATATATATATATATATATATATATAGGTTTTGGTTCAAGTGAGCACCACTCTTGTGGTAAGACCCATTGCTTAAAATGAGGATTAATCTCAACCATTAGATTTACCTCATTACTATATATTGGATGGTCAAGATTTTTTTTAAAAATTTTATTTTTTTATTTTTTTTATTTTTTTTATTTTTTTATTTTTTTATTTTTTTTATATTTTGTTCTTTGTTTAAAAAAGCTTTAAAAATGCTAAATATGGCAGTTCAATTTTTATATACTACGAGTTCATTTTTATACACTAGAAGTTCAATTTTTTATGTTAGGAGTTCAATTCTCTATATTGTACGAGTTCAATTTTTATATTCTACGAGTTCATTTTTCAATCGGCGATAAGTTCAATTTTTATGTGCTTTGAGTTCATTTTTCAAATAATTCGATTTTCACATAACTAAAAAAATATTTAAAAAAGAAATGATTTTTTTTAAATTTTTTTTAAATTTTTAAAATGATTTTCTTATTTAAAAAAGCATTAAAATTTTTAAATATGACAGATCAATTTTTTTATACTAAGAATTCATTTTTATACGCTAGAAGTTCAATTTTTTATGTTAGGAGTTTAATTTTCTATATTGTATGAGTTCAATTTTTATATTCTATGAGTTCATTTTTTTATCTATGAGTAAAGGAGTAAATCCAATGGTTGAAATTAGTCCTCATTTTAAGCAATGGGTCTTACCACAAGGGTGGTACTCACCGGAACCATGCCCTATATATATATGAACAAACAAAACATTGATTCATCATACAACAGATTTTGTGGAGACTTCTTTTTATGATTTTTTTTCCAACTTATGATATTAGAGTTTTTTATTTTGTTATATTGTGCTTATTTTTCCTTTTTAAGGTTATATTTTCAAACAAGAAATTCTAATGGTAGATTAATCAAGCAGACCGGGTTCAAATAAGAAACAAGTTCGGATTGTTAAAATTTTCAGGCCAATCGATTTGGATTGTTGCAAATTTAGATCGATCCAATGAGTTATGAGTGTCATTTTTATGATTATTAAAAAAATATTATTTCATATTTTTCAATAAAAAATATATTTAATATAAAAAATATATTTTTTTTCAAAATAATTAATTGAAACAAATCATCGTGCTTGAGTTTCAACCCAATCAGGTAAGGTCACCCTCTGACCCATTGATTTTTAGATTAAATTTTAACACCAAAAATTCTGAACGTTTTGGATTGGGTCAAGCTTTGACCGCTCACCCTAAGGGTACATGTTAAAAAGTCTTTCTTTTAGATCACATTTGTTTAATTGTTTCTACACCCATGAATCCTTGATATAGAGAATAGGTTTAGAAATGGGTCAAACGCGTACTAGTATTTGCTTTAACTAAGAAGGGGAATAGTTAATTCTTATACAAGACAAATACACTTGAGTTCATACCTAATCTAAACTAGAGTATGAATGACTTCTATTCCAACCCGATTCTTAATTGATACCATTCATTCACGGTTAATAATATAGGTAGCCAATCCAAATATGAAATAGGCAAGATTATAAAAAGGAGGGCAAAGAAGAGAGGGACCCCCAATCTTGTTCTTTTCAGCTACCCCAGTTTTGGTTGATTTGATTCCCCACCAAATAAGCATGAAAAGTATTAGAGTCCAAACTTGTATGTTCAAACTTCAAAGTCAAATACAGATACCATACATTTCAGCAGGCCTTTTTCAAACACCACCTTCCCTACCAGTGTCTTGGACCACATTCAAAGCCATGCTTTGAAAGAGAAGGGGGCTACGGTTTTCTAATCAGAATGAATTTTAATGAGTGTATGTATGACTTTTCACACCTTCTGCAACTTATTGTTCAAATGTACTTATTTTTTCTTGCATCATATTTCTGAAAATTAAAAAAAAAATACATTTCTAGAGTTGCTAGATAAAAAGATTTTACAGTTGCATAATTCATCACAAATTCATGGAGAAAAAGGATTTTAAAAATGCCATGATCAACTTAATTATGATCCAGAAGCTGTGAGAAGAGCAAGTCATATGTATTCTTGCACTAAAAATGAGACCAATTCATTATAGGAAAACATAAAACTTTTCCTTATAGAAAGATCAAGCTTTTCTGGGTCTAGAATTGACAACTGAGTCGTCTCATTGGACTGAGTCTTATTTGTATACTAGTCCAAGCACACCATAGTTTAAGACTAGAAAATAAATAAATCAGAAGTAAGAAACATGTGATTTCAACTAGAGACAAAATCAATGATTTTTCTTCTCTTGTTAGATGTTAGCAAATCCTCCTGTAAGAACAAACTTCCACGGCAATACCCAAAAAGTCTATACACTAAAAAAATGCAAGAACTTCCACATAAATCACTAACAAAAACTAAAAAACCGAAAGTAAAAAAAATGAAATCAATGGTACTCTAATCTCTGAATAATTTCAATCTGAACCAATTGACATGGAAGCACTTGACATACTTCCATGGTGGCTCTCTTCACAAAGGGCCAAAGCACGATCTAAATTCGAAACAATATCAGTCATTGTTAACCTATCTTTCCCTTCCAAATGCACACAATGCATTGCTGTATAGGCCACAAGCTCAACCGCCTCTGATTCATTCAAATCCGGTGGGCCAACTCTCGGGTCCAAGATCCTCACCAAATCTCCCGCCATAATTGCTGGCACTGCAAAATCAACCACACTCATTGGAGCTCCTCCATCTTCCTCATCACCCCTGAAAATCGCTTTCTTGCCTGTTAAAAGTTCAAGCAACACAACGCCAAATCCATAAACGTCGCTCTTATCAGTTAGCACATTTAGCCCATAATACTCGGGATCAATGTACCCAACTGTTCCAGCTGCTTTCAAAGGTCTGACATCTTGATCATTCTCTGGACCCATTAAGGAAAGCCCGAAGTCTGAAACTCTTGCTGTCCAAGTTGAATCAAGCAAGATGTTTGAAGATTTAATGTCACGATGTATGATTGGTGGGACTGCATAGTTGTGGAGGTATTCAATCCCACGTGATGCATCTAATGCAATTTTGATTCTCATTTTCCATGAATTCACCAAACTGTTGGGTTTCTCCACGTTCTTCTTGTTGTGCAAATGATCATAGAGCGCGCCGTTTTTCATGTAGTCATATACAAGTAGTCTTTCATCTCTTTCTTCACAAAACCCAACAAGCCTAACCAAATGCTTATGATGGAGTCTTGATAGAAATGACAATTCGGATTCAAATGCGGTTTCTTTCTCTTGAAATTTCTTCGCCTTTGGACCCGTTTCACCTCTTTTAATAGCAACTTCTCTACCATCCAACAGCTTTCCCCTATACACTATTCCAAAGCTACCAGCTCCAATCTTGTTCTCCAATGAGAAGTTATCTGTGGCATTAGCAAGATCTGAGAAGGTGAACTCTTCAGCTGTATCTGGGTGTTTCATGGAAGACGTTCCGCTCCTCTGACGTCTCATGGTAGCTCTTGAGCCCTGGCGTCTGATCGTCAATGATCTAGATGGAGGACTGTTGGTGGACAAACGCCCACCGTTGGATCCTCCCCTGCTGATCTGTGGTTGTACTGAATTATGGATCTTCTTTCTCCCACAAAAAGTGCCTATATACAAGCAGTATATGATAGTGCAGATTCCAGCTAAGCACCCAACTGATCCAACAATGGCAAATGCTAAAAGGCCTCTTTTTAACGGCTTTGATGGTGATGACGGCGAGGACGGTGATGGTGGTGGATTTTGCAATGGTGGTGAAGAGAGAGAATTGCAGGGTAAGCAGATTTGTCCTGAGTTAGAACAAAGCTTTTGGGTATCAGGATACACACCACATAGGCAAGATGACTGAACACATGGACCAGGGAGGAACACAGACGAATTGGCATTGAGATTATCATGACCAGGCCAACCGGGTCCCCAACAGATTACTGAGAAGTTGTTGGAAAGCAATCCACAGACGAAATCAGAACCTGCTGTGATCAGTTCAAACGAGACCCCATTAGTCAAATTGCTTGAATATTGGCCTCCTCCACCCCAGCAGGCCACTGTTTTATTCAATGTCCTAATCCCACAAGTGAAATTGAACCCTAGGGCTACCTGGTTGAATGATTCTCCAGTTGGAAAATCCAATTGACCGGAGCTATTGCTCCCTCCACACATCAAAGATCCATCAGATGACTTGAATCCACAAACATGAGATCCACCGGCCCCAATCTGTGAGATTGAAGAGTTACCAAATTGATCTTGAATAGCCTTCGCCGTCGCCGAATTGGAGCCCCAACACCAAACCCTACCCCCATTATCACTGGAATTGCTACTACTACTGATCAGAATGCCGCAAGAAAACCCTAAGCCAGACGAGATCGATCGGAATCCGCTAAACCCAGGCGGCGGCGTAATCGTGCCGCTAATCCCTCTCCAACAAACGACGCCATTGATGGAATTAGTGATCGCACAGACATGGTCATCGCCAACCGAGATCTCCCTCAATTTAGAATTGCTGCTGAAGTAAATCCTCTTGGGAAGAAACGTACCGTTTTGGGCGGCGGTGTCCCAGCAGAGGAGGCTGTATCCGCCGGCCCGGAGGCCGCAGAAGAAGCTCCTTCCGCCGGCGATTGAGTCGTACGAGACATTCGGCCGGACGAAGACTCTCCGGCCGTCCTTGAAGCACTCTATCCTCCGATTGGCCTCGCCGGCGACGATCCCGCAGATTGTGTTGGTGGAGTAGACGGCGGCGACGGTGGCTCCTGAGCCGAGCGAATCGACGGCGTGTAGTTGGGATAGGAAGAATAGGATTACGAAAAGTCTGGTCAAGATAGCGGTGGTGGTAGTAGCGGCGGCGGCTCGTGAAGAGTGAGGGTTAATTTGGAGGATTGAGTTTAGCGTCATCTAATTGAGTCTGATCCCTTCATTGGAGGGAGAAAGAAGAAAGAGAGAGAGGAAGAAGAAGATGATGAAGGAAGGATTTCATGGAGGAAGAAATGGAAGTCTGTATATAAAAGCTTCTCTCACAAGTCTTTTTCAGAGAAGAGGAAAAAGATGGAACTTTTTAGGACGCAAATGAAATTCTTCTTTAGAAAGTGAGAGGAAATTAAATTAGTATATTCTTTTTTATGTTTCTTTTTTTGAACGGAAGATTTATTTTAATGCAATGTTTGAACGGGAGTTAATGGAGTTTCCGGTTCACGCATTTGAATTTACCAGGCGTTATATTATATCATTTATTAAGGAAAGGTGCATGTTTCAATTGTTTGTGGTTTCCATTTTAAATCATATAATATGATAAAATTATAAATATTGAGCTCGTTAAATAAAATTGAAAAATTCCTAATCGTTAAATAAAAATTCAACGGCTCTCTTCCTATCAATTTTTTTTTTTTGACGAGTTCATTAATTTTTTGTATAAGGTTGTTAATTTTCGATCATTGCATGTTCATCAAACAAGTTAAATTAAATAAGATTTATTATTTTAATTTTTGAGGAAATTACTTTTAAATAATTTTAAAAAAAATTAAATTTTCATATTGAACCAAACCAAGCCGCAATCTTTGCATATACATACAAATACCATGTAAAATGTAATCAACTCTTATTTGGTACATGCTTTCAAAAAAAATAAAATATTGGTACATTAATTACTTGTAGTAGGGGTTGGATTCAGATTATGAGGGTTTCTTTTCTATCGGTGTTCATTTCGTTCATCATTGATCATTGCATGTTCATTGATTTATTAAAATGTCGATCCACCTGCATAATTTTACTACTAAAGATCAATCTCATACAAAAAATAGTATGAACGGAGTAATGCTTTGAAAGAATCATGCATGAACGACTTAAAATCCGACATTGATATATAAATAGATACGGTAGGTAGGCCTGAACTTCACCGATCTCCTTAAAGTGAGATAAATGTGATCGTTTCGTTAATTTTATAAATATTTTGTGAATGTTTTTTTTTAATGTTATTGGAACTGTTGTTCCGATCCATTAGCAAATCCTCGTATGAACAAGTTTTAGTTGGCTTAAAAAGTGGAATTAGTTTTATCTACAAGTAAAACTTGAGATTATTTTTAATAATTTTATAACAACCCACAAAATGTTTTTAAATAAATGCATTCGTTAGAAAAAAGGAAGTATATATTTGTCTAGCGTATAATAAACGGTGTAGAATTTTTGTGCAGAGATTTTTACTGTCCAGATTAGAGATTGAGTATTTTTTTTATTTTTTTTTGATAAAACCACTTCATTCAACTTCAAACATCATTCAACAAAACAGAGGAAAATCCAGAAGAAAGACTAGAAAAGGAATCAAAAAATACAGGAGAAGTAAAACAATTTGAAGCAAGCCAATGTGCAACTTCATTTGCTCCTCTTCGGACGAAAGCCCAGTCACAAGCTGAAAAATCCCACACCTTGACAAGGATGCGAGCCACCAGAATCCCCACAATCGTTCGATTCAGCACTTTTTGCTTCAGCTTCATAATCAAAGAGAGACAATCCGATTCAAGCATAACTTTGTTCACACCTTGCTGAGCTGCTAGTTCTAAACCCCAGAGAATTGCTTCCGCCTCCGCTATTTCGACACCAGTCTCGTTCTGAATCAGCCTTGAACCAGCAAAAATCATTACACCAGCCTCGTCACGACCTACAACCCCAATCCCGCATCTATCACCTGCAACTGATGCGTCACAGTTAACCTTAATAAAGCCAGCAGCAGGTTTGCACCACTTACCCAATTCAGGAGCTTTCTTTCCCAGCTTATCAGACTTCATCTCAATCGTTTCTTCGGCCAGCATAAGTGCCCGACTAATCAAATCATCAGCTTCAGTGTCATTCGATGAAAAGATACGGTTGTTACGCGCAATCTAGAGGTTCCAGCAAAGAGTAATCCAAATCACCACATCAGTTTCTCCCAAAACCTGGAACACACGCTCAGCCCAGCTCAAGAAGCAAAGTAATCCCTTACCAGTTGGCTTAATCCAATCAAAAGATTTCCACACTGATTTAGCAAGTTTGCAGTACAGAAAAATATGCATCTCAGTTTCAACTTCACCACACAGACTACAGAGCGGGTCATTAGAAATCTGCTTATGAAAAAGTCTCTCCTTACATGGCAGAATATTCTTGGAAGCTCTCCATGCGAAATTTTTAATTTTTGGAATGACCGGGGTCTTCCAAATACGCTTCCAGAAAGACTTTTGAGCCGACGGATCGGACGACTCCCCCTCACCGTTTTTATTCTTTCAATCTCTCATAATTATATCATAGGCCGAACGTAAAGAAAACTCTCCGCTTTTTTCATAGAACCAACACGACGAATCCTGTACACTAGGATCAACCAGGTGGATTTTGAGAATTTCCTCAGCATCAAAAGGAAGCAGCAATTCATTAACCAAGTCTGCACGCCATGAGATCAAATTCCAGTCAATAAGATCACAAGCCCTGAGATTATGATTTTCAGCACCAGGAACAGAGATAACTCGAAAAGAATTAGCTCTTGGAATCCATTTATCCCTAAAAACCTCCACAGAAGTTCCATTACCCACTTGCCAAAATAAACCGGCTTCAAGAACAGCCCTTGCACCTAAGATACTTCTCCACGTGAAGTTGGGGTTATGCCCTTCCGTTGCATGCAAGAAATCACACCGTTGAAAGTATTTAGATTTTAAAAGCTTAGCCAGCAGAGAGTCAGGATTTTGTATCAACCTCCATCCTTGCTTGGCGAGGAGAGCTAGATTAAAAGAATGTAGATCTCTAAAACCAAGCCCTCCAAGATCCTTAGACACTCCCAGCCGATGCCAGCTTAACCAGTGTAGTTTCTTTTTGTTCCCATCAAAACCCCAAAAGAAATCACACATCATTTGATCAATCTCCCTGCACAATTCTTTTGGTAAAAGAAAGCAAGACATAGTGTACATTGGGATTGCTTGTACCACAGCCTTAATTAAGACCTCCTTCCCTGCTCTAGATAAAGTACTCTCCTTCCACCCTTTTCACTTCTTCCAAACTCGCTCCTTAACTTGCTGAAAGATGACTTTCTTTGACCTGCCCACCATAGTCGGAAGGCCAAGATACCTCTCATGCTTATCAACTTCCCGGACATGTAAAATTGCCTGAATTTCACTTCTCCTCTCAACCTCAACATTCTTGCTAAAGGATAGCTCTGATTTCGCTAAGTTCACTTGTTGACCTGAAACTGCTCCATACATATGGAGAATATTAACAATCTCTTGTGCTTGTTGACAAGTCGCTCTAGCAAACAGAACACTATCATCAACAAAGAACAGGTGAGACACCGAAGGAGCACTTCTAGCAATTTTAATACCGTGTAATCGACCTGCATTCTCACTTTTCTTAATAAGACTTGCTAGCCCTTCAGCACAAAGAAGGAAAAGGTAAGGAGAGAGCGGATCTCCCTGCCTCAACCCTCTGAACGGGCTAAAAGGTCTAGATGGGATACCCTCAATCAGAACTGAAAATGAAACACTAGTCACACATCTCATGACCAAAGACGTCCACCTGTCTGCAAATCCCAGACATCTCATACAACTCTCCAGATAAGGCCATTCCACCTTGTCATAAGCCTTCGCCATGTCCAACTTGAGCGCCATAAATCCCATTCTTCCTACCTTCTTTGTCTTCACATAATGAAAGATTTCGAACGCAGAAAGAACATTATCTGTAATAAGCCTGCCTGGAACAAAAGCACTCTGAGTCGGAGATATCACCTTATTCAGCATTGTCTTCAACCTGTTAGCTAGGACCTTGGAAATAATTTTATACAGAACATTGCATAAACTAATAGGCCGAAGATCTTGCATTCTAATCGGATCATGGACTTTTGGAATAAGAGAAATAAAGGTGTGGTTTAGGTTTTTAGGAATAGGAGCACCATTCAGAATATCAATACAAAAATTAATTATGTCAAGACCAATGATATGCCAATGATGTTGAAAAAATAAAGCAGACATGCCATCAGGACCAGGAGATTTAGTAGGATGCATAGAGAAAAGAGCAGAGTGTACCTCCTCTCCAGAAAAGGGACGTAACAGCTCAGAGTTATCAACATCCGATATAAGAGGCGAGATTCCTTGAGGAAACGTGGTAGAAAGTGCGCTATGATCATAGGTAAAGAGTTTATTGAAATAATCCATTGCCACCTTAGACTTCCCCTCCCGACTCCTCCATGCCATTCCATTAGAATCAACCAACCTCCTAATCTTATTTCTTTTCCTCCTCCCATTTGCCTTCTGATGGAAATAAGCAGAATTCCTATCACCCCATTTAAACTCATTTGCCTTTGCCCTTTGAAACCAAAGCACTTCCTCCTTATCCATCAACTCGCTCTCCTCCTTTTCCAACGCCCTCCTCCTTGAAATTAAAGCGCCCAACATGCCCTGCTTGTTAATCTTTCTCAGTTGATCCCTCACTTCTTTCAAACGTGAAAGGATATTACCAAACTCCCTTCTATTCCACTCCTTAAGAGAATCAGCACATCGCTCAATCTTACCCATCACCCCCTCACTCTCAACGTAAGAACTCGGATTTCACCAATCATTTTCCACAACATGATCACAACCGTTTTTTAGAGTCCACATAGCCTCAAAACGGAATGGACGTCTACCTTTTCTCCCCTCCTTCGTAATCACCTCTTCTCGAAAAAACTCCACAACAATTGGTACATGATCAGACCCGGCTCTATCTAAGTGTTTGATATTAGCTCCCGGAAATATATCAAGCCAAGCTTCATAAGCAAAACCCATATTGAGTCGCTCAGCAATAAAATCATCATCCGCTCTCCCATTGTCCCATGTGAATCTAGGACCCGAAAAGACCATGTCACGTAAACGACAAGCATCCAACACATTTCTAAAGCCAGCCATGTCCCGAACATCTGGTCGACTACCGCCGTTTTTATCCTCCTCACTCTAAACTTGATTGAAATCACCAAGACAAATCCAACTGTTATGGACATCTTGCCCCAGTCTATCAAGCAAAGACCAAGACAAGTGTTTTTCATCCTTTTTTGGCCATCCATAAAAACCTGTTAACCGCCATTCATCCCCTCCTTCTTTGCATTTTACAATGGAATCAATATGATGTGATGTATAAGACTGAATAGACACCACAACATCTTCTTCCCATAACAAACACAAACCCCCCTACTTACCAACACAATCAATCGAAAAGCATCCCGCAAAACCAAGTTTATCTCTAACCATGTTCATCCTCCTCGAGTCACACTTGGTCTCCATAAGAAAGACCAATTTTGGGGTCTCTCATCTCACAAGATTTGTGAGCCTAGTAACTGCACGGGCCTTCCCCAATCCCCGACAGTTATAGCTTAACATACTCATTGCTCCCGGCAAGAGGGACTTATCCCTCTCGCTGATATATCAATAATCTGTTTTTTCCGAGCATATTCAACCTCCCCCATCTCACTATCCTCAATTGTTCGCTCCCTCTTTCCCCGTGATTCCACAAAACACTGAGTTCCACCCTCTTCTCTCGCTAGTCGTTTCCATTTTTTATTACTTTTTCCTGATCCTCCTCTCTTTTGCTTTTCATTACCTCCCTCTTTTTCATTTGCATTAGCCTTAAATACCATACTCTCTCTCTCTCAGTCTTTCCTCTTCCCCCTTCCTGACCTCATTCTCATTGTTGTCAGTCTTCCCCCCCCCCCTCTATTTCTTTTCCTTTACTGTTTTCTTTCTTGTTGTCCTTTTCTACAATACCTTCCCCTTCAACATCTTTTTCAAGGACAAACTTCTCCAACTGAGCCTATAATTCGCTCGTATCCTCCACTAAATCATCATTATTCTGCTCGTTCGTTTTTCCACTTCCTCTCTCTGATTTACTGCCCTCATCTTCTTCGTTATCAGCTTCATTTAAAAGCGACAACAAAGACTTCCTTCCTGACACTTTATACACCTCATCTCCTTGAGCAGTATTTTTCTTCTCACGAGACAAGTTTGCTAAGATTGATTTTTCTTGCTCTCTTTCTCGCTCAGATCTTGGCTACCAACGGCGGAGCAGAGACGCTCTCATCCAATCTCCGTACTCCTTATGAACTCTCCTAATTTCCTCATTCTGACAGTCCATTTCCGTACATGTCCTACACATCCACATGTATAGCGGAAGTTTGGTAGCCTTTCGTATTTTATATCTACCCATAATCTTTTGCCATGCACTTTCATAATGAGACCTCTACGTAAGGGCTTCAACACATTCACCAGAACCCTAACGCGGAGATACCGAGCGCAAACAATATACTCTTCTTCATCTATTTCCTGCAGCCCTCCAAATGCCTTCCCTATAGCTTCAACCGTCTCCTTTGTCATAGCATCTATCGGGAGATCGTAAACTCGGATCCAAAACGGCATTGTGTCTACTACCATCTTCAAAGGTTGTTCTGATCCCGGATCCTTGAGTGCTAGTAGCGCTTTATCAAAGGACCATGGACCACCCTTTAAGACCACCTCCATGTCATGCTTATCTGCAAACTTAAACACAAAGAGATTGTGTCGAAGTTCTCTAAAACAAAGCCTTTGCGAAGCTTCCATGCCCCATTCATAGTAGCTTTCAGGGCAAAACTGTTAAACGGTCTTGATGTCATCAAAGATCCCACAAGAGTCAAATTTATTGTCGTACCAGCCTGCTTGTTCGGATCAATAATCGCTTCCACTTCTGCAAATTCATCTTTAGTTAACTGAAAGTCACGTCTTCCTTTCCCCTCCATCAACAAACTCTAAACCTCTGAACTGTGCGCACTTTCCACCACTGGCGAACCTCGCACAATATCGGCGAGAATACCCTAGCCCCCACGGCCCTTGACCGGAGAGACGGGAAAGACGATCGGTGATGGTTATGGAACGATCGCCTAAGTGGCTCTCTATACCCTAGGGTTTATGATGTTAATGTTGATATTGTTGAATTTACTTAATCCTTAAAAACAATAATGGCAAGATTGAGTATTTTTAAGAAAATAAATATCAAAGATTGAATATTTTTGAGAAAATGAGCAAAAATCTCACACAATGAAATATGTATAAATTAATATCTCAAACAAATTAATAAAATAGGCTAATTTGCGGATATACCCTAAAAAAGTCAATAAAGTAAAAAATATCCACCTTTAGGTTAAATTGTATACATTTTCTTACAATTAAAGCATTTTTATAATTATGAACTTTTTGGGTAAAAATCACTATACACACTATAGTATAAAGTAAACAAATATGTTTATCTCGTTTATTTGTTTTATCTCGCTCATATCTCACTCCCTCTTTCAATTCTCATTCAAACTTTTCTCAAAGTAATATAAGCGCAAGTCAAAAAACTGAAACGACTCTTGAGACATTCCTAGTAATCCTCCGAATTAGCCGTCGGATTAACAGTACGAGGTGGAGGAGCTCTTCCATTCACAATGCACTATAAGCTTCGAAAATACATCCCAAAACCAAATGAAAGGATAACAAAGGCAAATTCAAAACGTTAAAATTTCAATATTGAAAATCTAATATCAATTAAATAAATTTGGATCGGTTTGTTGTTGTTGGAGTTTAATTGTTAAAATCTTTGTTCTTAATGCAACGCGGGTTGGATGTAAAAAAATGAACTCATTGCCCCCCTTTCGTTCCCAAACCAGAGAACACCCCCGATGGCAAATCAAAAACCCTAGATCTCGAAATCTAGCCTAAATTGGAGCAATAACCACACTAATCTTCTCTATACTCTGCAATAATGATGAAGATGGCACTCCTTGGGATGCAAGGTGGAAGATTACGACCCAAAACCCAGAAAAAAATCAAGGTTCTCAGGGCAACGGGTCTCGAGTTCTGACCCAAGTCGACGCCGTCGAGTCCTTTGATCATAAGGGCAAGCTCCATCCTGCCATGACAAGGCGGTTCTTGAGGCGACACAGGCTTTCTTCCCTGGATCCGCGTTCTCTCTAGAGGCTAGGGTTGGTGAAGATAAAGCGATGTGCAAGTCTGTTCATCGGGGGAACATTTGGGGCTTTAACATGGATATCAAGGCAAGGGGGCTTTTCGGGTTGTGGAGACAGGTTGTAGAACATGAGGCTGGCCTCTTGGTACGTCTTTGGAGAACGAAGGATGGGTGACGCTCGAAATCTTTCAGGTTGTCTCTATTCCCTCATATCTCTAATAAGACATGACTCATTTTTCTATACCTTGTGTGTGGCTTTGTTTTCCATATATCCAGCTTGGGGATTTTCTGGTTTTTCAATCTCTCTTTTCAACATCTAAGTTGCTATCTTGTCACTCTCTTTGAAAATTGTAAAATTGGGCCCTGTAATGGTCTATCTGTTGGAAGCTTTGTGAAGAACAAATTTGCTCTAATGGAGAATAATAAAAGATTCTTTAAGAAATCTCTGTATTCTGATGACCAACACTCTAAAGAACAAGCTGAGAATGTGTTCCCACATGATCAGCATAGAACCCAACCTACCATGGTTGAGGAGACCTTCAATGTTAGTGTTCTGAATTAGCCTAATGAGGCTGGTCCTTTGGGATCTAAGAAAAATAATGACAATCGTAGAGAAAAAATTGACTTGGCAGCTTTCCGGAATAAGCGGCTTGGGGTCAAAATGCCACCTGCTGTTAGTATTCAGGACTTGATTTTGGTTTTCAACTTAACAGGTGATTAGTTCATGCCTTCTTGTAAGGAATCCGTGAATTTAGTGAATTATGCGAAATGTTGTATTAGGAAGATGTTTAAATTAAGTATGAATCTCTGTCATGTGTCTGACCCTTTTCTTGGATTAGCTGAATGGTGTGCCCTTGCTAAATATCACTTGATGGGTGCTGCCAAGCACCCACACTGCCTATTATGTTTTGTGGTAATACCTCAGTTTTTGGTATGTTTGGTGGAGATATGCTCTCCCTTATCCCTCATCATCTAAGGCAATACATTAAGATTATCTGTGAATATTTTGTGCAATTGTATCATGAGACCAACTGTGAAGTGGGTAAAGATAAGGATAACTTGATTAATTTTAGTCTCATTTGCTTTATTCAAACTAATCATGAGAACAATGAAGCTGTTGATCGAATTATGATATTTTTATTCAGGAAAGCTCAATCCAATATTGGCTTACTGGTAATTGAATTGCAAATGTTTGAGAACAAAAATAAACCTAAAAAATGAATATCTTGTGATTATCTTTAGACGATGGAACTTTGTTGTTTGGAAGCTATTTGAACTATGCAATATGAACATGAATGGTATTCATTTGATGATGGTTAGCCTATCGCCCTCTGCCAAAACTGATCAGGAAAATACAGAAGCTGCTAAACAAAGATTGTTGTTTTTATTCAGGCATACACTAGGTAGAAAAAATAGGAGAGACCATATGAACAAGAAACTAAATAAGGAATATGATGTCCCCTGGAACTTGGAAAATTATGGAGCCGGAACAAATTTACTAAAATGGAGAGGATATAGAGCAAAACTAGATATAAAAATGTTCTATCACACCATTTTGGATTGTACTAATAGAGAGAAAGATGTGGTTGTATTGAGTAAGATCCAAAGATGGCTTAGTAGAGCTGGAATATGGTATAAATCTTGTAAAACTGAATCTTGTGAATACCACAGGTATGAAAAGCCGTTAAAAGAACAATCAGTCTGGATAAAAATCAATGTTGGCATGACAACGATTTCACTACGTTCAAATAATGGGGCTTATGGCCACCACAAACAACAAAAAGTTAGGTATAAATGAAATTAAGCATTTGGAATTGTAGAGGGTAAGTCGCTTTGGCCTGAAATTGACTCCTTTTGTAAAATAGAAAAGATTCAAATCATGGCTATAGTAGAAACGAAAATAGTGAAAATGCCATTGGACCAAGTTTGGCGCAGAGAAGGATTTGACAATATTGTATGGTCTCCTCCTTGTGGTCGTGCCGGCGGCATTTGTGTTCTTTGGAAGGAACATCAATTTATAAATGAACGAATCGAAGTCATAATGCAAGAACCTCGATTTATAGTGCTGAAATATACTAACCTTGTAACACATTATAACATTGCAATATACCTAGTATATGCACCACCACAGGAAAATGAAAAAGAACACTTCTGGCAACACTTAATTAATACAATTAAGTTAGTGGGTCTCCCAACTATTATTATGGGAGACCTTCACGAATTACAGGATGTGAATGAAAAAAGGGGGTGTAGCACCCGGTCATAGTAGATTTGAACGTCTAAGAAAATTTAAGAATGAATGCGATCTTGTAGACATCCCAGTCATAGGAAGTAAATTCACATGGCGTAAAAATAAAACGGAGATTGACAACATATATGAAAAACTAGACAAAGTATTGGTATGCGACCAAATTTTACAATGGTTTCCAACAAAAAACTATGCATTCTCATCATCGGATCACAGTAAAATTGCAATAACGCTAAATAATGGAATAATAACTAAAGCACAACCATTCAAGTTCGAAAAAATGTGGATGCATAGGAAGGACTTTAGAAACGTAGTTAACCAAGCATGGAGAGTATCATTTGAAGGATCAAATATGTTTCAATTAGTTAAGAAAACACAACTATTCAAAGCCCACGCAGAAAATGGAATAAGCGAACCTTTGGAAATACTTTTGAACAACTACAGAAAATTGAGAAAGAACTAGCGAAAATACAACAAAGGATTCTTCTTAGTCTAGAAGATAAAATAATTTGAAAACAAATTCGACTATTAAATAAAAAGGAAAGCATCCTAAATTTTCATAAGACATATTGGAAACAACGAGCAAAAACAAAACATATTAAATTAACGCACACAAATGCAGGTTACTTCCATAAAGTTGCAAGTGGAAGAAGAAATAGGAAAATAATCAAAGAATTCACTTCAGCAGAAGGAACCCAATTCATAGGAGAGGAAAATATTAGAGAAGAAATAAGGAAAGAATTTAAAACTAGATATAAAAAGGAACAAACAAATACCTCAATGATATGAATACCTTAGACTAATAACTAATGAAGTCACAGATGAAGAAAATAGGGAATTAATTAGACCCGTAACAAATGAAAAAATCAAGAGTGTGATAATGCAAATTATCTCTGACAAATTCCTAAGTCCTGATGGGTTGTCTGCTGGCTTTTATAAGAAATATTGGGATATTGTAGGACCAACGGTAACGAAGTCAGTTAAAAGATTTTTCACTCAGGAATAATCTTAAAGCAAATTAACCATACTTTCATCACGTTGATCCCAAAAAAAGACAATCCTACCACAACTAATCACTATTGCCCAATAAATTTATGCTCCACAATCTACAAACTCATAGCAAAAATTATTACCGAAAGACTTGCAAAAGTAATGCAAAAATTGATCCACCCTCTCCAAGGAGCTTTTGTAGCTAATCGATCAATGCAGGATAATGTCCTTATAGTCCATGAGATATTTCATTCTTTCAAAGGGAAAAAGGAAAAGAAGGATGGATAACACTCAAATTAGATATGGAAAAGGCATACGGCATATTAGAATGGAATTTCCTCTTTGTAGTATTAGAAAATTTTGGGTTTGACAAAAAATTTGTTGATTGGATCAAAGAATGCTTTCAAACAGTTTCATTATCGGTGCTAGTAAACAACATCCCAACAGAACCATTTATGCCTGAAAGGGGCCTTCGCCAAGGCGACCCTTTTCACCATTCCTATTTATTTTGGGTGCCGAGATATTGGCAAGAAAGCTGCAAGCGATAAGTAACGAAAACAAAAATACTATAGGATTTTCCCTAACCCGTTCTGGCACTAAAATACCATTCCTAGCATTTGCTGACGACATTATAATCTTTACAAAAGCAAACCAAAAATCGTATAATTGACAAAAAAAGATTATAGAAGAATATTGTGCCATATCAGGACAACGAGTCAACTATCATAAATCAACCTATCAAACATCGAAGAATATTGATAGTCAACAAAAATATAGAGCTCAACAAATCCTTGGAATCACAACTATGAAAAACCTCGATAAATATCTAGGATGTCCGATCATTAATGGTAGAGTAAACAAAGATACTTTTAAAGAAATTGTTGGAAAAACTAAAACTCAATACCCAATGGAAAGTCAATGCGTTATCCATGGAAGGAAGAGTGGTACTAATCCGATCAAATATAACTACGAAACCTAACTACCTAATGCAAAGCTTCCTGCAATCAAACCAGGTACAAACAGAACTAGACCAAATTAACAAGACTTTTCTCTAGCATAAGGATATCTGTAATATCCGCTAATTTTAGTACTATATTTTAAATTATGAAAAATTAGTTTCTCTCCTTAAAATTTATAATTCCTTTAGAATAACTTTATACAAGAATTTTAATAATTTCCCTAACTCCTTGCTTATGTAAAAATAGTGGATTTTGGGGATAAGTTAACAAAAAGAAAATTAATATGTGGGAGTGCAAAAGGTCGGGTTTGAACCCGAGACCTCTCGTTCCAAGCACTCCATCTATCTCCTTCCCCAACCACTATGGTAATCACTCTTCTTGATTAACTTAATCCCCTAATTATTTTTTAAATCCCCTCCTTTTTGTCCTTTCACCTAAAGGTCCGCTGGTTCCATCCTTTGTCCAGTGCAAGGCTCGTGAATACCGATCCGTCGCCGAAGACGTCATTTCGCAGCTGCCGCCTGCCCCTCTCCCGTCCTGTCTCTTTTCCCCCCTTTTCCCATACAAATCTCGTCCCAATGCATATAGGCCTTGGCCTAGTCCCTTTTTTTTTGCTCAACAAGAGAGCCATCCTTTGGGCTATTTAAAGGGGCGAGGAGATGGAGAAGCAAACCTCAAAAATCCACTCCCTCCCTGTCGTCCCAGCTTCAATCCGTTTTCAGATTCAATCTGAATTTTTTTCCAGACCCAAACCCCCTTCTTCCGCCTTTCTTTTCTTTCCCTTTCTCCGACCATCTTGACCGCGCGCCACCGAGTCCGTCACCGCGTCTTCGCCGGGCGCCACCACCGTCGTAGCTTTCCACCGTGCCTGGTCATCGTTACCACCTTGTTGCTCTCTCTGGTTCGTCCTATGTATCAACGAAGAAGACAAGAGCAGAAAGGGGTTGGACTCTTGTGCTGTCCTTGGCTAAAGCTTGTGTTTGGGCCGAGGAGATCAGAAAGCAGCTGGCCCATCTCCCTTTTTTTCAGCAACTTGCAAGTTCAAGGAGGAGCCATTTCAGCCCATTCCCAAGTTCGTCCAGCCCATTCGTTCCCGAGCCCAAATCTCGTTCCATCCTATTGGTATAATCTCGATCCTTAATTAACTATCTACTATTTTTATTTAAAATTATTTTATTATAAATTATAATTAGTTTAAGGAATTTACATAAATAAAACCTATTTCTTAGATATTATAAGAAATGTATGAAAATTTATTCTAGCATGTCACTTTAGATATTTATAATTTTTAGATAAATTATAAATAATCTTCTAGCGTGATAATATTAATGGAATAATATTATTAGGCATGTTGAAATATTTTCATACAAAAATAATAGTGCAAGTTACCTCCTTTCCTAAAAAAGGGTATTCTAACAAGTTAAATTGGAAACAAATAGCGAAGGTTAATATTCCGTTTCCCTATTGTGAACCCGTTTTAGGTCAATCTATCGAAGAAGAATCCGTCTTAGATCTGACGCCAGTTAGTCAATTCGAAAACTAAGGCAAGCGGATATGCTCCATGTTACCCTTGTTATATCTTCGATTCCTTTCAAATATATTCATCTCTTTGAAATATATTCATCTCTATGTTGGGAACTGATTGTTTGCTCAATAGATGAACTTAGGTTTATTTATTGTTTAGATATGACGATACTATATTTACCATCTCGTAATACACTAGTACTGAACCTAGGTCCGTTGTGTGTGGCCTTGTTTGTTTCAGTCTCTTTTCGAGACTTGTTGTGCACTAGGATAGAATCAGGGGTGCGGATTTTGCTTCGACACCTCTACATAACTTATCGAGTGGTATGGATTTTCGCCCTCTCTTAGCTCGGTACTTGGATCATGATCCCGTAGTCGCTCCTCCTTTGAGGGGGTCTACTGCACCCTAGTTAGGTGCCGGAATTTCGTTCCTTTTAGGTGATCGGCCTTCACAGCCCCCACACTTAAAATTCTTCACTTGAAGTGCAATGTTTTATGACCAAAAGATAAGTGCCTAGTGCACATTAATAAATGGTCTAGGATGAACTAGGATAACTTGCTCCCGGCTTTCGAAGGATCGTCATTCCAACCTAAATTCTTATTCGTACTCTGAATTTGATGAGGTTGGTTGAGACCCGATGAAGTCAATGGAGTTCTTCCTTTTAAAAAGCTGTGTGTGAAATAAAAGTTCCCAACTATTTTCATATTCACAAAGGGACTACAATTTTCGTAGTATCCTTTTCCTTATAACATAATACTCATCTCTTCAAGAAGAACTGTGTTCTCGTTCTCTTTAAGCTCCACATAAACGTTATAGCTCGCAAAATATCTCCTCCTTTAAGCATGGTTGAAATTACTATATTAATCCCACCCATGAGAACTATCCGTTCCCACTTGCTTAGTCTCCTTAGACTAACCCACTTCTATTCTGCATTTTGCCTGGTATCTCTTGCCTTTCACGGAAATACCAGACTTTAGTGAAGGATTACAACAAGGTTGAAGCCGGAGGCTAGAAGAGTTGAAGGAAGACTTCAAGAAGTTTTTCAAAAGGTATCCCCACTTTTCGGGCCCACCAGTTGTTTTAAAAACGAGAATTTGTAAATATTTCTATTCCGCTGCTTATTGAATTTCACACTAAGTTTTAATCAAACAATGCATTTGTAATAACTTGAATTAAAGCCTCAAACACTCGAGCATTCTTGATGTAATATAATTCGTTGAGATTTCCGTTTTATTTTAAATTGTGTTTTGTACCTTAAAGCCTTGGGTGACTTGGGATGGGAAAAATCCGAGGTCACTGGCGGTAATATCCAATTTGCAAAAAAAGGGGTGTTACAATATGGTATCAGAGCCAGGTTTTGTTTTCGAACCGAAAACGTTTTTTTAAACCTTTTCTTGGAAAGAAAGTAGGTTTTCAACTCCTCTTGTAAAAGAATTTAAGAACTCAACCTTTAGCAAGCTTTCGTCTTATTTTTGAGACATTCAAGATTCCTCTCGAAGATTTCAAAAACCCAAAAAACAATTACTTTAAAGAAACTTCTAAGTTAACTATCTTCTCTTACAAGTTTCTAGTCCCAACCCATATAGGAGAACCCTATAAGTCGGGAAGTATAAGACGATAACTTTCTCAAAGCCAAAATATTTCTTTTTCTATACCAAATCTTGCCCATGGCTTTGAAAACCAAGCTTTCAACCTAAGCTTTTCCAAGACCAAATCCTTAGAAAAAAAATGATCTTAAGCTTTTGTAAACTCGAGTCAAGAATTGCATTCCTAGAAATTATAAATTTTAAACTCTCCTTGTGGGATTTAAAATTTTGAAGTACCTGCCAAAAAGGATCTTCAACCTTAATGGTTTTGCCTTGAAATTTTTGTGTTGCCAATAGAAGAAGTCTTTTATAGGAATTATAAATCCTCAAACTTCTTCCAAGAATGTAAATTCCTTTGACTTGAAAAGTTTTGTTTTAAATTCCAAGTACTTCCTTCAACAAACTCCGTCTTCAAGTATAGAATTATGGATATTCTATATTAGTGCTTATCCGTTATCCATTCACAAACAAATGGTTTAACGAGAAATCAAGCTTGTGATCCATCGGGAACAAAGGAAGTTTTGTCGACTAAAGGTTTTGTTTAACCTTCCATGGAGCTAAACTTTGTCGAGTTGGTGACTCGCGGGAAGAAAGAAGATTCCAAAAGAGACACCGAGGATAACTTTGCCAATCAGGGAGCTACCATGTCTCCACCTGACCTCGGCCTTGAGGAAGATTTATCAAGGGGTGTGTGAGGTTGAAAGTTACATTGTCAAAGTGAATGAATGTTCGAGAATCTTGAACAATGACGAATATACTCCCCCAAAGTTCCTACAAGTAAGAGGTTAACTTGCTCGCTCAGTACAGAGAATCTGGGTAAGTGATATGTTCTAAGATTAGTATGGTTATCTCTTGTATTTTAGGCATGATTTGAGTGTGTTTAGGTTAGTTTTGAGCATAATTGTAATATGAAGTCTGAACACACGATTTGAAGAATTGCAAGAGTTTTGAAGACAAGTGTTGATTTAGAGTTGTTTTGACGTCATTTTCTTGTGACGCATCGTTCGGGGGCTACGGTGATCGGATGAAGCTGAAATTGGTATCATTGGAAAGCTAACTCGAAGATCTACCATTCATGTTTTCTTCTGACAATATTCGGGAGCTACTGCGAGTTCAAATTCCAACTCTAAGTGGGTCAAAACCACCTCCAAAGGTAACGTCAAAAAGCTGTCAGAAGAAGACCCATGAGCTCGGTAGAAAACCGCACCCGCGGTGATGTCCATTTCTGCGAGGTTGTGAAGCCGAAGTTGCCGCGCTCGCGGTTGTTGGGGTTCCGCGCCGACTTCGTTTTATCCTTATTTTATGTTTTATTATATTTATGTTTTAGTTATTATTCGGATGTTTTAGTATTTATAGACCTCGTTCGTAATAAGTTAGGGAGATCCTCCTTTTAGTTTTAACCTAGAGCTTTTAGTGAATTTCATGGAGAGCTAACCCTTTGGGGTTTGTTTGAAGGTGAAGCTATGATGTATGAACTCGTGAGGTTTTAGTAATTGATTTCTATCCTTTGGTTAATATTAATTTTCTTGTGCTTCATTATATGAATGTTGATTGATTCTGAATGAGTAGCAAACTTGTTGAATTGATTGATTTTCTACTGTTGGATTAGATTTGGACCGTGGACAAATCTGTTCTGTGAAAACAACTTAAAACTTAGACCTGTTGTCTATGCAACTAGGATTTAAGAAGAGAATTGATTATAAGTTAATTCATTCGACTCGTAGCTTGGTTGTCTTGACTTGTATCCTGCATATCCTTGTTCTCTATGCTAATTCTAGGTTAAGCGTCCTTGCCTAGGGTTAAAGAATTGCTTGGACCGTGGACTTGCGATTGCTAATGACTAGGATAGGAATTAACCATAGGTGTAAAAGGAATCAGTGGATGAATCTGTGATCGAATGATTATTTCAGAGTGGGTCTTTTGAATAAACTTGTTTCTCTATTGATTTGTTTGATTGTTTGTTATTTGTTTCCTAGTTTAGTTTATTTTAGATCTTTCTCTTGATTTCCCCTTATCTTTAGTTGGTAAAAATATTGATACTAGAAGCCTCAATTCTCTTGGGTTCGACCCCGACTTATCAACTATACTAAGTTGTTAATTAGGGTTTTATCTTTGACTTGGCACAATGACTTTAGCCCGGCCAGTAAGGTATCCCATCTCCGTTGCCAGAGTAAAACCAACCATCATAAGGCTACCATATGATTGTGATAGACATATCATGGATATGTGTCACGAACGGATTTGTGAGACCTACCTACCCCGGAACCTACTTCTTGGATATCGTTTTGTTGTTCAATGCAGGACTCCACGTAGCCACTTAAGTAGACTACCTCTTTCGGAAATCCTAAAAATGATTGGACCGATCATAAGGTTGTTTCTATCCCTTGTACCTTGTGGTACCATCTCCTTTCGGAAGAAATTGAAAATTGTTGCATGAACCTTATTGCCATGTCAATAAGATATTGACTTCCTTTCCCATATGTTCTCACCTTACATTATACAAATGTTGATTAATTTGGGAAATTGGATATTCAACCTTTCAGATGGTCACCACTCGCGAGAATAGCTACATGAACAATCCGAACAATGCCTCAGCTGGTGGCGGAATTGATGAGGTTGAACCTCGAACTGGAGATTAGTAAAGTGAGAACCATATGCCTATTCCAGACCAGCCTATAGCTCTTAGTGATGCCACCATTGCAGTTCTTAGGACCATGGTTCAACAAATGGTGCGTGAATCTATGCCCGAGGTCATTACTATTCAACCAAATATGGTTGAGACAATTCAGATTGAGGACAAAAGGGCCAATATTATCAGTGACCAAGCAGATGGGTCAAGCTTCACAAGCACATTAAAGACCTTCAATGCAATGAAACCCGGTACTTATGATGGCACCGGAGGAACCATTAGCACCCTATATTGGTTCTCTCATGTGGAGAGCTTGTTGAGAAATGTGCATTGCTCTAAAGCTGATAAAGTGCATATAGCCGCCCTGAAGCTTACGGGAGAAGCTAGTAAATGGTGGGGGAATTCGAAGTTGATAGAGCATCCCAAATTAAAATGGGGAATGTTCAAAGAAAAGATGATAAACCGTTTCTTCTTACCTGCCATGAAAGATAAGAAGTTGGACGAGTTGTTCGCTCCAATAGTTGAAGGGCTAAATGCTGTGGAACGTGCGAAAAAGTTCAACTATCTTCTTCAATACACTGGGCTCGAAATCTCCAACGAAGCGCAGAAAATCCGCCGCTTCCATGAATGGATGAGTGATACCATCAAGCCATCGATGAGGAACCGCCACTTTTCGACATTAGAAGAGTATGTCGATGTTGCACACACGATAGAGTCCACTCTAAGTGAATCTGAGTAGAAAAATAGTGACGAAGGAAAATCGCATCACCAGAATCAAGGTGGATCCAAGAGGCCAACGCCTCCACAAAGATCAAGAGGGTCAAAAAGGGGGAAATATGGGTCAAACATGACCAATGCCTCTAAAGGGTCTGAACACCTAAAGACTCCCTTAACCTGCTACAACTGTGGTAAACAAGGTCACATCAATAGGAATTGTGTAAAACCCAAGAAGACATGCTTTACTTGTGGAAAGGAAGGACATCTTCGTTCCCATTGTCGATTGAACAAGAATGTTTTGAGTCAGCTTATGTTTGTCCCAAGTTCTCAGAACAACCAAGACCCAAATAGAGTTGCAGGGACAACTTCTACTTAGACTACAACTCAAAACAAGGGCAAAGGATCCACTATAGCTCAAAGTCAAGATCAACAACTCTATGAGATGCACCGCGTTGATAAGCTCGTCGCTTCAAATGCTCTAGAAGAGTAGATAGTTTCCTTTTTCTAAGTTGTCGTATTTATAACCTGTGTCGGTTCGTGACTGGCTTAAAGTCGTTGATGTCAAATCAAAAATAATTCCCTAGTTACTCAACTAGTATAGTCGGTAAGTCGGGGTCGAACCCAAGAGACACTTGTATCCTAAGTTTTATTATTATCAACTCAAATAAGTAACAAGGGGGGATTTTGTGAATTAAAACTAAAACTAAGAATTGAAACAAACAAAACAAGCAATCAAACAGGTTAAAAGTTGGATTTTTATCAATTAGGAAAAAAAACAATCCTATTCAAGTATCCACTTTTCTTCCTCAAGTTATTGATGCTTGATTCAAACAAGATATTTCCTTTGGTTATTCCTATCCTGATCAGATATAATAAACAAGCCGACGGGTCATGTAAATACTTAATATCAAAACAAACATGAAACGATCATGAATAATAATGATATTAGTAATGAGATTAAGGATAAACAGGATACATGCAATTGAATTCCAACGAGTCAAACAATTAACATGCATTCAAATCTCTTCTCAATTGTTTTAGTCCAACGAGTCCTAAACCAATTGAGTTGCTACAAAGATTAGGCTTTGCTACGAGAAAACCTAAATCTAGCAATAGATAATATCAATTCCAACAAGGTGATCAATCAAGTAGAAATCAATACAATCAATATAAATTATGCCCAAGAGAATTGAAATAACCTGTAGAAATAAACCTGAAAAGACGAATCTCACAACAACTTGAGTCTGAAAAGCTTCAACTTGAATAGAATCTAAGAAGTTTAGTTCTCCATAGAACAGAAAATACTAAAGTCTAAAATTAGGTCTAAGAGAATATTAGAGATCCTCAAAACAAAGGATGAAACTAGGTTTTTAAGTAGGCAACTAAAAACACAAAAGGAAAGATATAATTAAAAACAAGTAAAGATAAGCTCGAAAGATCCTCGCGCGCGAGCAGCTCAGATGGGCCGTGATCGCCCTTTTTGATGGCCGATATCGCTGCCTAGACTAATTTGACTAGGCGAGTCGGTGTAAAGCCGCGATCGCCGATTTGGATGGCCGCGATCGCGGCCTGTCTCTGACAGCATTCTGACGGTACTTTCGGATGCTGTTTCGACCCCTTAGAGTTGGAATTTGAACTCGCAGTAAAAACATGAATTGTAGCTCTTCGAGTTAGCTTTCCAATGATACCAAATGCAGCTTCATCCGATCACCGTAACTCCCGAATCAAGCGTCACAAGAAAGTGGTGTCGAAACAACAACTTCAATGGATGGTCCGGATTTAAGCATTCTTTTCCACAACCTCTTGGGCATTAATGATAATCAGAAATGGCTTGAATATCCTTGGAAAAGACACTTGAATATCTCCAATCTTGTATCCTTCAACTTAACCAATCCTTGCTCCTCAAAACATCCTAAAAACACGAAAACAAAAGAGTAGACACCGAAATGCAAAAACTACAAAAACTAAGCAAAACACATGCAACTACCTAAGATTTAAACATAAATATGCCCTAAAACTAACACCTAAATGCATGCTATCAGTTCGCTTTCAAAGCACTTTTGTATTCCCGCAGTAGTGGAAAGACTCGAATCGTATCTCTGACTTTTCTTCCTTGTGAGGATGTCATATTCTAAAAGTTGTATTATGGATAAGGATTATCATGTTATGACTTAGCAAGTCAAACCAAAATCACGTATTGACGTTTGTTCTCTTCCAAGAGAGCAGTTCAAGCCAACTCGTGACTTAACTATACAATGATAGTTATTGCGAATTTCGGACCAACTTTTTCCTATGTCGAAAGGAATTTATAGGATTTCAAAAACTAAGGTTTTCTCAATATAGATTCATGGTGGTGAATGAGACTGTGTTTTATCTCCCATCTTGATCACGTAGTTGAGATAGAATTACATGTCTTATTCCTGTGAACTTATATATTAAAGGACTAAGTTGGAGGTAGTTTCGCCGATACTAATCACATTGGTGAAATGAAACCACTCAGTTCCTTAGAGTCAAGCTTTACTATGAAAAATTATTTTCGTATAAAAATAACAACGCTTACCAGGAATATATATGCGAACCGCTTTTCGTTGGTTAATATAGTCTCTCGAATATACTTATGCCTCCTTCTACCATATAACCACACTCGTTTCGTTAGTAACTTCCTTATAAGTTCGAAACTGGAATACTCCTTTTCAAGATATGACATCCACACATCCAATCGTTATTCCTATCACGAATTCAAAACGTGGATTCGTCTTCAGAGAATTCCACTGCGATGACTATGTTCAGGAAATATAGAACGAAATTGTCATCTTCTTATTCGCTCTTCCGCGAACCCATGAGGCTCATTTCACCCCATGCTTCTTCTATAAGCAATTTCAATCTCTTACGTTTGACGAAGATAACCCAAGATTAACGTAGGTTTGACCAGCGTTGGTGGATGAGACCACTTGCCCAACTAAGACCACAACATATGAGTGATAGGGTTTAGCTATAGCCCACACTCAGTGCTCTATGAACGAGACGACTTCCCTCAAACTCTCCGAGGCAAAAGTGTCACTTCTCAACTATCGAGGCAACTTTTCAATAAAGTCAGTGAGCAATGTATGGATCCATTACATTTAAAACCATTGGCATAACGATCATTTTGGGTCAACCACAGTTTTTGCCAGCCCAAAGTAAAGGAGTGTCAAGTCCTCGAAAGGATAGGAGCTGGACACGAGATAAGAGAACGTGACTGGGATTGATCAAAGACTACGACATCCAATTGCTTTATCACTTACGAAAGGCCAATGTCTTATCCGAAGCCTTGAGCCGAAAGACACCTCAAATGAATCTGATTGCCATGCTCACAGTCCAACAACTAGCTGAACTTTTCATCCATGAGGTGGTTCGTCTCCATGGTACTCCGAAGACTATCATCTCGGATAGAAACGATCGTTACAGGTCAAAATTCTGGAAGGAGTTGCACACCACTATGGGTACCAAACTGATATTCAGTGCCACCTTTCATCTTAAACTGATGGTCAAACCGAAAGGTTTATTCAAACCCTCGAGGATATGCTTCGAGCCTATGAGTTGGGCCGCACAACAAGTTGGGATGTCAGCTTGAGTTTGATAGAGTTCACTTATAACAATAGCTGGCACTCGACAGTAAAAATGGCTCCTTTAAAGCCCTCTATGGCCGTAAATGTCGTTCACCGATCTGTTGGGACGACAATGCTGACAAGATCCTTCTAGGTCCCGAGCTAGTCGAAAGAACTACAGCTGATATTGCTCTGATCCGACAAAGAATGTTGACTGCTCAGAGTGGATAGAAGTCGTACGCCGACTTGAAGCGGAGAGACATTGAATTCCGCGTCGGTGACAAAGTCTTCGTCAGAGTATCGCCCTCAAAAGCCGTGTTTCGGTTCGAAAAATGAGGAAAGCTCAATCCTCGATATGTGGGGTCGTTCGAGATACTTGAAAGAGTAGGCAAGCTAGCTTATCGTCTCGCACTGCCGCCGTCAGCACACCTAGTCCACAACGTCTTCCATGTGTCTCTTCTAAGGCAGTATGTGCCTGATGAGTCCCACGTGCTCAACTATGATGACGGAAATTCAATCAAATGGCACGTATGAAGAATGGTATCCGCCTTTCTAGTTGTGTTTTTAGGGAGTGTTTTTGTGTTTTTAAGTCTTTTTCTTAAGTTTTGTGTTTTGTTTTGAGTCGTTTGTGTAGGTTTTCATATTTCCTTAAGATATGGAGTCTACATAAGCTTTGGTGGTGTTTTTATATGTTTTGAAGCGGTTTTGGAGCATATCTTGAAGAAAGGAGGAAAGAACTTGAAGATAGCACTCAAGAATGAAGTGAAAGCCAAAGAAAAGCACTTCAATAAAGTTATTGAAGATGAAGTTTGAGCTTGGAAAGAGGTAGATAAACTCGTTACAAAGACATAGGAAAAAGAATCGAGTCAAACGGAGTTGTAACGAATCCGCTACGTAAGTTTTACTCAAAGTTATTTTCAATGCTGATGGGGGTCGATATCGACCCTAGCTAGGTCGATATCGAGGTGCGGAAAGAGCAAAAATTCGAGAATTCAGTATGAAGATCTACCGACCCTGACGGGGTTAATTCTGAGGGTCCCGTATCCAAGGTTATCAGAATCGGGATTCTAGGTTGGATCGTTAAGGGTCTTTTGGATCGGATCGCTTAATCGTAAGATCCTACATTATAACTAAACATATGCAAGAATAACCTATTAGAATGTATATTTTGTTATATATGAAGTAACAAAATGATAAACATTATTAATTTGATTATTAAAAATGTTGTAGGATTGACTAGTCAACTATTTTAATGGAAATGATACGTTAACCGTGAAATTATTAATAATATACAGTTAAAATTGCCATTTTACAAGATCGTTAAAATCGTTTGTAGGATCGTTAGAATCGTTTATAGGATCGTTAAAATCGTATATAAAATCAATACCAGATCGAGATTGTATTCTAAATCACTTAAGATCCTACTCTAATAAGATTCTACTTGGGATCGTGGATCGTTTTGCATGTTATGGATCGTAGGATCGCTAGAATCGTAAAATCGGATCGGGATTCTGATAACATTGCCCGTATCGGTAGAAGACATTAGAGTCAACGCAATTAATGTATTTTTAACCCTTTTTATTAGTTTCCTTTTGGTCGAAGAACGACGAAGAAGGGACAACTTGGGAGACTGAACAAAATATGCAATGACGCTTCCCCAAGCTGTTGTTACCTTAAGTAAAGAACGAGACGTTCTTTAAGGGGTACTAAGACTTTTTGTTTCCTTGTAACTTTGGAAGACACTCCTCTTATGTAACCGTACTCTTTTGCTACCGCCCTAGCTATTGTCATAGTTTCGGAGACGAAACTATTTTAAGGGGGCACTGTTTTAATATCCGCTAATTTTAGTACTATATTTTAAATTATGAAAAATTAGTTTCTCTCCTTAAAATTTATAATTCCTTTAGAATAACTTTATACAAGAATTTTAATAATTTCCCTAACTCCTTGCTTATGTAAAAATAGTGGATTTTGGGGATAAGTTAACAAAAAGAAAATTAATATGTGGGAGTGCAAAAGGTCGGGTTTGAACCCGAGACCTCTCGTTCCAAGCACTCCATCTATCTCCTTCCCCAACCACTATAGTAATCACTCTTCTTGATTAACTTAATCCCCTAATTATTTTTTAAATCCCCTCCTTTTTGTCCTTTCACCTAAAGGTCCGCTGGTTCCATCCTTTGTCCAGTGCAAGGCTCGTGAATATCGGTCCGTCGCCGGCGACGTCATTTCGCCGTTGCCGCCTGGCCCTCTCCCGTCCTGTCTCTTTTCCCCCTTTTTCCCATACAAATCTCGTCCCAATGCATATAGGCCTTGGCCTAGTCCATCTTTTTTTGCTCAACAAGAGAGCCATCCTTTGGGCTATTTAAAGAGGCGAGGAGCAGGAGAAGCAAACCTCAAAAATCCACTCCCTCCTTGTCATCCCAGCTTCAATCCGTTTTCAGATTCAATCTGAATTTTTTTTCCAGACTCAAACCCCCTTCTTCCGCCTTTCTTTTCTTTCCCTTTCTCCGACCATCTTCACCGCGCGCCACCGAGTCCGTCGTCGCGTCTTCGCCGGACGCCACCACCGTCGTAGCCTTCCACCGTGCCTGGTCATCATTACCGCCCTGCTGCTCTCTCTCTGGTTCGTCCTCTGTATCAACGAAGAGGACAAGAGCAGAAAGGGGTTGAACTCTTGTGTTGTCCTTGGGCCTATTCTTCCACTGGGCTAAAGCTTGTGTTTGGGCCGAGGAGATCAAAAAGCAGCTGGCCCATCTCCCTTTTTTTCAGCAACTTGCAAGTTCAAGGAGGAGCCATTTCGGCCCATTCCCAAGTTCGTCCAGCCCATTCGTTCCCGAGCCCAAATCTCGTTCCATCCTATTGGTATAATCCCGATCCTTAATTAATTATCTACTATTTTTATTTAAAATTATTTTATTATAAATTATAATAAGTTTAAGGAATTTACATAAATAAAACCTACTTTAGGCATGTTGGAATATTTTCATACAAAGATAACAGTGCAAGTTACCTCCTTTACAAAAAAGGGGTATTCTAACAAGTTAAATTGGAAACGAATAACGATGGTTAATATTCCGTTTTCTTATTATGAACCCGTTTTAGGTCAATCTATCAAAGAAGAATTCGTCTTAGATCCGACGCCAGTTAGTAAATCCGAAAACTAAGGCAAGCGGATATTCTCCTTGTTACCCTTGTTATATCTTCGATTCCTTTCAAATATACTCATCTCTTTGAAACATATTCATCTCTGTGTTGGGAACTGATTGTTTGCTCAATAGATGAACTTAGGTTTATTTATTGTTTAGATATGACGATACTATATTTACCATCCCGTAATGCGCTAGTACTTAACCTAGGTCCGTTGTGTGTGGCCTTGTTTGTTTCAGTCTCCATTATTCACTTGAAGTGCAATGTTTTATGACCAAAAGATAAGTGCCTAGTGCACATTAATAAATGGACTAGGATGAACTAGGATAACTTGCTCCCGACTTTCGAAGGATCGTCATTCCAACCTAAATTTTTATTCGTACTCTGAATTTGATGAGGTTGGTTGAGACCCGATGAAGTCAATGGAGCTCTTCCTTTTAAAAAGCTATGTATGTGAAATAAAAGTTCCCAACTATTTTCATATTCACAAAGGGACTACAATTTTCGTAGTATCCTTTTCCTTATAACATAATACTCATCTCTTCAAGAAGAACTGTGTTATCGTTCTCTTTAAGCTCCACATAAACGTTATAGCTTGCAAAATATCTCCTCCTTTAAGCATGTTGGAAATTACTATATCAATCCCACCCATGAGAACTATCCGTTCCCACTTGCTTAGTCTCCTTAGACTAACCCGCTTCTATTCTGCATTTTGCCTGCCATCTCTTGCCTTTCGCGAAAATACCAGACTTTAGTGAAGGATTACAACAAGGTTGAAGACGGAGGCTAGAAGAGTTGAAGGAAGACTTCTAGAAGTTTTTCAAAAGGTATCCCCACTTTTCGGGCCCACCAGTTGTTTTAAAAACGAGAATTTATAAATATTTCTATTCCGCTGCTTATTGAATATCACACTAAGTTTTAATCAAACAATGTATTTGTAATAACTTGAATTAAAGCCTCAAACACTCAAGCATTCTTGATGTAATATAATTCGTTGAGATTTCCGTTTTATTTTAAATTGTATTTTGTACCTTAAAGCCTTCGGTGACTTTGGATGGAAAAATACGAGGTCACTGGCAGTAATACCCAATGTTGCAAAAATATGGGTGTTATAAAATCCTCCATAAACCTCTTATAGGTTGGGATAAGATATGTAAACCAAAATCATATGGCGAACTGGGAATAAGGAAAGCTGAACATGTAAACAAGTCAATGCAAATGAAATTACTATTTGAATACAAAGATGAGAGTTAGTAGACTCAGATCCTCACTCAATACTAGTCGACCCCACATAATGGTTAACTGAATCAGCCACAGGAGCAAGCCCCAAAGGCAATCCACCAAACCCCATGGGAGAGGCACATAGATGAGGAGGAAGCATCATCGTCTCATTATTTGGCACATTGAAAGATGATAAAATATAAGCCAATTGATCCCTGGCATGTATCATCAAAGCAGGATCGGCAAGCACTGTAGGGTCCAAGTTTGAAAGCATTGCAAGAGTCATGAGAGGATTAATTGGAGGGAGCACAGCAATAGGCGCCAGTGCAGTAGTACCAGCAGTTGAGTTGGGCACATGATGTAATGACACCCCTTTTCCCTTGATATTAGCAACATTTAAGGGGCCAACAACATTGGAGTGAACAAAGGTTGGGCCTGCAACAGCCTTCACACCCAAAGATTTGGGCACAACACCACCCAACAATTTGTTTCTTGTTTGCTGAACTAGGGCAGCATCATTATGGTTATCATCCACCACAATTTTGAGTTTACGAGGCTGAATATTATTCAAGGAACAAGCATCAAAAGAGTGAGAAGCATCACCACAGCAACCACAGCCTAGGGAAAAGTTTTCATACCACACTTTCAAGGTTAAAGGAGAGTTGTCATGAGCTAAAATTTTGACACAACTTTTAAGAGGAGAGGTGACATCCACATTGACACAAACTCGACAAAATTTCATTTTGCTTTTAGAGTTGGAAGCCTTATCTACCCGAATAAAGTGGCCAATTTTATTGTCCCTCATAATGAGTTCAAGAGCTGAAGCATTAAACTAGTAAGGAAGAAAGGGAATCCTCACCCAATTTTCAACCCTAGAGATATCATCATAGATGGGGTTGAAGTCAAGATAAAAAGGAAGTAAAGCAACAAGTTTACCCTGGAAATGGTAAGTCTTGTGAAGCCAAACCAAATCCCTAGCCTCACGGTTAGAGAATTTGAAAAGGATCCGAAATTTGCCAAACTCTTAGAACAACACCTCCCCCTTAGCATATTCTTTCCAAGCATCCTTCATCTTCCCATTAAAAAGGATTGTGGAAACAGGTTCCTCAACCATTTTGAGAAGAAGAGTGAAGTTGAGAAGCTCATGCAAGTATTTTTGAACCGAAGAGATAGCTATAGGATTTGGGATGGGAGTATTTGAAGGGAGCATGTTAGGCAGGAGAAGATCAGAAGAAGGGACAAAAATCTCTTCCTCATTTTGAGCAACATTCACAACAGGGGCAGCATTGATAGGGACATCATTTTTGGAAGGCCCAGAGGTCGGGCAAGAAGGGGGTTGAGGCATGGAAACACATTCAAAGATTCAGCTAGGGACACAGGAGTAGGAACACCAGTAGTCAAAGCAACAGACCTCACCTCAAGATCCATAGAGGAAGAGAGGGAGTGGTCCAGTGCAGGAAACTTAATAAGGGCATCCTCATAAGACATAGGAGTAGAATTAGGAATTGTCATTTGAAGAGAAGGAATGGGTTGGTAAACAGGACAGGGATGGAGAGCATTAGAATGAGTAATGAGGTGTATTAATAGAGGGTGAGAGGAGAGTTTAGCATGCAACCAAGGATAGGAACCCGTGACACAGAGCAAGGTATGCAAAAAATAAAAGTTAAAAACAGTCTTCAAACTAAAAAAGTCAACTTTGAAAAGCAGAGAAGAGACCTCAAAGAGTGAGTTTAAAAGATAATAAGGGATGAGTAGAGAAAAGATGAAAAGAAAAGAAGGAGGTTTCATTAAATACTTGCATAGAAGAAATGATTACAAAGAGAAAATAATGCATATTCAACTTATAGATATTAATAAGAATATAGTAAATACCTTGAAAGAGTAAGCAGTCATAAAAATTTATGGTACATGTGTCAATTTGAGAAAAAACTGTAATGATTATTTGTCAGAGTGTAACTGTTCATAAGAGAGGGATTAGTAGCCGCCATGCAAACATTTAAATCCACCAAAATGGAAAAAGCAAATGACATTTTTTTATTCCAAAATGGAGCCAACAACCATAAACTAGCAAAACCAGAAACCTGACAGTCATCCAAACCACCATCCCAACACTGAGAGAGAGGGTGGATTAGAATAAGAAAATCAAGGCACCAGCAGAACCAAACAGAAAGATAAATTTCAGTAAGCAGAGGAAAAGATAAAGAATAAGGGGAGAGAGGAATTATAACAAACCTGATAATACTCATGTAGGAGAAAAATTTTCAAAACAAGATTTTGCATTTTTTCATAAGGAACTTGTTCATCATTAAATTATTCAGTCAAAGCAAAGTGTAGTATAAACAACACCTTAACTATATGTGAAATGAAAAACACATATAGGAGCCCTTGTAAAATATCAACAACCCTGATGACTATGGAATGGTTCATAACAATGTTTGACTCATTGGCAAGGATTAAGGGGGAGAAATCCAATACCTCATCAGAAATGATCAAGTGGAACAAGCATTGACAATTGGCCAACAGACTGCCTCTTTGCTTAACAAGGGAGAAAGCAAGATTATACCTAGCAAAGGAAACCCCAAACAAATGACAAGTCTGGATTCCTAAAACAAACAACACAGAACCAAATAAGAATTTAACTGCAACTAACCAAGGAAAGAAGGAAAGAGTCAAGATAAGAGTGGAATTTAGACATCTCCAATCAAGTAAAGCATGTGAAGACTGAACCAATCTCAGCACGAACCAGTTCACTAGGGCAAAACCCCCAGAAGGAGCACAAACCCCATTGAACAAGAAGAAATTGGGAACAACAGAGACCAAAGTCATCACCCATGTACAAATCAAACTAAAAGGATTAAGGTTCACAAGTGCATAAGAGCTTAAATTTGTCAATATTTTCAATTGCAACAATTTAGAAAGAAGGTTCAAAATAAATTGCACAGATTTCAAATCAACCAACGTAAAATTCCAGGTAATACTAAGGACATCCATAGATAAGACATCCTCAAATATCCTAGCAAAGAAGCAACAAATTTGTACCTCCGGAGAGACACAGAAAAGCCAACTAGCATTGCACAGCAAAGAGGGCAAAAAGCACAAGAGCCATAGATTAATCATGAAATTACAAAGGGATATGGAGAAAAAAACCAACAAAATTCGAAATCTAGAAACCTAACAAGCACACAGCCAGCACCAGGAGCAATGAAGCCAAAACGAAATTTAGAGGAAAAGGAAAGAGAGAAAGACGTACTTATATGGATCGGATTGGCAGTTAAAGAGCCAAAGGCCACAATAAAGGGCAAGAAGAAAAGAGGCACAACTGGATCGAGAAACCCAAATAAAGGGCTTCCCAGATCCAAATCCCATAAGTCACAATCAACGAGCCAGGTGAGGCAACCCGAAAAGCACTCCCAAGAGCATCAAACAAGAGCACCAAACAAGAGCACCACCGACATGCCAAACCACAGAGGTCAGATCCAGCTGCTCATCAAGGATGAACACAGGAAGCGAACGAATCAGAGCTTCAAAGCACCCACACCAAGCAAGGCACGCCAACGACAAGTACCAGCAACCAAGGCCAAAGAAAGGGCAGATCTCAATCTTCACACAAAGGAGCACATGGCAAAAAGATTCAAGGAAAACTTCAAAGAACCAAATTGACCCAGATCCAACCACAATCAGATCCAAATCAACCAGGCAAAAAAGGGTCAAAGAAAGGTGAGAAGCCACTCTATCAACAACCGAAGCAGTGAAAAAGGGCGACCCAAAGATGGATTTACAAAGGAGGACGCCCCATTGAGGGAGCGGAGAGGACGCCAACAAACCCTAGAGGAAAGAAGGTGGAGAAAAGGAGGAGAGAGAAGAGAGCGGAAAAAGTCACACGGAAAAAGTCATTAGAGGCATATACTTGATCATGTAGGTTACTACTAATTGAAATTGGGCATTCACGAATTGAAATGCTTATGCAATCACACCAAATCGATTTTTTTTGGGTCGAAACCAAATCGATTTTATTTTTGTTTTATTTCTTTTCTTTTTAACTTTTGGGAGGTGAGGTGTAATATAAGACGTAGGAAAAAAATTTGATTTGTTAATTAATTTATGCCATGTCAACTTTCCAAACGCCACATCATCAGTTTCATCGGAAAACTAACCGGAAAATGATTTCGTACTATATTGGGTTAAAATCCTAATGGTTCGTAATATTGTTGGTGATTTTTAAAGTTCATATTATTATTGGTTCAAAGTGGATACTTAGTATTATTATAAATCATTTTTCCTTAAATTAATATCCAAAAATTGATAATTTATTTAATTATGAAAATAGATAAGTAATAAGATAAAAACTTATCAATTTATTATATACATGGAACCATTCAAAATAAACTTAACTAGTTATATCCGTCGTGTCATGCACGACTATGGTTCGGTATTTTTATATATTTTTAGTACTTTCTATGTACCTTAATTTAGAGATTATTAAATATTAGGAATAAAAATTAATTTTGTAAATATGAGGTGGGGCCAAAATCGTTCTGGTGGCTCGAAAAGATACATCTTTAATATATAGTTATAGATTATAATGATATAAGATTGTACGTACATTATTACACTATCTTTATATTAAACTTAATTATCTAAACCTAGCATATGCATTCTATCTAAAAATAAAATAAATATCCTAATATTTGTATAATATAATGCATAAAAAATATCTTAATAATCTTCTTATTTATCATATCCAAAAATAAAAAATTATATTTTTAAAATTAAGAATGGGATTTTCTTGCTAGTAATTTAGCTTAGTTGAACAAAGAATTGAGCTTTGTTAATATACGCCCAATTCTTTGTTACTATTTATAGGAACACCAATATGGAATTTATTCTCCAGCTACTACCACAAGGGCACAAGGTGCCACTTAACTATTTATTCAGGGCATAATTTTTTCTGTATGTTGCCAATGTTTGTTGATTGGTATCAAGGTGTCGAGTTCATTTACGCTTGTTGTCAAGTTATTCTTCTATGAGGTAGTAGGAAGCCTAGTCTATTATTCCACTTTTGTGTTGTTTTGGAGTGAAAGTTACAGTATTTTTTATGTTTCGAAAAACGTAAAAAGTAGAGAGGGGTGTACGGATTTCAAGACTGTTAAAAGTAGGTTTTGGAGAGAAAGTGGTTTTTGAGAGAAAAAAGAACAAGGCCTCATGTGTTGTTTTGCTCCAAAGGAATTTGTAATTATCAATACCTGTTATAGGAAGGGTGTTTGCAATTTGTTCTTGCTAGTAATTTTGTATTTTTCACTTCGTCCCCGTTACTTCATTTTGTGTGTCAAGCCTAGCAGATGAAGTAATCCTCGCGTACTTCATTCAGATTAGTGTAAGAACCACACTAGTGAGTGTGTCCAGCCCCGGGATCCATCTCTCAACATTTTGATAAGGATGTGAATAATAAAAGGCTTTCTGGTTGGCTTAAAACATATACAGCCCCTTGTACTTGTGCAAATTTGTCAGATAGACACCCCACCTTTGTGTTGGACCTATTGAATATTTAAACTTAACAATTTGGACCTATTAAACACCTGATAGCTGACGTGGCGAAGTACATGTAAGTCAAACGCACATATACAGCTCTCCGTACTTGTGCAATTTTTTTTTCTTTTTGTATTTTTTTATATTTTCTGATTTTATTAAAATAATGGTGTTAAAGATTGGGCTTATGTGACATCTTATGTGGCAAAATAAGCATATGTGGCACACATTTGGACAAAAAATTAGAATATGTCAGCATGTGTGTGTTACACTCAACGAGATTGTCAACGACCAGGTGTTTAATGGGTCCAAATTGTTAAGTTTAAGTGTTCAATAGGTCCAAATCAAAGGTGGGGTGTCTATTTGACAAATTTGCACAAGTATGTTTTAAGCCCTTTCTGGTTTACTTATCCATTCACAAACTTGTAACATTTGAACAGAAGAAACTAGGATTGTAAATTTACAATCCATACCAAATCTTGCGAACACTAAAGCATACACTGATATTTTAGCTGTCTGGCAGCTACATAAATGCTGAAGGCTGTAGGCTCATCTTGAGTGATAGGATTCACATTGCGTCGTAAGTCATCACCTTAAATCCAATAACTTACAGGTAATTAAGAAATTAGTAATTTTCTGCACCCATGTTAGACTATCATGATGAATCAATAACTGATGTTCGACCAGAACGGAAAATGAATTAGAGAGGCAAATAACTCAAAAAAGGGCAGATATTTAAGCCAGTATTTGAATTGCTGCAAGTCTTAGTAAAAACAAAAATTCATTCCTAGAGACCAAACATCCAATAAACAAACATCAAAACAAGCATCAGATCACAGCATATTCAAAACCCATCAAAAGTTTTAACAAAACTAAGCTTTCAACGACTATATAGGCTTAGAACCTTCTGCCTCCTCCACGTGCAGGGAACGGTGCAGAAGCCATGTCCTCAGGGTCAGCCTTGACGATGCCAGGGATATCAGACATGCCAAGAGCTGCAATCATCTCAATGGTTTCTGCATCAACTTTAATGATGTCGGTCTTGATGGCGGACTCAGCAGGAACATAGTCCATGCGTCGCTCACGCTCTTCCTCTTGAAGCTTGAGCGAGATCCCGCGAACGGGTCCCTTCTGGATCCTCTTCATGAGATGAGTGGAGAATCCTGCAATCTTGTTGCGGAGACGCTTGGACGGAATGATGGCGACTTCTTCCAAGAGCTTCTTGTTCGTGTGGAAATCCAAGGTCATGCGAGAGTAGTACTTCTCTATGACCTGGCGAGAAGACTTCTTCACGGTTTTGGTACGAACACGACCCATTCTTGACTGCCTACCTTACCTGAAAATGTACACAGCTCCAAACATCAGTCTACAGAACACCAGATAAATAGGTAAAGTTTATAGTTTTTTACACTTGAGTTAAAACAACAAATAGTTGACTGAATACCACAGAACAAAATGAAGCAGTTCAATTAGACATTAAAAGAAAGCTTCATTTTCATAAAAATTGCAGGTATATCCAATTTCACCAACCACAATGCAATACAAGTTTTCTACAGATGAATGCAATTCCAGATACATCATACAGAGTAAGAAACTATCTTATAAACTAAAATAAACCAAAAATGATAATAGAAGACAGTACTCAAAGAAATGACTCTAATGCAGTTCAACATTGGCATAAGGAATTGATGTTTCATACACTGAGAATAGCTCCGACTAGAAATTCTAGAGAAAATCCATACATAATAACTTTCACAAGTATAAGATTCATTAAAGCAATTCAGAAGAAAACACCAATCATAATCTTCTTTGAATAGAACCTTCGAACAGTCAAGTACGGGAATAACGAATTCTGCAACCTACATCTTCTCTCAGGTATAACCAGAAGCAAGATCAATCATTTGAATTACGCAAGTGAACAAATAAAATCGATGAATAGAGTATCAATTCCTACGCCAAGCAGGCAGATGAAGAGTGAATCTCCAAACCCTGCCAGTTTGATCAGAATGCTAAGTAAGAACCAGATGCATACCTTGAGATTGAACAGAACGAAGAGCGCGCCTCCAAGCAAAAGAAAGGGTGCGAGAGGGAAGAGAGCTGCAAACACGAAAGTGATAAAAATAAACCCTAGAGCTCTTATGTACCTTTTCATTTGATTTGACCCGTAAATGGACGCGGGGTTGGCGGCCCAATTAGGATCTCTAAGGCCCAGTCGAAACCCACACTTTTATTTCGTCTTGGTCTTTGGATTTCGTTCAGACTCCCCGTGACAATACATGGAACAATACATTTTTTTTTTTTTTGATAAGGTAAGAATTCGGGCACCAAACAGGTTTGGTGAACCGAGAGGCCGTAAAAACACGGCAACCATGAATGGCTAAGTGCAACAAACAAGAAGCGCACAACAAAAGCAAAGACGACTAAAACTAATACAAACGTCAGAGAGAAGGAACAAAGGAGAATTTGGGATCGGGATGAGTAAAGCACTAAAAAAGCGTCACGGGTAAAAGGTAACCCCTCGAGGGTTGTGCGAACTAGACAGCTGACGTTCCCTCCACCGGAATGAAGGATCTTCAGAAGCCACAAGGCACCAAACGACCTAACCCAACACAACTCGGTCCGAATCCAAATTCAGTTCCACCTCTATAAGCCGAATGTACTGCGCGAAAGCCCGAGCCATGCTGCTCCACACAAAGGACCACTGGCAAAGCAAAATAATAATATATATATATAATAAACCTCTTAAAAACCCCCAAACTTACGCTAGCTTGCAGCCCAAGCGTAAATTCCGACTTATTATATTATTATTAATTTAAAAGGCTTGCAGCCCAAGGACTAGATTCTTTTTTTTTTCCTATTTTGCAACTAAGAAAGACGACAATGCCGACGGGATTGAGAGAGCTTGGCGACCCGCTGACGACGGAAGCCTGGGCGAACAGGCCGACGGCGGCGGACAAGCCGAGGAATGGGTCTAAAGTGATCAAACAGCCCAAACATCAAAGCACAAAACTAAAATAGAAACATCGATCGACATCTTTTGGCCTAAGCCATATTTTTTACTCCTCTTCTTTTGATCTGTGAACAACAGATCTAGTGTTCTTTCTTTATTTTCCATATCCTTAGGAACTGTAACAAAGATAGCATACAAGCCATCTACACAAACGCCCACCGAAAAGCAGTCGGAGGAGCCTTGAGAGAGGGCTGAAAACATGGAGCAAAAAAATTTGGACAAACAGTTTCGGTACTAGATCTCAAACATCCATAGCCATCAAATTTGTAAGGGGTTCAATTTCAAACAACCCAAGAATGGCTTCCTCAGGCCTTGGGTGTTGGATTTCTGCTTTGTAGACAAGGGTCAAGTAATTTCATAGCCTTCTAGGCCAAAACGAGATTTATCAGAACTTAATAATGGCTTCCTCAGCCCATGAGTTAAAGAATTGATTTGCTCAAAATTATAAACCAAATAAAGCCAACTCGTTAATATCCAAACAAATCGGATATGAGCGGAGTCGGTTCAGCGATGCGTCTCTTGCCATTGAAACCAAGGAGGATCCAGCAACAACGGAAGGCCTAGAAACTGAAGTGTATTCGGATATGAGCGGTGGATAGCGGAAGAAGGAAGGCAGAGACTTGTGTTTTCTAATCAAGGGAAATTTGGAAGGTTTGGCGGCGGATTAGTGTTAGGTTTTGGGGGTCGGAGGTTCTGGGGGCCAGAGGTTTTGGGGTTTCATTGGGAGCATACATGGAACAATACATGGAAGACTCGTGATAAATGAAAGTTGTTATTTTGTTCCAAAATTCATTTTTGTCATGTTCTCCCGGAAGGGCTTAGGTAAAGATTACTATTAGGGAACCAACAAGCATGGAGCGTAGTGGGAGGGGCTACGCTTCCCTTCGTTGAGGTCGAGTGTTTGATTTTCAGTGGAGGAGAAATGAATTTGTTGGGAGAGCAGATCCCAACCAAAAATAAAGGGGCCATCGCGAGACTCGAACTCTAGACGTAGGCGTTTGATGGAGCAAAGCTCTCCGCTGAACTGGGGTGGCAATGACCAAAAAAAAAAATTACTATTAGGGTTTTTTTTTTATCAAGCTAGATCGGATTATATAAACACAATAAATCGATCCTCACGTTCGTATAATTCAACTATTTCATTTAAAAGTTGGTAGGGTTCTCAGACCACACAAATGTCACTAGAAGGCTCTCGTTATCTATTTGTATTTTTTACGTTGTTTGTTTAGGTTAGTAGGCAAGTTGTTGCATCTTTGGCTCCCCCTCCATGAGGCATTATTCATTGTGTGTAGCTATTTGGTAATACTCCTTCGTTTATAACTCCTAAACTAACAGAAAAACCGCCTGGTCCTGGAAGTCCGAGGACCTTTAGTATTGTGCCCAGTGCCCCTTTAAAAAAAATACCTATAAAAAAAAAGTTATGAAAATTCTAAATATAAAATATATGGAATCTTTCCAAAATAATTGCTGCATACACTATCATAGTTTAAAAAACTCCTGGAATCTCATATATGCTTACTAGATTCATATATTAATGAAGAGAGCAAGATAAGTAGAAACTAGTAGACCAATCATATATCATGTTAAATCTTAATAAAACAACAATAACTTGGAATGATAAAAAAAAAAAAGTAAAAATTATCAACAGAGTAAGATAAGTAAAAACTAACAAATACTTTCCAGTTTACCCCAAGAAGAGACCAGAGAGATGCAGAAGTTTACACCAGTATCTAATTGCAACCAATTTACATACATTAATGAAGAGAGCAAATATAATCTGATACGTTGAATGCAGCAGTCAAATCTTCCATGTGAGACGCAAGATATTTCAGTGTTTGAGGACGGCACAGCTACTCCTTTAAAACGATTTTCCTTCGCTGTACACAAGTCAATCCAGAGAAAAAAACATGTTGCTAAGTGCTAATATACATACATTTAGATCCCACTAACTTGGACTCCCTGCTGAAGTTATGGCCAAAATGAAGCCGGAATTCCATGCTTTTGGAACCATTCTGTCATGTGGAACTTTTCATGGAGCGCGGGTCTTACGTCTCTCTCCTGAGACAAATTCTTGAGCAGTGGAAGCAATACATCCAGAAGCTGAACATATCAGAAGAAAGCATGGTTTAGGCTTTGTTTGGCAAACCATTTTATAATGAAATTTCTAGTTATAAGCGGTTTCATGGTAAAAACAACTTTTTAAACTCAGGCTAGGAATCACATTGTTTTTAAGACATACTACTTATGACTATAATTGTGATTGTAATGTGTAGTGCCAAACAGATCCTTAGAAATAGCACGTTATTCATTATCTAGCTGCAGGGAATTATTATTTTCAGATGCATATACGATATACCTGCTCATCATGGGGTTGGCCTGCAGAAAATGGGACACAAGGAATACCATTCAATGGTTGCAATAAGAAACTGAAGGGGTTGTTATCAACAATAACAATTCGATGAAGATCCTTTGACAGGGCAGATAAATCTTTAACATGATCCCGAAATTCTCTGCAAGATATAAGATTCAGGTTAAGTGAAGTACAAGTATCAAAGCATAACCAAACATGAGCCAAAAATGTTCAAGGGAAAAGTTCAGGATTCGTTTGCCTAAAGTGCACTGTTTACTAAAAGGAATAACACAGTCATGACTCGAGAGAAATAATTATCTCAAAAAGGGGATTCTTAGCTAGTGAAACTATAGTATTTATCTTAAATATGTGATTTCTAGCTAACTATAGAGGGCAAAAGAGTAAACATAATCTTGTTCATATATGCTATCTTGGTTAAAGAGAAAAGTAAGACCAAATTTTTCAATGATTTTTTGTTTAAAGATTAATACTTCACTTGCCAATTTTTATTGGAAAAGAATTTAAAATTTTCACTGCTTTCAACCAGTTCCTTGACGGCTTGACCATCTTTTCTCATTTGCAAATAATTTATTCGGATTATGCTTCTAAGCATTTAAAAACACAATAACATCAAGAAATGAGATGTTGATAGCAGTAATCATAGGCATAAGTAGCAAATGTATAGTCAAACCTATCCTACATGTCCACAATAGATACTCTAGAGGTAAACAAATTCAGATAGCAAAATTATTCATTTAGTAAAGGGCATAAAGTACTTGATACATACGTTCTAGTTGTCGATGGCCGGTACAAACGATGACAAAACAAGTTGCCTGCATCAATTCTATCAACTAGAGGCCGTGCATAACCTATTAACATACAAAAATAAGTTAGCGAGATGATACATTTAACAAATCTGAAATAAAGAGGCCACAAAGATCAGGAACCTTCAAGACCAGCAGTGAAGAGCACAAGATCAGCAAATTTGCTAAGTTGTTCTAAGAACTCATGCAATCCTGGACGCTCAAACACCGTAACATAACTGACCCTAGGTTTCCCTTCATACTCCTGGATATTGAAAATGCACGTTCAAGCTTCCAGTAGCGACTATATTTTGGAAAGATGAAAATGTGAAAAGTGTATAAGAGAACAAACCTTGTCTGAAGACACACACTCCAGCTCAAACCACTTCAACCCAGCATCAGTGGCCTGGGTAAGGACAACAGCAGGTAAACTAGATGACTCGTATGCACAAACAAGTGTTTCGTCCAAATCAAGAACAACCTGCCACGTAACAAATCAGCATAAGTAAGGAATATTCATCAAGTTGTATTTCCTATTTATCTATGTCATGATCTTAGACAGAGGTTCTGACAATTGTCATCAATTAACTGCTCAACCGATAAATTATCAGACACCATCATGCCTCCATCATCATTCTAACAAGCAGGGCATCAAGTGATAGGCTACAATGAAAGTAATTACTAGAAACATCCACCTGAACAAAATCATCACCAAATCAATTGCATGCAACATGCCTAAAAGCAGCAATAATTTAAACAGGCAGCTAGTGAATCATCACAACTGGTAGTCCAAGGTCCTTCTTTTGCAAAAGGGACCATGATACATGATTTCATTATTTTTCTCCTCTCTTTGCCAACTAATAAAACATCATCATTTCTGCATTTATCTCTAGCATGTCCAGATATCCATAAGACATCACTCCATAAATATACAAGTTTTAACAAAGCTCGTATAATTTGAATAGTTGCATGAACATAGAACTGGATAAATAAATAAGTACAAATCAGATACAAGATACAGGAAATGCAGCTCACATACTAGTTTCAGGAGACCTAAATTGAAACAGAAAAGACTAAGAGTGTCAAACAGATCGAGTTAGAAGATGAAGATACATCAAACCAACTTCCAAAGTTCCAATGACACAGAAAGGTTCAATTTGGCCTTTAGCCTAACTAAGTTACTGAAACTCACAATCACACTAACATATCCTCCATCACAATTAATAGCTTAGTAAGTTAGCCAAAAGGCATTCAGGAAGAATCTTCTAATCCATAATCCATCTAACGTTTATCTCCTAATTCAGAAAAACACATGAACACAGAAAGCAAGGAAACAAAATCAAGAGCCTCAATGAAACCACAAATAATACATACAGTTAGCTTCTTCATTGGACCATCAAGCTCACCACCACCGACGTCACCGCCGGCAGCTTCACTATCGGCGATATCGACTGCAGCACTAGCCGCCACAGGCGACTGGAGCGGGATTTCAACGACAGGAAGAGGCTTGAACGCCGGAGAAGAGGAGGAGAGTAAGGAGGTCTGGCTGAAGCCGATGTAGGAGAAGACCTGGGCGATAGACGGAGTGCCCCTGACGATCTGAACGAAGATCTGGACAACAAAAGCCAGCCAATTCAACACCGACTTCCATAGTTGCAGCGATTTGGGCGCATATACCTCAGTCTGAGCCATCGCCGACAGAGAGAAATCGAGAGAGGGAAGCAGAACTAGAGAGATATGGAATAATTAGGGTTTGGAGGGAATTGGAATCTTGGTAAAGGAAATACAAGATTCAAAATCAGGGCGGCAGGAAATAGGGAGAGAAAATAGAAGAAAAATCACAATCGAACTACGCGATTGAATTTTCTCGTCCCCTTCCCGTTCATCGAATCTGGAAGAACCCTAATTGCATTTTATTCCCCAATAATTTCCAATCAAATCTCTCAATCGCCTCTTAATAAACCGCCAATAAAGAAAAACGTCAGTTGCCAAGTTTTTCCTCTCCCTCAAATTTTATGCAGACTCGCTTTCCATCATGACGACTGAGATGTGGCCCTGGATCTAGTCCAATGAGAGAGAACGAGGGGCGAGCGGATATCACGCGCCACGTTGAGAGCGTGGAGTTGGAGGAGGAGGAGGACAGTTCAGACAGGCGCGGGGAGAAATCTTCCAATCAGAAGAGACAAGTCACGTGCGGGGTCCACTTTTCATCTTTCTTACATCAACTGCCAAGTGGGTGTTTGGATCTCACGCGCTTCCCTGGCAACTGACTTTTGTAATGATTGATTTATTTTCATGTGGTGTGGCAGAGATGGCACGCCACGGGCACAGTAAAAAGCCCAAATTAGAAACTGATTTGCGTTTGTGGCTTTCATATTTCTGACGACGTGGGCCCACCTATTTTTCGGTGGGCTCAATGAAGATTGGGCTGATCCTTTGGGTCGAAAATGGCAATTTTTATTGGGCTCACTTTATTCTTAGCCTCTATAATTTTCACTCGACATCAAAAAGCAGAAATGCTACGGTAGGGGTGCGGGGGGGGTGCCCATGTTTGAAAGGATAATGCTATTCCATTATCTTTCTTATGAGTAAATACTTTTTAACTTTAAGGTTTTAAATCATACTCTTATCTTTACTTTGGTAGAAAAAAATGAAGAAAAGATAATTTTTAAATTCAACTTTAGTAGTACAAGTCATAATTATGTGGACAATTATGATAATCATACGTTGGATCTGGTCTTGCATTGTGATCATACATTGGATTTAGACCTGTCAATCGGATCGGGTCGGGCGGGTTCGGTTTAAATTGGGTTCGGTTTCGTTATGGGCCACGGGTCAATCGGGTCGGGTTGTAGCGGGTTTTCAGTCGGGTTGGGTTGACTAATGAATCTAAAATATCCTTTTTTTATATGATTATTAAAATTAATTTTTAATTAAATAATAATAGTTAATTATAATATATTATTTTTATGTATTTTAGTAATAAAATATATTATAAGTTTTAAAATAATTTTATAAATTCTATAAATATACTAAATTGGTCAATCCAACGGATTTCGGGATCTAGCGGGTTCGGTTTATTTTGGGTTTCAAGTTCAAATTTTCGGGTCTTGACCGTAAAATTATCGGGCGGTCGGGTCGGATTTGCGGTTTAGGTCAGTTTTTGACAGCTCTAATTGGATTCGGTCCCTACATTTTCCCATTTGATGGGAGTAGAAATCGGGAACATTCAAACACACACAAATACTTTAATTAAACTAGAAAACAAGGTAAATTTCAATAAAAACACGTTTCCAAAAGAACAATCTCAAGAAAAAGAATCTCCAAGAGAAATGATCTTCTTTTCTTCTTCGGTTGAAAAGAGATGTCTTGAGCAATCGGAGAAGCACTTTGATAAACAGATTTGCGAAATTCCACTCTCCTCTGTCTCACCCAAGTGAATTGGTTTCGAGAGCATTCCGCCAGTTTTTGGCGACTTTCACTTTCAACCCGCCCAAGTCACTAATGTCTTGATCCTTACAATCTTTTCTGGATAATTCTTAATGGGGAACATTCCCATCTCCAGAAAAGATTGTAAGGATCAGGACATTACTGAGCCCAAGTCAGCTAACTAGTAATTTTCCCATAATTTTAACATGATACCCTTCTCTTAAGAATTACATTTATGTTCCTATTTCCTAACACAAATTTTATGGGCGGACAATATTTGTCTAAACGAGGCTACTATTATTTTACCTAAGCAAAGAGAATAATGAAATGGTAACAAAAATCATGATGAGCCGATGGTAACAAAAATCATAGTCAATAGTTACAAAACCCATAAACCATGGACTGAACTTTGGCATAGAAGAATTATATGCTAATACAAGCACAATACAACAAAGAAAAGGTTACATGACATTGTCACAATTGTTCGTATCACCTGCATCCAAGGAGGATCCAGATTACTTCATTTTGAAGTTACTAGCCAAAAAAAAAAACTAACTTGTGATGGGATCATGTGTGTGATTTTTGTATATACATGTATTACACAACAAACCAAGAGAAACCCATGATAGAGATGAGAAGTAAAGATCAATATCTGTGAAGAAGCCATGGATGTTGAAGAGCCTCTTTTGCTGTGGGGCGTCTTTTCGGGTTTATTTGAAGCAAATACTTGACAAAGTCTATGAAAAGAGCGTCCGATTCTGGTAGTTGGCGTTCCAAGGACGACTTCTCTGGAACAATGAACTCCACTTGGTCCGTGTCCTGCATTGTCAAGGCGATGATAAAAATCTATATTATCTATTGCAATTTACCTTAGATTATTTAACAATCTTAGTTTTTCTCGGGTTTCTTGATACACTATGGAGAGGGAATCACCAAATTTGTCAACCAAGGGCTCGTTTGGTTCAGCTTTGAGTTAACAGAGTTTTAAATTTAAACAAAGGGGGTGATGAAAAACTTGAATCCAATATATGGAAGTCAACCTAGAGCATTTGCTCACTGAAAAAACTTGAATCCGGAAAATGCCAATAAATAAATTATATTAAAAGTACAGAAGAAACAAACCTCATCAATATAATAAAGGTCTAATTCTTTGGTGAAGTATTTGTTTGTCTCCTGCCCTCTTAATAACATCTCTAGATCAATAGGGCCAAGTAACCCGATGACACGAGACAGCAACATCACAACTGCATCATTAGGAAATAATACCTGCCCACAGAAATCACATTCATCTCCATCTCTAACAAACAAAGAATTAAAATAGTACATTTTGAATTCATTTTTCAATGAAACTTACCTCACCAGAACATAACTCAGCAAGAATGCAACCAAGTGACCAAATATCAATCTTTGGGTCATATGGGAGGCCTAAGATAACTTCTGGAGCTCTGTATGAACGAGACTGAACATACAAAGACAGATTATCTGTCAAAAAACAGCTGCTTCCAAGATCAATAACCTTTATTTCACATCTACTGTAGCTTTTGATAAGAATGTTTTCCGGCTTTAGATCACAGTGGATAATTCCTAGACCATGCAAGAAATCCAATGCCTCCAAACATTGTCGGGTTATGACCTGTGAAATTCAGGAATCGGATAAGGCAATGACTTTCAAGGAATCAGAGATACTAAACTAGAGAAATACATCTTTGGTTGTGTTTAGATCAGATCAAACAATGCATTATTGTGAATCATTATGATGAATTATTTGATGTAATAATGGCAAATTTATTCACCTGTAACCTCTCCACCGTAAAATACGGATCCCCATCAGATTCCATATTATACTTCTGAAACTCATACAAGTTTGCTCTGAGGAGTTCACAAACAATAAAGAGATGCTCCTGTGAAACAAGGGAGACATCACAAATCATACCTCTGCATGTTGTAATTTTTTTTTAATCCATCTCCTTTTATAATGCTCATACCTGGTGGTAGAAGTAATCATAGAGACGTAAAAGGTGGTGTTTGTCAGCAGGATCATGCTTATTTACATACTTGAGTAGCTTAATTTCATCCAAACTTTGATCAAAGAAATCCTTGTCGTTCTTTATGATCTTTAGGCAAACATCCACACCTGTCTGAATGTCATGTGCTTGGACAACTTTGCTGAAAGCCGCCGAACCAAGATACTCAGTTACATAGTATCTCCCAGCAAGTAGAGTATTTATGACAATTGGTATCTCCTTATTCTCTTCAAATCCAGTCCTGAAAAATCCCAGTACATATTTTAACAAAATGAGATCCCCAAGGACCATACATAAACATAAAAAAACTCCATTGAAGCTATGTTTTGAATGAGGTTATGTAATATCTTGCATCATTTATATAATGCATTATCTTGGGTAATCCAAACGCACCCCTGATTAGCACACAGACACAAAAAAGAAGACAGACCTGTTTTTCCTGTGAATAATCCTCAGATTAAATACTTCATATTCGTCGTCTTGGGCCTCCCAAAAAGGAACTTCTTCGGGTGTTGTAGCTTCCTGTTCATCTATAGCCATGGAAAGCTCTTGGGATGCTTTAACTACCTTCTTATCACCACTAACTCTGTAATTGTAATTATTTTGTAGCATCAAACTTTCCTTAGAGGCTTCATATACACTACTAGACCCGTCAAACATTTTGTCTGATTCATCAGAGAAACTATACGAGTCTTGTTTTTCATCCTTTGACAACTTATTTGCGTCAGATGTTTCATGTACAATCAATCCAGTCACTGCAGCAATATTCTCATCTAAATGGTAACAATCCTTCACTTGATCAAACTTGAAATTTTCCACGGAATTTTTTCTCTTTAATTGAAAAGTGTCTTCTATATCATCACCTTCATCCGGTTGGTATTTCTCATCTATGTTATTGAAACCCAAGTCTCCTATTGATTGCATCTTTGTTTCTGAGGTCATGACAAATTTGTCCTCGGTAGGGTCTCCAAAAGGATCCAATCCACCAACATTAGGACTTAAGTAATACCCTTCGTCTTTGTCACCGTACCAAAGGTCAGTTTGCATGTCAAATTCATGGTACTCCCTTGCTGTTCCAAACTGAGACAATCTATCAGATGAAGCATCAGAGTTGGCTTGTGTAGCAGAATGATGTCCATATGGGTTTGTAAAATCTGAAGAAATGTGCATTGTAAGTGTAAAGGGTAAAAAAATGACCAATTGCCAACATTCAAATTCATGATCAAAGTCACAAAGAGCTCAAAAACTAAGAGAAAAAAACAGCAACACAAATACTAAAAATGCCAAATGAAACCTTTTTTGATAGAAAACAACTAGAGAAGTAGCACATTTATGCAAAAGAGCAAGAACATATATGCTAAAAATGAAAGTCAAGTACATGATGTAATTACTAAATAGTGCACAAGAGAATAAAACCACCTCACAGAAACAATTCCCAAGAGAAACACAATGCATATTTTAGGCTAAGATGTCTGACAGAATCTTAAGCCATTGCAATAAATAAATAGAGCCACAGCATACGATCAAGGAATACTACCTTGTTAAGGCAAAATCAGCAGACTTGCTTTCTGCATTTCAATTCAGGAATATAAAAAACATTTAACTTTTTATAGATGAACCCAGTGCAATAAAGACCAAGAGGATGCACATGAAAGCTGGGCAATTGGCTTTTGACATGTGAAAGCATATAGTTTTTGCAATTTCCATCTTTAGTTAACAATCTCCAATTCCATGACATTTCAAGGTAATTTTGGTGACCACCTCAAAAACAGACAAAGGAAACATTTTGAAGCAAGTTTGGCCAGAAAATTTGATAATTAACTCTATGTTGCTTCTCAAAATCACAATGTCAAAGGCTAGTTCCACACTAGAACCAGATCATCAAAAGAAAAGTGGCTAATTAGGCACTAAAACTTCAATTGAATAAAAATTACAAAGCTGAATTGATCAAGTAAACTAATGGATGAATTCTAGAGGGTTGTTCAGTATTTGTACCTGAGTTGCAGAGACCACTAGTGGAAGACGCCAAACTGACAAATTCCTCATCATCAGAACAATCCACACCCGACCCAGAACCCGAACCAGGCCCGGAACCCAAACCCATCTCCTTCCTCCGGCGACGGCGGATGGTGGCCGGAACTCTGACCGGAGGCAGTGGAGGGTTCATCGGAAACATAAACTTCTCGAAATCGCAAGACCCAATTCGCCTGCTCTCCTTAATATCCTCTTTCAGTGCCGATTCGGCATCCGAGAGCCCATTTTTCCTCAGAAATTCAAGCACGGCTTGAACGTCCATTAATTACCAGGAAAAGGGGAAAAGGAGGATATTCCGAGGGCTATTCTTTTTTCAAATTTCTGAGTCAAAATCATTCAAAAGTGAAAAGGGGGAAAGATAAAGAGAAAGAGCCATGAGTGATGGTGAAAAAAGAGATGAAATCTAAATGGTGGTGTAATTTGAGAGAGGGTCGAGGAGGACGACGAATCTTCAGGCTTCTCATGCTTTCTTTTATACTTTTGCTCCTTTCTTCCTTCTTCCACTCTCTCTCTCTCGGGTAATCTTTCTCACAAATTGAAATTGATTTTTTTTTTTCAATTCTTTCTTCTTTTGTTTTGGCAAAGTGAGCAATTGAGAGGATACCCAACAGGGAAATTTCTTCTTTCTCCCTTCACCAACTACTCCTGAACATATTTTTAGGTTTGTGGGTCCGAAGTGAAAGTGGGGGTAGAATTCTCATTTCTCAAATCTTAATTGATTTATGTTTATGAAATGAATAAGTGTTTGATTAAAGTTTCTGTATAATATTCTGTTGGTGGCAAGTCAAACCCTGTCTATTTGAGGGACCATGGTTGTTCAAACAGTTCTTTGAGAACTTTGTTAATCACTTGGCATTATTTTGTAGGAAATTATTGAGTTTTGAGTTGTCAAAGTGCTTTTGGTCTCGATTGGGTTGCGAGTTTTTTTTTTTTAATTTTTCGTGTTAAATCGGTTTTATTCCCCTGAATTTACTTTTGTTTGCTCACTTTGGAACCAAGACTTTTCTATTTTTTAGCTCGATGAGTCGCTTTTAATTTGTTGCTTTTGGGTGGAGTTTCCCTCCACATACAACTACAAATTTAAATTCTCAAAAAAAAAGCTCTTTAATTAAGTCGTTAACTTCTCTTATAAGTTTAATTAAGTTTCTATGTTGAGGGTGTGAGACTTGTATACACGTACAAAAAAAAAAGAGTTCTAAACTTCTAATCTAAGATTTTGTATTATAACATAAAAATTTACATTATAATGTAATATAGTGTATTGTAATTTTCAAACACACCCTTTAATGATAAATATAAATATGTATTATATCAATGGAGTTTGGTTCAAATGAAGCAAAATCTAATGCACTTTTTTCTAGTTCGGGTTGCACTTTTCGTATTTTGCAATACACTTTCATATAAAAAGTGCATTAAGAACTAAAAAAACCGCATTCGTTTCACCTTTCAGGATAAGAGTTTGTTTCATTTAAACCAAACTCAGAGTTAATTTGGTTCCAATGAAACAAACTCTTATCCTGAAACAAACTCTTATCCTGAAACGAATGCACTTTTCCTAATTCGTAATGCACTTTTCCTATTTCGGATTGTACTTTTTCGGATTTGCACTTTTCATACTTTGTAGTACACTTTTTTCGGATTGCACTTTTCGTATTTTATAATGAACTTTCATATAAAAAGTGCAATACGAACTAGGAAAAGTACATTCGTTTCACGTTTTAAGGTAAGAGTTTGTTTCATTTAAACCAAACTCTATATCATTGTAATAATTATAATGTAAGATTTTATACTATAATACATAGTATTATATTATAATGCAATATAGTGCATTCTAATTAAGTAAACACACACTCAGCTCAAATGCAAAGAAAATATAATGTAAGTTACAAAAAAATTATACGAGTAAGAAATACTGAAGTTGGATAGTTTGGATCACTCCATAATAGTAAGATATACGGAGTATTTACTAATATTTGATCGAAATTATTATCGTATGAACAAATTTATTTTCTTGTGCTTTTTTTTTGTACTACATTTTTTCTAGTTTCTATTTTAGTATGAACTTAAAATTTAAAGGCAAGTATATTATTATATTAAAACTTAAAATTATTTTCATTTTATTTATCTGAAATTTCTGCTAATTAGAAATTAAATAATAAATTAGTTGAACCGATGAGGAGATCAACTTGAGTCTTGGTTAAATAAAGACTTATAACTAATCTACTATATATATAAAAGTAATAAGGTTTGGAGCCACCACATTGCGCCACGTCAGCTTTGTCCACATGTCGCTTCTATAATACGTCACATCGAATTTTATCACATGTCGTCTATTCCTTAAGCCATGTCATTTAATTTTTGACACATCATATGCCATGTCATATTATGTTCACCCCTTCACTTACATTCCATATTTAACTATAATTATAAAAAAAAATCTACTATACAATTTCTTAATACAAAAAAATCTTTTCCTTAATGAAAAAGTATTACGTACTAAAATTTCCTAAATAGATTTACATACAAATCTTCCTCTAAGTACAAAATTAACCTAATAACGTTTTACACTCCGTATTAAACAAATATTATTAAAAAAATATTTAACGTATTTATTCAACAAGACCTTAACGGTTTAAAAGAAATACCCAAAGTCTAAGATACGATCTTTGTTCTCTTAATTACATTCATTAAACATATTTAAATTAATATTAATCTTTAATTTGTTCAATTTTTTAAAAGAAATATTAACGTTTTTTTGTATAATTTTTTTATAATAAGCTTTCAACTATTTGATACTAGGAATATGGATAAATATTAACTTAATTTGAAAAAAAGAGAAAACTTATTTATTATAAAAAAGATTTACATTTAAAAATACGAAAGATCAAATATAATGAAAATTTATTCCAAAAACTATCATATTTTTGTGAATAAATACTAAGTTAATTTTAAAATGTTCTCTAATAGAAAATCTCATTTCTTTTATTTATTTATTTAATAAGAATCAATCTACTATATCTGCTATATATATATATATAAGTAATAAGGTTTGGAGCCACCACATTGCGCCACCTCAGCTTTTGACACATGTCATCCCATTATTAATCCAAATATGATTTTGCCACATGACATTTTAATCCTTGCTCCATAAAAATTATGTATTAATTATTCTTTCCACTTCATATTCCACATGGAAATTTTTTTCCACTTTATAAAAATTTATTTTTATTTCCCAAATTTAGATAATATCTTTATTTTGGTAGGAGATAAAATCTTAACTAAAAAAAATTAACTAATGGTTGGATTATTTTCCTTATAAGACAATAAAATATATGTGCTCAATTTTTTAACATTTTAGTTGTTTCTTCCTCTCTCTTATATTAAAAGGTAAATATACTGAAGTACATATATTTTAATTCAAAAATTAAACCTATTTATGAAATTTTTTCAAGGAAAATGAGCAATGTAGATTATTCTATCTTAATAATCTATGTTTATTCTCAATTTTAAACTTAATAATCTATATTTAATTTGTTATATTTGATTTTAAAAAATAAAATAATTTTTATACATGTTACGGGCAATAAATTAATTACATTGAAATTTATATCATATTTATATTCAATATCTTTTTTATATTATAACTAAAAAAACTTAGTGGAATGTTAGTTTTAGATAGAAAAACTTAATAGTAAAAATATAAGAAAACCTTATTATGATAACAATCTATCATTATATATTAAAAATCTTATGTTTTATTTTTCCTTTCTTTTAATTTTTTATTAAATATATTAGAACGTTGGTTTATAGATTTTTAGAAAATTTAAAAGAAAAAATTATAAATAATAAGAATACAAATTTACTTTTTAAATATAAGGTGGGGCCAGAATTGTTCTGGTGGCTCGGAAATGTTCGGATTTATTATATATTTATAGATATATAGATGGATATTTCAAAGATATTATCATTTATATGGATATTTTTATTTCAAAGATATATATGTGACCACATGTGCATGTTTTTCTTATATTTTTTTAATTTATCTTTTACAAATATGATAAATATAATGTCCTTTTTATCTATATTGGTAAAATATACTAATATTATTTTATTTTTATGTTTATTTGGAGATAAATTTTTACAAATATTTGTTTTATCTTTATGTTTACTTGGATATAACTTTTTTGCTTAATTAACTATAAAAAAACTTTTATTTTAATAAAGGTGTGATGTGGCGCAATGTGGTGGCAGAAATTGCTCTGACTTTAGTTATTAGTAATAGATAGATATATTGATTCCAAGCGGAGAAGATCATCTACCTAGATGGTTCAGATGGACCATTATGCAAACTAAAAAACTTGAATGAGTTAGGACCTAACTATGTGAATTAATTTACGTCACACCATGGAGCAAAAAAAACATATTTGTCAATTTGTATATTTTTTATTTTAAAATTTTAGTAATTAAGACCCAAAATATATTTTAATTTTCAAATAACAAAGAAAATAGGTAAATATAATTATAAATATGGTTAGAATTTCTTACCTACAATAATATCAATTTTGCTTGATTTATAAAATCGAACTTACCTTGTTCGAAATTGTGATTTTCATCAATTTGTCTGTAACCAAATTATCTTATTAGTTTGCACAATTTAGTTGTTTTGAGGACTAACAATGATTTGTAAAACATTCATACGGTTAAATAAAAAAGCTAAAATCTGAACATATAACCAATAAATCTTAGAAAAAAAATTAAGTATATCTTAAATAAAGGATTCACCAAATCTTTTCAAATTTTGATCTCTATATATAAAAATCCATTACAATTTAACCAAAATAAAGTGATTTACAACATAATAATGAAATTTGGTATGAGTCGCTATTATTTTAAAAAAAACATATGAATAGATAAAAAAATGAGTAATCTTATTAGTTTTATTGTATTTTTGATCTATTACTAATAACTAAAGCCGAAACAATTTATGCCATCACGTTGTGTCACATCACCCCTTTATTAAAATAATAATTTTACATGGTTAATTATGTAAAAAAAGTTATCTCCAACTAAATATAAAGATAAAGTAATATTTGTAAAAATTTATCCCCAAATAAACAAAAAGATAAAATAATATTAGTATATTTGACCAAAATAGATTAAAAAAAAGTACATTATATTTGTAAAAGATAGATTAAAAAAGATAAGAAAAAATATGTACACATGATCACATATATATCTTTGAAATAAAAACAACCATATCTATCTATAAATATATATTAAAGTTGTAACTTTTCTACCTACAACATTAATTTTGGCCCCACCTTATATTAAAAAAATATTTATATTATTTTTTTCCAATTAAATTCCTTTCTATTTATTCATGTGGAAAAAATTTAATTCGAATTTTAATTAAAAATAACAAAAATTATTTTATCTTTATCTTTTTATCTATTTATAAAAAATATTTATCTTAAATCAAATTTTGATAAAAAGGTAAAAATTTCAAATATATATATATATATATATATAATTACTTGCCTAAATTAAATTTTTATAAAAAAAATTATATTATATTTTTCTTAATTTATTTTTTGGATTTTTATATAAATATAGAAGATTTTTTATCTTTAAAAAATCTATTTTTTTTATCTTTTCTTATTAACTATCTTTTTAACTTTTTATCAAAAAGATTTCAAAGAATTGAATTTGATTATTTTTTTAAGAATTCAAATTATTTTTTACTTTTAATTATTTTTGTATATTTACTTTATTAATATCATATTTATAATATATCTAAAAATTGATTAGTCATAGTCGTGCCTGACACGACGGGTACAACTAGTATTGACCTATTTTTAGAAGACTTAAGATTTTATTTGTATAATTTGGAAAAAATATCTTCTTCCATATACGTAATCTCAGAATAAGTTTATATGTTATTTTTAGAAAAAAGAAAAATTACGACAATTTTTTATATGTTAATTTTAGTTTTTTTATGAAAATATTTTTATGATGTGTAAATGACATGGCAAATATATTAATAGAATAAGTTTATATGATATTTTTAGAAAAAAAGAAAAATTATGTTATTTAATATGGTAACGACATGTGGCAAAAGCTGAGATGGCGTAATTTCGGAACGACATGTGGAAAAATCCTAGGTGGCGCATTGTGGTGGCTCCAAACCTTATTGCTTTTATATATATAGTAGATTTTTCATATTTACAAACATTCTTATTATTATTATAAAGTAAAAGATAAGAACCCTAATATATAATTTTAATAAATTAACTTTAAAAAAATAAATAAATTATATTATGCTTTGTAGATAACATATCCTAATTATTATTATCTTTATAAAAAAACCAAGTATTTTATACATATTAGTGTCTAAAAAAATAAGAAAATATTATTTAAAAATATTCAATAAAAAGTAAAATTAGTATTTTAATAATTTCAATCTAAATTTGGACAAGATCTCCACAAATAATGAAAAAATATTTAAAAATATATTCAATTAAAATATGGTGTACAATCTAAAAAAATAATTTTTCTATTGCATAATTTATTATGAAATTATATAAATATATTTACTATTTAAATTAACATCGTAAAATTGTATAGTTTTTTAAGTAAATTTATCCCGTGGATATCAAGGGATTTCAACTAGTTTTGTTTAAATTTGAGTCGTAGTCATGCATGACATGATGTGTTGAACTATTATCTATCTATTACTAATAACTAAAGCCGACACAATTTCTATCACTGGCCACATTGCGCCACATCACCCCTTTATTAAAATAATAGTTTTTTATAGTTAATTATGCAAAAAAATTTATCACCAAGTAAACATAAAGATAGAATAATATTAGTAAAAAATCTATCTTCAAATAAACATAAAGATAAAATAATACTAGTATATTTTACCAATATAGATAAAAAAAGGACCACTATATTTGTCATATTTGTAAAAAATAAATTAAAAAAAATATAAGAAAATATATGTACATTTGTCTCACTCACACACACACACACACATATATATATATATTTGACATAAAAATAGCCATATAAATGATAATATCTTTGAAATATCTATCTATCTATTTTTAAAAAGTAATTGTGGCCCCACCTAATATTCAGGCCCCACCTAATATTTAAAAAGTAATTTTTTATTCTTATTATTTAAAATTTTTTCTTTTAAATTTTCTAAAAATCTACCTATTTTTTATAAAAATAAATGTTCAAATATATTTAATAAAACATTAAAAGAAAGAAAAAATAAAACGTAAGATTTTTTAATATATAATGATAGATTGATATCATAATAAGGTATGAAAATATTTTTACTATTAATTTTTCTATCTAAAACTAACATTACACTTTGTTTTATATTAGTAAAAAATTAATTCTAATTTTAATTAAAAATAAAAAAATATTTTATCTTTATCTTTTTATCTATTTATGTAAAAGATTTATCTTAAATCAAATTTAGATAAAAAAAATTTAAAATTTAAAATATGTATATAATTACTTGCCAAAATTTTTGATAAAAAATTATATTATCTTTTCCTTAATTTCCTTTTTGGATTATTTATGTTAATATAAAAGATTTTTTATCTTTAAAAAAATTCTATATTCATATATTTTTATCTTTTATTATTAATTATCTTTTTAACTTTTTATTGAAAAGATCATTAAAGAATTGAATTTGATTTAAAAAATTAAAAGAATTTATATTATTTTTGGCTTTTTAATTATTTTTGTAAAACATTTATAAAATTTAATGATTATGAAATATTGTCAAGGAAAAAGGGCAATGTAGATTATTTTACCTTAATAATGTATGTTTATCTTCAATTTTAAACTTAATAATCTAGATTTAATTTGTTTTATTTGCTTTCAAAAATAAAATAATTTTTATACATATTATATGCAATAAATTACTTACATTAAATTTTATTTAATTTTTTCTTTATTAAAATATTTTTTATAATATATCTACAAAAATACCAAGACATAGTCTTGCAGGGCACGATGGGTACAACTAGTATATTATAAAAGTCGACCGTTTTCGAGCAACCACATTAATTATGGCCCCATCTTATATTTAAAAACAATAATTTATTCATATTATTTCATATTTTCTAAATAATTTCCTATTATTTGTATTTTTACTTTTCATAATATTTATCTTTTGCTTAACCATCTTAGAGATACTTATGATAAGATTTTTCAATATTTTTTTTATTTTGTAAGCATGTCTTACAATTGATCAATATTACTTTTGATACATGTCAATTTCACTTTTTTAATAACTTTTTATTATCTATTTATTATATAAGTATTTTATCTTATGATAATGAGTCCACCTTATATTAAAATAATTATTTGTTAAGACATAAATAAATTAGAGATTTTTTTATCTTTTTATGTAAAACAATATTTATGTAAATAATAATATTGGGCAATATCAACTAATATTAATTATAGGATCTATAAATATATATATTAAAGTTTTTTTTGAGCCACAACATTAAATATAGATAGATAGATATTTCAAAGATATTATCCTTTAAAAAATTTATTTTAAATATAGATAGATAGATATTTTAAAAATCAACTTTTATTCATATGAGTTTACTTTTCCAAATAATTTTTTTCTATCAATTTATTAATAAGAAATTTAGGAATTCAAAATTTATTTTAAAAAATTTATTTTTATATTATCTTTATATATAATATTTCTATAAAAGTTTTCTTAAATCAAATTTTGAGCCACCGCATAATTTCCCACCAAACTTATAGCGACGAAAATAGCGATGAACCAACATATTTGTCGTAGAATGTGATGTTTAACAAGGAATATAAGTTTCTCGCTAAAAGTGAAGTCACATTTAAAGAGGAATCCTTAAATTCATCGCCAAAAGCCACATATAGTGAGGAAAATAAAGTTCTCCCTAAAAACATATAGCGACGAAGTTATTTTATCCTCGTTTAATGTTTTTGGCGATGAAAATAAATTTCTCGCTAAAAACATATAGCGACGAAGTTATTTTATTCTCGTTTAATGTTTTTGGCGATGAAAATATTCCTCAATAAATGTTTCAAAATTTGTCGTTGTTGACCTCTTATTTTACGAGACCAAATTATGAGTACAAATAGCGATGAACCAACATATTTGTCGTAGTATGTAATGTTTGACAAGGAATATAAGTTTCTCGCTAAAAGTGAAGTCACATTTAATGAGAAATCATTAAATTCCTCGCCAAAGACCACATTTAGCGAGGAAAATAAATTTCTCGCTAAAACAATGGTCGCAAAAAGGCATTTCTATTGTAGTGCGTGCAGGGTACGACGGGGACAACTAGTTATAACCCAATAAAGACATAAGATAAAAATATAAATCCTCTAATTAACCTTTTGAATTTATTAATGAACAAAACGAATCTCATATAAGTTGCTTCAATGGTGTATGGAACGTCGTGGTGATACCAAATTATTTACAATGAAATTATAGTAATTTAATATCAGAGTAAAATATGAACTCCAGAGAATCCAATAATGGAGACAAACAGTGAGTTTATATTATTAGTTATATTATTTTCGCACATATTATTTTAAGTTTTAAATTATAGAGTTTTTTTTTAGCAAGGAAAATACATAAATTAAAGGGGGTCGTGGGAAAGTGCAATTATTAAGTTAGCTTTGATCTAAAAGTGTTTGTATTGTATTTGTATTGCATATTTTTATGTTAAAAACATACAATACTACCATTTTTTTAACTATATTTATAAAAAATATATTGAAATTTGAAACATATTTATAATATCACATATGCATATCCATATGGGTCCTAAAACTGTTTATTTTCTCGATTTTTTATTAGATTATTATTTCTAAAATGAACTAGTATATCAAATGTTTTATAAAACAAAGAAGATTAACAAAATAAGAAAAAAAAAATGAGGAAAGATATATAATAAAATAAGTAGAGTGATGTAACTCTCAGTTCTTGGTAGTAAGGTACTTTCAACTATTTAAGAGAAGATTGCTTAAGGATGCAATTAAATCATGATAATAACTCTAAAAGCCTTGCAATATAAACTTGTTGGTTGAGTGCTTGGTTTTTTTTGCCCCCACTCTCTTTTAATGCATGTCATGAACATTTGTTAACGATATTGTAACCTTGATGCCTCTGGATTTTTAATTTTATTACTAACTGGGTTTGTCAATGAAATTAAGCAAGTAACGCATGGAGAAGTGGAATGTTAGATTTGATTAATTAATTCTCAAATTATCAAGTGAAAACAACACGTACTATAATTCTAATCACGTGTTGAAATAATCATTTTAATTAGATTTCCCGGCATCAGTATACCTCAATGCACGGCACATACAAACGCAAATCACATGATCACCATCATTAATTCATCCACTCAATGCTCACCTCCTATTTATGCACAACGATATACCAGGTCTATTTAATACTTTTTCCGTTTTGTCCTATTCACATATATTAAAAAATTAATTAAAATCTAAAAATTTAAAATTTTCTAAATGTAATGACCAATTAATTATTAATCATTTTTTAAAGACAATAGATAGAAAAAAAAAGTCAATACAAATACTTTTCAACACTTTAATTAAATAAAAATTCTAAAAAAATAATTTTTTGTGAACAAATTTTTTGATATTAGAAAGACAAGTAAAACTAAAGGGAGAGAATATTAAATAAAAAAGATGCGTACACATATAAAAATAATCAGGTGTGTACTATTTTATATAATAAAAACTACATATAATTAAATTAGATGTCATCTCTTATATATTTGTGCATGTTGATCCTATTTGGTCAAAATTCCTAGCAACAAATCCCAATCATTCTTTTATTACAATATTTCTAAACAAGCTGAATTTGAAAATAGTTGATGATCTTGTTCTTAAATATTATAGGCAGAATAAATATAAAGACACCTTATTTTTGATTAATTGGTCACTTTGACATTCCACTTTTGGAAATGTTCGATTGAGTACTTAAACTGTACACATTGTGACCTATTGAACACTTATGCAATCAGATTGGGACCGGCCTATTGAACACTCATGCGATCAGATTTGTTAGGAGTGTTTTACACTCGCGCTTTAGTGGAAAAATCGAGTGACACATCACCGTCACTTAAATGCCACCTAGCTAGTTTGTTTTTAATTTCAGAATTTTAATAAAAATGCTTATAAATTATCATTAATTTCAATACTTTTGTTAAATTACCCCCAAAACCATTATCTTTCTTCTCTTTTTCCCTACTCCATTAATCCCACCTCCATTAACATTAAAAAAAGGTTAAGTCTTCTCGTATCATATCCAAATTAGATTTCGAGCACAGGTCCAATTGATGATGATTTAAACATTTTATGTTTTGGGTCAACCTAATCGCTTTGATTAACTGGTACAACCAATTGATAAGCAACCTCTCTCAATTGATTCTGGATTTTTTTTCTGTCTTATCCTTATCATGTATCCTCCTCATTAAGAAGAGGAAATCAAGATGCCTAGCCAGCCTTTTTGATAGCATGCATTTTAGTCTAGGTTAAAGCATGTTTATTTCCTTAGTTTAGTTGTTTTTATTTTCTTTTCCTTTGGTTTTATTGTCTTTTTCGTAGAGTTTGTAGTTTCAGTTTCTACTCTTGCTTTATTCGATTTCAGGATCATTTGGAGGTGAATTCAAGGAGTTTTGACAACAACAAGGACAAGGGAGAGAGGAGCAACCCGATAGGAAGTGGCTAGGAGTCAAGCGGTTGCAAGGAATTGAAGAGAAGATGGGCAAAAGCTCGGTGGAAGGCACGGAAGGAAGCCCGTCCAATGTTTTGAACGGAGCAGTGCACCAGTGAAATACTCGGTCCAGGTCACGACCGAGTATTGGACCGAGGGTTACAAAACTCGGTCCAGGTCACGACCGAGTTTTGGACCGAGTCGCGTCTTTTTCCGAGATTTCTCCTCCGCGTGTTTTATTTATTAATTTCGGGCCTTTTCTATCTTGTTTTTTTAGGGTTTCATATAAATTCTTGGAGATTAAGTTTGGATTATAATGAGGTTTTTATTCTCTTAGCCTCCCTCTTTGAAGAACCCTAGATTGGAGAATTGTGGATTTTTGCAAGACTTGATTGGAGTTTGATTTACATCTATTGAAAAGACAATTGGTATGTTTTTCTTTGATTTAGATTTCTCTTCTCTCCATACTATGTCTAGCTAATTTCTTAATTCCAAGGAAGGGTGAACCCAATGGTTTAGTAAGTAGATCTAATGGTGATGTTTGGTTGAATTGAGATTTGAATTGTTGTTTGATTCAACCTAGGATGCTTAATGACCTAATTTATTTGAATTGGGAATCTTCTTATGATTTGAGACCGAGAAGAGATAAAAATAACAAGAGGTTGATTGAATTGAATTTACAAATTGTTAATTCATGTTAGATCCCTAGGTTTGAACTTGTTGAATTATTTGTGCGAGAGTGACTTAATTCACATGTGGAACTTAACCTATCCTAGAAATTATTGATTGAATAGTCTTAACGGAGCGCGAGAGCGGATGTTATTTCTATTGATTCAATGATCTCTAAAGAACTTAAAGGACTTAAATAAGACTTGCTTTGTGCGAGAGTGACTGCTAGTCGAGTATATGTACATGCATTAATCGTTTAAAAAGAGTTAATGTTGACTTTTGAGATAGTTAGTCCTTCAAACAACATTTGAATTGAAATCCAAATAAATATCACCGGTAATCTACTGAATAATCATTGTGAGAATCCTGACCTTGGAATGCTTTTCTCCATCAATAGTTAATTCTTAATTTTGATTTTAGTTATTTCTGAATACAATTGCAACTTCTGTTATTCTTAAGTTTGGCTTAGTCTACTGAATCGTGCTATAATCAATACTACAAGTTCCCTGAGTTCGACACCTTGATACTACAACCGAACCGTATACTTGCGGTGTAGGAAAATAGCCTATCACTTTTGTTACTCACTTGCTGAACCAAGAGGTTTCTCATGCTTAAGCCCAAGAAAGAAATCAAGGATGCTTTACTAATTCTGGGATCTTTGGACCTGTGCTCATTGATTTGACGATATTTGAGGCTATGAAATTAGATTTCGAGAAACTTCTTAGTCGTTGGAGCACATCTCGGGCGGGAGTGAAACGACGATGAAGTCGTCGGAGCACCACATATCTGAAGGATTTCGAGCAGGGCTTGGCTACTGTTTCTCCTAGAAGACGACTGAGAAAGCAAAGAATAGAGAGATGGGCTGCATCCCAGATCTACCGGATTTTGAGCGTCGAGAACTTACTCCCAGATCTGCACCTACTCCTAGATCTAGGGTTGGGCGTCGAGAACTTACTCCCAAATATGAACCTCGTCGCTGTCCTAGGGTTGTTCGATTAGGTTGGAGCCTTCTCTTTTCCCTTCTTCTTCATCCTCTTGCTCTTCCTCTCGTGAATCTCACCTTCAATCCTTCAATTGCTTCGCGCAAGAATAATTGGTTCAATTCCTTCCTTCACTCTAATCCTTCAATCTCACCTTCAATCCTGAAAATTTTCCAGATCTGTGGATTATTGATGGAGTTACACATATATGTGGATTATTGACAGTTTAGCGCTTTTCGATTTTGATATTTGTTGCAGATCGAGCATAAGGAAGAAATAAGGAATTTGATAGTGTAATTTTTTGCAGCAAATCGTGGATTTTTTTATCAGTCGTGGAATTTGATAGAGTATAAGGAAGAAATAGGGAAAAAAGAAAATAAAGAAATAGGAAAAATGGAAAAAAAATTATAAATTAAATATTGATATTGAAAAAGAAAAAAAGCAAATAGGAAATTTTTTTGCCAAATATAATCCATGTGAGTGCCACATCATCATTATTTCACATTTCACTCGCCTAATGGAGCGTGCAATTTAAATTTTTGGCCACATCAGCAGAGAAGTGTTCAATAGGTTTAATATGTATAGTTCAAGTACTCAATCGAATATTTCCAAAAGTGGGGTGTCAAAGTGACCAATTAGTCAAAGATGAAGTATCTGTATGAGTGTGTGCTTATAAAGTGTTGATATACCTCATTTTGAGATAGTCTAGTGATCGAATTTCAGAAGCTTTCACATAGAATGTATATATATTATATCTTCTCACCCACTTGCTAATCCGTTGTTCTTTTGCCATAACTTTATTAGTAGGAACTGAAACTTCCATTTTTGTAATAACTATCTAGCTTTGGTTTGGTTTTGATTTTTCTACTGAATTTTCATGTTTAGAATGAATCTCCTAATAGTACTTATTAAATGCTTTCAAATAATGTAAGGGTATTTCTCTTCTTATTAAACCCTTAATGTGCCATTTGATTATACTTAAGATTTATAATTATATCTGTTCTTGTTATTAACTTTGACAATTAATATAACCCTAATTATGTAACTGGTGACTTTGAGAGTTACATACGCATGATTGAGTTTGTTCGGTGCCGATGAAGCTGCTATGCTAATACACTATTATGAGTATTACAATAATCTTTTTTTGATTAAAATAAGTATCTTATAGACAATGTCAGAAAATAATATGGGGGCATGCAATTGAAGAAGAAAGGAAAATTAGTTGAGATCAATCTACTTTTTCTTTTTCTATTTTTGTGGTTGATTAATTGTAATCTACTTTTCACGTAAGGCACATGAACTTTGGTGACTTCCACCTCTTACCATAATTTTGTTTCATCAACAATAATTCACCATCATTCTTACTACCTCGTTGCCCGATCCCTTTAGACACCGGTCGAGGTATTTGAGTAGAAGACAAACAAGTAAATCATTACCACGAAATCTAGTAAGATTTCTATATAAGTAGAGACATATATAGATCGAGTGTACGTTAATGAGATCTTTTTTAATGTTTTATCCTACAAATTAAAGTAAGAAAGCAAATATTTATGTTAGGTTTTGTTGTATTGGTTCGTTTGAGTTAAAGCAAAATATATATACATTCTTTTGAATGTATTTGAATTGAACGGTCCCAACAAACATCATAATTAAAAGGCGTCACTTGTCCCGGCCATCATTTGATAACATTTTTACCATTTTTCGTGACTACTTTTTGTGCGAGGCAACCACAGGTTGTCTCTCGTAAGTATCGAGTTACATTTGTATTGAATCCGTATCTAACGATTTAGAGTGATATACGTACTATATACATTTTTTTATGACTGACGCCTTGTTTACTCATAAGCCAAAATTACTTTATGTTGGAACGAGTGTGTTAGAAATACAAACACTGTTTCTCTGGGAACAGTGAACTTGACAGCGGAAATATACAAGATGTAAACACAATTACTTATAGTGGAAACCTTCAAACAACCAACTAGTTGATTGAAGGAAAAACCACTCCCTCAGAAGAGGAGTTGTAAAGTTTCTTTTAGTTTTATTCATTTCACACGAACTATAAACAAGTAGAGTTATCTATGATAGTCTTATCCTATTCTCTAGAACCTAAACCTATCTAACTCAACTTCTCAGCCCTAGAACGATTCAACAATAAAACTAAACCACAACACAACTTATATCGACTAGCTTCAAGCTACACGATGACTTCACTTGTAATCGGTAATTCTAACCTAATCACTTAACCTTATTTATAGTGCAACAAACTAACCCAATCATATCTTACTTACTTCCGTAATTAAGATATTTCTTGTGATTATTTTATTCACCATAAATCTGATTACAACGATTCTATCTTATCTAACCCTAGAAAGACTAGAACCGATTTCCTCAAAATCTTGGAGATGTCATTCGGTAATATCCATTCCATGATCTTCTCCAAGTAACAACTTCATTCAGCTGTCAAATCTTCCGAGATCTGATCTTCTTCTAACAGATTGACGCGCTTACTAAATGAGGAAAGATGAAGCGTTTTCGCACAGCTATTAACCTGTAATCTACATTGCAACTTACAGAGACATAGAAATCATTAGTTCTTATAGAGTTTGTCATTATCAAAACTAAAGAGGGATACTTGACACCGGTCTCATGGTAATAGTCATAGTTCCCATGATACCAGTATCCAACAATTTCCCCCTTTTTGATGATGACAAACCTATACAAAACTGCACAAGTAAACAACTGAATTAGACATCTATTTTGTTGTTCCCCCTTAGCAAGATCATTATCATTTTTTAGACCTTTTAAGTGACTATTGTTCCCCCTTAGCATATGGAGCGTTCCCAAGGGAACAATTTTCTGTATCTTTAAAGTTAAGCGCATCTCTGCAATTTTCCAAACTTCCCCCTTTTGACATCATCAAACTAGTCAGAAAATCAGGGAGAAAAGCAATGCACAAAAGATCTAATCGTCAAAATATCTTCATTAATACTAAAGAAAAGCAGAGAGTACATCAAAAGTCCTTAACCACTAAGCATGAAGACAAAGCAACAGAAACATAGAGCAAACGTCCTTAAAATAGTAGAAAAGATAATTTTTGTGGAAGGAAAATGAGCTAGGGATAGAAAAAGGTGATCCATCTATGAGCGTTTAGAAAGCTGCTTCAGAACTTGAGTAGTGAGGTCCAGTAACTGATCCATCTTCTCACTAATCTCCTCGAGAACCTCTAAGGTCTGCTCAACAGTGGACGACTTAACCTCTTTGCCCTTGGGCTCTTTTCCCTTTGGAGTTGGTTTCTTGGAGGACTCGGCCTTAACATGTCCTTTGAAGTGCATTTTCTCAATGTTGCCTTTGTTCAGATAGAAACCAAACTGTTCCTCTAAATCTGCAAAATACGCTCCAAACTTCTGAAGGATCTTTTTGACCAGACTGGGGTAGGGTAAAGCATGAATACCCTGGCTAACACTCTTTTGCATATGAAAGAGAGCGAGGCGAAGGAGATCTATCTGTTCTTGAGCCAAAAATTTGTTTAGAATGATCATATCCTGGATGGTAAGACTGCATCGCTTCTCTTGTCTTGGCAACAGAACCTTAATCAAATATTGATGAGCAACACGACCAACAAAGGATAGGTCACTAGTGGAATAGCCACCAGATGGTACCTTACCAAACAGCCTCTTGAGAATGGCTGCTTTGCCGGTTGGCCAAGTGCTAGGGGAGGGAAGGGAACTGAATCCAATAGAGGGAACACCCCAGAAATTGGCAACTTGGAGACTTGAGAAATTAAAGAAAGGTTCTCATTATTCACTACTGTAGTACCGATTGGAACAGCTGTGGTCCCCAGAGAGAAGTTTGCATAAAACTCCTGAATGAGATCAGGACTCACTTTGATTGGCTCGGAACTAATGGACATCCATCCTTGAAAGCAAATCAACTCCCAGAGCTCGCCAAGATCATTTGTGAGCAGAATCTCCTTGGTGACGATAAGGGGGGAGACGATAGAACGATTGTTTGACCCGATTGGAGTCGAAGAGCCTTCGTCAATAGTGAGAGCCTTCTTGGAGTTCGATCGAAGACCAGGTTTCTTGGTTGCTTGTTTGGAGGCCTGAGTCTTGAGGCGTTTGGCCTTTTTAACAGGGCGAGGCTCAGATTCCCGTTCCTCATCACCACTTGCAGGAAGATGGGCATCGGGCTCAGCAGTTTTTGTCTCAGAGGAGACGAGTTCAAGAGTGTCTTCGTCACCCTCAACCGGAGATGAAGTCCTCTTGCACTTCAGTGCAGACGATTCTAGGAGAAGATCAGAATCGTGTGAGGGTAAGGCTTTTTCGAGGACAAAGCTTGAGGGTTTTTCTAGGGGGAGTGTGGAGGTTTTGTTCGATGAGATTTCCGAGGGGTTTTCTTGAGGGGGGTTCTTTTTGGGAGACGAAGGGTTTTCCAAAGAGGGACTCTTGGGGTTTTCAGCTAGAGGGTTTTCCTTGACTGGCGAGTCCGAGACGAGAGCATCTTCTAGTTTCAGGGGGAGGATGGGAGATAGAGGAGGATCAGAGCCGATAACGAGAGAGTTTTCATTGAGAGCAGACGCACTTTCTTGGACCGGAGACACAGAGGGGTTAGCTGTAGAAACCTTTGTGGAGGGTAGAGAGGACGGCACATTGGTAAAGGCAGCAATTTTGGACTGAATCTCCAGCAATTGGGCAGGGGTGAGCTTGATGATGTCAAGGTTGAAGATGGATGATGGAGACGATGCCATTGAAGCTTTTCTGGGTTGAGAAATTTGAGAGACTGCTGTGGGAATCAGAAAAGGCGAGGGCTTTTTAGGGTTTTGTGGAAAAAAGAATGATGGGGAGAGGGGTTATATAGTAGAGGCCGAGATATGAATATCTTCAGAGAAGATTTACCCAAATCAAGATTGCAACGGCCAAGAATTTAAAAACTTACCCTCTAAGAGTCGACAATTATTACCTTGTGTAATTATTGTTCCCACTGCAAAGACATCAATCAACGCATTTAACCCAAAACGCGTGTGCAGACCCCTTAGATCCATTTGACCCATGTGAACCACCATAATTACTTGAAGTATATTGATGCGACCTTGTTTAGAGGACGCGAGGATCTCGACGGTGTTTGAGTATTGGGTCTCCAAAGTGGCGGCGGAAGACTTGTTGAGACTCGAATCAATCGTTGGATTGATCGAGCAAAGCAATAACACACACGAACAATTATGAAATCGAAAGCTTTGATTGATAATAATGGAGTCGACGCAAGGCACTAGGATAAAATAAGGAGAATCCCTCGACTTTATTAAACCCTAAGTGTGAGCTGAATTGAAATGACAACATAGCACCCTATATATAGGTGCGGCTAAGCTAAAAACCCTAATAAGCATAGGCGCGCCTAGGGCTTGGACGCAGCCAAGGCCCATCGGTGCAAGTGTTAAGCCCGTAGGCGCAAGGCCCATAAAGGACCTTCTAAATATATAAAACTACTGATAGTAATGTTTGGGAATAGAAAACAAGCTAAAAATAGTATAAAATATGCATGTCGTCCGTGGCCGGCACCGAGGTGTCAAGACGAGGCTATCGAGAGGCAAGGCGCGGTGTGGCGAGGTCTGGACACGGCACTAGCGCGCATCGAGGCTAAGGCGCTAGCGCGGGAGCTGGCGCGCGCGACTGGCTGAAGCTATCTTGAACCTCAAGTTGCGATCCGACTCCTAGTCGTGGCACGATGGATTGGCAGGCGCTTGCGAGAACCTCAAGATGTGATCCGAGTGCTGGTGCGAGAGGCGAATCTTGGATGGTTGGTTTTGAAGACTCGACTCGAGGTTCTAGCACGCCGATGAAGCAAATGGTGTCGAGCGATGGTGTGGTGAATGGCGCGTCGTGGCCCGCGGACAAGCGCGACACAGATTGTGTCGCGGTCTCGATGGTCCGAGCCCTGGCACGGGTGTAATATCCGCTAAGATTTAAAAATAATAAAACGGATAATTATCCCAATAATTTTTTTTTTCTCTAAAGTAGAGAACTTAATAATCTTTATAATCTCATATTAAATTATAAAGAGATTATAGAAGTTTATTACAATAACAATTAAGAATTTCAGTAAATATATTATGCAAGTCGGATATCTATTTAAATATTTGCTCTTAAAAAGAGAGTTTAATTATTTTTATAATTATCTTAATAAATTATAAAAATGTTATAAATGTAATATCCGCAATATTCCAAGGTTTGTAAAACCATTATAATATAATATTATAATCCTTTCTCCATATAAAAGAGAATTCATAATATAACTTATAACCCTTCTTCTCTATAAAAAGAGATTTTAAATAAATTAAATAAATAAAGTTAAGAAGGTATTATAAGGGGTATGAAGGAATAAAAGCATTTAAGTAAAAATAATGCTTTAATAATTTCGAAATTTATCAAATAAAATAAAGGTACAACAAGCTAATAATAGCACAATGAAAAAATTAATAAAAAGAAGGCAAGAGCCGGGACTTGAACCCGAGACCTCTTGCACTCCTCCCACACGCCCACACACAATTCCGCTATGCCATTGTTGCTCATCTACTCTCTAAAGAAGTTTTAATTCTTTTATCTTCTTAATTCTTCTTCTTTCCCAATTGCCCAAATCAAGTGTCTGATTGATTTGACCGTATATTCAAGCCCATGGTTTCCACCTCCATCTTTGGCCTCTCCCTTCCCACCATCTCCTTCACCAATGGGATTTTCTCTACCAAGACAAGCAAGCCTCATAAGGCTTCCACCTCACCATTGAAGAAGCTTCTTCAAGTTTCCTCCACTACTATAAAAAGGGTTAAAGCAAGGGAGAAAATTGCACTATCAATCCTCTCATTCTCCATTCAAATTTGTCCTTCCAAAGCCAAAAAAATCCAGATTTACAATTTTTATCAAAGCTGGACTTTTCCCCCTTTAAGTCTGATTTTTTTCAAAAAAAATCCCAAAAACCCTATTTTTGGCCATCTCCACCGCCAACCACCGTGGCTCCTCTGCTGGACCGCTGGACCACCGCGCGCCGGCCGCCCTCTGCCCAGGAAGTCGTCGGAGCTCCGCCTCCAGCCGCCCGAGGTCCAACGTCGTGCGTCCCGTCCCTCTCTGGTGTTACACGTGATAGAAGAAGGAGAAAGAAGAAGCAAGTTTGGGCCTTTATTTGATTTTTGGGCTGTAGCAAAAATTAAAAGAATAGGCCCAATATTTTTTTTAAGCCCATCAGAAACTCTATGAAGGAAAAATAGAAGGAGCTTAGTCCAAAAATCCGCCCATCTCGATTTACGAGCCCAAATCCTGTCTCGGTAACTCTCGTTATAATTTTCCGACTCCTATTTTAATTAATATCTTTTTACAAAATAATTTCTACATGTATATAATATTTATTTAATTAAATTGAATAAATATTGCATGTAGGTATTAAGGAGAAATTTATATAATTAAATTAATTTACATACCCATCTAGGAGAAATATATTTTCAATAAGTATATATGAATTCCTAGAGCTTTAATATTCATAATAATGATATTTTAAACATATTTGGATAAATATTGGGAAAGTATTAACTTAGGCACATTCCTCTTTATTATAAAAAGAAATAATGTAAGATAAGGAGATTTATTAAAATAAGATTCTATTAAAAAGGAAAAATAGACTTGGAGGTCTTTTAATCCTATTATATGCTTTGGAATAATAATACTAAGATACTTTTGAATAAATTATTTTAATAAGGACAAGTATGGAGTTAAATTAAATTAAATAAATAATTTGCATGTGTTTTTATATAAAGAAATATATTATAATAGATATGGGAAGTTTGTTAAATAAAATCATGGGATTTAAAATATGAGTTTATATACTTGGAAAGTATAATATATATAATAGGTTTACTTTACTTGGAGCATAATTGAATGAATAATAGGATTTGAGCAAGATGATAGAAATTATCATCTTAATATTTTTTATATAATATATAAAGTGATTACATGTCTTTAAAAAGATTTGGTGATAAGAGGAAAATATAATTGATGGTGCGCAAAATAATCGCTAACCAATTAATAACATAATGGTTGTATAAGTAACGAGTTTAATCTCGATATGCCCAATCTCTTATTCTAACGGGTTAAAAACCAGTTATTACTATCGATGCACAAACGCGTATGAGCCATACCCATTAAACAAAAGTGGAGACTCCTTGTTGCACATGTGCTCAAGTGATTTGGGCCTGGCCCAATAGTAAATGATTGTAGGGCCGAGAATGGATGTACAAGTGGAAATGGCCCAACCGATTTAATTGGGGTTGAATCCAATTTTGCCCATGTGCGGTCTGGCCGCCAAACATGACTTTTCAGCACAAAGGTGAGCTTGAATTAGCTTGCTAGTGCATGGCCACGTAGCATTCTCATCACCAATTTGTTCTACTCTAAATTGTCATGCAAATACCAAACTCGTTTGTTCCCACATCGACAATATATATACAAAGCAGGCACCTCACAATCACTATATATACAGGGAGATCGTGTACAATAAAAGGGTCGAAAATCCTCTCTGGCTCGAGAACTAACTCGTTTGCCAAAGCTCGACGTGTTTGATCTCCGAGTGAGATCGCGCTATAAACGGTATAAAGTCCAAATGCTTTATTCGTAAAGAGCACAAAAACAACCGGCTGAGGGGTGGGGAGGAGGAATAATCCACGTACGAAACCCGTTCAGTTGTACGAATCCCGAGAGTTAGTATTTATTTAATTCCCGTTTATAGCGCGTTTATTTCGGGTTTCATCAATAATAATAAGAACTCATGCAAAAGTATTTTATATAAAGTTACTAGTTAAAGGTTGTAGCTTTTATATTAAGATTATTATTTTAATAGAGGAATAAGTTTATTTGTAGAAGATAATTATGTTTCATATTTCTAAGTGTAGAGAATTTAAAGATACTAGTTGTACCCGTCGTACCATGTACGACTACGATTCGATATTTTATAAACATTATAAATAGCAAATTAATAAATAAAAATATAATATAAACTTTAATATAAGTAATTTATTCCTTGTAAAATGTATAATTTTTATGATCAAATATTATATTATTCATATTTTATTACTTTCTATGTACATAAATTTAGAGATTATCAAATATTTCAATATATCTATCAAATATTATATCACCTATTTTTATTATTTTTAAACATTTTAATTTTTTATCATTATTTTTATTATTATAAAAGAATATATATATATATATATATACATACATATTCGTGAAAAGATATTATGTTATAAGATAAAAGATATTTATACTTATTTTAAAATATTTTAACTTTGTTATCTTTAATTTTAAATGTTTGTATAAGGAAGTTTTGAAAAGATATTGTTATACTAAATAGATATTTGTTTGATGCTAAAGATATATTTAAATAGTTAGAGAAGAATTTAATAGAAAAAAGTTAAAAAATTAGAAATAAAAATTAATTTTATAAATATGAGGTGGGGCCAAAATCGTTCTGGTGGCTCGAAAAGGGAAAACTTTAATATATAGTTATAGATATGAGAGTAGGGCATGGTTCAAGTGAGGACCACCCTTGTGGTAAGACACTTTGCTTAAAATGAGGACTAATCTCAACCATTGGATTTACCCCTCTATTATGTATTCAATGGTCAAGATTTTTTCAAAAAAAAATTTCTTCATTTTTCTTCATTTTTTTATTATTTTTTTATTATTTTTTTTTTTTGCTATTTTTTTAGTTTTGCAAAACTCGAATTATTTTAAAAATGAACTCAAAGCACATAAAAATTGAACTTATCATAGATAAAAAATGAACTCGTAGAATATAAAAATTGAACTCATACAATATTGAAAATTGAACTCCTAATATAAAAAAGTTGATCTTCTAATGTATAAAAATGAACTCGTAGTATATAAAAATTGAACTGTCATATTTAACGTTTTTAAAGTCTTTTTTCAAAAATTTTATTTTTATTTTTTTATTTTATTTATTTTTTGCTATTTTTTTAGTTTTGCGAAAATCGAATTATTTTAAAAATGAACTCAAAGCACATAAAAATTGAACTTATCATAGATAAAAAATGAACTCGTAGAATATAAAAATTGAACTCATACAATATTGAAAATTGAACTCCTAACATAAAAAAATTGAACTTTTAGTGTATAAAAATGAACTCGTAGTATATAAAAATTGAATTGACATATTTAACATTTTTAAATCCTTTTTTCAAATTTTTTCAAATTTTTTTTTATTTTTTTTATTTTTTTTATTTTTTTATTTGCTATTTTTTTAGTTTTGTGAAATTCGAATTATTTTAAAAATGAACTCAAAGCACATAAAAATTGAACTTATCATAGATAAAAAATGAACTCGAAGAATATAAAAATTGAACTCATACAATATTGAAAATTGAATACCTAACATAAAAAATTGAACTTCTATTGTATAAAATTGAACTCGTAGTATATAAAAATTGAACTGTCATATTTATCATTTTCAAAGCTTTTTTCAAATCTTTTCATTTTTCAATTTTTTAGTTTTTTCATTTTTTTTCATTTTTTTCATTTTTTTATTTTTTGCTGTTTTTTTTAGTTTTGCAAAAATCGAATTATTTTAAAAATGAACTCAAAGCACATAAAAATTGAACTTATCATAGATAAAAAATGAACTCGTAGAATATAAAAATTGAACTCATACGATATTGAAAATTGAACTCCTAACATAAAAAATTGATAAAATAGTAGCCAATACCTAAAAAAAAGTTGCTAATTGTAAAAATATCCCTCTTTTTTTGTAATTACATCAATGCCCAAAATAAATAAGGATATGCCCAATTTAATTGCACGGCTGTCAAAATCACAAAATTTCCGTTTTTTTAGAAAAATGTAAATGTTTAATTTAATTTAAATATTATATTATTAAAAAATAAATTAAATAATTATAAAAACGATTTTTCTAACCTATGGCCTAAGGGCATAGGTTAAGTGCCTTAAAATGGAAGTATTTTATTGAGTTTTATTAATTTTGGTTTAAATAATATTTCAATAGGGTTAATTAATTTCTTTTTAGGGTTTTAGTTTCTAATAATAACATGCTTAACCTATGCCTACCGTTATAAAAATGAAAAGGACAACATTAGGCATCTGATCGACAACTTCATCTCCTTCACAGAAAGCTTAAGGGAAAGTTCAATCTCCAAACCTGAACAGAATCTCTTCTAACAATCCCTCTTTCTCGAATTTTGTTTTGATATATAGTCTCCGACGAAGAAGTGTTTGCTGCTGCCACCGCCGTGGAGAATCGTCGAATTCTAGGGTTCGAAAGGGGCGATTTCAAGAGACTTGCTGGCAAGACTTGAGAGAGCTCAAACTCCGGCGGACGCTCTGAGAGTAAAATCGAAGGCCGGGCTTAGCAGTTAGGCTGAGAAACGGGAGACGCAAAGGGGAAGACTTGCAAATTGGACGAGCTTGTCTAGTGGCGAAGCTTATGAAGGAGCTGGCTACGTCCACCGATAGCGACTCCATCTCGAGGGACTGGATGTTGTTTCTACTGAATGAGATGTTGTTTCTACTGAATCTTGAGGGACTGGATTATTGAGTGACTTGAGTCGTAGGATTCTGAATCGCCTGAGTTGCAAACGATTGTGGGGCAGCCAACACTACCAAGGACTAAGGTAGAAGAAATTATCCATCATCCTTTTCTAACTCTTTGTACATAAAGTTCATAGGTTTAAATATATAAATCATTGAAATTGGTGGACTAAGGCTTGTTCAAATATGTTCTGTATTCAATTGAATTGAAACAGAGTGTTGATGATAAGTTATGTTTGGCAGATTGTCAAGCAGCTGTGGGCATACATCAGAAAGAACAATCTCCAAGACCCAAGGAACAAAAAAGATAATTTGTAATGATGAGTTGTTGTTGGTGTTTGAGACTAGTCTCAAACTAACACTACAATTCTCTGGGGACTACCTGAATAAGCACTACCCGAATAAGCCACCATAGTTCGCTTTGTCTCGAATGTTCGATCCCAATAGTAAGTCTATATAAAGTGCTGTAGTTTTTTGTATCCTATTGTCACATTCTTGTCACTTGTGTGCTTGATTCATTATGCATGTAAGGCATTTGGTGGCCTATTCTAGTCTTTTTCTTGTCTCTGCTGGAACATTTGGTTGTAGATTTAATTGGCAGAATGAATGGTGAATATATAGAGAATATAAGAATCATTATAGCATGAGTATATAGAGAATATAAGAACCATTATAGCATGACTATTTCTGTTCATTTTTTCTGCTGGAACATTTCGTTGTGTTGGCTCATTTTTTCTGGATCCTTATTTATACTATCTCTGTTCAGAAATGATTATCTTAAATTTTGTTAGGAAAGATTTGTCATTTTGGAGTCTTGGGTAATGATTTACTGGTACCCATTATTAGTAAAAATAGCACCAATTGTCTCTTTTGATGCAAATTTTCGTATTCATTTCCTAGAAATGAGGTCTTCTGTCTGAGCGAGCTCGGCCTTGAGATCCTTCAACTAAGCGAGAAGATCGACCTTCGTCTTCTGTCTGAGTTCGTCAACCTTAATCCTTGCCATTGCTGGAATCTGCTGTTCGTGAACCTTCGTCTGCTGTTGTAACAGATGAGTTCGAGAAGATATGGGAATTCAAAACACGGCATTTATCAATTTTTCCTTAACAATGAACGATGTTTTCATTTTTTTATAATGACTTTTTTAAATTTTTAATTTAATAATGAATAGAAAAATAGAAGTTTTTATTGTAAGAAATACCCAAAAGGGCACTCCTTGATATTTATCCTAAAAGAGGGTATTTATTACGTTATCAACTTTTTGTGGGGCATATGCGCAAATTCGCCTAAAAAATTTGAACTTCTAGTATATATAAAAATGAACTCGTAGTATATAAAAATTGAACTGTCATATTTAATATTTTTAAAGCTTTTTTTAACAAAGAATATAATATAAAAAATATTAAAAAAATTCCGAAAAAAAAATAAAAAAATAAAAAAATAAAAAAATAAAAAAATAAAAAAATAAAAAAATAAAAAAATAAAAAAATAAAAAAATAAAAAAATAAAAAAATAAAAAAATAAAAAAATAAAAAAATAAAAAAATAAAAAAATAAAAAAATAAAAAAAATAAAAAAAATAAAAAATAAAAAATCTTGACCATCCAATATATAGTGATGATGTAAATCTAATGATTGAGATTAGTCCTCACTTTAAGCCAAAGGTCTCACCACAAGGGTGGGTCTCACTTGAACCAAAACTTATGAGAGTATTTATAATCATAATAGATATGTTAATAAAATTATTAAGTAATAAAATATTAGTTGACATATCTCTAGGTGTAGAGATTTCTATAGATATAAGCTTTTAATAATAAAAATATGGAAGTGATAGTAATGAGATAATATATAAATTATGTTATTAATATGGCTAAGAGATAAAGGATGCCTTGCATAAAAAGATATGATAAGAAATAAAAAGATATTATTTTTGTGACCTAAGATATCATAATAAAATACTTTAGGTTTAAAGTAAGATATTTTAAGCCATGATCATGTATTTTATAAACTTTAAGATATGGGAAAAAATCTATATAATACTATAAACTTAAATAACTTGACAATTAATAATCATATAAATAATAAAGTTTTTTATAATATCATTGCAAACATACATATACATATAAATCTATAAACATAAAAAGATTAAACTTTCAACTTTAAATGCTCATGTAATTAATGTGACCATTTATTCTAAATCAAACATAATAAGCTTAATGTCTATTATAAGAAATCTTATTTTAACCCAAAGATATGACACAAATAAAATTTTATTTATTAAACTTTGTTTACACAATATCTTTTATAGATTAAAATTTTACACAATTAGATATATAAGGTAGAGACTTATAACTTTTATTTTTATATCTTTGTGATATTAACAGTACACGTTTATATAAACTATTATACAGTACAAAATAATTGGGTTTGTGTACAAATATCTATATATTTAATGTAGAAGATGCACCTCCAATTTTACTTTGACCATAACGTCCAAATGCCTTTAATTACACAATTGATTGTATTTAATTAGTACCACATTAAAATAGGTTTAATGCCTTTAATTACACAATTGATTGTATTTAATTAGTACCACATTAAAATAGGTTTAATTTTACTTTGACCATAACGTCCAAATGCCTTTAATTACACAATTGATTATATTTAATTAGTACCACATTAAAATAGGTTTAATTTCAATTTCAAACAATATAATTAGGCTAATTTATGAGTATTAGAATGAGAAAAACTTAGTTCCAAAACGGCTACAAATATAAAGTTGTCAACATAATTAGGCTAATTTATGGACATAAGCATTGTTTCGTCCATTGTGTTTAAATAGCACCACCAATTTAATCGATATCTCATTTGTTATTTACATGGAAGATTGAATGATGTCTTAGAGTTTCAAATGAAAAAACTTCATACCGAGCAAAGGAAGGCTCAACACCGAAAACAAAAATATATTGCATATATACTTCATATTTGTAGTTAGTGTTACTTTCCATCTCTTATTGCATACTCAAATTTGAGCCTCCATTTGAAATTTCATGTTCATTTACCTAAACCCTAGATTCATAAAAATCTAAAAAATATTATTTAACAATCTAATTAAATTGTAAAATATATTGTCTTAAACTCTGCTCTTTTGTTATTCAAATTCAGTTTTTTTAATCACCGTAACTCTACTTTTTTATTATTCAATTTATTGAGTACATCAACAAAAAAATTATAAGTGAAGTCTTTAGTTTATAAAAACATTCAAATCAAATATATTCTTTTGAACAATCTTTACCACTTTAAACAAATTTCGACTGTATCATCAATTCCATCAATTTTATTAATTGAGCTATAATATAGAATCTCTCATTAAAATACATGAGGAAATAAAAAATCAATATGACAAAATTTATAATATAAATGTAAGGGCTTAAATAAATAAATAAAAATACCTCACACATCTTATCTCCACAATTAAAATAGATCATTTTAGTTCAATTATCTACATAGTCAAATAGTAACGAATAACATGTAAATAACATAACATATATCATTAAAATATTATTTTATTGGATAAATATGTAACTAATATGTTTTGAAAGTTATCGATATTATATTTTTAATTTATATAATAGTTGCCAAATCTATATTAATTCAATTGAAAAAAAATTTATATAATCAATTAGAACTAATCATAATGTACGAATAATAAAATTTTTGAGGTTGATAGAAATGTAATACGACTTTGTATTCATCTTATGTTGCTCTATTTATATTACAAAATGTACTACTATCCTATATTATTAGTGTCCATCAAAATGCTAAAATATAAAAAAAATTTATAAATTTATATTATTATAAATTACTTAAAAATCAATATAAAAATTATCATATAAAAATATAGTAACAAAAAATTACCCCGTGCATAGCACGGGCAATCACACTAGTAGGGGAATAAAATAAATAAGATTAATTTAATGCTATGTTAGTTTTTTGGAAAGTTACTTTATAAAGTAAGTAGAAAGTCCTAATTATGAAAATTTCCAAGAAAGTGGTTTATTAATATTCTATCTTTGTTTAATATGGACTATATGGTCAAATAAGATTTTATTAAGATAATATTATTAATAAAATGTGCTTTGGTGAGAAAATGATACTTTAAGTATTTTTATGATTATTATTGAAAAATAAAATAATATTATAATGACACTAAGTTGGAATATTTGAACAAGAATATAATAGAGTTTTCATAATCTTAGGGTTGTATAAACTTAAGATACCCTTTTGGTAAATTATAATATAATAAACTTTCATGAGTTATACTTGCTTAATTATTTTAAGAAGTTAGCAAGTGAAATTAAAAGAATATTTTAATAAATTAAATAAGGAAATTATTGGTTTTCAGGAATGAAAATATTTAAATATTAAGAATAAGAATTTATAAGAAATACTAGGATATTACCAATATAAAATAATAATAAGGAGTATTATTATTTTATTCATCTCCACCTAAATTATTATTATAATAATTTAGAAATTAATTTCTCTTATAAAAAAAGAATATAAGAGATATTTAAAACTTTAGAAGAATTAAAGAAATTCTTATTAAAGTTTGTTCGTACCTCTCTTGTCGATAGGTCGAGTCTCTGTTCCGAGTAAAGTCAACGATTTCCGTTCGTTCATTCGTACACAATCGTAAAAGCTAAGGGAAGTGGAATTTCTCTTTGTAGCCTTAATAAACTCGTTTCGTGAAATTCCTCGATGTTGGGAACAACTTGTTTGCTAATAATAAAACGAACCTAGGAATATCGATTGCTAGAATTAATGACCCCATTGTTATCGTTACTCCGTTAATTAAATATTCGATAGGACTATTATGCTAGTCTTGTTTGTGACCTTGATTGTTTACGGTCTCTTTTCGAGATCGGTTTGGATGGAATAGTAAGGGGTGCGGGCCTAACCCGACACCTCTATATAACCCACTAAAGTCGTATTGCCACCATGCATAAATTACGACTTGTCGATCATGATCCATGTCCGCTCCTACGCCTCGGAGGGACGTAGGCACTCTAGCTAAGTGCCGAAACTTTTTGTTCCTGTCAGTGGTTCGGGCCAGTACATAAGCCCCCCACGCTCTTAAAATATGTCAACCTAAGTGAGAGTTTTCATCACTATACAAGATAAGTGCCCAATGCACAATTAAAAGACACCAAAACCGGACCGATCTCAAATGATCGATCCGGCTCTCGGCTCGCAAGGGCACGAGAGGTTTTCAAAACTTGTATGAATTAATAATGTTCCCAACATACTTCCTACTCTAAAAAGAAGTCTACAATCTCGTAGTTCTTCTCTCGATTAACGAGTTATCTCCTCTCGAGATACACTCTTCTCCGTCCCGATAAGCCCCACATAAAGACCTATACCTTAAAACACATTTCGTTAATATTTCTCGAATATTATAAAAGTACCGAAATACCCTTGAGAAGTTTTGTTCTCACTTGCTTAGTCTCCTTAGACTAATTCCCCTACTTCCGCATTTTTGCCTGGTATTTCTCGCCCTTCGCGACAAATGCCAGACTGTAGGAATGTACACCGAAGTTTTGAAGACGAAGTCTAGAAGGTTCGAGAAGCGTTAGGCGAGAATCGAAGGTCAAGGCAAGACGATATTGAAGAAAGGAAGGAAGGAATTCTCATAAGAGCGAGGCATTCCGAAGATAGTGCACCGACTCTTCCCTTTTTAAAACCAAGCAAATCATCATCACATGAGTTGTCTTGGGAAAATATAATTGTATTTTTAATTACGTCTTTTAAACACCCTTTCTAAATGGGCTTTACTTTCCGCTGCTACATTTGTAAAACGACTCTCAATGTAATGAACAAAAGTTCTTGTCAATAAATAAAATTCCGCTTTTAGTCAATTTCATCTTCAATTAAAGAACAAAGTCTCTTTCGAGAGCATCCTTCTTATTGTATAAATTATGTTAATTTCTGCACTTTATGAGTTCAATATCATTCTAAAAGCCTTGGGTGACTTTGGACGGTAAAGTCCGAGGCCACTGGCGGTAATACCCAATGTTGTAAAATAGGGGTGTTACAACGAGTGACGGGGGCATCCGAACGTAATGTGAAAGACTCAACCTCTTTGCTAGCATCCAAGGTTGGGGTCGCATCACCCTCCCCCACTTGGATGGGAAACATCCCCGTTTCCTTATAAGCTGGCTCGACATAAGGGGAGAGATCGGCAACATTCACTATAGAGTGGACCAAATACTTGCCTGGGAGGTCGATCTTGTATGCATTATCTCCGATGTGCTCTAAGACCTTGAAAGGATCGTCTCCACGTTGATGAAGCTTGGTTTTCCGTGCATCTGGAAAACGGTCCTTACGGAGATGCAACCAAACTAGATCTCCGGGGTTGAAAACGAGGCGTCGACGGCCTTTGTTGTGTTATGCCTCGTACTGTGCTGCCCGACGTTCCAATTGGACTCGGGTTCGCTCGTGCAAGCGGCGTATTGCATCGGCGCGGTTGGCCGCATCGATGTGGTCGCCGTTCTTCAAAGGCCTTGGAACCAAATCCATAGGAGAGTGCGGGTTGAGGCCGTAGACCACCTCAAACGGGGTCTTCTTCGTCGCCGAGTGTTTGGACCTGTTATATGAAAACTCAACAAAAGGAATGAGATCCTCCCACCGGCGTGGGTTTTGTTTGAGCACCGTCCGAAGAAGGGTGCCCAACGTCCGATTGGTCACTTCAGTTTGACCATCGGTTTGGGGATGATAAGCTGTTGAAAACAATAATTGTGTACCTAGTTTTCCCCACAACGTCCTCCAAAAGTGGCTACAAAACTTGGTGTCCCTATCGCTAACGATAGTTCTAGGCACAACATGTAGCTTCACGACATGTTCAAAGAACAAGTTTGCGATTTCAGTCGCATTGTGGTTCCCTTTGCATGGCACGAAGTGAGCCATTTTGGAGAAGCGGTCCACAATTACGAAAATTGAATCTTTACCATGCCTTGTCATTGGAAGACCCGTGACAAAATCCATGGAGAGATCTTCCCACGGGGTATCCAGAATTGGCAAGGGCCTGTATAGGTCGTGAGGTTGTGACCTCGATTTTGCGATTTGGCACGACACACAACCTCGGCAATACTTGTGAACATCGGACGTCATGTGAGGCCAAAAGATATGTTCACGAAGTGCCGCTAAGGTTTTGGCTATGCCAAAGTGGCCTCGGCCATCATGAGCTTCCTTGAGGAATAGATGCCTCACGGACGAGCTCGGAATGCAAAGCTTTCCGGCTCGGTAAAGGTATCCATTGTCCAAGAAATAGGACTCATGGATTCGATGGTGCTCTAGGTTCTCCATGATCGGTTTAAAAAAATGATCATGCAAGTATAACTCCTTAATCAAGGAGAACCCGAGCAAATTGGCATGTAGAGTAGTAAGTAGGACATACCTGCGCGAGAGCATCGACCACGATGTTCTCTTTCCCTTTCTTGTGGGATATAACATACGAAAATGTCTCCATATATTCAACCCATCTCGCATGGCGTCGATTGAGAGTCGTTTGACTCTTTCAGTACGCTAAAGCCGCGAGGTCCGTATGAATTACGAACTCGCTTGGCCAAAGGTAGTGCTGCCAAGTTTTTAAAACCCGAATTAAAGCATATAATTCCTTGTCATACGTCGGGTAATTCAAGGTGGCGCCCGTTAGTTTCTGGCTGAAGTAAGCGACGGGGCGTTTATCTTGGAGGAGTACGCCGCCTACGCCATAGTCGGAGGCCTCGCACTCGACCTCGAAACGCTTTGTAAAGTCTGGCAATTGCAAAACTAGAGCGCTGCATATGGCGTCCTTTAAGGCCTGGAAGGCGGCCTCATGGACGGGCATCCACTTGATTGTGGTTGCCTTCTTGGTAAGATTGTGGAGTGGCCCGACGATGGAACTAAAGTCCTTGACGAATCGCCTATAGAACCATGCGAGCCCTGAGAAGGATCGAACCATCGTCGGGGTCGTAGGGGTGGGCCACTCTCGGATGGCGCGAATCTTGTCGTCATCCACTCGAAGGCCATCCTTGGATACGACGAAACCAAGAAAGTTCGTCGTATCTATGCAAAAACAACACTTAGTAATGTTTACATACAAACTGTGCTCGCGAAGGCAATCTAACACCATCCTAAGGTGCCTCGTGTGAGAGTCTAAGTCCTTAGAAAAAACAAGAATGTCGTCAAAATACACGACAAAAAAACGTCCTAAAAATTTACTGAAAACAAAATTCATGAGCCGCATAAAAGTACTAGGGGCGTTTGTCAAGCCAAAAGGCATGACAAGCCATTCGTACAAACCATGCTTGGTTTTAAATGCGGTCTTGCACTCATCGCCTTCATGCATGCGGATTTGATGGTATCCGCTTCGGAGATCGATCTTGGAAAATAAGGCTGCGCCGTGGAGCTCGTCAACCATGTCGTCCAAGCGCGGGATCGGATGCCGATACTTCACCGTGATCTGATTTATGGCTCGGTAGTCGACGCACATGCGCCACGAGCCATCCTTCTTTGGCACGAGGATCATCGGCACGGCGCATGGGCTCAAGGACTCTCGGACAAAGCCTTTGTCTAAAAGCTCTTGAACTTGTCGTTGTAGCTCTTGTGTTTCCTTTGATGAAGCTCTATACGCTGCCCTATTTGGTAAAGATGCGCCTGGCATGAAATCAATCTTGTGCTCAATTCCTCGGATCGGTGGCAACTCCTCCGAAAGGTCGTCCGGAATCACATATTCATATTCCTTCAAAAGAGACACAATAGAAGGGTGAAGTTTATGATCTAAAGATTGAGTAATGGAAAGCAAAGGACATAAAATGAAACAAGAAAGACTCCCCTGGATAGATTTTGTGATGTCACTACGCCGGGCTAAAAGCAAACGATCCTGGCACGTCCCTAAAAGAGGTGGCTCGGCGTCCTCACTCGATCTGGATGGTTTTGAGGCGCTTTTTGGATATGTTGTAGCCCTTGAAATTTGAGGAGGAATGGCTTTGTAAACGCCTGTAAACTCGTCCCGAAGCTCCTGGAATCCGAATTTCCGTGTTGCGACGGCGTGGTGTGAAACGGTAGGCGAAGCTGTCGGCGGTCCCTTGCTCAAATGCATTTCCCCTGGGCGTTTTTGCTTCACATCTGTTGGAAATTCTAAATTAATGGATTTCCCACCAGAAACGCCCATAGAACTGTTGGAAAGCTGTTGAAGTCCCTGTTTGGCGAAATCAGAGGTGTTCGGCGTGGCAACGGGGCCACGCGACAGATTCTGGCATCCCGACTCCGACTTCACTCGGCACTTCATGGATCCAGTATCTTGAGGTACAGAATAAGGTGGATTGGCGCCTGGAACGCCGCTGGAGGTCAGAGTCTTGGCTGGTGACGCCGAAGGCGGTTCGCTAGGCGCGCCGTTGCTTGTGTCGCTAGTCTTTTGGCGTTGCCTTTCAGCTTCGTCCTGCATGGCTTCACTAGGCGACATAGGCAAGAGAGTCACGTGCTTCCTGTTGAAATTGAACATGTAAGTGTTCAAAAACCCGCCGTGAAGCACGCGACGATCGTATTGCCATGGGCGCCCCAACAAAAGATGTGTGGCGCCCATTGGCGTTACGTCACATAAAATAGAATCTGAATAAGCACCAATTGAAAATGAGAAGATCACTTGCCTATCAACCCAGTCACCACCGTCGTTGGATATCCATTGAAGCTTGAACGGTTGCGGATGTGGCGAGGTTGGTAACTTGAAGTGATCGACAACCTTCTTGGAGTGGAAATTGGCGCAACTCCTCGAGTCAATAATAACGCTCAAAGACACCTTGTTAACCAAGCAACGGGTATGGAACAATTGTTCCCGTTGATCAGTTTTAGGTGCCTCTCGCATGCTTAAAGCTCAGCGGGTTACCAATTGAAGTTTTGAGACACCAATGGGTTCCGAAGGATCGTACTCCAACTCTGTGTCGTCGGCTAAAGGCGCCTCGACTGTAAGGATCGCATGCCAATGGCCACGACTGTAATATCCCTCATTTTTATAAAGGGTAAAAATGTAATTTTACATTTTCCTTTATCATGATAAAATATTTTACATATTTTATTTCTTAAAGTTATAATGTTATAACATTTTAAATGTTAAAAGGTTGGTTTATAAGGTTAAAACTTAAAACCCCATAGTAAAGGTTACAAAAATTATGTTCTCATATTAAATAGGAACCATAAGAATTATGGTTGCATGATTATTATAATATGATAAAATATAATCATGAATAATATGAGTTATTTATTATTTAAAATTATAAGAGAGTATTTACAAGTGATAATACTTATGGAAAAGTATTATAATAATATTTCTAAAATTTATATAAGTGTTTTTAAAGCTAAAGTTATAAAATAAATTGTTTAAAGTTCAAATGATAACTATCTATTTTATTTGGAGTGCAAAAGTTAAGGTGGAAGGACATTTTTATCACATTTGCAAAACAAGAGGGTTGTTTGTGCAATTTCTTGGAAATGATTGAAACCCGATTGGGTTGTCTTCAACCTTGAGCCCGAATTTTCAAATGATCATATCTCACTCGTTTCTCAACGGATTTTTGATTCGAAAGATGTTCCGGAAAGCTAATGAGGTGTTCTATAAAACCCCTTAATCAATTGTTCGAATTAATACAAATTCGGGGGATCCGAATTGCTGTGCATTTAACATGACCGACAATGGATTGAATGCTCGAATTGACCATGGAAAGGTCGAACGGGATAGAGATAATGATGTGGAAGGATAAGATTGAGTAATGGGGAGTAATTTGGTGGCTAAATCGATCAAGCTACCTATTAAAATCTGGATAAAACCCGAATTAAAGCCAATGGACGTTTGGTTTCGGGGTATTGATTTGATAAATCCGTTTTGGACATTCTAGGGGTCGTTTTGAGTGCTATAAAAGGCCAATGTGAAGAGAAATCCTTCATACACATTTTCCATTCAAAAACTTTCTCCAAAACCGCTATCAAACTTTCCCAAAATTGAGCCTCAAACTCAGTGAACTGAATTCGAAAAAAACAGAGCAAGGGCTCGGTTTTTGGGTTCGTTCTCCTTTCACACACAACCAAAATTTTCCCATTTTATATCATTGGAAAGATCTCTCTCTTACGGTTCCAACTTTTACTCACACGCCCCAAACCGATGTCGGACGAGGGAGAACGATGGCGTTGAAGTTGGCCTTGTTTTTGCCATGTTCGAATTGCTGCTGCGTTTTTGGCCCGTGAGCAGGTCGGGCCCGACCCGGCCCGACTGGGTTGCTCACCTTTGTAGGTATATTCGATTTTAATTCAATTTAAAAAAAATAAATTATTTTGTTAAATTGAAATGGGTTAAAATTATTTAAATTGACAAATGTTAGGAATTTGGTATTTTATAAGTATTTAAATTAACTTGTGAATTTTTAAATGGGTATTTTTAGTATTCATATGAATAAGTTGGTATTTTAAAAAAAATATTAATAAGAGGAAGAATTTCTTATGGATAAATAAGATTAGTAATAATGTTTTGAATATTTATAAAGTAATAAGGTTTTCTTTAGATTAATATTAAAATATATATATACATATGTTGAGGTGGTTAATATAGTATAAGGAAAAGTTTAAAGTGTATAATATGAAGAATTTATAAAATTCATAACTTAGTGTCATTATATTAATAAAAAGGAAATTATTAATATAATGTGTAAAGTTTATAATTTTTTTTATAAACTTAAATCCGTTGTCACTCCTTGAAAATCAACGTTGTCAAATGAACAAAATAAATTGACGACAATTTATTTTGTGGTTGATTGAAACAGGAATAAGTTCTTAATCGCGAGTGATCATTTCGTAACCCATCTACGTCAATTACAAGGCAAGTGGTTTGGGTTCGATTTCCATGAAACGTCCTTTATGCATCACTTGTTTTCTCAAAGCATGTCTTATATCGTGTTATACGTTTTCATGTGCTTTAAATTATTTCATGACTTTGTTGGGAACTCTTGTATGAAATAAAATGAATCTAGGATTTATATTGCTCTAGATTTAATGACATGTTATCTCTAGTCGTACTTAGGTTACACTAGATGGATTGTAGGGCGGTTGCCTTGTGATATGTGTGCCTAGATGAGTAGGCTTGTATGTGCGTACTTTATTGTATACGCGTCAAATTATTCGACTTTATTCTTGAGTTGATGCTCTACTTGTAAGACCATGCTCAACACCCGCTCGCTTGATGAGGGGTGATGGCACGTAGCTCGTGTTAGTCTGGGTTCGCCACCCAACCTTTGAGAAATTCCGTGGGGCCGTAACCCACATCCTTCTTACTTAAAAAGTATGCTTAATTCCAAGTGGAACGATATTGTGATCATTAAAATTTGTAGAGATTAAATAGGCGCCCGTTGGCGATAATTAAAATGATAGGAGGGCTAGTACAAAATGGAATGCCATCCTTACTTTCGGATTCCGTAATTCTCTGGCTCCAATCTGAATTCGCACAACACGTATGCGGTGAGGTTGGTAGAGGGAAACGTGATCAACGAGGGGTTTAATCACCCACCTGACTAAATGTGTGAAACCCAAGTTCCTAACATAAGTAAATCTTTCTTTATAAACGGAGACTCACCCTTGGGTGACGTTCTCATTCTGTTTCTTCAAATCATAGTTTTCCTAGGAGGTCCGAGGTCCAAGGATGGGACCGGCTTTCACTCGGTACCCGACATCCCATCTCGTCCCTTCCTAAAATCCGAACCACCTTCCAAAACCCCATTTGCTTAGTCTGTCACAAGACTAACCGACCGTTTATTTTCCTTGCATGGTCGGCTGATGTCCATCGCATTTCTCGTCGCGACATATCAGGAGTGGAGTTCTACGTCGAGGACCACGAGGAACAAGCTTGAGGAGTAGCTGGATTGAAGTTGGTTGAATTGGAATAAGTTAGAAAAATTTTAAGGGTCGGGGTTCCGATTTGTGGGACCCTTCCCATTTAACCTTTGTATCCTTTATAGTTATTCAACTTTTGTAATAGACTTTCGCAGCTTTTATATATATATATATATATATATATATAAATATCTTCCGCATTTTAAAGTTTTTGGTTAAGTTTTGTAATTACTGTAAGCCTTGGGTGACTTCGAGAGTTTAATCTCGGGGTCACTGGCGGTAATATCCCTGTATAAAAAGGGGGTGTTACAACGACCCCCACACTTATAGCACGCCATGTCACGAGCGCGATCGGCGTTGGGATCGGCGTTACGATCACGTGGCGCGGCGGGCGCCTTTTGAGGCGTGGCGTCCGATTTGGATTGCGAACCTACCTTAGCATTGGGCACAGAAGAAGGTGCACGGTTAGTAGAAAAATTTAATGGACTAGGGGTCGATGCATACCTTGTATTGGACCAAGTGGATTTGGCACGCATTTCTTGCTTATGGATTTACATCGCCGTATGCACCAAGTGGTTGAGATCTTTAATTGGCAAAATCTCCAAACGATCTTGGATCGATTGCCTTAGACCCGATATAAACCGAGTCCTCATAATCGATGGAGAGACGCTCATGCCAGCCTTGAAAAACATGTCTTCAAGCTTGGCGAAGTATTCCTCCGAGGTCATGGTGCCTTGTTTTATGTGCATGATCTCAATGTGCATCTTGTCTTTATAATCCGCTGGGATGTATCTCTTCTTCAGAATATACACAAGTTGATGCCATTCTCGAATGAGGGGCTTTCCTTTTCGAATCCGTTCGGACTCGAATCGGTTCCACCACGTTCGAGCGGCACCATGGAAATCTAAGGTCACAACTTCGACCTTTTCGTCATCCTCATATCCTAAATGACGGAGCGTATGTTCGGTACCCTTTAACCACTCAATGAAAACATCAGGATCATAAGTGCCATAAAACGATTCAAATTTTACCTTGATGTCTCGGCGGTTGTGGCGTGGATCACGAGCATCGCGTCGATCATTATCTCGGCGAGGGATGCGGTGCCGAGGCAAATGCTCGCGTCGGTGACGGGGTGACCCGCGATCGAACCCGTCGTCTCCATCATTGGGATCGTCACCGTCATTGGGGCACCGAGGATGCCTGCCATCACGATCCCTATCGCGCCGCTGTCGGGTTCCGTCCTTGCGAGACGTGCCATAGGCACGCTTGTACTCCCTACATTTCTTGGCAAGGCGTGGTGGAGGAATCTAATCGGATGGCCAATTGTCATGCTCCTCGGGATCTTGTACCTGCGGATGTTCAAAACTAGACTCGTTAGAATAATCACTAAATTCTTCGTAATGATCTTCAAAATTTGAATAAGGACTCCGAGCACTTTGATGCTCGCGATCGTCCTCGACTCTATATGCGTCGACGTCGTAGTATTTGGCCCCGTGCTTTCGCTTTGGGGTTTCATACACATACGCCGGTGACTTCTTCTTTTTCTTCTTGTTAGGGTCACCACTAATGTGTTGACGTCTATACTCCTCGGAGTCATACTCTTCACCGGAATATACGTCGTACACTTGCGTGTCCCTATAATCTCGCGTCATTTGATAGCGATCCGTGGTCCGGGGACCACCATCGTGTCGATCAATTTGGCGACTTTCGTTTATCGACTCTGATGAGCACTATTACATCGTTATAAAAGCAATATCAAAGAAATACCTAACTTCCTAACCTGAGTAAAGTGGAAGTAAGGGTCGATCCCACAAAGACTCGTGTAAATGTGTTATTGCTAAAGTGCCAAGTAACTAATATGGGGGGTTTATGAATGCTTGAGTAACTAACTAATCTATTATCCAAGAATTAAACTAATTATGAATGCAAAGATGATTTGAGTATATTAGAGACAAACGTGTTCAACTAGTTAGATCCATCATGATATTGATTCGTTGATCATCGATTCTCTTGATTCTCTTCTCACTTGAATAATCTATTGTGGATAATGACCCTACTAAGGATTAAGATCCAAACTTCATATATAGTTGATAGAACTACCAGTCTAACAACCCTAATTAAATAATAACCTAGAAGACCTTCTAGATTCAATTAAATAACAGCATGACGATTCAAGTTATCAATAGAAACAAACAACTTAGAGCAACCAGACATCTAAGTGATTTGTGAATTTATTCCCTTCTTCAACCAACTAGTCCAACCGGTACTAGATTGATTAAAGTATACTCTTGATCAAATTAACTCCGACCGGTAATTAATCAGATTGATTTATAAGTAGAAATTCTATTAGGTGGTCAATCTAACAAAACCCTAGTTTAGATTCAATTAAGCACAGAGAATAAACTCTATTCAAGTTTGTTGAGAATCATTCAAACCTCACAACTACATACAAATCATGACTTCAATAACTAGCCAAACACAAAGGAAATTAGCAATGCATAATTAAATTAAAATCAAACTTACAAAGGTTTCAAAGTCTGCCTCCAAAGAGAAAAACCCTAGCCTCCAAAGTTGGTCAAAAAGTTATTAAAATTAAAACTAAAATAAAGTATTTATATGTCTCTAAAAATAAACTCAAACATTATATCTTAAACATACATCTCGGCCAAAATACAAGCCCATAAACCCAAATGTCAAAGCCCAAAACCAAGGCTCGGCCCAAACTCTTGTCCGCTGAAAAGTCCAGATTGCGCGGGATCGCACGCAAATGCGCGGACGCGCTTTTGCTTCACCGCACAATCGTCCATCAGATGGGATTGCTCGGGCTGGTTGCGCGACTTTCATCCCGAGCATTTGATTCTTGGCTTGGCTTGTCTTTGTTCTTGATTTAGCTCTTCTCCATCCATGCTCCTAGCACACCTAGCTTTCCTTAGCTCGTCCACCACCGCCATGGTCAATCTGTACTCGCCCCGCTGTTGCTCCTGAACCTAAAAACCTGTAAAACCGAGCAAACCAGCGCATAATACCCGACAACACAAAAACCTAAAAAATACATAAAAACTAACCTAAAACTAACTCAAACATATATAAAACATGCAACTAAGCTACTCCTATATGTAAGCTATCAAATTCCCCCATGCTTAACCCTTGCTTGTCCTCAAGCAAGACATAAATCCAAAACACACCACAGAGATGCAATCATACATCCATCTCAAGTCAAACAAGCATTTCACATATAATTAAAAACCCAACCAAGACTTCCTAGCATGCATCATGATAAGCAAAAAATAAAGACCATTCATTCATTCTAGACCTCACCAAGGTAATTGTGTTTGCACTCAAAATCAACCATGAAAACTAGACTACCATATGCTTGCATCGGAGTTCTAAATCTCCACCGCTGGGGATCAAATACATAACAAAAATCATGATGTCTTTTTAAGGCTTGTAATGGGGCCAAGGTAAAGAGAAATTTGGAAGGGATCATATTTGGCTTGTGGTGCTAAATCCGGGATAAAGAACTAATCCTAACCCAAAATTCAACACTTTTTCTCATAACACTTCCCAACTTCCACTCTACCAACTCCTTACATTTACATTCAAAACACTTTGCTTTTTCTTTTCTTTTCTTGCCTCTTCTTCAACTCTTTTCTTTCACACTAATGAAGACTATTAACAATTAAGCTCAAATGTGCTTTCTTTTGCTTTGCACAAACTTTTCATCTTCATTTTTTTCATTTTACTTTGCAACCCAGAGCTGTATTTCCTCTTTTTACACCTTTTCTTCCAACTCCCCCATACTTATATCAAACTCACACAAAACACAATCACAACCTAAAGTCCTAAATCCTGGATTATGGGTCAAGCTTATTAGGCTAGGGAAATTTTGTGGAGTTATCAAAAATAGGCTTAAAGCTCAAAAGAAATAGGGGTGTCAAGAACATGGATCTTGTAAGGTAGGAAGGGAAATAATAGGCTTATAAGAAACATTGCCTCAATCATTTTAATGTCATGCATTCAATCATATAAAGTAGCCTTGAAAAAGAGTCATAACGCAAGTTCTAGAGCTAGATAATCATGGTGATACACTCAAGAATGTAGAGAACAAATATAATCATAAAAGGCCAAAAATATCTCACTAGGTAAATTTTCATCTAGAACTTCAGAATAAATCAAATACTCAAGCTAAATACATGCTCCATCCTATAATCAAGGTAATCAATCAATGATCATGCTTATATCATATAAACTTCAGCAAATCATGCAAATCATGGGTTAGAATTCACACTCAACTCAGAAACACAAGAAGAATCAAACAATGGGGAAATAAGAACCTAAATGCAATATTTTTGTATTTTTTTTCAAATTTTTCTGATTTTTTTTTCATTTTTCAGGATTTTAATCAATGGATGCAAAAATTTAAATATGACCTAACTAATGCAACTACATGCAATGCAAACAAGTAATTCCCTTCCCCCATGCTTAAAACATACTTTGTCCCCAAAGTATAGTAAAAAGTAAAGGAAAGAGAAAAATTCACAAAACCTAATTGTTTGGCGGGTAATAGGGCGGAAAATCCTGTGGTGGCGGCGGCTGGAACTCCGGTGGATACTCTGGCTGAGGTGGCTGATATGGTGGAAAATCTTGTAGTGGTGGTGGCTGGTATGGAGGAAACTGAGGATATGGAGGATCGGGAAAAGCATACTGAGGGTAAGACTGATGAGGTGGATAGCCCGCTGAACTCCATCCATCCAATCTAGTGTTGAGCAGTCTGAACTGCTCATCCTGACTGGCCTGAAAAGCAGCAAGCTGCTGATCCTGATGAGTCTGATACGATGTGAACCTCTGATCCACATAACCCCTCATGCTCTGAAAACTCTGATCGATATGAGACGACATGTCATTGTATCTCTACGTGTTGTCCAGCTGCATCTGTCTCATCATCTCCATCATCTGGCAGTACTGTGTATCAGAGTACTGATGATCACCTCCAGCAGGTCGAGACGGATCAAATTGCCTCTGCTGATCATCCTCCTCAAACTCATCATCCTCATCAGTGTCAACATCTTCAGCTGAGTCTTCCTCTTCTTCTTCTTCAGCCATGGTGAAATCCTCATCCATCTCCTCTTCATCAGAATCCTCAATAACAACTGGACCTGAAACCGTCTTTTTGCCCCTAACCGGGCCCTTAACGGTATCCACATCTAAATCTCTAGCCTGAACTTCAATGAACCAGTTAGCTGGACTGTTCCCAATCTGCACTCGGTGTTCATCAGAAAGCTTCATTACTCTCCCAAAATCACCAATCACCCAGAAATAAGAGTTCATGTACTTATAGAGAGCGCCCATTTTCTTCAACATGGTGAGGTCAATAGGCAAAGGCGGTATGTCAACCTGTAACCTGCTAAGATCGACTCCCCGACAACGGTGCCAAATTTGATGAGCACTTTTACGTCGTTATAAAAGCACTATCAAAGAAATACCTAACTTCCTAACCTGAGTAAAGTGGAAGTAAGGGTCGATCCCACATAGACTCGTGTAAATGTGTTATTGCTAAAGTGCCAAGTAACTAATATGGGGGGTTTATGAATGCTTGAGTAACTAACTAATCTATTATGCAAGAATTAAACTAATTATGAATGCAAAGATGATTTGAGTATATGAGAGACAAACGTGTTCAACTAGTTAGATCCATCATGATATTGATTTGTTGATCATCGATTCTCTTGATTCTCTTCTCACTTGAATAATCTATTGTGGATAATGACCCTACTGGATTAAGATCCAAACTTCATATATAGTTGATAGAACTACTAGTCTAACAACCCTAATTAAATAATAACCTAGAAGACCTTCTAGATTCAATTAAATAACAACATGACGATTAGAGTTATCAATAGAAACAAACAACTTAGAGCAACCAGACATCTAAGTGATTTGTGAATTTATTCCCTTCTTCAACCAACTAGTCCAACCGGTACTAGATTGATTAAAGTATACTCTTGATCAAATTAACTCCGACTGGTAATTAATCAGATTCAGTTATAACTAGAAATTCTATTAGGTGATCAATCTAACAAAACCCTAGTTTAGATTCAATTAAGCACAGAGAATAAACTCTATTCAAGTTTGTTGAGAATCATTCAAACCTCACAACTACATACAAATCATGACTTCAATAACTAGCCAAACACAAAGGAAATTAGCAATGCATAATTAAATTAAAATCAAACTTACAAAGGTTTCAAAGTCTGCCTCCAAAGAGAAAAACCCTAGCCTCCAAAGTTGATCAAAAAGTTATTAAAATTAAAACTAACATAAAGTATTTATATGTCTCTAAAAATAACCTCAAACATTATATCTTAAACATACATCTCGGCCAAAATACAAGCCCATAAACCCAAATGTCAAAGCCCAAAACCAAGGCTCGGTCCAAACTCTTGTCCGCTGAAAAGTCCAGATTGCGCGGGATCGCACGCAAATGCGCGGCCGCGCTTTTGCTTCACCGCGCAATCGTCCGTCAGATGGGATTGCTCGGGCTGGTTGCGCGGCTTTCATCCCGAGCATTTGATTCTTGGCTTGGCTTGTCTTTGTTCTTGATTTAGCTCTTCTCCATCCATGCTCCTAGAACACCTAGCTTTCCTTAGCTCGTCCACCACCGCCATGGTCAATCTGTACTCGCCCCGCTATTTCTCCTAAACCTAAAAACCTGTAAAACCGAGCAAACCAGCGCATAATACCCGACAACACAAAAACCTAAAAACTACATAAAAACTAACCTAAAACTAACTCAAACATATATAAAACATGCAACTAAGCTACTCCTATATGTGAGCTATCAGACTCCATGTGATGCATGGTGCTGAATTGTGAGGAAGGCTGAGCATGGTTTTTTCCCTTGGCACGAGCAGGCGCCACACCATCTGCGGAAACTCCGGGATTGGCATGCACTTCGGAAGCGAGCACATGTGCTTGTGGCATGGTGTGCTTAGACTGTGCCTGGCTAGCGGCCAAGAGACGCTCGAGCTCCTCGATCCGAGACATGGCCTCGGATGAAAAGTTCTGGTTTTGTTGTTGTTGTTACGACGCTGGTGGAGCATCCTTGTCTCGGTTGTCCTCATTACCCGACTCCGAGACCGTACCTATAGTAACACCAGTCATCGCAGTAAGAAGTTCACACCAAAAAGCAACGAGTTGAAGGCTCGCTTAAGTCAGCCGACCCTTAATGTTCAAACCACACGAACACACAAGGATAGGCTAGGCCAAAGGTCACTCAACTCGATCAATGAAATATGGGTTCTAAAAACAACAAAGCAAGAAAAGCAAGGCACAAAGTAGAATTGCAAAGCGAAATCAAACAAGCAAGAGTAATCGGCTCAATTAGGGTTGCCGAAAATAAAAGAGATGGATTTGGAAAGATCTTGCCTTATTTTGGCTTGTGATCTTCCAAAAATATTTATATTTTTTTTAAAAGAAAATCGAGATATCTTACCATATTTTGGTTTGTGATATCCGATTCGTTTCTTCCTTTTTTTTAACACACGATCTCTAAGGTTTCTCTTCTAGAGATAAGAAGCAAGATAACAATCGAAAGCAACACAAGGTATACTCGAAGATGCAAGCAAAGAAATCAGCAAAACAAAACCCTATTGTGCAAGCAACTAGCAAGACAAAGTGTAATCTTCACCAAAATCAATAGATCAAGTGAGTATGGTCAAGGCTGTTTTTTTTTTTATAATTGACGTGAACAAGAAAAAAAAATTTCGGGCCCTAGATGAAGGTTTACGAAGTGGAGGATGAATCTAGGGTTGATGCAACGGAATGGATCGTGTGAGAATGAAGAAAGAAGGGTGTAGCGAGACTTACTCAAACCGTGGCTCTGATGCCATTTGATGCGACCTTGTTTAGAGGACGCGAGGATCTCGACGATGTTTGAGTATTGGGTCTCCAAAGTGGCAGTGGAAGACTTGTTGAGACTCGAATCAATCGTTGGATTGATCAAGCAAAGCAATAACACACACGAACAATTATGAAATCGGAAGCTTTGATTGATAATAATGGAGTCGGCGCAAGGCACTACGATAAAATAAGGAGAATCCCTCGACTTTATTAAACCCTAAGTGTGCGCTGAATTGAAAAGACAACATTACACCCTATATATAGGTGCGGCTAAGCTAAAAACCCTAATAAGCATAGGCGCACCTAGGGCTTGGACGCAGCCAAGGCCCAGCGGCGCAAGTGTTACGCCCGTAGGCGCAAGGCCCGTAAAGGACCTTCTAAATATATAAAAATACTAATAGTAATGTTCGGGAATAGAAAACAAGCTAAAAATAGTATAAAATATGCATGTCGTCCGTGGTCGGCACCGAGGTGTCAAGACGAGGCTGTCGCGAGGCAAGGCGCGGCGTGGCGAGGTCTGGACACGGCGCTGGCGCACGTCGAGGCTAAGGCACTGGCGTGGGAGCTGGCGCGCGCGACTGGCTGAAGCTCTCTTGAACCTCAAGTTGCGATCCGGCTCCTAGTCGTGGCACGATGGATTGGCAGGCGCTTGCGAGAACCTCAAGACGCGATCCGAGTGCTGGTGCGAGGGGCGAGTCTTGGATGGTTGGTTCCGAAGACTCGACTCGAGGTTCTAGCACCCCGATGAAGCAAATGGTGCCGAGCGATGGTGCGGTGCATGGCGCGTCGTGGCCCGCGGACAAGCGCGACACAAGGGATTGTGTCGCGGTCTCGATGGCCCAAGCCCTGGCATGGGTGACGGGGACATCCGAGCGTAATGTGAAAGACTCGGCCTCCTGGCTAGCATCCAAGGTTGGGGTCGCATCATATATTCCTTCATGCTCATAGAGGAATTTAAAAAAAAGGCTATCCTGAATATTTAAGGGATAGGGGAACAATATTCAAGAATTTGTGTGGCAAGGATATAACAAAAATCCAGATAATTGCAACCCGTTTAAGGGAACAAAGAATGAAATGGATCATGGGAAACGTTTACCTGGAGTTGCAAGGCTTTGGGATGGTCTTACGACTAGCTATCATTTCAGCTTGTATAGATGGGATAGAATAAGATCAAGCTTTAGTCGTTTTGGGCTCAAAATAAAGCCATTTCAAGGACATGCTAGATGTTTAAAGCAACTCGACAAATTAAGTGAATTTAGAGAAACCAATGATGAAATGCTTTTATAGCAATTAACAGAAAATAAGATCAGAGAAGATACTGATGATATCAAAGTTTCCTCTGATTCAGTAACTGTTCCTAGTCAATCATTGAGAGAATAATGGACCGGGACTTGCTTAGTTAAGGTGATCATACCTAGAAGCAACATGAGATGCTCATAGGGTTTTCTGTCCGATTCCTTGGTGAAGATGTTAGCCACTTGATCGTCGGTCCTACAATGATCCATTCTCACAAAACCTTTTTCAACGTTATCTCTCAAAAAGTAATGTCTAATATCAATATGTTTAGTGCGTGAATGATGAACTAGATTTTTTGAAATATTGATAGCACTAGTATTGTCACACATGATGGGAATTTGAGAGAGAGACATACCATAGCCATCTAATTGTTGTTTGAGCCACAATACCTAAGCACAACAAGAGGCGGCAACCACGTATTCTGCTTCGGCAGTTGATAAGGCTATGGAGTTCTGTTTCTTGGATGACCAGGAAACCAAGCATGGTCCAAGAAATTGAGCAGTACCAGATGAACTCTTTCGATCCACAAGATGACCAACGAAATCAGCATCTGTATAGCCAAGCAAGTTGAATGCACTGTTCCGTGGGTACCAGAGACAGAGATTATTGTTTCCTTTAAGATATCGAAATATCCTCTTGACCTCCTTTAGATGTGTTTCCTTTGGGTTAGCCTGAAATCTAGCACAAAGACAAACACTAAACATGATATCTGGCCGATTGGCCGTTAGGTAAAGCAAGGATCCAATCATGCCTCGATATGTCTTTTGATCAACACTAATTCCATCTAGATCAGCATCGAGTCTTATCTTAGGAGATATTGGAGTATCAATAGGTTTGGATGCTGAGTCTTATCTTAGGAGATATTGGAGTATCAATAGGTTTGGAAGAATCCATACCGTATTTTAACAACAATTCCTTTATGTACTTTTGCTGATGTACCTTGGTACCTTCATTAGTTTGAGCAACTTGAAGACCGAGAAAAAATGAGAGTTCACCGATCATGCTCATTTCAAATTCACTGCTCATTAAATTCTTGAAATTTTCTACCAAGGAAGGATTAGTTGAACCAAAGATAATATCATCTACATAGACTTGAACGACAAGAATCTCACTTGACTGTTCCTTAAGGAAAATGTACGGTAGATCACTCCGCGCTTGTAGCCATTTGACAATAGGAATTGAGCAAAGCGGTCATACCATGCGCGAGGGGCCTGTTTGAGTCTATACAATGCTTTGTTCAGGATGTAGACGTGATCTGGGAAATTTTCATCTTCAAATCCTGGAGTTTGTTGAACATAAACCTCTTCTTGAAGATATCCATTGAGAAATGCCGTTTCACGTCCATTTGGAACAGTTTGAATCCTTTATGTGCTGCATAAGCAATAAGGAGTCGTATGGCCTCTATCCTAGCCCTAGGAGAATAGGTTTCATCATAATCAATCTCCTCTTGTTGATTGTATCCCTTTGCTACTAATCGAGCCTTGTTCCTGGTAAAAACGCCTGTATCATCTAATTTGTTCCGAAAGACCCACCTTGTTCCAATGGCTGATTTGTGCTTTGGCTTTGGAACCAGTCTCCAGACTTTGTTTCGTTCAAATTGATTCAGTTCATCTTACATTGCAATGATCCAATCCGTGTCTTTGAGAGCTTCCTGAATGGTTTTTGGTTCTGCAAAAGATATGAAAGCATTAAAAGCACAAAAATTTCTAATGGAGGATCGAGTTTGTACCCCTTTGTCATATGGAGTGATAATGTTTTCCACTGGATGATCTTTCTTCTGATGGTAATTCCTTGTTGCTACTTGAGTTGCATCAATGCTTGTGCTAGAGGAATTTTCAGTTTCAGAAGGAATAGTCTCTATGCATGCACGTGTAGGGTTTGTTCCTGGATCTTGTGATTCTTCATCATGGGTGGACTCCTCCTCATTCTGGGAACTATTCTCATTGAGTTCATCATGGGGAGTATCTTCTTTATCTTGGTCATCATCTTCATCGGAGTTTTCCACATTCTGTGTGAAGCTAGAACTGTTCCCTCCGGTGTGACGCTCATCAAAGACCACATGAATACTTCTCGGTTCTTTTGTTAAAGAACCTATATGCTTTGTTGTTTGTTGCATATCCTACAAAAACACCTTCATCACTTCTGGGATCAAAAGTTCCCAGATCATCTTTTCCATTATTGTGTATGTAGCATTTGCAACAAAAAACTCTTAAATGAGAAATGTTAGGAGTTCTTTGTTTGAGCAACTCATATGAAGTTTTTAAAAGCAAAGGTCTAAGTATTGCGCGATTTAGGATATAGCAAGCCGAGTTGATTGCCTCAGCCCAGAAGTACTAAGATAATCCACTCGCCAGTAGCATGGTTCTTGCCATGTCCTCCAAGGTCCTATTTTTCCTTTCCACTACACCATTCCGTTGTGGTGTTCGTGGAGCCAAGAAATTATGGGAGACCCCATTTTCTCGACAGAAGGTAAGGAACAAAGAGTTGTCAAACTCTGTTCCATGATCGGACCTTATTGCACTCAGTTTTACTCCTAAACTTACCTCCATCTTCTTCACCAGATCCTGAAACTTAAAAAAGGTCTCATTTTTTTAGGTTAGAAACATGACCCATGTGTATCTAGAAAAATCGTCAACAATTACAAACATATATTTGTTACCTTCGGGACTTCTTACCCTCATGGGTCCACATAGATCTATATGCAACATCTCAAGAGGACGAGATGTGCTTACTTCATTTTTGGATTTGAAGGACGTTCTGCTCATTTTCCCTTTTACACACGCATCAAAGATTTCATCTTTCTCTGATTGAACTTTAGGAAGATCTCTAACTAGTCCCAAGTTGTGAAGTTTATGTATGGCTCGCAGACTTGCATGACCAAGTCTTTTGTGCCATAGATCAGACTAATCTGTAATGGAAGCAAGACATAGAATTTCTTCGGGCTTGAAGTCATTGTCTACTAAATAGACATTGTTGACTCGCCTTCCTTTGAGAACAACCTTGTTATTGTTGCTGTTTCTTACGGTGCATGACTCCGAGGTAAAAGTTACCACTAAATTTCCCTGATCACAGATCTGATTGACACTAAGAAGATTAAACCCAAGATTATTTACAAGACTTACCTGTTTTACCTTGATGTTGTCATTGATTTTAGGAAAAATGACTCAAAATAATCTCAAGTATCAACTTTCAACCAAAAATAATCCCAAGTTTGAAAATCACCAGCAGCGATACGAACTATCACAATATTAACCAAAAACGATCCGAACTCATTTTCTGACGAGTTTTCCGGATGAATCAATGATGCGGTGATCAAATATATTTTAAACAAGCGTAAAATATTAAGCTGTTATGTCAGATTTTCGATCGCTACATCATTGATTCCTTCGGAAAACTCGTCGGAAAATGAGTTTGGATCGTTTTTGTTAATATTGCGATAGTTCGTATCGCTGGTGGTGATTTTCAAACTTGGGATTATTTTTGGTTGAAAATTGATACTTGAGATTATTTTGAGTCATTTTTCCTTGATTTTAATGTTTCCAGTTCCAATGACTGTTCCCTTTCGCTTGTCACCGAAGGATATGTTTCCTCCAGCGTTCTTGTGAAGTGAGGTGAGGATTTTTTTCATTTCCTGTCATGTGGCACGAGCATGCACTATCTATGTACCACTGATTGATCCCCCTCACTTCATCCTGTTAAACAGAGAAAGGCTTAACGACCCAGGCAAACATTGATTTTTTGGGTCGGTTAGGATAAAACTTCTAATGCTCTATAGGACTAGCAATGAAGTAATCAACAATATTGACAATATTACTTCTACTCTGTTTTGCATGAATTTTCTTAGAGCTACTAGAAGCATAGTTTTTGTGGTGAACATGAGGAGAATATGAGTTGTATTGTTGTTGGTTACTGTTCCCTTGTTAGCGGTGACGATTGTTCCTCCTACGGTTTTGACTCTTGTCACCATTCTGGTTGTTAGACCTGTTCTTTTGATTTTTCTGGAAGTTTTGATATGTTCTAGCTTTAGTGCACTGAGTGTGGTCATGACCTCCTTTACCATATTGTCTACAGAATTGATAATACATTTCAAGGTAGTATTTAGGATGAGGTTTTTGAAGCCTTCTTTCCTTGACACGGTCAACATTCAAATCCTTTGGTTCATTACCTAAAGATTGCTTTATAAAGATTTTGTGAGCAGTTTGATCGGTGTACCAATCCTTTTTTCCAATATTACCACTTTCTAAAGTTTTTAACCTCAGTTCTAGATGAGTGTTTTTATCCCTAAGACTCTGAATTTCTCTATCTCTATTTTCAAGCATTTGAGATACAGAGATATCTGGTTTAGGCTCATCCTCATCATCTCCTGAGACATAACCTATTCCATGTCTAGAGGGACAAAACTTAGTTTCATTCTTTTCATTTTCTTTAATTAACTCATCCCTCTCTATCTCTACTTCCAGTATATCAGATCACAGAGAATTGTTGACTTCTCTAAGGGAGTCAATTTCTTCTCTTAGACCAGTACAGATTTCACAGGGAATAGTACCATTTTCAACAGACACAATCATTTTTGCTTTTAGATTATAGCATTGTTCCTCAGCATTATTCAAGTCATCTTGTAACCCTAAGTTTTCTTCATACATTCTCTTAAGAAGTTTCACAAGATCAGTTTTACTACTATTTGAGAGAATTAAGAAATTGTTCATGGTTTACCTCTTGATCGACAGTCTTGGTTTGAATGGCCATAGCACAGATATTTGAGGTTGCCCAGGACTCAGGTTCTTCATCAGAGTCATTGTCCCACGTAGCTATGTGGGCTTTCTTCTTTTCTTCTCCAGCATCGTTACCTTTGGGACAGTATTTTGCATAATGACCTTTGTCCTAACATTTGTAACATCCTTGAGATCCTTTCTTGTTCCAATGTTACCTTTGTCACGACTTCCTCTTGCCTTTCCTTTGTTGTATAGGTTTCTCATGGCTCTAGTAATGAGAGCAGTTTCCTCATCTTTGTCTTCTACTCCTACATCCTTCTCAGATTTGACATAGTCATATGCCTTTTCAATCTTCAGAGCTATTCCCTTGCTTGAAGTATTGCCAGGCTCAGAATTGACATTATACTTCTCGTTAGACCTGTACAAGTCCGAGCCAGCCCGCCCGACCCGCTTAAAACACGGGCTTGGGCATTGAAATTAGCCCGAAAGGCCCGGCCCGGCTCGTATATATTATATATATAATTTATTAATATATTATATCATTAATTTATATAATTTATTAATATATTATATCATTAATTTATATATAATTTATATTTTATAATAAAATTAATATCATTTATAATTTATAATAATATTAATATACTATATATACAATTTATTATGCGGGCCGGGCTAGCCCGTGGACGGCCCGGCCCGTGTGTGTGGGTGGGCTTGGACAAAAAAAATAGGCCCGAATTACCAGGCCGGGCTTGGCCTGGCCCGTTGATGTGGACAATTTTTTTTTGGCCCGGCCCGAACCCGCCATGTACATGTCTAGCGGAGCGTGACGGTTCAAGTCCAACTCAACCCAAACTCCCCCTCCTTATAGACCTGTACAACTCCTGGCCGACCCGCCCGACTCGCTTAAAACACGGGCTTGGGCATTGAAAAAAGCCCGTCGGCCCGGCCCAGCCCGACCCGTATATATTATATATATAATTTATTAATATATTATATCATTAATTTATATAATTTATTAATATATTATATCATTAATTTATATATAATTTATATTTTATAATAAAATTAATATCATTTATAATTTATAATAATATTAATATACTATATATACAATTTATTATGCGGGTCGGGCTAGCCTGTGGATGGCCCGGCCCGTGTGTGTGGGCGGGCTTGGACAAAAAAATAGGCCCGAATTACTGGGCCGGGCTTGGCCCAGCCCGTGGATGTGGACAATTTTTTTTTTGGCCCGGCCCGAACCCGCCCATGTACAGGTCTACTTCTTGTATTCTTTGATTTTCCCAAAGAGCTCATGTAAAGTTTAAGTCTTTGTTTTGGGATTCTCCTTGAGTAGACCTTTAGTGTAGGCATACTTGGAATGAAGACCGTTGACGATCCTGAGAACCTTCTCTTCCTGGTCAATGAGCTTCTCATCGACTCCTAGAGCATTCAGTCGACTAACCAGCATCTCGAACCTTGATTGATAGACTGATACAATTTCATCTTCTTTCATTTCAAAGTTGAAGAAGTCACGTTTGGCATCATGAAGATGACTTTTGTGAAGGTCGTCACTTCCAACATGCATCTGCTCGATTACAACCCACATGTTTTTGGCATCTTTCACGTTCACAACCTTTAGCATATCTTCACTTCCAAGGGCGTTCATGAGATACATCCTAGCTTTGAAAATTTTCTCCATCCCTTGGTATTCAGTGGTTTCGCAGTCCTTCTTGTTATCCTTCTTGGCAGCAGGGACCTCATAATTACCATCCTCGATGGTGCACCAAGCCTGGTAGTCATTACTACAGATCCAATGAGCAAATAGGATCTTCTAGTGTTGGTATTCGCCAGCCTTCAACAGTGGTGGCTTGTTGTTGTTGATAACAACTTCGTAGTTAGAACTCATTCTGTTGTCATGCAAAGAGAAACACACTATCTAGAGCAACCTGCTCTGATACCAATTGTTGGAACGAGTGTGTTAGAAATACAGACACTGTTCCTCTGGGAACAGTGAACTGGGCATCGAAAATATGCAAGACGTAAACATGATTACTTATAGTGGAAACCTTCAAACAACCAACTAGTTGATTGAAGGAAAAACCACTCCCTCCGAAGCGGAGTTGTAAAGCTTCTTTTAGTTTTATTGATTCACACAAACTACAAGCAAGTAGAGTTATCTATGATAGTCTTATCCTATTCTCTAGAACCTAGACCTATCTAACTCAACTTCTCAGCCCTAGAACGATTCAACAATAAAACTAAACCACAACACAATTTATAGTGACTGGCTTCAAGCTACACGATGACTTCACTTGTACTCGGTAGTTCTGACCTAATCACTTAACCTTATTTACAGTGCAACAAACTAACCCAATCATATCTTACTTACTTCCGTAATTCAGATATTTCTTGTGATTATTTTATTCACCATAAATCTGATTACAACGATTCTATCTTATCTAACCCTAGAAGACTAGAACCGATTTCCTCAAAATCTTGGAGATGTCATTCGGTAATATCCATTCCATGACCTTCTCCAAGTAACAACTTCATCCAACTGTCAAATCTTCCGAGATCTGATCTTCTTCTAACAGATTGACGCGCTTACTAAATGAGGAAAGATGAAGCGTTTTCGCACTGCTGTTCCCTCACTCTGTTCCCTCACATCAGTGCTTCATCGATTGTACCCTTATGCTCTGTATTAACCTGTAATCTACATTGCAACTTACAAAGACATATAAATCATTAGTTCTTAAAGAGTTTGTCATTATCAAAACTTAAGAGAGATACTTGACACCGGTCTCATGGTAACAGTCATAGTTCCCGTGATACCAGTGTCCAACACTTTCTCCATAAAATTACATTTTAAAATTCATAAAATACATTCAATTTTTTCCTTTTTACGTTTTCAAGAAAAATAAAATTAATTTCCACCCAAAATACCATATAAACTACATTAATATTTTAGTCAAAAAAATTGTGTTGGATTTTATTTATTTTTAATTTAATTATTTTTATAAGATTTATTTATTTTTCTTTATAGGTTAAGAATTAAGGGGAAATCTATGTTGGATTTTATTTGTTGAGATTTTTTTCACAGGTTTGTCTTTTTTTTAAGATAACAATTTCCGAAAATGACATTAACTAACATTCTTTTTACACTACACAACCAACGATCATCAATAATGGGCCAATGAGTATTTGGACTACTAATTTCAGTGCAGCCCAATTTGCGGCCTTCATCCGTTAGGCCCATTCACTAAATCTGGGCCAATATCGTACTCCCCGTCTCATTAGTTGCCCAAACAAATACTTTCCATCAATAAGGTACATAATTTCTTGATTGTTTGTTGTTGGTCCAATATGGCCCAAACTTCTTCCTAAAACACAATATAATCTTCAAACTCAACATTCTCGAATGCCGTTAATCCCGTTATTATTTCTTGGAATATAGTTAGGTAGATTAAACAAGGACATATTAGCTCGAATGCCACCATTATTAACATATTTTTGTTGATGAATATGTGTTTTAGCGGATGGATTAGAAAGGGTATCTAGTCTAGCTTTATTATGGAATAAAAAAAGCCTAGGGTTGAAAGGGTAAAAGGCACCTTTAACAACAAAGCATTTAAGGAGAGACCTTATAAAATGATTCACCAAAAATCACAACTAAGATGAAATGAAACTTGAATGTGTCCATTAAAAGTGGAAATCTTTTCCTTGATTGATTTGAAAGTTGGGCATTATTTAACTATTTTACATTGACTATATACTATGTATTAAAAAACATGCCATTTTTTTTTTGAATTTGAACAACCATTTTTATTTTTATTTTTATTATTTTTTTGACACAAATTTACCATCTATTTATTTTCTTCTTTCTATTGGAAAATAGGATTATTTTAGACTTTTTTTTCTTTTCGAAACTTCATATAGGAATATTATTAAGGGGTTCAAAAAGAGGAGAGAACTAGGTTCTTTCTCTAAAAAAAAGAAAAAAAAGAGAGAAATTCCATAAAGAGTAAGATCCAAGAGTGGAATTGAGAACCCCACCAACAGTGACAATTCATTCTCTCTAGACCCTTTTCCTATTCCTTTCTGTTAGGGTGTCTTGTGCATAATTACTCCTTTCCATGGAAAGCAAATTACACTTTCCACAGTTCATGGATGCCTCTTTTTCCCTTTGCTTTCAACATGCTCAAGCATGAATATATATCAAAGCATAACCTAATCAAACCGTCTAACCTACTAATTTTAGAACACTTTTTCTAACTTACGTTCATGAATTGAAGAATGCGCGATTAGGTTTTAACTTATAAATAACTAGTTATACCCTCCGTGCTATGTAGGGGTGTCCAAAACCGGTTAACCGAAGTTCGGTCATGATTTCGGTTAATTAAAATCATGAGACGTAACCGAACCGTGAATCCCGGTTAACCAATTTTTCGGTTCGGTTTCTCGGTTAACCGATAACTATTTATGTAATTTTACCTTAAATAATTAAAACTAAAATAATAAAAATTTGAATAAAAAAAGTGATCAAGTAAGACTTTTATTTTAAATATGTACTTATACCATATTGTTTTGGTTGTAAACAAATATCAAGCGTATATATTATATTGTGTGAAATCAAACATTGTATGTATTATTTTTTATCCCATCAAATTTAATAAGCGAGTCTTATATCAATGAGAAGTGGAAAAATAGTGTGTAAATTGTTAAAATTGGAGAATGACATACTCAAACTAGATCAACACCTTGAAATTCAAAGAGTTTAACCACTAAATAAAGCAAAGATAACTAATATTTGAAAAAAATATTAATAATATTTCGGTTAACCATTATTTGTAAAGCCGTGAACCGAAACCAAACCGATAAACCGAAAATATTTGCGGTTCGATTAACCAAACCGAAATTTCAAAAAACGTCGGTTTGGTTAACCTAAAAAATAACCGTTTTTTCGTTTTTTGGTTCGGTTTTTCGGTTTCGGTTTTTTTGGACATCCCTAGTACTACCATGTACGATTATATGGATTTAATATAAACAATATTTTACATCATAAATGGATAAAAAGATATAGATAATGTAATTTTTATCATCTTGTAATTTTTTTTTATCATAATTTGATTTAAGAAAACTTTTATAGAAATAGATATATAAATTAAGATAATGTAATTTTTATTTTTTTAAAATAAATTTCGAAAATTCTTTATTTTTTTTATAAATAAATAGATTGAAAATAAATTTAATTGAAAAAGATATAGTAATATAAATAAAATTTAACTTATTAAAATATAAAGTAGGGTCAAAGTCAATGTGGTGGCTAAGAAAGATACAACTTTAGTATATATGAGTTTGGTTCAAATAAAACAACTCCTTGTCCTATAAAATAAAAAGTATTTAGATCCCTTGGATCTAGATCCAAGGGCTGATATTCTTGGAAATTAGGGTTGCGATGACATTTTCGTAATTTCTTGAAATTACAAAAGTGCATTGTTATGGTTAAAAAGTGCATTACGATATGCCAAAAGTGTATTACTAACCCAAATATTTTCACTTTTTTTGGTATATCACCGACGTCCATTATGGAGCTTCTTTTGACGGCTCTAACTCCGGCGGTCCAAATCCTCCATCAACACCGCCTCTAGCCAAGCCACCGATGTCACACAAGTACCGTACATGACTACTCGGATCTTCCCATCGAAGTTCACCTAATCCTTCCCAGTCGTCCCCGACCGGAAATTCGTTTGTCTCTACTTCTATCCAAATTCTCATGATCAATTCAACACCTTTGATTCCATCTTTGTCGTAACCATTGGTCCGTACACCCTTCTCATCAATTTCAGCGCTTACTAGATGGCACAAGCTATCAATTTCGATTATTTGATCAAGGAATACTCAATCTATGTCGGAACCGAAACCCTAAATCTCACCTTTACTCCGTCTCCGAACTACTCCAACACTTTCGCCTTCATCAATAAGATTGAACTGAGCTCAATGTCTTCTGTTTATGAAGATCATAGTGTGAGCATTGTGAGGATCAAACAATCAAGCACGTTTACCATTGATAATAGCACTGCGCTTAAGAATGTGTATAAGTTGAACGAAAATATTTGGGTTAGTAATGTAGTTTTTGATATCTCGTAATGCACTTTTTCACGATAACGATGGACTTTTACAATGAACCGAACATGGAGTGCATGCCCTGCTGGCTTCATTTTTGTTTGCACTTTTTTCGTTTCGTAATGCACTTTTTGGACTTTGTAATGCACTTTTACATGATAGCGATGCTGCACTTTTGTAATTTTTGAAAAATTACAAAAATGCCAACGCATTCCTAAAAGGTGATCCAAGGGCTCTAAACACTCCTTAATTATTTCATAGGATAAGGCGTTCTTTTATTTGATCCTTACTCTAGTTATAGTTATAGATCCTATAATTAATTGTAGTTGATATTGTCCAAGAATATGTTACATAGATATTGTTTTATATAAGAAGATAAAAAAATCCTAATTATAAAAATAAATAATTGTTTTAATATAAGGTGGGCCCATAAGCATAAGATAATTTTTTAAAGGGAAATTCCTTTTGATGCCCCTAAGGTTTTGCCTTTTCCTTTTGGTGCCCAAGAAAAAAACTTATTCCTTTTGGTACCCTTGAGGTTTTGGCTTTTCCCATTGATGCCCCTCTCCGGTTCAAATTAGCCAATTTTAAGCTTACCATTATGTTCATCACCCTTAAATTAGTAGGATTTGACTATTAAAACATCAAAATTCATAACCAAACTACATCAATTTGAATTTGTAAACAACCCATTAAAATAGAGGATTGTTTAAAAATTCAAATTGATGTAGTTTGGTTATGAATTTTGATGTTTTAATAGTCAAATCCTACTAATTTAAGGGTGATGAACATAATGGTAAGCTTGAAATTGGCTAATTTGAACCGGAGAGGGGCGTCAACTGGAAAAGCCAAAACCTTAGGGGTACCAAAAGGAATAAGTTTTTTTCTTGGGCACCAAAAGGAAAATGCAAAAACTTAGGGGTACCAAAAGGAATTTCCCTTTTTAAAAATAACTAGATAATAAAAATTTAATAAGAAAAAGTGAAATAATATTTACATGTATATAAAGTAATATTGAAAATATTGAAAAATCTAATCATAAATATTCTCTAAAATAGTTGAACAAACGATAAATATTAGGAAAAATAAATATACAAAAAATAGAAAATCGGTTAGAAAAGTTGAAATAATATGAATATAATTTTTTTTTTTAAATATGAGGTGAGACCAGAATCAACATGGTGGTTCGAAAACGGTTGGCGTTTATAATATATATTGATTGATTAGATAACAACTTATAGTTGTAAATATATTCTATCTAATTCCAAAATTGGTATTTCATCTACTCATCCTAATAATTCATTTATATTTATAAATAATAAATTAGGACAAACACTCACGTGAGAATGAACGCTCGTGTGAGAAATAAGAAAAAATCTTGGCCGTTCTCTCCAAAAAAATCGACGCCCTGATTACACATTTATTAAAAGGGATAAAAAAAAATGGCATGAGCAAAATTTTCCATTAATTTTCACGTATTTTTCAGAAAATCCTTCTCCAAGAGACGCACGCATCAAACTAGACAATTGTTCATTAATACTGACCAATTGTGCATCGAGTTTTTGATGCACACTGTTCATCGATTTCAACTTTTTTAATTTTAATTTTTAAACTTATTTATGTGGATGAATACAATATTTATCTAGTTTTTTATGCACATATTATTAGTTTCGATATACACCTATTTGTTCATTAATATACCCTTATTTGTTCATTACCCTTATTTGTACATTGATAAATCGTTGTTTGTTCATTGATATACCTCTTATTTGTTCATTGATATACCCATGTTTGTTCATTGATATATTTTTGTTTATGTATAACTACTAGCACTTTGTGCATAAAATAAATTAACTTTTCATCATGTATCATTGAATATGAAGTTTGTGCATTACTACCACCACTTTGTTCATCAATACCAATACTTTTTTCATTGATATATTCTTTTGTTTGTGAATTGAAATGAATTTTTGCTTGTGCATCAATATCATTCATTTGCGCATCAGGATGTACTATTTGCTTGTGCATTTTTACAATTATTTTGTGCTTTAATGCTATCTTTTTTCCTTACTCATATAATTAGTTTTGATGCACACATATATTTATCCAGTTTTTGATGCAGATAAAACTGTTCGTTTTGACTCACATACGACTAATTATGATGCACAAACATATATTAATGTACACAATTTCGACACACATTCGATCATTTTTATGCATAAACAATAGGTTTTTATGTACAAAATCACAGTTTTGATGAACAATCTGGGCGCGCTCCCTATATCCGCTTTTTAAAAAAATACGCGAATAATTCGCCAAAAATTCAGTTGTGACTTATTTTCCCCCTTTTTAAGTGAAACGATCATTACCCTTGATTTCTCCCCATCCAACGACTCTTGTTCTTTCTTGTTTTTCACCTAAGCACCCGTTCTCACCTAATTCGGACTCGTAAATTATAGTGTAAAATACAGAAAATCACCCCTTTATTTGGGACGTTTGTAAAAAAAACCATGATAGCTTGCATATAGGAGTAGTTAAGATGCATGTTTTATATATGTTTTAGTTAGTTTTAGGTTAGCGTTTATGTAGTTTTTAGGTTTTTGTGTTGTCGGGTATTATGCGCTGGTTTGCTCGGTTTTATAGGTTTTTAGGTTCAGGAGCAACAGCGGGGCGAGTACAGATTGACCATGGCGGTGGTGGACGAGCTAAGGAATGCAAGGAGTGCTAGGGGCATGGATGAAGAAGAATCAAAACAAGAAAAACCAAGGCAAGGACGAAGCCAAAAGCTTGGGCTGATCCCGCGTAGTGAAGCCGCGCATTCTCCACTGGTGGCCAAGTGCGCGGGGAGGACAAAGCGCGGCCGCGCTTTTGGGGTGCGATCTCGCGCAATCGGACTTTTCAACGGACGCGTGTTTTGGGCCAAGCTTTGGTTTTGGGCTTTGATATTTTGACTTATGGGCTTGTATTTTGGCCGAGATATATGTTTAAGATATGATATTTTGAGGGATATTTTTAGAAGACATATAAATACTTTATGTTAGATTATTTTCTCATAATTTTTGATCATACTTTTGGAGAGGAAGAACTTTAAACCTTTGTAAGTTTGATTTTAATTTCAATTATGCATTGCTAATTCCTTTTGTGTTTGACTAGTTATTGAAATCATAGATTGCATAATATTGTGAGGTTTGATTGATTCTCATCAACTTGAATAGGTTTTATTCCCCGTGCTTAATTGAATCAGAATTTATCTAGGGTTTTGTTAGATTAGCTACCTAATAGAATTTTAGGTTAATTTACAACTAATCTGATCAAGTCCCGTTCGGGGTTGATTAGATAAAGTAGCAACTATAATTGTTTAAACCCGTTCGGGCTATTCAGTTGTAGAGGGAATAAACCACAAATAACTTAGATGTCTGTTTGCTCTAAGTGTTTGTTTCTATTGATAACTTGATTCGTAAAGCTGTCGTTTAATTGAATCTAGACGTTGTTTTAGGTTGTTAAATGATTAGGGTTGTTTAGACTGTTAGTTCTTTCAACTATTTATGAAGTTTGGGTTATAATCCTTAGTAGGAGTATAATCCACAATAGATTATTCAAGGGAATTGAGAATCGAAAGAATCAATGAGCAATGAGTGTATCTATGATGGATGTAACTAGTTGAACATATTTCTCTTATATTGTCATAAACCATATTTGCATTCAAACTTAGATTAAATTTGCATTCTTAGATAGTTTCCAACTTTGCATAGTAGATTAGAATTTCATTCATAAACCCCCCCCCCCCCTTATTAGTTACTTGGCACTTAAGTAATAGCACTTTTACACGAGTCTCTGTGGGATCGAACCTTGCTTACTATTCTACTCAGATTGGTTAAGTTAGGATTCTTTGATAGGTAAAATGACTGAAAAATACCTCATCAAATTTGGCGCCGTTGCCGACAATCGAACCCGGGTCACCCGCGTGACAGGCGGGAATACTTACCACTGTACTACAACGACCATCAAGGGGTTAACATTGGAGTTTCTGAGCACCTTGTCCACTAATTTTAAAGGAGAAGGGGAGATCAAGTTTTGGCTACGAGGAGTTAGAAGGAAGATGACCTTGAAAGAGGTCAACCGAGTGTTTGGTTTCTGCAATTTTCCTATTAGTAGAGATTTAGTGCTTGCTGAGGCAGGTGCTACATGGGCTGACAAGCACTTCTGGAAAGCCATCACAGGGAGACCCAAGTATGAGCCTTCTAGAGAAAAAGCTTCTCCCATTACTCATCCCGCTATTAAGGTTTTCCAGCGGTTTATTGCTAGTACTCTGAATGGGAGAGGTGATGGGGGAAACAATTGTCCCAAGAAAGATGTCACTGTGTTGGCTGCTAGTTTTAAGAGGAAGCCGTTGAATATGGGTGCTATGCTGATGCACCACATGGCCCATGTTGGGAACAAAGGTGGTGGAGCTATTTGTATTGGCGGGATTGTGACTTTCCTAGCCAAGCACTTTGGAGTCGATCTTAGCAGGTTAAAGGTTGATATCCCACCTTTGCCTATTGATTTCACCATGCTGAAGAAAATGGGCGCTCTCTATAAGTACAGAAACTCCTATTTCTGGGTGATTGGTGATTCTGGGAGAGTAATGAAGCTTCCTGATGGACACCGAGTGCAGATCGGGGACAGTCCAGCTAACTGGTTCATTAAGGTTCAGGCTGAAGATTTAGATATGGCTACCGTTAAGGGCCCGGTTAGGGGTAAAAAGGCGGTTTCAGTTCCTATTGTGGTGGATTCTGATGAAGAGGAGATGGATGAGGATTTCACCATGGATGAAGAAGAAGAAGAGGAAGAATCGGCTGAAGATGTAGACACTGATGAGGATGATGAGTTTGAGGAGGATGATCAGCAGAGACAGTTTGATCCGTCTACACCGGCTGGAGGTGTACATTACTCTGATGCTCAGTATAACCAGATGATGGAGATGATGAGACAAATGCAGCTAGACAACACGCAACGATACAACGATATGTCTTCTCACATCGATCAGAGCTTTCAGGGCATGAGAGGTTATGTGGATCAGAGGTTTACATCATATCAGACTCATCAGGATCAGCAGCTTGCTGCTTTTCAGGCCCGCCAGGATGAGCAGTTCAGACTGCTCAACACCAGATTGGATGGATGGAGTTCAACGGGCTATCCACCTCATCAGTCGTATCCTCAGTATGCCTTTCCCGATCCTCCGTATCCTCAGTTTCCGGCGTACCAACCACCACCAGCATAGGAGATTCCACCGTACCATCCGCCGCAGCCAGAGTATCCACCGGAGTTCCAGCCGCCGCCACCACAGGATTTTCCGCCCTATTACCCGCCACACAACTAGGTTTTGTGAGTTTTTCTCTTTCTCTTTACTTTTTACTATACTTTGGGACAAAGTAGGTTTTAAGCAAGGGGGGAAGGGAATTACTTTTGCATTGCATGTAGTTGCATTAGTTTAGGTCATATTTAAAATTTTTGCATGCATTGATTAAAATTCTTACAAAATGAAAAAAAAATTTGAAAAATTTGAAAAAACACAAAAATATTACATTTAGGTTCTTATTTCTCCATTGTTTGATTCCTCTTGTGTTTCTAAGTTGAGTATGAATTCTAACCCATGATTTGCATGATTTGCTGAAGTTGATATGATATGAGCATGATCATTGATTAATTACCTTGATTATAGGATGGAGCATGTATTTAGCTTAAGTATTTCATTCATTCTGAAGTTCTAGACAACAATTAGCCTTGTGAGATATTTTTGGCCTTTCATGACATATTTGTTCTCTATATTTCTTGAGTGTATCACCATGATTATCTAGCTCTAGAACTTGGGTTAATACTCTTTGTCAAGGCTGCTTTATATGATTGAATGCATGACATTAAAATGATTGAGGCAATATTTCTTATAGCCTATTATTTCCTTTCCTACCTAACAAGATCCATGTCTTTGACACCCCTATTGCTTTGAGCTTTAAGCCTGTATTTATGAGCTCCACAAAATGATTCCTAGCCTAATAAGCTTGACCCATAATCCGGGATTTAGGACTTTAGGTTGATTGGGTTTTGTGTGAGTTTGATGTAAGTATGGGGGAGTTGGAGAAAAAGGTGGAAGAAGAGGAAATAGAACTCTTGGGTTTCAAAGTGAAAAAAAATGAAGATGAATTATGTTGCAAAGCAAAAGAATTATTTTTTTTTAAATTGTGTAGTCTTCATTAGCGAAGAAAGAAAAGAGTTGAAGAAGAGGCAAGAAAAGAAAAAAAAAGAAGCAAAGTGCTTAATTGTAAATGTATGGAGTTGAGAAAGAAAGTTTGGGAGAAGTAAGAAAAGAAAGTGTTGAATTTCGGTTTAGGATTAGTTCTTTATCCCGGATTTAGCACCACATGCCAAATATAATCCCTTCCAAATTTCTCTTTACCTTGGCCCCATTACAAGCCGGAAAAAGACCTCTTGATTTTTGTTATGTGTTTGATCCCCAACGGTGGAGATTTAGAACTCTGATGCAAGCATATGGTAGTCTAGTTTTCATGGTTGATTTTGAGTGAAACACGTCCTTAAACACTTGAGAGTTGGAGTGCAAACACGATTACCTTGGTGAGGTCTAGAATGAATGAATGGTCTTTACTTGTTGCTTATTATATGCATGCTAGGAAGTCTTTGTTGGGTTTTTAATTATATGTGAAATGCTTGTTTGACTTGAGATGGATGTGAGATTGCATTTCTATGGCGTGATTTGGATTTATGTCTTGCTTGAGGACAAGCAAGGGTTAAGCATGGGGGAATTTGATAGCTTGCATATAGGAGTAGTTAAGATGCATGTTTTATATATGTTTTAGTTAGTTTTAGGTTAGCGTTTATGTAGTTTTTAGGTTTTTGTGTTGTCGGGTATTATGCGCTGGTTTGCTCGGTTTTACAGGTTTTTAGGTTCAGGAGCAACAGCGGGGCGAGTACAGATTGACCATGGCGGTGGTGGACGAGCTAAGGAATGCAAGGAGTGATAGGGGCATGGATGAAGAAGAATCAAGACAAGAAAAACCAAGGCAAGGACGAAGCCAAAAGCTTGGGCTGATCCCGCGTAGTGAAGCCGCGCATTCTCGACTAGTGGCCAAGTGCGCGGGGAGGACAAAGCGTGGCCGCGCTTTTGGGGTGCGATCCCGCGCAATCGGACTTTTCAACGGACGCGTGTTTTGGGCCAAGCTTTGGTTTTGGGCTTTGATATTTTGACTTATGGGCTTGTATTTTGGCCGAGATATATGTTTAAGATATGATATTTTGAGGGATATTTTTAGAAGACATATAAATACTTTATGTTAGATTATTTTCTCATAATTTTTGATCATACTTTTGGAGGCTAGGGTTTTCTCTCAAGGAAGAACTTTAAACCTTTGTAAGTTTGATTTTAATTTCAATTATGCATTGCTAATTCCTTTTGTGTTTGACTAGTTATTGGAATCATAGATTGCATAATATTGTGAGGTTTGATTGATTCTCATCAACTTGAATAGGTTTTATTCCCTGTGCTTAATTGAATCAGAATTTATCTAGGGTTTTGTTAGATTAGCTACCTAATAGAATTTTTAGGTTAATTTACAACTAATCTGATCAAGTCCCGTTCGGGGTTGATTAGATAAAGTAGCAACTATAATTGTTTAAACCCGTTCGGGCTATTCAGTTGTAGAGGGAATAAACCACAAATAACTTAGATGTCTGTTTGCTCTAAGTGTTTGTTTCTATTGATAACTTGATTCGCAAAACTGTCGTTTAATTGAATCTAGACGTTGTTTTAGGTTGTTAAATGATTAGGGTTGTTTAGACTGTTAGCTCTTTCAACTATTTATGAAGTTTGGGTCATAATCCTTAGTAGGAGTATAATCCACAATAGATTATTCAAGGGAATTGAATTGAGAATCGAAAGAATCAATGATCAATGAGCGTATCTATGATGAATGTAACTAGTTGAACATATTTCTCTTATATTGTCATAAACCATATTTGCATTCAAACTTAGATTAAATTTGCATTCTTAGATAGTTTCCAACTTTGCAAAGTAGATTAGAATTTCATTCATAAACCCCCCCCTTATTAGTTACTTGGCACTTAAGTAATAACACCTTTACACGAGTCTCTGTGGGATCGACCCTTGCTTACCATTCTACTCAGATTGGTTAAGTTAGGATTCTCTGATAGGTAAAACGACTGAAAAATACCTCATCAAACCACGCTTATTTTACTTTTTGTAGATAATCACCCCTCATCTTATAGCATTTGCAAATAACCACCCCTTATTTTTTTTATTATTTTTATTTTACAGAAAACCACTCCTTATTTTTATTTCGTTTTCATTGAACCACCCACCCCGTTTTCCATCCGCTATACTGTCAAATTAGGGTAAATTACATAATTGCCCCTAGATTAAAGTACTAAATTGATAAACACCCTCGAGCCTTCCCTTCTTTTCTCAACCCTCTCTCGATCACTAGCAAGCACTCATCACGCCGAATTGAGCCCTCCTTAATTACCCGATAAGATCGTCGATAGTGAAGCATCCATGAGCCAACTCTTCCTCTTCCTCTTTCTCGAGCAACAACAGAAGTCAAACAGGGGTAAATATCCAATTTTCTCAATTTGATACTTTAACCTATGGGCAATTATGTATTTTAACTCTAATTTGACGGTATAATGGATGAAAAACGAGATGGGGTGGTTCAATGAAAATAAAATAGAAATAAGGGATGGATGTTTTTTGTAAAAAATTGAAACAATGGGTGGTTTTCTATAAAAAGTAAAATAATGAGTGCTTTTTGCAAATGCCCCAAGATAAGAGATGGTTTTAACTTATGCGTTAAAGACAGGTTAGACAAACTGAATTTTGAATTAGGATTAATTGGCTTTTAAAATTTTAATTTAATATTTACCAATTCATTAATAATTTATATTTAAAATAGCTCAAATATAATAACTCATAAACATGAAACCATGAAAACTTAGATGATAAATACATTGTGTTATACCATCAAGCCAAGCTTTTTTCCTGATCTAAAGGTAATTCACCTAAAGGTAATTCACCTAATCTAATTGAGTAGGAGGTCTACTCAATTATAACCACAAACATAAACACACATTGTGTTATACCATCAAGCCAAGCTTTTTTCCCACACTACCAAAAGAGAGTACTAAAAGAGAGCAATCTTTTTTTTTAGGAAACAAAAGAAAAAAAAAAGGTAAAGAGAAGACATTTGATTGGCTGTTTTTTGACTCGGTGGGTTTGTTTGGACAAAACCCAAAAAGTCATTATAGTTTTATTAGCTAGCCTAGAGGTATAAAAATAGTACTAATAGAGAATCATTTGCGGAAAAAGAATAATATCATTTGATAGAAATATCACCAATATATGGGGGTATGTGGGAGGTGGGTATTGGGTGTTCATCACCAACTTGGCAAAATAATTTATGGGATTTCTTAGTGGACTTAAAACTTTTCATTTTTTCAATATGGTTTGTATTGTAGTAAGTGGGGTTGTGTCCTTTCAAGGGAACCTTTGAAGCAAAGTCCTCTCTTCAAAAAGAGCAATTTGGAGTGGCAACTTGAACCATTTTGGCCTTGATGATTGATATTCCATTAGTTCAATGGAATTGAACTATATATATGAAGTAACTTTTGTGGTTTACCACACATAGGTCAATTTCAATTACGGTCGGCCATCAATCGTCATGTACCTACACTATCATGTACGATCATTTTCATTTTCTACACTTATTTTATTGTTATTGCAAACAGAAGATGATTGACTGTGGTTTTTACCTTTTTTCAAGCTAAGTAAGTTTTTTTTTTGATTTGGTAAGAATTAGGATGCAAACCCATCAGGGTGGGCGTCCTAGAGCATCCTTTCGGATGAGAATCTGGAGTTCTGGATGATTCCATAGGTTGCATAGAGGTACAATATTGGAGCCTGTGGCTGAACCGTGCAATTTTATTAGCCACAGTATTGGAGCCTCTAGGCACACGTGAAATTTGAACTGATTGGAATCCCAAGAGGGATACCAAAATGTCAGCAATTATTATCTCTATTTCCCACGGACAGTTCAAGCTAAGTAAGTTTGTTTCACGTTAAATAACCTTAGATCTTTATTTTTATAACGATAAGTAATCGAAATAGTTAGTACTTGTTTGGTTAAAGTTTAAAATCACATGATTGTGAAAATCTCAAGAAGTAACTTTTAATATATGCGTTTGATTGGATTATTTTTACAGAAAAAATCCAAGTACTTAAATTCCCACGAATTTCAATTCCTTTAAAATGGGGAAATTGAAATTACCATGGTATGGTGGGTAAGATTAACTTCCTCCATTTTTATTTAAATGGTTCGGCTAATGTGTGCCCATGGGCACACAATAATCATACTAACTTTGGAAATTATTTAAAAACCATTCCCTAAATTGAAATTAATAAACCCTTTTTGAAAAAAATTAAAATTAACAAACAAAATCAGATTTACCAAAAAGAATATCTTTATTGTGTGCCCATGGGTACACATTAGAAATTCCCTTATTTAAGTTATTTTTTTCTTTTTCCCCTTTTAAATTATAAATTTCTTATTACCCTTGAGTTACATTACTATTTTTTATGGATAAGAGTTCTTATAGTAGTTTTAAATATATTCCTATGATTTTCTCTTTCAACCAAACATGTTGTAGCAATTTAATTATTAGGTAATCAATTATAACCAAACACATTTTGACAAATCTCATGAAATTCAATTACCGGGAATTATATTTCATACGAATTAAATTCCTAAGATTTCTACTTTCTGTGTTTAACCAAACGAGCACTTAATGCATCTCCAACATCTATACAACTATAAAAACTCTCCCTCTTAAGAACAATAAATGTTCTACTTTTTAAATGCAAACTAATTATCCTAGTAATATATTCTAATGGGTTTACATATACTCCTTATTAAAATAATAATTAAAAATACTCTAAATTACAAAAGGCCTCTAATAAATATTGAAAAATATTATTTAATTTAATAACGCTTCTTTCTTGCTACTTAAATGTATAAACGGTCTCATATTTCTCAATCGATCAATATCAATAAAAATAAATTTAAATTATAATCTAACTAAACATGGAAAAATATAAGCAAGTTGGTTTTAAGAAAATGTCAAAATTAAACATGCTCCAAAAAACATCACAACTGAAATACACGACCCTAAAAATACAAAGTAAAAAAAAATATATCATTACATCAATTATAATCATACAACTATATACTTGTATCTATATGCTTAACCTTTCATAAACAAATGTTTACGACTCATAATATATTTTTTCTGCACCAAATCAACCATTCAAAATTAAGGTTTAAATCCAATTTCCTTTCATTACCTTTTTCATCAAATCAAACATATATTTTTTATTTCTATTCTAATTCAAATAATATACACATTTATTTATGTCCGCTTATAAAATTAATAACCATAAACACGAAATTTAATCCCGTCCATCGGACGGGATAAGCCATCTATCTAGTCTAATTGAAAATTATGAATTTCGAAAATTTAAATTCATTTTTTTGCCCCAATAGTTTCCCTATCTAATTTTGTATAATAATGTGTGAGAGAGAAAATTTAATGTGTCAACTCTCCAATTTCAAACGTGATACTCTATTTATATTTTTATTTTATTACAAAAAAATTAACAATCTTAATTGGTGTGACTAAAGTAGCGATATTTTTTATTTAATTGGTATCACTAAAGTAGTGAGATTTTTTTTAATCGGATTTACAAGTTGATTTTATGACTCACAAAATCACTAAACTATTAAACTACCACTAAAACTTCATATTAGATGAATCAAAATATTTTTTTTATTGATCAACTATGACATTTTAGATGGTGATTTGGATAACATTCAATAATTGATTTTATTTTTGTTTTTATTTTAGATTGTAGGTTAAATGATGTGAGATTTTTTATTTAATTGATATCGTTTACAACTTGTCAAAAGACATTTTCAATTGACATTAGAATGTGGATGTGAGCATAAGTCAAAATTAACCATGCATAATGGAAGAATCAATTTCTAATTTATTTTGATTCGACACGGTACATGTTTGTATCTAGATCTAAATAACTTAAACAAAAGTATATATATATATATATATATATATATATATATATATATATATATATATATTATTGAATTGAATGTAACAAAAAAATGGTTGAGTTGATAGTTTTTGAAATGCAATTTGAAGCAACGAGTCATAAAATATATTTTGAAAGTGAGATACATATGAGAAAGTAAAGAATGTATAAATGACATAATAAAAGTAATGAGATTTATAGTCAGAGATTGTTTAATAAATTTTGCATCCTTATTGGTCAAATTAAAAAACTATTTATTTATTATGGTAAAATATAAATAGCAAATTAATTGGCACTTTTAGTGATCATCTTCGCGACCTAGTGATAAATTTTAGTGCTCCCTTCGCTAAGATTTATATTTTTATATGTTTTCACACATATTAAAAAAATTATTTCTTATCAAAATACACTCGTTAATTATTTTTCACAACACACACTTATTATTTATTATTTAAGGGTGTCAGAGCCCAGTTAATTGCTAAGCTCCCATCTAACTTTGTGTAAATCGTTAGTTTTAACTCAAATTGAATAAATTTAATTCCCGCTTTGCTTTGTCTAGGAGTATGACATTGAAAATTGTCCTAGACACAATCTATGAATTAATTAATGAATTCAAGGAGTAAATTTGGAAATTTTTATCAAATATACCATGTTTTAAAAATCCTGCTTATGTCTTGTCCGATTAGATTTTGCCAATGCTAGAAGGTCTTAATCCGCTTAGCTTTTTAACCCACATAGGTCTCCATTTGGGCTCGTATAGGCAATTTAGGCCGTCTAGATGCTAGACAACTATCTTGATAGGAATTTAATATCTTTATTTCCCTCTCAACAAATCCAATTTCTTAGATAACTAGTTTTTTCAATGAAATATAGAGTTTAAAGGGATACATAGATTTTAATAGTGGGAGTATTTAACAAAATGATTCAATTTCTAATGATGGTGTATGTTAGGCCCAAAAATCCATCGGCCCATCTGGTAATCCGAGCCCATAAGTACACAAAGAAGTCACCAACCGTGCTGAACGAGACAAGATCCTGGAAAGAGAGAAGTCCTCAGTCATCCGATGGAAGGAAGAAAGCATCCGTCACAGAGCGAAGAGATCTGTTCAGAAGACGCTGGTGAGAGTACTCCGAGCCTTCGATATATACGGGAAGTGGGAAGTTAGTTACAAGATGCGCCCTAGGAATCCGGAGATCGTGATACACGAGAAGTAACCGTTGTAGTTCAGATGTATATACGAAAAATTATGTATTTTGGGAAATAATCAAGAACAACACGAAAAAACCAATCGCTTGAGGAGATCATTGCTCTCTGTTTTTGTGAATTCCATACTCATTTGAACTTGTGATTTCCTTTGAATTCGATCGTGCCCCAATTCAGGGCAAAGGTATGTTAATCAAATTTTTGTCCAAAACAATTTGGCGCCCACCGTAGGGCACAACGATCAAAAAAAGATCTAGTTCTTTGCATCAGAAAAAGTTTCGGAAGGTCGCCATGAGCAACCCTAATGAAGGCGGTCAAGAGCTAGTTACTGGAGAGGATGGAGGTGCACACCAGGACGCATCGACAACCCTTTGCCTCGAATTGTCCGAATTCGCTTAGAGGCTCCAAGCTCCGGAGAAAGAGCTGTCTGATCAACGCGCTTGTAACGAGAAGCACAAAGCAAGTATTGAGCAATTAATCGCTGACAATGACGGTTCCGTGTCCTCTGTCGGCCAGCGTGCTCGAGCAATGGATCGAACCCGAAACAGTGGGGGAGAGGGTTCTTCTGGGAACCATACCAGCCGTCACAGAGGAAATCCTGATTTGGAGTTCGTTACCCCGCCAGCAACGGTTCCTGGAGTACCATCATTCACCCCAACACAGGGGAACCCTGCCGGCGAAGGGGCAAGAGCACCCATACGCCTGCGATCGGCACGAGAGGTTAGTCCCCGATGCTTGGAAGATTAAACCATGGACGATGACGAGGATTGGGACCGCCGTCGTCCCATAGATCTCGAGAATATCATTCGGAACCAATTCAAGATGTTCACCGAGCAGTTGTTGAAGATACCCGGGGTCCCGCGGCCCATAGAGAAAGAAGCGGTTGACGACTACGATGAGTTGCCTTTCGCTCCCCACATCGCTCAGATTGAGATACCAAAGAAGTTTTCGGTGCCCAGTATGACTTCATACGACGGCACGGGGGATCCTAACGTGCATGTGGCCATATTCAAGCAAAAGATGATGACCAGCGCGGTACCGTACCATTCCTGCGAAGCGTTGATGTGCAAGGGGTTCGGAGCCTCCCTCGCGGGACCAACCGTGAAATAGTTCGTTAATCTCCCAAGAGGAAGCATCCGTTCTTTCGCCGAGTTAATGGACTCATTCCGGGTGCAGTTCGCCAGTAGTCGGAGATTCAAGAAGCAGTCTAGTGACTTGTACCGGGTTATCCAGAAGAAGGAGGAGTCCACCCGGGAGTACCTGGACCGGTTTAACCGAGAGAAGATTTCCATCCCGCACTGTGATGTGCCGAAGACGATGGAAGCTTTCCGTCAGGGGGTAAATCAAGACGGAGATCTCTACAAAGAGCTCACTAGACACCCTTGTCACAACTTCGAGGATGTGAAAACCAAAGCTTTGGATCAAATCAGGCTCGAGGAGGATTTGAAGATGAGAAAACCCGCGAGTGTCTAGGAGAGGGTAGATAAGAAGGCAGTGCCAGATCACCGCCGAGAGCGTCGTGACCAACCATACCGGCGCCCTCACCCTGACGCGGTGAAGGTAAACGTCGCCGAAACCAGACCGGCCAAGCCGTTACCGCCAAAGTATGATGAGTTCAACCTGGGTATACCCCCCGAGGACCTTGTGAAGAATATAGCTCAGACAATACGAGGCATTAGGTGGACGAAGAGGAATGAAAAGCCCTACCCAAACAAGGATATGAGTAGGTGGTGTGACTTCCATGATGACTACGGCCGTGTGACCAAGGAATGCATCGCCCTGAGAAGAGAGATTGCCTACCTTGTATCTCGGGGAAGGATTACAGAAGTCGCGCCATATGTGCAAGTTCCCCCAGATGTCGTGGAAGTTTCACGCGCGGGAAGGCCAGCGTCGCCGGTGCCAACAAAAGTCGTGAACGTAATCACCGGAGGGTCAAATGTGTGCGGTCTCACTTACTCAGCAGCTAAGAGGAACGCACGAGAAAGCACCTTTCCTTGCCCAGCGTGTAAGAAGGATGACGCCTTCAACCTCGCAATACATTTTGACGAGGATGACGTCAATGGTATTGACGGACCCCATCATGACGGCCTCGTGATTTCTCTGTCAATCGGAAACGTCTTAATGAAGCGAGTCCTTATCGACACCGGGAGCTCAACCAATATCATGACGTTGGAGGCTTTGAAAGGAATGGGTCTGAGCGAAAAAGATGTGGAGAGAAATCCCACAACACTTGTAGGCTTTAGCGGAGAAGTGAAGCACACCGTAGGAGACATCGTCCTTCCCACATACGCAAAGGGCGTAAATATCCAGGTTAGGTACTCTGTTATGGATTGCCCTTCATGTTATAATATAATAATGGGAAGACCATGGCTTCATGACATGAGAGCCGTCCCATCCACTTACCACCAAACAGTGAAGTTCCCAACTCCGTGGGGGGTTCAAGAGATCCGTGGTGATCAAAGAACGTCCCGGGAGTGTTACAAATCGGCGCTGAAACCAGCCGCCGGTCAAAAGTCCACCTAGAAATTAAAGGAGGCCATTAACCCTACCATTCTAAAAGAAAAAGAAAAGAAACATGAGCAGGTAGAGGAAGTGGCCCTATACCAATCCGACCTCAATCGGTCCGTAAAGATTGGAAAAGATTTGGAGCCAATTATGAAAAGCGAGTTGATAAACTTCCTCAGTAAGAACTCGGAGTGTTTTGCTTGGTCCCATGAGGATATGGTGGGAATCGATCCGGATGTCATCACGCACCGATTAAATGTGGACCCCAGTCACCCACCAGTAAAACAGAAGAGGAGGAAGTTCGCTGCTGAGAGAAATAAGATAGTGGATGAAGAAGTGAGAAAGTTGATGGAAACAGGAAAGATCAAAGAAGTCAAGTATCCTGAATGGTTGGCGAACGTAGTCGTCGTTCCCAAGAAGAACGGGAAGTGGAGGATGTGCGTAGATTTCACGGATTTGAATAAGGCTTGTCCCAAGGATTCATTTCCGTTACCTCACATAGACGCCCTGGTGGACCCCACAGCGGGTCATGAGCTGCTGACTTTCATGGACGCCTTCAGTGGATACAACCAGATCCGGATGGAAGAAAGTGATCAGGAGAAGACATCCTTCATCACCAGTAAGGGAACGTACTGCTATAAGGTGATGCCCTTTGGGTTGCGGAATGATGGGGCCACATATCAAAGGCTGGTGAACAAAATGTTTCAAGACCAAATCGGAGAAACTATGGAGGTATACATAGATGATATGCTCGTCAAGTCAAAGAAAGTTGTAGACCATAGAAGTCATCTGGAGAAAGCTTTTGAAATCCTGAAGCAATTTCACATGAAGTTGAACCCACAGAAGTGTACGTTCGGCGTGAAGTCGGGAAAATTCCTAGGGTATTTAGTCACCCAGTGAGGGATAGTAGCCAGCCCCGAGCAGGTTCGAGCAATAACGACGTTGAAATCCCCCAGGTGTGTAAAAGACGTCCAAAAGCTCACTAGGCAGATCGCGGCCTTGAACAGGTTCATATCTAAGTCAGCAGACCGATGCTGTCTCTTCTACGAAGTACTTAGAAAAAACAAGTGCTTCCAATGGACTCTCAGACATGAAGAGGCTTTCCAAGAACTGAAGAACTACTTCTCTAATCGTCTGATCTTGGCTAAACCCGAAGAAGGAGAAGCTCTGCCCTTGTACCTAGCCGTCACTAAAAAAAGCTATCAGTGGGGTGTTGGTCCGAGAACAAGATGGGCAGCAACAGCCCGTGTACTATGTCAGTAGAACTCTCCTGTCATCCGAGACTCGATACTCTTCCTTGGAAAAGTTGGTCCTTGCCCTAGTCATGTGCTCCAACAAGCTTCGTCCGTACTTTGAGGCCCACCCGATAGTGGTAAGAACTACACGTCTTTTGAAGACAGTAATGCACAATCCCGAATTCACATGAAGAATGGCCAAGTGGGCGATTCACTTGAGTGGGTTCGATATTAAGTACGAGCCTAGAACCGCTTTGAAATCTCAGGCGCTGGCTGATTTTGTGGTTGATTTTAGTCCTATGACGGAAGAAGGATCTGATCCAACATAGCTAATGACGCTAGAAGCTAAGTCTCCTGTCAAATGGACGCTTCATACGGATGGCGCTTCTAACGCTGGGGGAACAGGGATAGGAGTAGTCCTAAAATCAACACAGGGGGATAGGGTGGCACAATCCGTGAGGTGTACGTTTGAAGCCACGAACAATGAAATGGAGTATGAAGCTCTGATCTTTGGGCTAACCCTCGCCAAGGACCTGGGCATACAACAGATAGAGGTCAAGTGCGACTCGTTATTGATAGTCAATTAAGTTCTGGGGCTGTACGAAGCAAGGGATGAAAGGATGGCAGCTTATCTAGATGAAGTCAAAAATCTGATTCCTCGTTTCGAGAAGGTTTCCTTTGCACTGATCCCAAGAGAGCAGAATGCTCAAGCAGATTCCCTTGCCCGCCTGGCGTCAGCCATCGATCCCGATGAGTACCCTGTAATCTCGATGGTTCACATCATGGTCCCCGCCATAAGAAGAACTCACACTAGTGATAGCAAGAAGTCTGAGAGAATGATCGATGAAGTCAGTCTTCTCTGAGCTGCCCCCACAACATCTTCATGAGCAGTGACGACGTTGACGCCAGAAGTTACCGGAATGATCCCGATCCAGACCTGCCCCTGAACGGATCAAACGGAGAGAGAGCTCCCTTCGATCCCTCGGAGACTAACGGAGCACCTTGGACTCAGCCGTACCTAGATTGGCTAACCAAAGGAAAGCTTCCGGAAGACAAAATTGAAGCTAAGTTGCTAAAGATTAAGGCCACCAAGTTCACGGTAGAAGGCGGGAAACTGTTCCACAAATCGGCGGTGGGAACTCTACAACGTTCCCTAGCTAAAGAAGGTGTTCAGAGACTTCTTGAAGAACTCCATGAAGGAGATTGTGGAAACCATACCGGAGGGAGAAGTCTATCCAACAAAGCCCTTAGACAAGGATGGTTTTGGCCTACTATGAGGAAAGATGCCGTAGACTTCTGCCGTAAGTGTGATGCCTGTCAAAGGCACGCGTCGACCGCTCACCAACCTCCTGAGCCACTCTACCCCACAGTTACACCATGGCCCTTGATGCGCTGGGGGATGGACATAGTCGGGAAGTTACCCCCTTCATCCGGACAGAGAGTGTTCTTCCTTGCTATGACCGATTACTTCTCCAAGTGGATCGAAGCTGAAGCTTATCGAGAGATCAAAGATAAACAGGTGATATCTTTCATTATCAGAAATATCCTCTGTCGTTTCGGGGTACCCGCGGAGATTGTATGCGACAATGGCTCTCAATTCATAAGCCAGAGAACCAGTGACTTTTGCAGTCACTAGAAAATCAGTCTGGTCACCTCAACCCCCTGCTATCCCCAATCAAATGGGCAGGCCGAGGCTAGCAACAAAGTGATCGTAAATAATCTGAAGAAGAGGCTCGCGAAAGCTAAAGGAAACTGGGCTGATGAGCTCCCGTACGTTCTTTGGGCCGATCGCACAACGCCGAAGGTCGCGACTGGTCAGTCTCCTTTCTCTTTAACACACGGATGCGAAGCGGTCATTCCCGCCGAAATTCTCATCCCAACTGCTCGTACCAGCTTTATGACCGAAGAACGTAATCATCTGGAGCTGTTGGTTGATTTAGATACCTCAGGCGAACTTCGTGACCAAGCTCGGTTACAATTGGCAAGACACAAGCAGCAGGTCACCCGAAGCTATAACCAGAACGTTAAGATCCGGACTTTCCGGGTCGGTGATTGGGTACTACGATGAGTCTTCCAAAACTCCCATGAAACCAAGGTGCTTACCAGCTAGAATCCAAGGATTGAGAAGCCATCCCTAGGAGCTGGAACGCAATACATTTGAAGAAGCATCACTTCTGAGGGAGAACTCCTTTTATCGGAGCGAAGACCTCCTCGAATCCTCAGCGGAAGGTTCTCAACGTCAGATGTTCAAGACACTAGAGGTCACTAGTCCGCAATTTATTATCTTGATTTTGCTCTAAATTCGTCCTTCTTAGTGTGTTCAACTTATTTGTGTGAAGACTCTTTGTTGTGTGATTTCTATGCTATAGTTTGCTCTTATCGAATGAATGACGTTAATGCATCCCCGTTTGATCAACTTTACTTTCTCTTTGCATGAATAGAACTAGAAAATCCAAAGTATATTTTATTTACATATAGAGGGCCTTATACAATCAAATACAAGTTCAAAGCAACAAAGGTAACCAATCCTAGACTAAAGACGTCTCTAATCGACTGTCCTTCCCGAGCGCACGTCCCAACGCGATACTCGTTACACGCTTGGAAACTTAATCGGTAAACGCACCTGCCACCCGTGACCAGAGGCTTCTGCAGGAGTCCTCGTCTTGAAGCCTTCTATCCGAAGCACCCATCCGTCCTAAAAATTCATGCGCACAATGGAAGGACAATACCAAATGAAAGTACGCAAGAAAGAAAAACATGCATGCATCAAAACTAATTACTTCCTCTTCCTGAGGAAGAGGAGACGTCCAGACAAAGGACAAACATTGTTCACGGCCTCTATGCGGCCTATACGCGTCACCAGAAGTTTGTTCAAACAAACACACAAAAAAACACCATCATAAGAAATCTTTTACAAGGGCACATGGCCCTAATCTTCATCGTTAACAGGAACGCCTCCTAGCTGCTCCGCAACATCCATCGAAGGCCCGTCACCTTTCTCAGGTACCTCGCCCGCGCTCAGACCGTGACCACCGTCTTCTTCTTCTACGCCCAGAGAAGCCAAAAGCTCGTCACCAGGGGCCGGTTGATCTGGAGGATAGCAATCATGAAAGGACGCGATCTCAGCATCCAAATCCTAGTCCGAATGCTCGCTAGCCGCGTACTGTTTGATTGTCTCCACCCTAGGCATCATTGAACAGTAAGCCCCGATTTCTCTAGCCTCCTTAATGATCCTCTTGTTCTTGGCCTCGAGCTCAGCGATCTTGGATCGATCCGACATAGCTTGGGAGGACTAACGCTTGACCGTCTCAGTAAGTTTCGCCAGCTTGCTCGCATCCGTCTTCTGGCGCTCAGCTGCCAGGTTAACTTCCCTCTCCAAAACGGCCTTTTCAGCGTCCCACCGGGCTTGATGTTCTCTAAAGGTCAGCTCCTCTTTGTCAACGGCATCCGCCACCCACAGAACGCCTTGCAAGGCCTACGCACCGAGATATGGTATTGCCCAAGATCAAAATAGAAAAAGAAAAAGGAAAAAAAGAAGAAAAGGAAGAGACGACAGAAGAAAGCGAACCTTCCAAATCGATAAACCTGTGTCCCTGACATGAATAGAGCGGGAGACATCCAAACCAGGTTTCTTTGAGCCGTGGGCACTGCGTAGTTTCTGCCACAAGTCTGAAGGACCTTTGTCGTCCAGATCAATGACTTCAGTAGCGTCGGGTGATGATCTATTAGCAGGGGTCACTTTCGCTACGACCTCTACCTTCACCTTTGGGTCCAAGGGGGGTCTCTTGTCATTTGATCGGAGCTTGCGCTGAATCAGGGCTGCTGCAGAAAAACTTCTCCCTAGAGACGAAGAAGTTTTTTAGAAGACAAGCGTTAGAATTCAAGAAAACAATCGCTGCCACATTCACAAGTAAAGAAGAGAGGCGCATACTGGTAGGGTTTTTAACAGGGCTCACAACCATGCCAACGAGTTTCCCAGACACCAGAGCGTTATCCTCGATCGTCTTCTCAAAGTTCCCTGAACCCGCATCATCCTCATCGTCCCTTGGATCACCAGTGACTGTCGTCGTCTTATTGCTAGACTCGCCCTCAAGCATTTGTTCCGCAGACCTCCGATATGTCCTTTTGGCCTCCGAAAGAGAAAAGAACTTTCTGCAAGATTCCGATTCCAGAACTTGGGTCTCCAGACTCGGCGGAACTGCACGAGGAATCTACAAAGTCAGAAAATTGAGAAGGAAGCAGTGCGAGAAAACAATTGGGGGTTGAGAATGAACTCAACTTGGTACATCTCCCCCAGAGTGGATTTCTCCACGAAAGTCAAAGAACGCAACTTGGTACATCTCCCCCAGAGTGGATTTCTCCACGAAAGTCAAAGAACGCAACTTGGTACATCTCCCCCAGAGTGGATTTCTCCACGAAAAAGAAGCGCGAAGCCCAATCTTTATCATTGACCTTCGATTACGGGATCAGAGGGTTCCTAGCATCTCGTGCATGAAGGGTGAAGCGTCCAGCCCTGAGGGGACAGACCCGATACACGCACAGGAGATCTTGCAATGTGAAGTCGATCTTCTCGCCCCGGCAGATTTCACCGACCTGGTACAAAATCTTCCATACCAACGGCATCAACTGCGCCGGAGAAACTCTGAGCGTCATCAAGAAGTTTAGGATCAGGGGAGAAAGGGAAAAGGGCTCTCAGGGTAAAGGGGTACTCCGGAAAGCAGACCCAACCCTCCTTGACCCAGTTAGCACCCTCGCATGTAGGGGTGTAGAAGTTGGTATCGGAGGGGAATCCATGGATTCGGACTAGAGTTTCCACCTCGTCCAAGGAAAGAGAGCAAGGGCGACATTCGTGTGGTTCGAGGATATGAGAAGATTCGAAGCCCATGTCTTTGACATTGGTGTTGGCCATGGAGGTTAACAACAGAGGAGTAAAATAAGAGTTAGAGAGAAGAGCAAGAAGACGATGAAGCACGAAAGAGATGACGCGTACCTCCGAGGGGGTCTGGGGCGAGGCATTTAAAGCTTGAGTGATGGGACTCTTCAAGTTCTCGAGGGAGATCGAACGGACGGGTAACCACCACGTGGCACACGCTGCCTACGCTCACGCGGAAAATCCGATCCAAATCCTGCCTAAAAGATTTGGATCAGGATTTGGGGGTATTGTTAGGCCCAAAAATCCATCGGCCCATCTGGTAATCCGAGCCCATAAGTACACGGAGAAGTCACCAGCCGTGCTGAACGAGACAAGATCTTGGAATGAGAGAAGTCCTCAGTCATCCGATGGAAGGAAGAAAGCATCCGTCACAGAGCGAAGAGATCTGTTCAGAAGACGCTGGTGAGAGTACTCCGAGCCTCTGATATAAGCGGGAAGTGGGAAGTTAGTTACAAGATGCGCCCTAGGAATCCGGAGATCGTGATACACGAGAAGTAACCGTTGTAGTTCAGATGTATATACGAAAAATTATGTATTTTGGGAAATAATCAAGAACAACACGAAAAAACCAATCGCTTGAGGAGATCATTGCTCTCTGTTTTTGTGAATTCCGTACTCATTTGAACTTGCAGTTTCCTTTGAATTCGATCGTGCCCCAATTCAGGGCAAAGGTTTGTTAATGGGTGAAGATAAAATGAGAGTTCACCGGCCTCACACCGAATTCATTCTTGTCGTCGCCGAACATGTTGGTGTCGTTGGTGGTGAGTAGCGGTCCAAGGATAACTCGCCATGGTTGTGTATTTGTGTTTTGCTCTAATACCATAACAAATAATTGAGGCTGTAAATTCTAACTTTTCTTCACAAACAAGTATTTATATTAGGATTACAAAAACTCGGACCCTAAGGCATTTTATATTTTCTCTATACAACAAATATACTGATATATCTTTTTTGGTAGGAATATACTGATATATCTTTAATAACAATACACATTATTTATTATTTAACTCAGATTTAATAAATTTAATTCCAACTTTGCTTTGTCCAATTGAAGTGGTGTATGAAATAGAAAATTGTCCTAGATACTTAGTCTATGAGTAAATTAATGAATTCAAGGAGTAAATTTGGAAAATTTTGTTAAATATATCTTGTTTTAAAAATTCCGCCTTGGTACTGGAAAATTAATTCCAATCCTTTTAGCTTTTCCACTCACTCAAGTCTCTGTTTAGGCCTGTATAAGCAACCATTTAGGCCGCTTAAATTGCCAAGGCGCTAGATATCCCATCTCTACTTAGGTCCGTTTAATTTTCTTAGAACATTGCAAATATATCTTAGTTGACAAGTTTTTTCAATGAAAAATAGAAGTTATAATTACATGTAAATTTTAATAGTGGGATTATTTAACAAAATGATTCAATTTTTCATTGCATTAATCACACAAATGTTGGAAATTTCTTACCTCTTGTCTGTTGACGTCTTTCATTCATTTCCAAAGTGCAATAACCTCAATGTAATTATCGAGTTGTGTCCACAAAATTCAGCTTCATAACTCTCAACCTATTCTGTCCTAAATGATTTACCAGGACCCTAGCGACAGGCTCGCTCAACTAGGGGCCAATGCAGAGGAAAAACGACTAGGGTTGAACCGAGGCTTAATATTTATCGCAACGGACGGAGCCCTTTATCGAATTTTGAGGCTTATAAATAGATTATCTTAGGGTTTTATTTACTTATCCACAATTTTTTTAAAAAAAAAACTACAAATGACGATTCGTTCTAAATTCGCTTTTCTCTTCTTTTCTTTTATTGTTCGTCAAATCACTCGGAATTCACAAAACTTTCCTATGTTATTTCTTATCAAATATCCAATATCACCGTGTTTCTTCACACCAACAAAATTGCGTAAAACCCTTGTTTAAGTTTTTCCAACTGTCTTTAATTTTCTTACTTTGTTGTTTAGGATGTTTTGTTGTTATGGTTTCATCATAGTTGATGTCAAATATTTTGGCTTGGTTCCGTGGATAGCTTTAGATTTACGCTTGGCAAGTGTTATCCAACAATAAGGTAATTTTATTGTAGGCTTTTTTATGTTTAATTTATCTCAAAATTCTAATGATTTGTTTAATATCATTTTTAGTTAGACTAGTCTTAGTTTTCGTGTTTAGTATATGACTTTATAAAATTATTATATTATTTATTTATATTTGTTAAATTTTGATTAAATTAATATATGTGAGGATATTTTTAAAAAACTATATGCATTATCTATATATATAAAAACTATCATTTTAAAAAATAATTATTAAAAGTTGATTTAGGTAAAGATATTTTTAAAACATTATACATATCTTATCTAAAAAAATTTATCCAAAAATAAAGCTAATATATGGATTGATTGTTTTGTTTAATATATAAATATAATTAAATAAAAATATTTTGATTTAATTTTAACTAATTAAATTGATTTAAAAAAAATGGATGATGTGGTTTAATGTGGGGCCATTTTATATATTATTTTAACCTCTGTTTTAGTATAAAGTAATGATGATTGGAGTAAATTTTATATTCAAGTCAACGTTTATAAATCTAGTGCTATCGATTTTTATACTTTGTGGGCTGTGATTCAACTATATCTAGTTTTATCTCTCATAAATTAAATCTAATTTTATGTCAATTTTAAAAAAAGAAGTACGACTTAGTAATTAAAAGTTTGAAAGGATGAAATCATGGAAAAGGCACATGATGACTAATTAAAATGGAGGTCATGTCTAATAGCCATTTAAGAGACAAGGATGTTACATCAATGGGCAACCTATGAAGTTACTTTCAAACTTCAAAGTGAAAAGAAAGTTGAAAGGTATTCCCTACCACTTTCATTATCAAAGTCCTCTAGATATTGTCATTCTTCTTCCGTAGAGTGCTTGGTCCAAAGATGGCCACATCTCCACTTTCATTTGCTTAGTGCTTTTCTCATGTTTTTATATTCCAACTTTACTTAATTAATAGGTACTATCAACAAAAAAATATTTTTTTTTCATCAAGGAAAAAACTCTATGATAAAATCACAATGAATTAGGCAACATGGTTTTTCCATAATGTTTCTAGGTTAGTATTTACTTCTCTAAGATTGGAGATAGAAAAGCTACTAAGCTAGTAGAACAGTTTTTATGTAACTCGCCCACCTCAAGTGAGATTCAAATTTTTTTTATTCGAAAAGTGATTAAATGGACTCCATCTTGTGAATGATGATAATCCTTGTTGATAGGGTCATTAAGATCTTTATCATATGCGATTTTCAAAGATGTAGTTCAGTTTACAATGTAATTACCCACAATATTAGTCTCCTTAAAACACAAGAAATATGAAAAGTCACAAATTGTCAAAGGTAAAAAATCAAGTTGAGTCAGAGTAACCCTAATAGTTTTTCTAAATATTTCTTCAAAATAGGGAAACAAAAATCATTTTGTCTAAAAAATATTTGCTCAAACTCTAACGACTTCTTTATTTTAGAAAATGCAACATTTATTATTGTGTGATAACTTATTAATTTACTAATCAAGCCAATCATAAATCTTTTTTACTCTCTCTATCTCCATCCATTATAGAGAATTGCTATCTTTCCTAAATTAAGGGTAAAAACTTGATATTTTTTTCCTCTTTCTCCATTATAGAGAACAAGATGGGGAAATTGTTGGGTTAAAAAAATGCTCATGCTTCCTGAAAAGTTCAAATTTCAAGATTTGGGAAAGCTGTTGGGGTTGCTCTAAGATTCAGTTCACTTTTATATAGCGTTGTTTTCTTTGTATATTGTTAAGAATATACTTATGTATATACATGTATCTTTATATTTTATACCACCCTTTGAACTCGTCAAAAATGGGGTTTCATTGAAGGAACAATCAAGCATCCGAAGGAAGGATCGATTGAACTTGGTGAATAGTTCACGATTAATCGATCCAATGATGATTTCGTGGATATTGAATAGGTGAAAACAATAAACCAATCTTGTGTTTGACCATATGTCATATTTGGAAAATGTCGAGGACTTGTAGGATGATATAAAAGAGAGATATTATGTGGTCAATGACTCGAGAACCAAATAAATTTGATGCAAGTTGGAAAGAGCAAGAAAAAAGCGCTTCCAATCATGACCGGCTATGTAGAACTCGTCCACAACGACCCAAATTCAATGTCTTTGTGTGGTCATTGCACTTGCAATGTTAAGGGTAAAGTAGCAATGAGACGTGAAGAAGAGAATGTAAATCAATTATTAATAGGACCGAATGACGTGGTTTACAAAATCGCTTGATCTACCTTGTTGGCTATGGAGCATCCCCCAATACTTAAGAAGGTTTATTCAACCCTTTTCCAAGAGGAAAGGGTTTGAATAAGGGATCAAGTGAAAGATAAAAAAGAAAATTAGCCGGATCACTGGATCGGATACGAATCAGACCGTCGAACCCCCGAAAGACTGGGACATACAATGCAACGTACTTGTGCAAGTTGTACACCCATGCTTTCACACAAGACTTCGTCAACTTAAGTTGCTTTTGAGATGTTGGAAAAAATTATTTAGAGTTTTTCTTATGTTTTTAGTGGACATATTTCCCTAAGTTGTTTTTGCAAATTATCAAGGTTATGTTTTGAGTCATATTTGGTTATGTTTTCACTAAATATCCTCCTCCTCCTCCTCTTCTTCTTCTTCTTTGTTTGACTTCTTTGAATCTTTGACTCCTCAAATGCTGAGTCACTATCATCTTTAGGAGCATGATGTACAATTGAATTCCTCATGGGCAACTCCTCTTCCATACTCTCAAGCATATTCTTTTCATCTTTCAAACTAGATAATACCATTGATGAATCTGGAGAAGAAGTACTTAGGCTAGCATCTAGAACAACTGACTTTTTTCCTTTAACACTTACAATGGCTTTCTTCACAATTTTGTCAAAATGAGTATCATCCTCTTCATGAGCATAGTAAGAATCTATTACAAACATCTCCTCATCATAGCCTCTTGATTCAAAATTGGTTTTGCTTCATTGTTTGTATCAGCTAATGTAACATCCAATATATTATGCTCAAGAGCTTCCTCTGAAAACCAACACACATCATGTGGACTTGCAGACGACCTTAATCTTTTCATAAACTATAAACGAAAAGTTGGCATGGGCTCATACACCCACATCTGCATTAAAACTAAAAGTTTTTCTATCCTATGCCCCAATCTGGTAAAATCTGGCGTCTTGTCTCCTTCCCAACGTAGGGTTAGTAGCTCCGTTGATCTTTCCGCCTTTGCTTTCTCAGTTGGCTTTCCTTCCTCTGCCGTTGTTTACACCCCAAGAAGAGGTGAATGGGTTGACGCGTTTTGTGATGGGTGGGTATGTCTTTTCGAGTACCCTTTTCACATAGGTCATCGTTTCCCCTTATCTCCCGTAGCCATTGATTTTCTTTAAACCCTAGATATCACCCCTGGTCAGTTATTGCTAGAGCATGGAGAATTCTTGTTGTCGTTGATTTTCAGTGCTCAACTCACAATATCCCTATTTGTGCAAAATACCTTCTCCACGCATATTTCTTATCTAGAAGCGGGGAATGTCGTTTTACTCTTAAAACCCATAGGGGCACTTTAGACCTAATTCTCGATGTTTCGAAACATGATTGAGGCTAGATTAATAAGTTTTTCTTTGTCGAAAAATCTTCCCTTGGAATTGATTGTGATTACATTAGATCCCAGTGCAACTTGTCAGGTAACGTGCTATTCATTTTTGGAGGTTTTAACTCGTTTGATCACTCTTTCTTACTTTGCATAGTGGATATCGGCTTGTTGAGAACTCGAGAAGCATATGCAAGGATTATAAACCAGATTCGCAGTTTGCCTCCTATAGAAAGGTCCTATTCCGAAGTCTTAAAACTTTGTGTGGGTTCAGAAGATTCCGAAATGATAAGTAAGTCGTCACCCTCTTGCTTCCCTCTATGTTTATTCTTTCTTCTACTTCTCACACCTCTTCTGGATGCTTGCAGGTTCTAGGACGATGAGGTATGGTGCCAAATGCTATGTCTACTCTGGGATGTGTTAAAGCTAGAAAGAAAAGAAAAGCCGACACCGCCCCTTTTGCGATAGACACTTTGTTGACCATTACTCGTCCTCCTAAGCCATCATCCAAACCTTCCAAAGGGGCTTCTTCATCTAAGCAAGGGTTCTCCCCCAATCTGTCAGATCTCCTTGGCATAATGATGGAACTTGATCATCTGGCGGAGAAATATCTCGAGGCCATATTTCCTCTCTGTGTTATTGGACCTCGTGAGGGAGTTGATCAGTCGTTGATGGTTGACACCTTTGGAGAGGCTTTGGCAGCCCAATGGTAGGTATCCTTGTACTTTGCGACTTTATTTCATTTGTTGATTTATTATTTCATTCTTTGCTTTATAGTATTGCTATGGCTTTAAGGTGTTGACAACTTTTGACTTTCTGTAGAGCCTTCAAGTTACCCTTGTGGCCTATAATTAACCTGCTTAAGGACATGCCACCAAAGTTGTCTCGTGTGGAGACTGGGTTGCTTTTGGAAAAGAAGCGTAGCGAGCTTCTAAATTTCAAGAAGGGTGGCTTGGAGATGAAGGTTCGTGAGCTGAACAAAGTTGTTGACGACTTAAAGGTCTATCTCAAGACTGTTGGTGAAGGAAGCATCTTTGCCAAAGGAGATGGAGGATTTCGTAGATTATTGGTCATTTAGAGCTCGTGTCGAAGCAATGGAGGAATTTGTAGCAGGTAAGCACCTTGCTTAGGATCTTGTGAAGGAGAGGAATGAATTTGAAGCTATGTAACCGTTTGATTCTCCCAGGAAGTTCATGGCGATGATAGCCGCCGAAGCAGCACTCCCTGAAGCTGAGGATGGAAAGGAAGAGAAGGATGTTGGTGTCATGTTGGAAAAATAATGAAGTTTTTCCTTATTCTTGAACAATGTTTTGCGTAGCCTAGGCGTTTAGGCTTTTAAACTTTTATGACTTGGATGGCCATATGTTTTGGCCTTATTTTGGATTTCGGATGGTTTGGATCATGTGGCCTAATGTTGTTTATAGAGGCAAATGTTTTTCTAGCATGTTTATGTTATATTGTGTGTTTGCTTTGTCTTTGTTCGTGTTTGTTTTGTAGGTATTACAAGAGCGATCTTCGGATAGACCACGATGTTATTTTAGGTGTAATGTGTTCGTGGGTTAAAAGCACTTGTGTATAGAATCATAAGGAGACATATATGTAACATGTTAACACAAAGATGAAAAGAATGTAATGCAATATTTATTAATGAAATAAAATATGCCTAAGTGTACATCTCTTTGTGTTGTTATTGATACTTAAGTTTTCCTCTTGTTCTAAGATAAGATCTCCTCTTGTTCTAGAGTATCATAGGTAGTCTCAACTTTAGCATCTTCAACTAGTCTTGTGTGCATGTCGACCTGTGTGAAAGGCGGGCCTGTTTGAAAGGCGGACATGTGTTTAGGTTGTAACATCACAAGGCGTCCCTTGTTAGTTTTAGAAATCAAGCATCTATGGACAATACGTAATATGTAAAAGAGTATGCTTAATGTTATAAAAGAAATGGGTTAATTACCTCATCCTTGGCTTAGTGTGTATCTCAACATGTTTAAAGGCAACTTAGAAATGATAGAGCTTCAAATGTGTCGCATTCCAACTTCTCGAAACAAGTTTCCCGTCCACCGATACTAACTCGTCAGCACCTTGCCCGAGGGCTTTAGTGATTATGTATGGGCTTTCCCAGTTTGCAACCAATTTCCAACGTTCAAATTTTGAGTATTTTGGAAAGTCGTTCGCAATATCCAATCCCCTACTTTGAAAGCCTTTAACCTTACACTTTTGTTGTAACTTTGCGCTATCCTTGTTTGTAGACTGCTAGGTGAATAGATGTATCATCTCGCATTTCATCAATGGTGTCGAGATGATGAAACATGTTATCACGATTGGCTTCTTCCCTGGTCAACCCATAACGTACCGTTAGGATTGATACTTCAACTAGAAGTATCGCTTCACAAATATACACTAGCGAGAAAGGAATATGTCATGTTGCTATGTTTGGAGTTGTACGGTCGGACCATAGAATTAGTGGTAACTCGTCTACCCAACGTCCCTTTGCTTCTATAAGAGGTTTCATCAAATTATTCATGATCACATTATTACTAGCCTCTACTTGTCCATTATCTTGTGGGTAACGTGGTGTCGACATTACAAGCTGAATGTTGTAACACTGACAGAATGATCTCGTCTTTTCACTGATGAATTGTGATCCGTTGTCGTAGAGAATGGTGGATAGAATACCAAATCTTCTCAAGATGTTGCGCTTAATAAAGGATAAAACTTGAGTGTCCTTGATCTCTTTGAATGTCTCCACTTCGATCCACTTATAAAAGTAATCCATCATTGTCAAGATATAAAAACGCTGTCCTAATGATGGAGGTAACTTGCCCACGATATCCATTCCTCACTTCATGAAAGGCCATAGGGAAAGACATCAGATGGAATAACTCTGTGTAGCTGATGCGAGAATGGTTCGTGACGCTGGAACACATGATACTTCTTTGTAAAGTCGATTACATCTTTGTTCATCATGGGCTAGCAATAGCTCATCGTGCTAGCTTTTCTTGCCAAATTGCAACGCCAAATGTGATTTCCACATTCAGCATCGTGAAGATCTCGTAACACTATTTTCACTTTGCTTTTCTTGACACACATGTCGTATAAACCTAAAGACATCCACTTGAACAGAATGTTATCTTTAACCGCAAAAGTAGATGCTTTTACTTGTAATTGCTGAGCAACTTCTTTATCGTCTAGTAAAACTCCATCAAGTATTCATCTCATGAAAGGCATTACTCATGATGATGAAGTGTTATCTTCCTTAACTTCTAACATGTCGATGTCTTTGTTGATTGACGGTGCATCCAAATGTAAGAAAGGAATTTTTTCGTACTCCCTAGGGTCGATAACTGACCCCAAATTAGCCAGTGCATTAGCTTGTGTATTGGCATCCTGAGGAACTTGCCGGATTTGAAAATGTTGAAAACATTTGATAATACTTTGTACTTTTTCCAAGTATGTTGTCATCTTTGAATCTCTGGCAGCATAAGAACTTGTTACTTGATTCACACTAAGTAACGAGTCACAAATTACCTCAATTTCCGAGCATTCAAATCTTTAGCAATGGTAAGCCCCGCTATGAGCGCCTCGTATTCTACTTCATTATTCTCGGCTTTGAACATACATCGCACGACTTGGGGGGCTATTCTACCCCCCGTGGTGACTTTAACACTACCCCCAACCCTACACCAACCTAGTTGGAAGCTCCATTTGTATATTGTAACGACCTTTTAGGTCGTAACTTGTCATTGACTTGTAATAGCTCTTGTAACTTATCGTCGAGTTGGGAAGGAGTGAAGTCAACCGCAAAATCAGCCAAAGTGATACGTTACGCCTTTTGGGTGGATCACAAGGGTACCCGATCTAGGCTAGAGTTGCCGTAATTCTTCTTTAACGATCCAACCCACAATGTAGGGTCGGATTGGTGCGATCAGCGTAGCACCAAAGGATAGATGACTTGAAGAGACGAGTCTAGGGCTGAATAGGCCAAAGTGGAAGCTAGAACAATTGGATAAAATAAAAGATAAATGTGACGTCGGGCCTAAGAGAAGGTGGAATCCTCAACTTAACAATCTTAGACTTTAATTCATTTGGACGTAAATAAAACTGATTACAAGCATAGGTGTATATAGAGCTAGAACTACTCCTAACCTATCTAGGAAAGCTCTTAAAGATAACAAAACAAGCTAAAAGATAAAATCTCTAGAAGTCCTAAAACCTTAGGCTAAGTCAAGTGAAACACCCTTGACTCTCACCTAAACCAAAAGATACTATAAAAGGAAAGTCTTAAAACGTAACTACTAAATATAGAAATATCTAATAATAAGCTAAAAATAGTAAGATCTCGATCCAAGTAGGATGCCAAGGTCTTGGACGCCTCTGGATCATTGGGACTTGATATGGGCATAGGCATGAACGCATCACAACGCCTACGACTCCATTGCGGTTCTAGGCTCATAGTTGATGTCGTAACCGTTCAGGTGTACTAGCCACCTAACAAGTCGACTTGACAATTTTGGTCTTGACATGATACTCTTCATAGGAAAGTTAGTCCTCACAATTATTGAATAACTTTCAAAATATGGATGTAACTTGATAGATGCCATAACTAAGGAAAGTACTAATTTTCAACAGATGAATACTTGGTTTTGGCGTATAACAAGGTTTTACTTATGTTATAAATTAGCAATTGGTCTCCATTTAATTCTCGGATGAGCATGGCGCTGAGTTGACTACTACTTCTGTTACAACTAGATACATGAAAAGCATCTCCCCTTGTTTAGGTTTTGAAAGAATATGGGGATTCAATAGGTATTTCTGAAGATCTTGAAACACGTTTTCATGTTTCTATGTCCATCTGAATGAACTGTTCTTCTTTAGGATGTCGTAAAACACATTGCTTTTATCGGATGACTTCGAAATAAACCTATTTAGAGCTGCCACCCATCCGGTTAACTCTTGTATGTCTTTGACACATTGGGCTGGTCAGAGGTCTAAAATCGACCCTATTTGCTCTAGGCTTGCTTCAATTCCTCTTTCTGTCACCATGTTGTCAACAAACTTTCCTAACTGCACGTCGAAAGAGCATTTTGTTGGATTCAGCTTCATCTTGTACTGTCTTAGAATCTAAACGGCCTCCTCCAAGTGTTGTATGTGGTCGTCACCTTTCATGGATTTGATTAACATGCTATCGATATAGACTTCCATGGTATCCCCTAGTTTGTCCTGCAACATCATATTAACCAATCTCTGATAAGTAGCACATTCGTTGTTAAGTCCAAACGGCACAACCTTATAACAATAAATTCATTGGTTAGTACCGAATGTCGTTTTTTCTTGATTGTCGGGATGCATTAGTATTTAATGATATCCACTAAATGCATCCATAAAAGTTAAAAATTCATGCCTAACTATCGCATCCACCATTGCATCAATATGAGACAAAGGGAATGGGTATTTGGTGGAGTCCCGCTACAAAGCGTGATCGCAACACCCCTAGTGAAGCGCTTATGCCCGCCTTGAAGAATAAATCCTCCAAGTAAGCAAAGAACTCTTCCGGGGTCATGGACCCTTGTCGTGCATCATTGAGCATCATCCGGACCTTTCCTTGTAATCCCGAGGAACGTACTTCCGCTTCATTATAAAGACCAATTGATGTCATCCGTAATGGCGACCTTGGTTTTTCGAGCACGCTCGGTGACAAACCGGTTCCATCACGTACGTGCGGCACCCTGGAAATGAAGGGTGATGACCTTGACCTTCTCATGCTCTTCATAATGGAAATTTTGAAGGACATGCTCAATACCCTAAAACAAAGTAATTAATAAAAGCATCAGGTTCGTAATTACCTAGAAAGGTTCGAATTGTATCTTGACACCGCGGCGTGATACATGTGCCAGACGGTTGTCGTTGGCGTGTCGGTTTGGACAGGGAGGCGGGGTTCGATTTCGGCGTCGGCCTCGAGGTGTCCCTTGACCATGTCCGCCGTCATCATCACTCGGCTTGTCGCCTCTATCGTGTTGTGGGTGCCTATGGTCCTTTCGGTTCCGGTCACGGTCACGCTGGTCCTCGTCGCGCCGAGGCCGTTGGCAGTTGTCACGACGTTTCCGTCGATCTTAGTATGCGTGGTTCTCAGGGAGCTTGGGCGGCGGGATCTAATCCCGGTCCCTTTTAGCCACTCCTCCGAATCATGGACCGGAGGGTGCTCAAATTCGTCCTTGGTTTCCTCATCGTACTCCGTGTAGGAGCCCTCGGAATTCGAGTACGGTGTAGTCAGGCTTTGATGGCCATGATAGTCATTGACATCGTAGTTATCTCAACCCTTCTTCTTCTTCTTCTTCTTCGGCGTAGGGGTCTTTGATTTCTTTTTCCTTTTAGCTTGATGAAACCGCCACTCTGTCGAGTCATAGTCCTTGTCGGAATGTGTTGGGTATGCAATCCAAGTCCCACATGGGAAAATGAGGAAGTGAAGACTTCTTTATAAAGAGAAAGCATGCTCCATTAGTATGAGGCCTTTTGGGAAGGAGCCCAAAACAAAACTGTGCGGGCTAAGACAAAAGCGGACAATATCATATTATTGTGGAGCTATGTGTGCATGTGGCCCAATAAGGTGGGTGGCCCGGGCCCAACAAATGGTATCAGAGCCGATGGTTCGGCTGGGACAAACACGGAACCCAATGTGACTTGGTGCTGGAACATACGGGTGTAGAGTGGTATAGCTCGATGGCGTGGGTGCAAGTCCTTGGTAGTGTTATGTGGGAGATCCTCAATGTGACCTGGCGATTGAAGATCTGTGCTACCCTGTATCGAAAGTCTACTTGATATTTTGGTGGTCGAGTGGCGTGTTCCGTAGTGGTAGCGGCAGTACAAGATGGGAGATCTCCGTAGGTGATAGCGGTGATGGAAGATGATTTTGCTGAAGGGGAGGCCATGACTTATGTGGTCCTTGGTTTGAGGGGACGATTGTTGGGTATGCAATCCAAGTCCCACATGGGAAAATAAGGAAGTGAAGACCTCCTTATAATGAGAAAGCACAATCCATTAGTATGAGGCCTTTTGGGAAGGAGCCCAAAACAAATCCGTCCGGGCTAAGCCCAAAGCGGACAATATCATACTATCGTGGAGCTATGTGTGCATGTGGCCCAACAAGGTAGGTGGCCCGGGCCCAACAGAATGGACGTCATGGACCATCTATACGTCATCTTCATTCCCGGTCGACCGGCTTTCCTTCATGGATTCCAAGCGTTATATTCCATGTTGGGGAGAAGGCTCAACCATCTGTGCCTTGCCCTTCTTCTGCACCATACCCCTCGGAACCGAAACGCCGCGTGGTTGCACGCTCGGATTCAAGGGCTGAGAGTAGACCGACATCATGGCCTTTTTTGAGACATCATTTCAACAAACATACGCTCCATTTGAGTGAAATGCGCTTCGAGTGTTTGCCCACCAGCCAACGGCTTGACCCCATAATGCGACCCCGTTATTGGATGCTAGCAAAGAAGATGATGTTCATGTTTTTAGTATAGTTTTCGGTGTTTTTCTTAGGTTGTTTAGTTTAGTTTTACTAAGTTTTAGTAGTTGTTTTGTGTGTTTTTGGATAAGTTTGCATATTTTGTGAAAAGTATGGAAGCTACTCCGTTTTTGTGTTTTTCTTAGGATTTTGAAATAGAAAAGAGCATTATGAGAGGAGTTAGAGTCAAGTGATCGATGGTGGAATGCATGAAGGAAAGAGAAGAAAAGATACATCTTGAAGATCTCATTGAGGGTCGGTACCGAGCTATGCAACAGGATTTTGTTTCGAAAATTCAGCAAGAGTCTACCAACCCTGCGCAGGTCGTTACCGAGGTGGCCTGTGTCGGTAGACGGCGCCAACTTTCAGAAAATCTATCTTTTATATCACAATATTTTTAGTTTAGAAAGTTTCTATCTTTTAGAACCCTTGTTAGATAGTTTCTCTTAGTATAAGTACCCTATTTTAGTTTAAGTTAAGAGAGTTAGTTCGGTTTTGAGAAGAACAGGTTAGTTTGGGAGAGGATTCTGTTTGGTTCTGTCGAGAGAGAGAGAGAGAGAGAATCGTGATCGAGTCTTTGTTCTTGTTCTTCATTGTTGTTTCTGAGTTTGAACGAGCTTGGTTGTAAGACGAGATTTTTATATTTCAAGTAAATTTTATTTCAATGTTTTCTTTCAATCTAGTTGTTTGTTTTGTTTCAATCATGAGTGAGTAGTTTACTTTTCTAGGACCGGGGTTGAAACTCGACATAGTTATGCATGATTGAATGAATGTGTTGAATGTTTTGAATGCCTTCTATCCTTTATCTACTTGTTTGTGCTTATACTTAGACGAAAGTCGAAGTAATTTGAGTTTATCGCTTGATCGAAAGAGAAAGTAATGATCTTGAATGTTGATATTGTTCGGTAACGAAAGTTTCGAGCTTTGGATTCAAAAATAAGTAGAAAGCGAATTGATTTATGAAAATTGATTGATTTGCTTGTTTAGTCAACGAAAGTTGATAGATTTATCTTAAAGGCATGATAATTATCCTTCACACTAGTTCGTTTGCATGATTATGTCGTGGTAACCCTTGTACTAGTTGTTTTATCATTTGAATTTCCTTAGTTTTCACTTACGAACAGACTTGTTTCCGAGGCACACAGGTCGGTACCAAGCTTGCAGTTGATTTGTTTTGTTTGCCTAGTTTTAGTTGAAACCCAGCGTCGTTACCGACCCTGACAAGGTCGGTACCGAGGGCTGTCGTAGCCTTGTTTTGCTTTGTTTTGCTTTGTTTTCTTGCTTTTGTAGTTCAGTAATCAAACAACCTTTCTTCCCTTGGACGATCCTGACTTCGCTATACTCTGCGGGGTCTTGACTACAAATTTTATTTGTTGTCGAGTTAAATCTTGCCCTCCAATAAATTGCCGCCGTTGCCGGGGAAGCAACAATGTTTGTTTGATTACTCGTGGGTTCGAGAATAGCCCAACCCCGTTTTTGTTTTTAATTTTGTTTTCTTTTGTCTGTTTTCTCAGCTTATGCCAGCAGGACGTCACAGGCTTGAGTTTGATAACACTGGTTATTATTCTGAACCTGAACGCACCCTGCATCGCAGAAGAAGAGGAAACCAAGCCATGGCAATGACTCCTGAAGAGATGGCCAAACAGATGGCCGCTCTCCAGAGGAAGATGGAGGTGTTACAAGCTGATCGAGACGCTGTTGCTACAACAGCTGAACGTGAACGAGTAAACGTTGAACGTCACCGAGATGACAATGCTCGTCTACAAGAGTAGTTGAATGCCTATCCAAGGAATGCCAAATAGTATATGCATCCAGAACTGAGGGTGCCAGAGTCTGCAATCGTGCTTCCGGAGATAGAGAAGACTTTTGAGATTAAGTCTCAATTTATATCCTTAATCAAACGGGCTCAGTTTGAAGGGAAACCTACTGAATGCCCTATGGAACATATTAAAATTTTTCTTGATTTATGTGACACTATTGTTGCTGAAGGTGTCTCACTAGAATATGTTCTGTTAAAAGCTTTCAGGTGGTCTCTTACTGGAAAGGACCTGATTTGGTTGGAGAGCTTACCTCCTAAGTCTATCAAGACTTGGAAGGCTTTGTATGATCAATTTTTGACAAAGTTCTTCCCTCCTTCCAAGACAAAACGCATCACCTCCTATCACCAGCTGCCTAATGAGACCTTTGTAGAGACATAGGAGAGGTTCAAGGAGATGCTCAGACAGTGTCCCACTCATGGGCAACCCCTATATGTGCTCCAAGAAATCTTCTTCCAAGGGATTAATGCAGAAAGGAAGAACCGCATCAACATGCACACTGCTTGCGGTTTTATTGAGATGGATCCCATTGCTGTATGGGAACTGCTGGACAAGTTGTCTAATTACGATGCCATGTATGGGGCCCAGCAGTTGACCCAACCACAAAAACGTCTCTACATCCCAAACAAAGACGAATTTGATCATGAAGTCAAAAATCAATTTCTACAGGATGAGATCAACCGTCTGAAGAAACAGGTAAGTTTTCTGAAAACCTCTCAACCCTATCAAGAGTGTGGCTCTTCTGCCCATAGTACTTCTGCTTGCACTAACATCGAGCAGGTTAGAGCCGTTGGGACATACGCTGAGATGAATTATATGAGAGGGCAGTACAGAAATCCTCCTGCTAATTATGACAAGCCAAACAACTTCCAGGCTTGGGGAAATCAAAATCCAAATTATGCAACCCCTCCTCCGGATAGACAGCCCACACCATATCGACCTCCAGGTTATAAGGAAAAGCCATCATGGGTGAATGGACTCCATGAAGGGATCAATGGAGTGAAAAATGAGATCAGTGGAGTCCGTTCTGACCTAAAAGGTGTACAAGCACAGTTGGGGGAGATTGAGATATGGAGAAAGAATGTAAACTCCCAACTAGGCCACCTAACTGCATAGATTCCGAGGCCGCAAGGGCAACTCCCGGGCCGCCCCGAATAGAACCCGAGAGGACAGATTGCAGTTGTACATCTTAGGAGCGGAAAGATGCTACCAGATCGTGCCGGAGCTAAGGAGAAGGACCCCAATGCTGAAGATGACGCCTCGGCCCAGATCAATAACGTGCCGAAGAGGGTCGTTACCGAGCCTAAACCACTCGGCACCGATGCTCCCAAGCCCGTTACCGACCCCAAACATGGTAATTTTTCTACACCGAACCACTATCTCAATCCCAGGCTCGTTACCGACCCCACCAGGGTCGGTACCGATCCTTCTACGGCACCGATCGACCCGATTGTCGAACCGGTAGCACCACCTCTCGAGCCCGCTTTGGTTCCGAGATTGGTGAAGTCTCTCCCCTTCCCTACTAAGAAGTTTAAGGACTCAACAGAAGGCAAGTTTAAGCGTTTCGTTAAGATTCTTCAAGGCTTAAATATTTCTATACCATTCGCTGAGGCCCTAAGCGAAATGCCGGCTTACACGAAATTTTTGAAAGACATTCTTAGCAGGAAAAGGTCAATAACGGATCTGACAGATGAGGTCCGATCCATTACCCTTCCGGAAAATCTAGGTGACACAAGGAGATTTGCTATCACTATTGGGATTGGCGACCACCGATTCAAAGCATTATGCGATTTGGGGGCCAGCGCTGATGAAACCCGAAATAAACCGTCGCTAGAAGACAAGAAACGAGATTCTTTTATTCGATTGTGCAAACGCTTGCTCTTTATTTATTGTTTTCTTACAACGAGGTTACAAACCAACGAGGTTTACAAATAGACGAGATTGACACCCTATACCTCCTACGAGTACTCGAGATCTCGATCTAACAATGTTCGAGATCTCCTAATAGCTATGTGATTCTACCACCTACGGATCACTTGATGGATTCTTGGCGCGAGGCTGAGCTTTGAGTTCGAGCGTGGTGAAGATGTCTTGCAAGGTTGTGTAGCGAGGTCTTTGGTGTGAGCGAAAACTCTGTGTGACTTCAAGTCTTTTTGTGGACTTCACTTCTCTATAGCGAGGTCTTTTGACGATGTTTCAACACGTCGATCTTCAACGAGCAAGATAGTTCTTGAGTTCAAGATGTTTTTCGACCTCTTTCCAATTACGAGGTTCTTCCCCTTTTATAGAGAATTGAGGGGCCGAGTTTTGGTTATTGCTCGATGTGGGACGCCCGAGGTCGGGGTTCCTGATTGGTCCGGAGGTGAGGCAACCGATGATTGGTTGGTAGGAATGGCGACAGCTTAGTGGTCGAGCTGGGCGGGGATGTCAGCTAAGTCCGTGACAAGGTTTGGACATCGTCGTCGAGGCTCAAACCTCGTGCGGATAGGGATTTTACTAAAATAAAAAGGGGGGCACGGTTGTGGGCCCCGGAATCCACCTTGGGAATCCTGTCGGGCCCGCTTGTTCCTCGTACCCCGGGCCCACTTCCTGTTCTACTATTTTGAGTACCACCACAACCCCATGGCCTGGGGACCTCGTCCCGAGGATCCCAGGTCATAAACACGAGGTGTAGTTGGTTCATTGAACCCGGGGTGAGGGGTTCATACTTCCTAGGATTGTGAGGTGCGAGATCTTTAGAGATTGGGTGGACATATTGTGAGGAATTTGATTGCGAGGCCTGACACTTAAGCTTTTCTCTCGTTCGTACGCGCGATGTTTCCTGGGCCTGCTCCCCCGAGTTTTGCTTAATGGGCCGTCAAGGCAGACCAGGTTGATCAGCGCATCCAGAATCCTCAGTAACAACTGGAGCCGTCTTTTTACCCCTAACTGGCCCCTTTACAGTATCCACGTCCAAATCTTCATCCTGAACCTTAATGAACCGAGTTTCAAATTTATCCTTTTACCTTCCTAGCTGTGGGGGCCATTTCTTCAGCCATGGTGAAATCCTCATCCATCTCCTCTTCATCAGAATCCTCAATAACAACTAGAGTCGTCTTTTTACCCCTAACTAGCCCCTTTACAGTATCCACGTCCAAATCTTCAGCCTGAACCTTAATGAACCAGTTAGCTGGACTGTCCCCAATCTGCACTCGGTGTCCATCAGGAAGCTTCATTACTCTCCCAGAATCACCAATCACCTAGAAATAGGAGTTCCTATACTTATAGAGAGCGCCCATCTTCTTCAGCATGGTGAAATCAATAGGCAAAGGCGGAATATCAACCTTTAACCTGCTAAGATCGACTCCAAAGTGCTTGGCTAGGAAAGTCACAATCCCACCAATACAAATAGCTCCACCACCTTTGTTTCCAACATGGGCCATGTGGTGCATCATCATAGCACCCACATTCAACTGCTTCCTCTTCAAACTAGCAACCAACACAGTGACATCCTTCTTGGGGCAGTTGTTTCCACCATCACCTCGCCCATTCAGGGTGCTAGCAATAAATCTCTGGAAAACCTTAATAGCGGGATGAGTAATGGGAGAGGCTTTTTCTTTAGAAGGCTTATATTTTGCCCTCCCTGTGATGGTTCTCCAGAAGTGCTTATCATCCCATGTAGCACCTGTCTCAGTAAGCACTACATCTCTACTAATAGGGAAATTGCAAAAACCAAACACTCGGTTGACCTCTTTCAAAGTCATCTTCCTCCTTACTCCTCCTAGCCAGAACTTGATCTCTCCTTCTCCTTTGAAATCAGTGGACAAAGTGCTCAGATACTCCAGTGTTAACCCCTTGAAGGTGGGTTCACACAGCTTCAAGAACTTGCCCATATGCAAATATGCCCCTATCTCATTCAACAGATGAGCTATCCCGATCTCATTCATCAGGTTCCAGTCTATGAACCGAGTTGCTTTCCATTGCCTATCCTTCAGAAGCTCAAACCGAATGACATGACTGTTCTTTGTCAGAGTGATCCCAAAAGTCTCTTGGGTGGTCTCTCCCACCATAGCAGGGGGAGCTAAAGCAGCTCGGGATGATGAAGCTCCATCAGTTCTACCTCTCTTGTTACCCATGATTTCAGAATCTCAATTAAACCTGCACAAACACCACACACAAACCAAACAAACGCAATTCCGTTGTCCCGGCAAGGACAACCACAACAATATTTCACAGATAAGCTCTCAAACGCTCTCTTCCCCCACTACCTAGAACAATTTAATCAAAATTTAATCAAAATTTAATCAAAATTCAATCAAATTTCTAGGTAATTTTCGGATTTGCATGCAAAGTTCAAATAAAACACGAATCTAGACTAGAATCATGCAATAAACAAACTTTTGTAAAGGACTTAAGCCTAAATCCGAGCCTAAAGGGGTGAAATTCGAAGTTTTCTAGCCAAACCTAGATCTTGATTCAATCCTATAAAAACCGAAATTTAATGGGGAGTTTGAGAAAACTTACTTGAATCCTTGTTGATGTAGAGTTGTTTGCTTGATAGGGGTTGAAAATCCACCTTAAAAAGCTTGAGTGGAGCTTGAGACCTTGAGCTTCAATGGAGGTTTAGAGAGGGTAGAAGGAAGAGGGGCTGTTGAATGAGAAAGAAAGAAGAGAAGGGCTCGATTTTTTTTATTTAGGTTCGCTGCAGACGACCGATTGCGAGGGATCGGCCACAATTGTGCGGCCGCGCTTTTGCGATCCCGCGCAATCATGCTTCAGTTGCAATTGCTCGGTTTCGGGTTTGGGATTGCCTGGCCGTGCTTTTAGCAGCCCAAGCCGCGAAATCTCTTCTGAGCTTGCATTGCTCGGGTTGGCTCAGATTCCTTGACCACGCAATTTTTTTCAATGCCGAGTTTTTAGCCATTGCACTTCAAAGCTTGCCCGAGCTATCTGTAATTTTAAGGATTATTTCTACCTAGACTAACTAACAGAACCAAAAACTTTAAACAGAAAGCAAAAATCAAAACAAATCTATCCTAAACCTTGGGTTGCCTCCCAAGAAGCGCTTGTTTAACGTCTTTAGCTTGACGTAAAAAGGATATTAAGGCTCTTGCTCTGGGTCTTGGAGAGCCGTCTCTTCCAAAGTAGCACCATTGAACCCTTCGTAATATGGCTTCAGCCTCTGACCATTCACTTTAAAGACGGAATGAGAAACTCCATCATAGATGTCTACTGCGCCATGTGGATATACACGTGCTACCACAAAAGGTCCTCTCCATCTTGAGCTCAGTTTTCCGGGAAATAGTTTGAGGCGAGATTGGAACAAAAGTACTTTGTCCCCAACCTTGAAATTCTTCCTCCAAATATGCTTGTCATGCCAGGCCTTTGTCTTTTCCTTATATATCACTACATTGTCATAAGACTCAAGCCTGATTTCTTCCAATTCCTGGAGTTGAAGTTTCCTGAATTCGCCCACCTCATGTTCTTGCATGTTGCACTTCTTGACTGCCCAGTATGCTTTATGTTGAATTTCCATCGGTAAATGACAAGCTTTCCCAAACACCAACCTGAATGGTGACATCCCAATTGGTGTTTTAAAAGCGGCCATGTATGCCCATAGTGCATCATCCAACCGAGCACTCCAGTCTTTCCTGTTTGGTGTAACTGTCTTCTCCAGAATGGACTTGATTTCCCTGTTAGACACCTCTGCCTGGCCATTTGTCTGAGGGTGGTATGCTATAGAGACTCTGTGTGTGACATGATATTTTCTCAATAATGCACTCACCATCCTATTACAGAAGTGGGATCCCTTGTCACTAACTAAAGCTCTAGGGACACCAAATCTAGTAAAAATGTTGGTCTTCAAGAAATCTGTCACCACTTTAGAACCGTCAGTCCTGGTGGCCTTCGCTTCCACCCATTTGGAAACGTAGTCCACCGCAAGCAAAATATAATAATTCCCAAAAGAATTAGGAAATGGACCCATAAAGTCAATGCCCCACACATCAAAGATTTCACAAAAAATAATAGGAGATTGAGGCATCTCATTCTTTTGGGACATATTCCCAACTCTTTGACATCGGTCACATGATTTACAAAAACCATGAGCATCCCGAAAAATGCTCGGCCAGTAAAATCCTGCATCCAATACCTTCCTAGCTGTTTTGTTAGAACTAAAATGGCCCCCACATGCATAATTATGATAGAAAGTTAAGATAGAAGTTACCTCATTATCCGGGATACATCGTCGGATTACCTGATCAGCGCAGTGTTTCCACAAGTATGGATCATCCCAGATGTAGTATCTTGCTTCACTTCTTAACTTATCCTTATGAGCTTTTGTGAACGTCGGTGGGAACTCACCCATAACTAGGAAATTAACCAAGTGTGCATACCAAGGTTTTACAACCTTAATAGCAAACAAGGTATCATCTGGAAATTCCTCCTGAATGGGTGAACTCTCTGGCCTCTTCTGCTCTTCCATCACCAGACGACTCAAATGATCAGCAACCACATTCTCAGCCCCCTTTTTGTCTTTGATCTCAATGTTGAACTCACTCAACAGTAAGATCCACCTGATTAACCTGGGTTTGGCCTCCTTTTTCGTCAGCAGATATCGGAGTGCTGCGTGATCTGTATAAACAATCACTCTTGTTCCCAGCAAGTAAGAGCGAAATTTCTCCAATGCAAACACAACTGCTAGGAGCTCCTTCTCCGTGGTGTAGTAGTTTCTCTGAGCCTCATTCAATGTCATAGAGGCATAGTGAATCACATGAGACGCCTTTCCCTTCTTTTGTCCCAAAACAGCCCCCACTGCATAATAACTAGCATCACACATGATCTCAAAGGGGAGAGACCAATCTGGGGCTTGAATGATGGGAGTTGTGGTGAGGCGGAGTTTTAGCTCATCAAACGCTGTCTTGCATGCATCGCCAAACTCAAATTCTGCTTCCTTTTTCAACAGCTCACATAAGGGGGAGGCAATTTTGGAGAAGTTTTTGATAAACCTGCGGTAAAACCCTGCATGGCCTAAAAAAGAACGCACTTCACGCACATTAGTAGGATAAGGCAAAGATTGAATTACTTCAACCTTGGCCTTATCGACCTCAATACCCCTAGAAGACACTACATGGCCTAGTACTATACCTTGCTCTACCATAAAATGACATTTTTCCGAGTTAAGAACAAGATTAGTATCTTCACATCTTTTAAGCACTAGTGTCAAATGAGTTAAGCATGAATCAAAGTCATTCCCATGGACGGTAAAATCGTCCATAAATACCTCAATAAATTTCTCTATGTACTCAGAAAAGATACTAACCATACATCGTTGGAATGTAGCTGGTGCATTACACAGTCCAAAAGGCATCCTTCGGTATGCAAAGGTGCCAAAAGGACAAGTGAATGTTGTCTTCTCCTGATCCTCTGTTGCTATGGCTACCTGAAAATATCCAGAATACCCATCCAAGAAACAATAGAATGAACGACCGGCAAGTCGTTCCAGCATCTGATCAATGAAAGGTAATGGGAAATGGTCCTTTCGGGTTACCGCATTCAGCTTGCGATAATCAATACACACCCGCCACCCGGTCTGGACTCTTGTGGGAATGAGATCACCCTTGTGATTCTCAACCACTGTGATACCACCCTTTTTAGGGACAACCTGAGTTGGGCTGACCCATTTACTATCAGAAATAGGAAAGATCATACCTGCCTGAAGGAGCTTCATCACCTCCTTCTTTACCACCTCCATCATTGGGAGATTCATCCTTCTTTGGGGCTGTCTAGACGGTGTAGCTTCATCTTCTAATAGAATCTGATGCATACACGTTGAGGGACTAATCCCTTTAATGTCTGCAATGGTCCATCCTATAGCCGTCTTATGCTCCCTCAAAACTGCCACTAATCTTCCTTCTTGCTCATTGCTGAACTTGTTGGATATAATTACCGGCAAAGTGTCCCCTTCACCTAAGAAAGCATACTTGAGATGGTCTGGAAGTTGCTTCAATTCTACCACCGGTGCTTGCACAATAGATGGCAAAAGCTTCTCGCTTGGCAAGGTTAGTGGTATGGGCTTTGAGCCCGGTGGCATAAGCGGACGCTCAAAGTGAACATTCAACTCTGCCAACACTTCCTGCAGGTTAGTCTTTAAATCCAAATCTGAAGTATCATTCATAATAGCATTTTCCAAGGTGGATCTCAAAACATCAGATTCATGCATATTGAAAAATTCTTGAGCAAGTGGCTCTACCACATCAACTAAGCACAACGAGGAATCTTCGGGAGGGTATTTCATTGCATCATAAATATTATACTCTACCCTTTCCCCGTCGAATTCCATAGTCAGAGAACCACTACAGACATCAATCTTAGTCTTAGCTGTTTTCAGAAAAGGTCTACCTAGCAAAATGGGTGCAACATGCTTATCATGGTCCATATCTAAGACATAGAAGTCAGCAAGGAATATCAGATTATCAACCATTACAAGCACATCTTCAACTATTCCTCTAGGGTAAGCATTTGACCTATCAGCTAACTGTATAACCACACCAGTTTCTTGCAAAGGACCCAATTCAAGCATTTTGTACACAGAGTAAGGTAAAACATTAATTGAAGCACCTAGATCTAGCATGGCTTTATCAATTTTTGTATCACCAATAATGCAGGGAATAATGAACATGCCAGGGTCACCACATTTCTGAGGCATACGCCTTTGAAACACAGTTGACACATGCTCACTTACAGAGATTTTCTGTGTCCCTTTTAGCTTTTGAGTTCTTTTTATGGTGCATAATTCTTTCAAAAACTTAGCATATCTAGGAATGCTTTTAATCAGTTTAAGTAAAGGAATGTTTACCTCACACTTGCTGAACGTCTCGAACAATTCCTTGTCATTCTCCAGCTTTCGGGTCTCTTTTAGTTCCTCTAGGAAGGGTGGAACAGGTGCATAAGACTTCAGAGGGGTTGCAGACGAATCCTCGATAGCGACCCGATTGCTCGGGTTATCCCGAAATTTCGCGGGCGCGCTTTCCGATGACAAGCCGCGCAATCCTGACTGAGACGTGATTGCGCGGCTTGGCAATTGCGCGACCGCGCTTTCTGTCGTCGATTCCCCGCGCAATCTCGACTGAGATGGTGTTGCGCGGGGTGGCAATTGCTCGGCCGCGCATTTAGCGGGTAGGCCAAGCAATTCGTCTTCGAAAGAATTACTTGGAATTTCCTCTGTCAGCTCAAATTTTTCCTCGGTTTCGCCCTTGGCTTCTTCTGTCACTCCCCTTCTGATTGGTACGTGCCCGTCCCTGGGCTATACTTGAAGCTCTCGCCCACTCCTCAAAGTAATAGCATTGACATTCTGTTTTGGATTGAGCTCGGTCTGAGATGGCAACTTACTTGAATCTCTAGCTTCCAGTTTGCCTACAGCATTGGCAATTTGACTGACTTGAGTCTCTAGATTGTGGATGCTAGACTTTGTCTCTTGTTGAAATTTGCTCATTGAGCCTTGCAGTGTAGTCACAGTCTGTGCAAGAGTCCGAATCATATCCTCAGTAGACATAACATTCTGATTGGGCCCCTGAGGACGGGGTTGAAAAGGTGGCTTGTATGGAGCTTGGCCACCCTGTTGATTGAACTGCTGATTGTTGGAATTTCCGTACCTCAGATTAGGATGATCCCTCCAGCCTGGATTGTAGGTGTTGGAGAAGGGGTCATACCTCGGCCTAGGTGGTCCATATCCTCCCACTGCATTCACCTCAGCATTCGGATCTTGGAGTGTAGGGCAGGAATCAGTGGGATGCATGTTATCAAAACAAATCTCACAGGCTTTCACCTGTTGTCTTCCACCTTGTTGCAAAAGCTGCTTCATCATCGTTTTCAACTCAGTGACTTCATCTTGGATTCTTGAGTTAGCCACCACAACATTTGCAGCTTTCGAGCTAGTCTCTTTTCTGAACTGTCTTGTGCCCTCAGACAGTTGTGTGAATAGTTCAAACGCAGCCGCATGAGTTTTGTTGAGAATATTACCTTGGCAAGCTGCATTGCCCATTCTTCTCTCATCATCCAAGAGGCCATTAAACAGATATAAAATTAGGTCTTGATCAGTGTAGCCATGGAATGGACAACTGGCTATTAACCTCTTGAATCTTTCATAGTATGCATACAAGGTCTCATTAGCTTCTTGCTCGATGTTGCTAATCATCTTCTTCAGTTCATTGAGCCTTGTAGCAGGGAAGTACTTCTCCAGAAAAGCTTGTTTCATCTTAGCCCATGTATCAATACTTCCCGGAGCCAAGTAATAAAACCAGTCTTTAGCCTGATCCTTGAGAGAGAAGGGAAAGGCTCTCAGCGTGATCTGGTCATGAGTCACATCAGCAGGCTTGATGCTTGAGCACACAACATGAAATTCAGAAAGATTTTTGTTGGGGTCTTCACCACTAAGCCCGTGGAATGAAGGCAAAAGATGGATCAACCCAGATTTCTGTTCAAACTTGACTCCCTCAGCAAGAGCAGGAAATTGCACCGCCAACGGTTGTTGCTCCAGATTTGGTGCAGTTAACTGTCTCAGTGTTTGATCAACCATCTCTATTGTTTCAGGAATGCTCTCAGTGTCAGACTCAGATGAGGAAGACGCCAGGTTGAGCTGTAATTCACGAGCAGTTGCACAAGCTTGTCTGCGCAATCTAGAGAGTGTCCTTTCTATTTCTGAATCACAAATAGCAAGAGATGGATCAGTAGCACGGGTATGAACCATATAACCGGTTCACACCCAAAACAGCACGAAAGTAATAAACACAAATAGCGACGAGTCCCCGGCAACAGCGCCAAATTTGATGAGCACTTTTACGTCGCTATAGAAGCATTATCAAAGAAATACCTAACTTCCTAACCTGAGTAAAGTGGAAGCAAGGGTCGATCCCACAGAGACTCTTGAAAATGTGTTATTGCTTAGGTGCCAAGTAACTAAAAAGGGGGTTTTTGGAATGTTTAATCCAAACTAATATGCAAGAATAAAACTAACTATGAATGCAAAAGATGATTTGAGTATATGAGAGACAAACGTGTTCAACTAGTTAGATCCATCATGATATTGATTCGTTGATCATCGATTCTCTTGATTCTCTTCTCACTTGAATAATCTATTGTGGATAATGATCCTACTAAGGATTAAGATCCAAACTTCATATATAGTTGATAGAACTACCAGTCTAACAACCCTAATTAATTAATAACCTAGAAGACCTTCTAGATTCAATTAAATAACAGCATGACGATTCAAGTTATCAATAGAAACAAACAACTTAGAGCAACCAGACATCTAAGTGATTTGTGAATTTATTCCCTTCTTTAACCAACTTGTCCAACCGGTACTAAATTGATTAAAGTATACTCTTGATATAATTAACTCCAACCGGTAATTAATCAGATTCAGTTTTAACTAGAAATTCTATCAGGTAGCTAATCTAATAAAACCCTAATTTAGATTCAATTAAGCACAGAGAATAATTTCTATTCAAGTTTGTTGAGAATCAATCAAACCTCACAACTACATACAAATCATGACTTTAATAACTAGCCAAACACAAGAGAAATTAGCAATGCATAATTGAATTAAAATCAAACTTACAAAGGTTCAAAGGTTCTTCCTTGAGAGAAAACCCTAGCCTCCAAAAGTTGATCAAAAGTTATGAAAATTAAACTAACATAAAGTATTTATATGTCTACTAAAAATAACCCTCATACGATATATTAAACCATACACTCGGATTTTATCTAGCCCAAATAACCCAAATATCAAAGCCCAAAACCAAGGCTCGGCCCAAAACACGTCCGCTGAAAAACTCCAGATTGCGCGGGATCGATCCCCAAATGCGCGGCCGCGCTTTTGCTTGCTTCCCCGCGCAATTGTCCGTCAGTTCGGATTGCTCGGGATCATTGCGCGGCTTCTCCCCGAGCACTTGATTCTTGGCAACTCTTCTATCTTCAATCATCATCCTAGCACATCCTAGCATTCCTTAGCTCGTCCACCACAGCCATGGTCAATCTGTAATCGCCCCGCTGTTGCTCCTGAACCTAAAAACCTGTAAAACCGAGCAAACCAGCGCATAACACCCGACAACACAAAAACCTAAAAACTACATAAAAACTAACCTAAAAATAACTAAAACATATATAAAACATGCAACTAAGCCACTCCTATATGCAAGCTATCAGCGGTGCCCTTGCTCCTCTTTTTTGCGTTTCCTCTTTTTTGTTTTGTGCCCTAGCGGGCGATGGTCGCTTCTCGGTGTTTTGCGCCAGTGTCATGGCGACAAGACGGTGGGGCGAGGGTGGCGCTGGCCACGCTCTCGAGCCCACCGTTCGCCAACCGACGGTTGAGTTTCTGCGACCTCTTGGCTTCTCTTTTTTCTTTGAAATTCGAGTGCCTCGGAAACCCAAACGTCATGATGTCCGATTGACGGGACTTTTGGGCTTCCACCGCTAGCGTCCACTCCGCCTTCTCTTTCCTCCTCTTGGCGCTTCACCTTCCATCTTCTCTTTCCTCCTTTTGGTGCTTCACCTTCTTCCCTGCCGTCCTATCTTGTCAGAATAAGGGAGGGTGCCACGTGTCCTCTTCCCGTCTTTACCTCGCGTATTCTTTTTGTGGCTTTGCTCGATGTCTCAACACTTTTTCTTTTCCAGGTGTTCGCCTCTCGTGGCCTGGACGTCGCTCTTTCATGCCTAGAGGATCTTCTTTGAGCCCCCCGCCAGGCTTCATGTTCAAAGTTCAAGAGAGATTCTACGAGGAGGCCCCCGAGGTCGAGGAGATTGTTGAGACCAGTGACTCCCAGAACCCGAGGTCTCCCTCGCTGATTTTTAGTGAGCCTTCTTCCAGTGATTCGGACGTCTCCGTCAACTCGCGTTTCTCCCGACTTCGCACTTCGTCTGGTGTTGAAATAACCTCGTCCTCGATTTCTGATGAGGAAGTGGCTGGTGTTATTGCGAGGTCGTCCGACTCCAACGACATGGCGAGCTTTTTTGCGCAGCATATCAATGATGCCGGATACCCATGTCCTCGGATTCGAAGGAGACCTTTCTCTCCGAGGGGGTGCCGACGTCCCTGGAACTAAATGACCTTGCGAAGATCGCTAAGGACTTCGCTTGGCCCGAGGGGGTTGAGCTAGCGCTCCCCGAAGGGGAGGGATGCTCCTTGGCGGTATACGACAGGTGCATGGTTGTGCACCTCTTTGGTCTCCAGGCCGGCTTCAGGCTCCCTCTGGCCCCGCACATCGTCGACTTCTTGTGGGCCATGCATGTCTGCCCCGCGTAGCTTTTTCCCAATAGGTGGAGGCTCTTGTGTGCCTACACCCTTCACAACCACGAGCTCGGGGAGGGACCCGACCTCGACACCATGTCGAACCTATTTCTAGCAAGGAGGGAGCACGATTCTTGCCTCGTCAACCTTTGCATGCCCGACCTTAAGATCACCACAGCCCCTTCGAACGTCGGGCCGTGGAAGAAGAAATGGTTCCTAGTCCGGGACCCTACCGGGAGGTATCTCAACTTCCCCACGGCTCCGGACAACTTCGTTCGGCCCAAGGGCACACAAAAGGCCGATGAGATCAAGAAAGACAAGATCAAGAAACGATATGTTCCTGATCGCCAAGAACCGTTCCAAGAATACCTGGCATAGGACCGGCTGGAGCGGGCCGGCCTGAGTCTCACCCTTCCACCCCGCGAGGGCGAAGAGGGTACTCACTTCCCCTCTTGTTGCTTGTTTTTGTTACTTGCTTTTGGTTCTGGGCAACGCATGGCCCCGAGGGAATACCTCGCTTGGGTCATAATGCCTTGATCGTTTGTGATATCTCGCTTTTTGTCTTTTATCTAACTTATTTCTTAACATATTTTTTGTGTTTTTGACAGTGGATCTCTTCAACGCTCTTACCTCGAGGACGCAGGGAAAGAATCCTGTCACCCTCACCTCCACCTCCCAAGTCCCACGAGGCTCTAAGAGCCTCGTTATAAAGGAACCAGCCCCCCAAGTGAGGCCACCGACCTCGCAACCGAAAGTAACACCCCCGCCGGCGAAGGCGCTCGGGGTGAAGATTACCGAGGGGGCCTCGTCTAGGGGAGACGTTGCGAGAACGTCCTCCCAAGCTGCCCGAGGATCCGGGGATGGAGCCGGATCAAAGAGGAAGGAATCAGAGGATCCCCCCCGCCAGTAAAAGAAGAAAAAACAGAAGGGGGACTGCCAGAAGGGGACCTCAGGAGGGGAGACGACCCACCGCTCCGGCCTCGCGAGCCGGGCTGTGTCCGTCACCGGGCCTCCTGTCGACAAGTTTCACTGCCCGGGACTCGCCCGGGGCGTGCCCAAGGATTGGGACAGGGCGGATTGGAAGGAAGAGGTCGCGTGGGCAAACAACCTCTCGGAGGCTGCCCTCAACGACGAGATCCTCCGCTACTCGGCGATGGTAGGCCCTACTTCTTCGAGGTTGTTCTTTTTGTTGGTTCCATCATTATCACCTTTGTTTTAACACGTTTTTTGGTTTATCAGCACCACTTCTTCGAGAATTACAACAGTAGTCGCGTTAGCCTCCTTCACAAGAAGATGGACAAGATGGAGGCGAAGCTCAAGGCCCGCGACGCCAAGATCGAGAAGAAGAACAAGGACCTCGCGGAGGCCGAGAGACGGATCCGAGCCGCTGAGCTTGCGGCGGAGGACGAGGCCAAGGCCGCCGCCAAGGCCAAGGAGGAGGCGAAGAGGCTTAGGGGGGAGGCGGAGAAAGCTAAGGAGGAGGCGGGGAAGGTTAAGGGGGAGTCGGAGAAGGTTAAGGGCCATGTTGGGGATCTTGAGGCTGAGATCGAGGAGCTCCGAGGAAAACTCTCCGCGGAGCACAAATTTTTCAGGGAGAAGGAGGCAGAGCTCCAGAAGGCCGAGGAGGAGATCAGCAACCTCCGACATCGCGTCATTGAGCTCAACGAGGAGGTGGAGGCTGCGGGGCCCAAGTATGTGGAGTCCACGGAGTACAAAGAAGAGTTGTTGGGCAGCGTGAACGAGATGTTCCGCCAGGCCGTCCGAATGGGGGTCAAGCAGGCGGTTGCCAAGTATGGGCACATCGACCCCCACATTTCCTTCTTCAACCCCAACTACGCAAAGACTATGGGGGAAGAGACCGGGGAGGAGCCCGAGGGAGAATGCGAGTTCTTCCTCCGAGAGGATGGGACCGTGGCTTCCGAGGTACCCACCGCAGAGGACCACGGCCAGGGAACCCCGGACCTCGTTGTCGTGGACTCTCATCCCGCGACCAACGTGCCGAGTTCCCAGCCCATTGTAATCTCCGAATCGGCCGTCCCTCAAGCTCCCACGGAACCCGCCGCCGAGGTCCCCAAGGAACCCGCCGCCGAAGGCCCGAAGGAATGAAGGATGCCCCCGACTCTTTAATGTGTTTTTTTTATATTTTCGTTATTTTGGTGGCCCTGTCGGGGTCTGTAATTATGACATTTCGGCCCTCGTGGCCTTATTTTATGTATTTCTCCTTGTTTTATGGTTGCGTTGTGCTTCTTACTTTAGTTTACTTGTATGTATACCCTTGATCCAACCCCATGGCCCAAGTGTCACAACATTTCTTGCACCCTCGGGCCACATTGGGCGCTCGTTTTACGCCGCGAACCCGAGCTTGGCTCAGATCGTGCGTGATTGTTGTCGTGCCAAGATCACGACCTCGCTCGGATCTCACATGATTGTTTTTATTGTCTCCAACCCTAGGCGGGAAGCGAGGGGTGGAATTTGAACTTCGTAAATCCGAGAATCTCCAACCCCGAGCGGGAAGCGAGGGGTGGACTTCGCAACTTAAACCGAGAATCTCCAACCCCAAGCGAGAAGCGAGGGGTGGACTTCACAACTTAAAACCGAGAATCTCCAACCCCAAGTGGGAAGCGAGCTGTGGACTTCGCAACATAAAACCGAGAATCTCCAACCCCAAGCGGGAAGCGAGGTGTGGACTTCGCAACTTAAAACCGAGAATCTCCAACTCCAAGCGGGAAGCGAGGGGTGGACTTCACAACTTAAAACCGAGAATCTCCATCCCCAAGCGGGAAGCGAGGGGTGGACATCGCAACTTAAAACCGAGAATCTCCAACCCCAAGCGGGAAGCGAGGGGTGGACTTCGCAACATAAAACCGAGGATCTCCAACCCCAAGCGGGAAGCGATGGTTGGACTTCGCAACATAAAACCGAGGATCTCCAACCCCAAGCGGGAAGCGAAGGGTGGACTTCGCAACATAAAACCGAGGATCTCCAACCCCAAGCGGGAAGCGAGGGGTGGACTTCGCAACATAAAACCGAGGATCTCCAACCCCAAGCGGGAAGCGAGGGGTGGACTTCGCACGAAATTTTAATTTTTGAGACAGATTTGAAAATTCCACAACCCTTTATTAACAAAATTTGTAGGAAATAGCGGAGTTTGGAGAGTTTACACATAATATTTTTTGAGCCGATCGATGTTCCATGTTTTGCTCAGGGTACGTCCCTCGCTGTCTTTGAGTTTGAAAGCCCCGAGCGCGACTTCCTCCCCGAGGAGGTATGTTCCCTCCCAATTGGGGTCCAGCTTGCCACCTTCGGTACGCCTCAAGACGAGGCCGCCCGTGGCCAAGAACCGGGGTCTAACCTTCTTGTCGTGATAGACCGCCACACGTCGTTTGTATTCTCTGAAGCGCAGGTCGGCCACCTCGCACAACTCGTCCCTAAATAGCAGTTCGACCTTGAGGTTGGCCTCATTCTCTTTTTCATTGAAGTCAAAAACTCTTGCCGAAGGGACCAAGGTCTCCACTAGGACTAGCGCTTCTGCCCCGTATGTTAGAGCGAAGGGTGTTTCTCCTGTTGCGCGACGCGCGGTGGTGCAATATGTCCATAGGACGAGTAGGAGAAGCTCCGCCCATCGACCTTGCGCCATGCCCAGGCGCTTCTTTAGATCGGACAAGATACGGGCATTGACGTTCTCCACCTGGCCGTTGGACTGAGGGTGGGCCACAGAGGAAAACTTGAGGGTTATGCCCTACAGAGCAGAAGGTCCGGGTCACCTCGCAATCAAATTGGGGGCCATGGTTGATGTTCGTATTTTTAGTATAGTTTTTAGTATGTTTTCTTGATTTGTTAGGCTTAGTTTTAGTAGTTTTAGGATTAGTTTTGTATGTTTTTGGAAAGTTTTGCATATTTTGTGAAAAGTATGGAAGCTACTCCGTTTTGTGTCTTTTTGTAGGTTTTAGCGAGGAAAAGATGCTATTTGGAGCTGAATTTGGAGTGCTATGATGAAAGACGGAAGAATGCAAGACGAAGAAGTCGAAGCCTAAGTTTCTGGAGATAAAGTGTGGAAGAAAGCCAAACCCAGGCTCGTTAACGAGGCTGTAATGGGTCGTTAACGAGGCTAGGAGATGCAGATTTCGAGAGTTTGATTCTGTAACTCACCGATCCTGTGCGGGAATTTATTTCTGTGTCGGTAGAGTATCTTTTTATGATTTAGGGTTATTATATTATGTATTTTAGGTCTTGTTATCTTTCTAGATTTTATTTCTATCTTTTAGGATTTTAATTCTATCTTTTTAGGAAAGTTTTTATCTTTTAGCCTTATTAGTTTTTAGCCTTATTAGTATAAATAGCCCTCTTATTAGCCTAGGAAAAGGGGAGAGATCGATTGAAGAGAAGAGAGAGTGGATTGGAGTCGAGATTGAAGCTCGGTGGACGAGAGTTACCGAGGTCATTGATCGTGATTTTGGTTCGGTGTTTGTATTCTTTTCGGTTTCTTCTAAATTTTTGCAAAACGATATTTCTAATTAATTTGAGTAGTGTTTTGTTTTCAATGATTTCTTTTGTTAAATTTATTTGTTTCCTAGTTATGAGTAGTGAGTAGTCTTCTTTTCTAGGGTCGGGGTTAAACCCGACATAGTTATGCATGTTTGAGGAGTAAGAATGTGTGTTGATTGCCTTTTATCTATTTTGAGATTGGTTGTTGTGCTTAGACCTAGATGAAAGTCAAGGTGATTTGAGTTTTTAACTTGATTGAGAGAGAAAGTTATAGACTTGAAGGCTGATATTGTTTGAATACGAAAGTTTCAAGCTTTAGATCCAAAACAAGCAATTGAGTGGATTGGTTTATGAAAATAGGTTAATTTAGTCGATAGTCGACGAAAGTTGATGAATTTATCTGTTTAAAGGCATGATCTTATCTTCTTACGAGTTTATATGCATGACTATGTTGTGGTGTCCCTTATCCTAGATCTTTGTTTTATTTGAATTCTTTTGAAGTGATATTCGTTGTTGAGTTTGTAGGCTCGGTACCGAACTGTTTAGGTCGTTAGTTTTGGTCTTTTTGTTTGCGGTGGCTTGTTAACGACCCTGACAACGTCATTAACGAGGTTGCTAGTAAGTGTTTTGCTTATTTTGTTTGATTTTTAGTAGTCGATAAACAAACAACCTTGCTTCTCGTGGAACGATCCTGACTTCGCTATGCACAGCGGGGTCTTGACTTATAAATTTATTTGTTGTCCCGAGTCAAGAAACCCTCCTCAACAATGGTCAATCATGATGGTCATGGGAACGCCAAAACGGAAAACGAGGTTCTTCCACAGGAAGTCGCAGACCTTTGTCCCCGTGATATTTGCCATTGCTTGTGCCTCGACCCACTTCGTGACATAGTCGACGATGACCAAGATATACCGCACCTGGCCAACAGCCTTGGGGAAGGGGCCGAGGATGTCCATCCCCCACATCGCGAAGGGGCATGGCGCATGGATGGACCGAAGACGCGAGGTCGAGGCATGCTGGAGGTTACCTGCTTCTGACACCCGTCACATCACTGGACATAGGCCCTCGCGTCTTGCCGGAGAGTGGGCCAAAAGTATCCCAAATGGGTGATTTTATGTGATAGGTATCGCCACCCTGGGTGGCCGCCACAGACCCCCTCGTGTGCCTCATAGAGGATGTGCTCCGTAGACTCGGTCGGCACACATAGCAGGTTGGGCTCAGCATAGCCTCGGCGATAGAGACGGCCGCCGATGACGCAATAGGGTGCCGCTTGCATTTTCAATTTCCGAGCCACCGCGGGGTCCTTTGGTAGGACGCCGCTTTCCACGTATCGCGTGATCGGGATCCCGATGATCATGGCCTCATATTCGGCCTCATTGTTGGTGGCATCGAAGGCGAAGTTAAGGGCGTACTCCGTCTCGATCGAGGGACCGACGAGGAACACGCCAGCCCCGCCACCGGCATCACATCGTGAATCATCAACGAATACCTTCCATTCCTCCGAGCTCGCATCAGTTTCAGGGAAGGTGACCTCCACCATGAAGTCGGCGAGGGCCTGTCCCTTCATTGCGGTTCTAGGGAGGTAACTGATGTCGAACTCGAAGAGCTCGACTGCCCACTTCGTCATTCGCCCGGAGAGGGCGGGCTGGTGGAGGATTTGTCGAAGTGGGAGGTCCTAGAGGTCCTGAATGGGGTGCGCGTGGAAGTAAGGGCGCAGGCGCCTGGCGGCGGTCATGACGGCCAGTGCCATCTTCTCCGCCGGGGAGTATCGCTGCTCCGCGGGCTGGTGCACGTGACTTGTGAAGTAGACTGGGTGCGTGGCCTTTCTGGTTAGCACCGCACTGACCGTCTCCGGGCTTACCGCCACATACAACTGCAAGTCCTCGCCTGCCATTGGAGGTGACAATGTTGGGAGCTTTGATAGGAAGGCTTTTAGCTCAGAAAAAGCGAGCTCTAGCCCCTCGTCCCAAACAAACTTGTCGTTCTTCTGGAGGGCGGCAAAGAAGGGCAGGGATTTCCCGAAGAGACATTCTCCCAAGTAGATCTTCTCGAGCTCATTCACGAAGGGGGTAACCACCCTTCTTTCTGCCTCGAGGATGGGGACCGTGAAGTCTCGGACTTCGAGGTCGGCCTCGCCGGGGGACTCCACCATAAACACCGGGCATTTTTGTTTTGCCGAGGTCGCATAGCAAACGCGACCCTCCTCCTGGTTGCCCTTTACTTCTCCAACCCCGCCGTCAACGGGGAATTTCATCTTTAGGTGATAGATGGAGACCATCGCCTGGAATTTCATCAGGGATACCCTCCCAATGATTGAATTCCACACTAAAGGCAAGTGTACCACGGTGAACTCCACCATCTCGGTCCTCCTCATGGAGCCGGTGCCCAACGTCATCCAAAGGTCTATGAGACCTGCCACGTCGACCTCGTCTCCCGAGAATGAGGTGAGCTTCCCGGCGTAGGGCTTCAAGGATGTTTCGGAGATGCCTAACTGTTCGAAGGTGCCGTAGTACATGATGTCCACGGAGGATCCCGTGTCCACCAGTACTCGCTTCACCATTTTCGAGCCCACTTGAGCGTGCACCCCCAAGGGGTCGGAATGTGGCATGTGGAGTCCCTCGACATCTTCGGAGGTGAAGGCCAAGCCTACGTGAGACCGCGAGGTCTGGGCGACGCTAAATACAGAGGGCTCATGATGGCTTGCCCTCGCGTACCGCTTTCTTTCTGCCTGGCTTGATCCAGCCAACGATGGTCCACCCGAGACGGTATGGATATACCCATCGGGTGTTGTTGTCTGCCCAGACCGTGCCTGCTTCGCGGGAGCTTGCTGCTCGACGTTGTTGGCCTGAGCTTGACTCGGGCCTCGTGGTACGGTGTTGGCGCCTGACGCGGGGTTGGCACGTCCGTTTTCGTTTGGGTTGTACAAAGGGCTGCCCTTGCCCCTATAGCCTCGTGGCTTTCCGCCGAAATAGTTCCAATTGCCACCACGGTTGTTGTTGCGATTGGCGTCGTTCCCGTTGTTATTGTTGCTGTTGCTTCTGTTGTTGTTGTTGTTGTAGTTTCTGTTGTTGTTGTTGACGGGGTTTTGGGCCTGCGTTACATACGCATCCCTCGCGGGTGGTGCGACCACCTTCACCTTTCCTTTAGCCTCGACGACGATTTCCTTGTCGGTCTTCGGTCGCGAGCTCTGGTTTGCGGCATCCTCGGCGTATACCTGGTTTGTGATCCTGGCGCACAGGCTGTCGTACGTCGTTGGGCATTTCAAGAAAATGTAAGTCTTGAAAGGCCCCGGACACAGGTTGCCCATGAGGGTATCTCGCACCGATGATTCGTCGATGTGTGCGATCTCCGCTACTGCGGTGTTGAACCTCGTGAAGAAGGTGCCCAACAACTCGCCCTCTCCCTGCTCAATACCGCAGAGACCCCGCATATTCTTCTTGCGCTTCCTCGAGCCGCTGAAGTGTGTGACAAAGGATTCACACAGTTGAGCGAACGAGGCCACAAACCCTATCTTGAGGCTTATGAACCACGTCATCGCGGCCTTGTCCAGGGTGGTTGGGAAGATGCGGCAGAATATGGCGTTATTGTAGGAGTTGACATTCATTTGGACGGCAAAGTGATTCACATGCTCCTCCGGGTCAGCCGTGTCGTCGTAGAGTCCCATTTGTGGCCAATGGAAACCCTTGGGCATAGGCGCGTCCTGAATCTCATCCACAAAGGGGGATGTGCACCTGGTCTTGACGGCCTGTCAACGCGACCTCAATTTCAGAGGGTGCGTCGACGTCGTTGGCCTCGCTGTTTGGGGGGATGCGGAGCACTCCCTGCTGTTTCGAACAGCTCCGTGTCCTGCATTCTCGAACGTCGCGAGCGGGACCGCGAGATCTGCATGGGGTCCCGGGGAGGCCTCTCCATTGATGAGCCGTTGGTGGAGGTCTCGTATCCCGGTACATGCCCAGGTACGTACTCGGAGTGGGGTTGCCCCCGGGGGGGGGGGGGGGGGGGGGGAACGGGGACGTATGAAGGGGCAAAGCCCTGTTGGTACTGCCCATAGCCCGGGTAGGGATATGGGTTCGGGGGTGCGTCGCCCGTCTCGTACGAGTACTCGAGATCTCGATCTAACAATGTTCAAGATCTCCTAATAGCTATGTGATTCTACCACCTACGGATCACTTGATGGATTCTTGGCGTGAGGCTGAGCTTTGAGTTCGAGCGTGGTGAAGATGGCTTGCGAGGTTGTGTAGCGAGGTCTTTGGTGTGAGCAAAAACTCTGTGTGACTTGAAGTCTTTTTGTGGACTTCACTTGTCTATAGCGAGGTCTTTTGACGATGTTTCAACACGTCGATCTTCAACGATCAAGATAGTTCTTGAGTTCAAGATTTTTTCGACCCCTTTCCACATACGAGGTTCTTCCCCTTTTATAGAGAATTGAGGGGCCGAGTTTTGGTTATTGCTCGATGTGGGACGCCCGAGGTCGGGGTTTTTGATTGGTCCGGAGGTGAGGCAGCCGATGATTGGTTGGAAGGAACGTCGACAGCTTAGTGGTCGAGCTGGGCAGGGATGTCAGCTAAGTCGGTGATGAGGTTTGGACATCGTCGAGGTTCAGACCTCGTGCGGATAGGGATTTTGCTAAAATAAAAAGGGGGCACGGTTGTGGGCCCCGGAATCCACCTTGGGAATCCCGTCGGGCTCGCTTGTTCCTCGTACCCCGGGCCCACTTCCTGTTCTACTGTTTTGAGCACCATCAAGTGCCAGTTTACTTCCTTTATCAATCTGGTCAAAAGCTAACATGGGACCTCTAGAACCCGTGGATATGAGATTGTATATGGAAGACGGATCAAGTGTAAAAGCTACTGGCGTCGTTGATGGTTTTCCCATTCAAGTTGGAAAATTCTTCATACCAAACGATTTCATGGTCCTCGATATGCTTGAAGATCCTCTAGTGCCCATCATTCTAGGAAGACCATTCCTTGCTACATCAGGTGCACGAGTTGATGTTCGGAAAGGACTCATCACCTTTGACATAGGAGAGGAGCGGGTCGAGTTCAGCCTTAATCAAGATGCCAATGACCCGGTCGCGGCCATACAGATCGAGACGTCCCAGCCAAAACTCGACATTGCTAAACCCGTAGTTTCCCTTCCAATCAATACGGATTACGAGAGTGCTACCAAGACAGCTACCGACCCCCCAGGGTCGGTATCGAGCCCTTCGTACAACAATATGACGAGGGAGGTGCATTTTGGCACGATACCGAGGGAATCTTTGCTTCAGATTGGCCGATAACGACCCCCACTGCCTCGGTACCGATGTCCTCAATGACGGAGCAAGGTGAGTATTCTTACTCTAGATTCACTATCACTGGTCATAATCCTTCCTTATATCATATTCCTACACCATATCCAGCTATTTATGCTATAGAGGAGTTGAAACCCCCTTGGTTCTCGGACTTCACTAACCTTGTGTAGAAATACCGAACATACTGTTAGAAGATGAGGGACCAAATTTAGTGAGAAGAAATAACAATGCCTTTAACGCTAAGTATGGGGTTTTTCACGGCCCCGACAAAGCTGAGAAGGAGCCACCTTGATTAGCCAGGTAAGTACGTCGGGCTAACGACGTTAAAAATAGCGCTAACGGGAGGCAACCCGGCTTTAGTTTTAGTTTTAGTTCAGTCTTCTTTTCTTTTATAGTTCTTTTTCCTAGCTTTCTTTTGAGTTTTTAATAGTGTAGAAGTTTGCAAGATAGGATGTTTTTGAGCTAACATGTCACAGAAGTCGGGCTCGAAAAGGCGCTGAAAATTGAGTCACCCAGGCTTGGTACCGAGCTGAGAGGGTCGGTACCGACCTGAGACAAAACCAAAAACGAGATGCGCTGGCAGGTAAGTTTTCTAAACCTAAATCTATCTTCTTCCTTGCCTCCCTTCTCACGCCGCCTCTTGCCCAACCTCTTTAAAAACACTCTCAAGCCTCCAAACCCACCCTAATCTCAATCAAACTCTCAAAATCCCACCGATCTCCACTCGATTCTCACCGCTGTCAAAACCGCACCTATTCGCCCCTCGATCCCGCATCTCATTCGATAACGAACACACCTCTTGTGATTCGTTACCGAAGCCTCAAATCCCTCATTACCTTGCAAATCCGATTTTTTTTCTTCAATTCTTCAAATCTACGATATGATTTCTAAACCCTAACCCTTTTCTTGAAAATTCATGGTAAATTAGGGTCATTTTTGTATCTAGATTTTGTGTGAACTCGGATTGCATGTCTATATTGCCATTATTCTTTCATGTCTATGATTGGTGATTAATCTTGATTGAATTTCGGTTCTTCTTGTCGATTTACATTGAATTTTCATGATAGAAAAGCATGAAGTAACTTGTTCTTGATTTGTAAGATTTTCACCATGAGTTTTTGGCAATAGTTGGCATGATTAGATATGGTTTCGAGCAAGTATGGGGTTGTATGTTCTTGATTGTGTGTTTTTGAATGGAATCATGCTTGAAATTGTGCTAAATTGTCGAAAGTTTGGGATTTAGGATTCGGAAATTGCTCGCATAAAGTTCTCGCCCAGGCTCGTTACCGACCCTCACAGGTCGGTAACGACCTGAGATTGTCCAGAATTTGTGCAAAACCCAGAAACCTCGATACCGACCCCTTTGGCTCTATACCGAGGTGGGTCGAGACCAATTCCGAATGCAAGTATGGCGTTTTCTTATTGTTTTGGATGGATATTACCTTGGATTTTTGTGGTGTTTTCAGGTACCAAATAGAAAGCACAAGCCGAGCAAACTCCAAGGCTGGAAAGAAGAGGTGGACTCAAAGATCTCCGTCTCCTCCAAGAATGGACGAGGTTGTTTTGTCAAGTAGGGAGCAATTAGCAGTCTTTGATTCCGTCCTTCAAAAGGACCATTTGACTAGATGGTTCTCAAGGTCAAGTGCCAAGGCCATCGATATCTATGATGATGTCAAACATACCTTTTCCATTCTCGGTGTGCCACATCTCCTCAAGAAGGAGGACATCCCGCACTACCCGGCCCTCACCGCCGAGTTCATTGCCCCCCTCCGAGTTAGTTTCAAGTCCAAGACATCGGTTGAGAAGATTAAGTTTCGATTGGGAAATGCTAACCGTGAGTACAACATGGCTCAGTTCAACCAACTCCTTGGCTTACCGCACCACTCTTGAGATTACAAGGCTCCCGATGATTTCAAGGTCACCGAAACATGGAACTACATTTCTGGGGAAGTCAATCCTTTCGCACCAGCACTTCCAGGGGCGCGCATCATCAACCCCATCTTCAAGATCATTCTCCGAGTTTTGGGGGGCAACTTTTGGCCCAAAAAGGAGCTTTCAAGGCCGACGAGGATGAAGGTAGGATGCCTCCTTACCATTCTCTTCGAAGACCCCGCCCCCATGAATTTGGGGCACGAATGGTTGAAGTATGTGGAGAAGCATGGGGCCTCTTCAAAGGAAGTTTGGTGTGGCAACCTAGTGAGTCTCTTGGCGATCGCGCTGAATGTCGACCTCACGGGTTACACCGCTCACAGCCCCCAGAAGCTGGATGCAAAGTATTGGTGTTCTTTCAGCATCTTTCATCGGATTCAAGGTGGCGTCGCCACCAAGGTGCTTGGACAAGAAGTGGAGATTACTCGGGCCAAGCTGGGGCTATTGTATGTCCCGAATTGGTATGAAGCTTGGACGTCTCATCCGTTCCCTTTGGACAAGAAGCCTCAAGATGAGCCGACATTAAGGGAATGTGAGACGAGATATGAGCGGGACGGAGTTGCCATGGAAGAAGACGAGGCAGCCGCTATGGAGGAGCTCGATATCGAGGAAGATGAGGTCGGTACCGAGGTACTTGAGGAGCACACCGACCTCGGTACTGAGCAACCTGGACTCGATACTGAGTATTTCGAGGTCAACATCGAGGCATTCAACTTCGGTAACGAGCATGCTCCTCCCCCTACCGAGCCACATTCGTATGACATGGTGCCCTACAACCCGGTCATTTCTCACGACTACTTCCATCCACATGATCACTATCAACCACCACCCCAACCCAGCTACACTGGTTCAAGCATTCCCTCTCCTTGGGCTGAAGATTTGTCCTTTCAGATGCAGCAGTTGAACCTGCAGCAGACACATCTCACTCAACGGATGGATCGTTGGGAGGGTGTGTATTCCGCCCGCATGGCTCTTGAAGATGCACGACAGCAACAAGCTGATGCTCGTTGGAGGACGATGGAGCAGCGTGTGACGATTGATGAAGAGCGCCGGAGGACAATGTACGAGTTCATGGGCAACTTTGAGTGCCAATTTCCACCACCTCAGTGATGATCTTGCTTTCAGGATGTTTCTTTCGCTTCATTGGTTATCTTGTGAGTTTCTTTCTTTTCCCTATCTTTTATTTTGATTTGGTTTATTACAGTATGGGACATTGTAATTCTAAGTATGGGGTAGGGAGGGAAAAGTAAATTTGCTTGCTTGTTTATTTTTGTTAGTTTGTTCTTTGTTTTAGTTGTCTTTGTTTTATATAATGAAAAAAAATTGAAAAAATTGAAAAATCCAAAAAGATTTTAGAGCAGATGAGTTTCCTTGTCTTTTGGTTCTATGATAGTTGATTACTTGCATGATCATGTAATTTCCTTTCAGCATGTTTTTGATAGTATAGCCTGATTTCTATGATGAAATTGTTTTTATAGAGGAATAGCTTATGATGAAATTGAGCATGTATAACTTTAAGCATAAGTAGTTGCAATCCAACAATATATGACCTTGTGAGTTCTTATTTTTAGCCTTGATTTTTTCATGTGTGATTTTCTCTCTTTATGTATATTATCTCTTGGAATTGTAATGGTTATCTATTTCTCAAGACCTGGATAAGATTTTTAGTTCATTACTTGTGAAAGTCATATGATAGAGAACCTATTTTTCATGAGCCCTATTAATCCCTATCCACCCTTACATTATCCTCTTTTTGATAGCTAATCCGAGCTTTAGCCTTTTATTTGTTGCTCCACAAAATGTTCCCTAGCCGAGATAAGCTTGACCCTATCCGGGGATTAGGACTTAGTTGGAGAAGAATAATTTTTGTAGAGTGCAAAAGAGATTTTTTGATTCAAAATAAAGGTTTTGGGAAGGGTAGATTGGAAGTCTCTTGTTTTTTTTAATTATGTAAAAAGATCTCTTGGTTAAAAAGATACACAAAGGAATAAAAGGAATGTATGGATCGATACCAGCCTATGTGGGCTCGGTACCGAAGGAAGATATGAGCAATATTTTAGCTCGATATCGACCCTCTCAGGTCGGAACCGAGGTGTAACGAGGCAAGTCGAGAAGAAAAATACAGAAGAAGAAAAAAAAGAAGAAAGAATAGAAAGATGTGCAGTGTTTAAAGTTTAAACCAGAGATTCTTTATGTTTTTATGAGGCTTTCTAGGATTAAATGGTGAGTGAAAGAAAGTGCATATATTTGAGTGAGTTTGGTATATTTGTTATGAGAGTTTTTGATGTGTGTGAGTTTTTAGGATTTTTGATTCCCAGATATTTTTAGCGCCACATAGCCAAAATGTTTCCCATGCCTTTTTGTCACTACGAAGCCCCATTACAACCCGGACGAATGGAAGATTCTATGAAGTTTTTCATTGAGCCTAAGTTCTCTTGATGATTTTTGCTTGTTTTGACAAATCTTTGGTGGAGAGTTTGGTGATATAAGTTCCAATTTGTATGAGTTTTTGCATATAAGATTGAGTTGAGAGATTGAATTTATAGCCCAAACACATGAGAGTTGAGTGAAACACTTTATCCTTGGTAAGGTTGGATTGTAATTGCTTATGTCTATGGGTGTTTACATATGTGTGATGATGTTAATAGTCATTTGCTATTTTTGCTATGTTTTTTATGTTGCTTTTTAGATAAAGGCTATTGCTTGATGAGCATGATGTTTGGTTTTGGTTAATGTTTAGTGATTACTTGAGGACAAGCAAGCTTAAGTATGGGGTATTTCGATGTTCATGTTTTTAGTATAGTTTTCGGTGTTTTTCTTAGGTTGTTTAGTTTAGTTTTAGTAGTTGTTTTATATGTTTTTGGATAAGTTTGCATATTTTTTGAAAAGTATGGAAGCTACTCCGTTTTTGTGTTTTTCTTAGGTTTTTGAAGCAGAAAAGAGCATTATGAGAGGAGTTAGAGTCAAGTGATCGATGGTGGAATGCATGAAGGAAAGAGAAGAAAAGATACATCTTGAAGATCTCATTGAAGACCGAAGAGAAGCTGTGAAGAGTGTACAAAAAGCCAAAACACAGAGCTCGTTACCAACTTGTGAGGGTCGGTACCGAGCTGTGCAACAAGATTTTGTTTGGAAAATTCAGCAAGAGTTTACTGACCCTGTTCAAGTCGTTACCGGGGTGGCCTGTGTCGGTAGACGACGCCGACTTTTCGAAAATCTATCTTTTATATCGCAATCTTTTTAGTTTAGAAAGTTTCTATCTTTTAGAACCCTTGTTAGATAGTTTCTCTTAGTATAAATACCCTGTTTTGGTTTAATTTTAGAGAGTTAGTTCGGTTTTGAGAAGAACATGTTAGTTTGGGAGAGGATTCCGTTCGGTTCTGTCGATCGAGAGAGAGAGAGGATCGTGATCGAGTCTTTGTTCTTGAATTTCATTGTTGTTTCTGAGTTTGAACGAGCTTGGTTGTAAGACGAGATTTTTATATTTCAAGTAAGTTTTATTTCAATGTTTTCTTTCAATCTAGTTGTTTGTTTTGTTTCAATCATGAGTGAGTAGTTTACTTTTCTAGGATCGGGGTAGAAACCCGACATAGTTATGCATGATTGAATGAATGTGTTGAATGTTTTGAATGCCTTCTATCCTTTATCTACTTGTTTGTGCTTATACTTAGACGAAAGTAATGATCTTGAATGTTGATATTGTTCTTTCGAGCTTTGGATTCAAAAATAAGTAGAAAGTGAATTGATTTATGAAAATTGATTGATATGCTTGTTTAGTCAACGAAAGTTGATAAATTTATCTTAAAGGCATGAAAATTATCCTTCCCACTAGTTCGTTTGCATGATTATGTCATGGTAACCCTTGTCCTAGTTGTTTTTATCATTTGAATTTCCTTAGTTTTCACTTATGAACTGACTCGTTACCGAGGCACACAGGTCGGTATCGAGCCTGCAGTTGATTTGTTTTGTTTGCCTAGTTTTAATTGAAATCCAGCGTCGTTACCGACCCTAACAAGGTCGGTACCGAGGGCTATCGTAGCCTTGTTTTGCTTTGTTTTGCTTTGTTTTCTTGCTTTTGTAGTTCAGTAATCAAACAACCTTGCTTCCCGTGGATGAAACTGACTTCGCTATACTCAGCGGGGTCTTGACTACAAATTTTATTCATTGTCGAGTTAAATCTTCCCCTCCTACAGAAGATGACGCCTTCACCTTGCGCTCGGATGGGCCCGTCACCCGTGCCCCGTGCCATCATGACCGCGACACAATCCCTGGTGTCGCGCCTGTCTGCAGGCCATGGCGCGCCTTGCACCGTGCCGGTTCACGCTACCGTATGCGTCCTGAGCCACGAAGAACCTCGAGTCGAGTCCTTGGAACCAACCACCTCGGACTCGTCCCTCGAGCCAAACCCCGAAACCGCATCGCAACTTGAGGTTCTTGACAACCTCGGGGAGCCTTGCGCGCCAGCACCCTAGACTCGCCAACGCCGCGCGCCAGCGTTTCGCCAACGCCCGCGACAGCGTGCCCAGGCCTCGCCGCGCCACGCCACGCCTTGTGATGGCTTGTCTTGACACTTCGATGCCGGCCATGAGCGACATATCTATTTTCTGCCCTTTTTAGCATGTTTTCCATTCTTAAACATTACTATTAGTGGTTTTACGTATTTAGAAGGTCCTGCTTGGGCCTTGCATCGATGGGCCTTGGTTGCATCCAAGCCCTAGGCGCCGTACTAGCTCTTTAGGGTTTATGTATGGCTGCACCTATATAAGGTGCTATGTTCTTCTTTTGCAAACTACGCACACTTTGGTTATTGATTTAGTTGAGGGTTTCTCCTAGACTTTAACCTAGTGCTTGCGCCGTTCTTCCATTACTATAATCAATCAAAGCTTTCGTTCTAAGTTGCTAATTGTTCGTGTGTTGTTTGTGCCCCATCAAGCCGATCTAACGTCGGTATCGATCCCAATAGCCTTCCGCTGACTCTCGAGAGACCCAATACTCAAGCCACGTCAAAGATCGTTCGCGGTTTCAAACGAGGTCGCATCAACTGGCATCAGAGCCACGGTTTGAGTAAGTCTCGCTACACCCTTTTTCGATCAATTTCACATGTTCCATCCTTACATCAACTCTAGATCCATCTACCATCTTCGTAAAACCTCCATCTAGGGTACCGAAATTTTTTCTTGCTTACGTAAATTTGTTAAAAAAAAACAAATCAATCAACCTTGACCTACTCGACTTGATCATTTGATTTTGGTGAAAATTACAACTTTGTCTTGCTAGTTGCATGCACATAGGGTTTTTGTTTGCCGATTTCTTTCTTGCATCTTCGAGCATATCTTGTGTTGATTCTCTTGCTTATATTATTTCCATATCTCTAGAGGAGAAATCCTAGGGATCTTTCGGTTTACAAAAAAGTATATATAAAATATATCTTGGAATATCATAAACCATAAGGTAAGATATTTCCGATTTTATTTACAAAAAAAAAATCGGAGAAGATAACAAGCCAAAATAAGGCAAGATCTTTCTCTTTCCAATCTCTCAATTTCAAACCATACATCTACACCGATTGCTTGTTGCTTGCTTTTTCTTCGGTCTTTCATTACTACTTTGTGTTTTGTTTAGCATTCATTGTTTGTTTTTGAATCCATATTTATTTTGCTTGAGTCGAGTGACCTTAAGCTTTGCCATTCCTACTTTGTTCGTGTGAATTGAACACTAAGGGGAGGCCGACTTAAGCAATCCTTAAACTCTTGGCCTTTTGTTGTGAACATCTTATTGCTATGACGGGTGTGACTATAGGTATGGTTTCGGATTCGGGAAACAATGACAACCGAGGCAAGGACCCACCACCGGCGTCGCAGCAACAACAACACCAACAAAATTTCCCACCCGAGGCAGTGGCTCGGCTTGAGGAACTCGAACGCCTCTTGGCCAAGAGTCAAACACAGTCCAAGCGCATCGTGCCACAGGCGCAAGTCCTCGCATCGGAGATCCATGCCAATCCGGGCATGTCCGCGGACGAGGTGGCGCGCGCTCGTGCCATGGGAAAAGGACATGCTCAGCCTTCGTCTCAATTCGGCACCATGAATCACATGGAGTCGATCAAAGAAAGTCGTTAGTTTGATCGGTACGATGGTGGTGCATGGACCGCAGATCGCCGACAATTGGCGCGAGATTATAGGGACACCCAAGTGCATGACGTTTATTCTGATGAGGAGTACGACTCCGAGGAGTATAGACGTCAACACGCAAGTGGCCTTAAGAAGAACAAAAAGAACAAGTCGCCGACTTATGTGTATGAAACCCCAAAGCGGAAGCACGGGGCCAAATACTACGACGCCGACGACTACAATGTCGAATATTACTTGGAGCATCAAAGTGCTCGCAGCCCATACTCCGAATTTGAGAACCATTACGATGAGTTCGATTATTATTCCGAGGAATCTAGTTTTGATCATCCGCAGGTTAAGGATTCGGCGGAGCATGATAATCGGCCAACCGATTGGATTCTACCGCCGCATCTCGCCAAGCATCGGAAGGAGTACGAGCGTGCCTATAACACGGCACGCAAGGCCGGACATCGCCAACGACGCGATCGAGATCGAGAGGATTGGCGCCCTCGACGCCTCGATGGTGACGATGACCCGGATGATGGTGACGATGGCTACGATTGTGGGCCGCCCCGCGATCGATGCCCTCAGCGCGCTTACTCGACTCGACACCGCAGCCCACGCTGAGACAACGACCACCGCGATGCTCGAGATCCACGCATTTCAAGAAGAGACATCAAGGTAAAATTTGAAGCATTTTATGGTACATATGATCCTGATGCTTTTATTGATTGGCTGTAGGGAACCTAGCATACACTTCGACATCTTGGCTATGAAGATGACGAAAAAGTTGAAGTCGTAACGTTGCATTTTCATGGTGTCGCTCGAATGTGGATGAACCACTTTGAGTCCGAAATGATTCGAAGAGGCAAACCCCTCATTCGAGAATGGCATCAATTGGTGTACATTCTGAAGAAACGGTACATTCTGACGGACTACAAAGATAAAATGCACATTGAGATCATGCGCATCAAACAGGAGCCATGACCCCGGAGGAATACTTCCCAAGCTTGAAGACATGTTTTTCAAGGCAGGCATGAACGTTTCACCTTCAGTCATGAGGACACGGTTTCTATCGGGTCTAAGGCAATCGATCCAAGACAAGTTGGAGATATTGTCAATTAAGGATCTGAACACACTTGTGCGTACGGCGATGCAATTGCCTAAACAAGAAATGCCTATGATGTTCATGTTTTTGGTCTAGTTTTTAGTATGTTTCTTAGTTTGGTTAGTTTAGTTTTAGTAGTTTTTAGAGTTAGTTTTGTGTGTTTTTGGATAAGTTTACATATTTTGTGAGAAGTATGGAAGGTACTCCGTTTTGTGTCTTTTTGTAGGTTTTGAGCAGGAAAGGAGCACTTTTTAAACTGGATTAGAATGTTGTGGTGAAGGATGGAGAACATGAAGTTGAAGAGGAAGATTACATAAGAAGAGCGAAGAGAATTTCAAGTTTAAGTGAAGAAAAGTTGGAGAAAAAGCCGAAACCCAGGCTCGTTAACGAAGCTATGAAGGGTCGTTAACGAGGCTTAGAGATAGAATTTTCTGGTGGTTTTTGTGATTCCTACCGACCCTGTGCGGAGGTCGTTAACGATGATTCCCTGTCGGTAGAGTTTTAACTGATTTTAGGGTTGTTATATCTTATATCTTTTATCTTGTTATCCTTAGTAGAGTAAGTTTTTATCTTTTAGGTTTTTTTAGATAGCTTTCTTAGTATAAATACCCTTCTTTCTAGCCTAGAGGAGAAAGGAGGTGAACGATTTTAGAGGACGAGTTTTAATTGTTTATGGAGAGCCGAGAAATGACGAGAGACGTGGAGAAGAATAACGAGCTGGTTCTTTCAAGAGAAGAGCTAGGGTCATTAGTCAGATTTGCTCGGGTTTTGTTCTATGTTTTCGGTTTCTTCAAGATATTGTAAGACGATATTTCTCTTATTAATTTCAAGTAAGTTTGTTTTGTTTTCAATGTTTTCACTTGTTAAAGTTGTTAGCTTTATTACTATGAGTAGTGAGTAGTTTTCTTATCTAGGGTCGGGGTTGAAACCCGACATAGTTATGCATGTTTGATGAGTGAGTTGATGTTTTGAATGCCTTTTATCTATTTTATATTGCTTGTTATGTTTATGCTTAGACGATAGTCAAGGTAATTTGAGTTTGCAAATTTGATCGAAAGAGAAAGTTGTTAACTTGAAGGTTGATATTGTTCGATTACGAAAGTTTCGATCTTTGGATCCAAAACAAGTGATTGAGTGAATTAATTTATGAGAATTGGTTCCCTCTACACGCCGAGCCATGCTCAGTTGCTAGACAAGAATTATTGGTTCGCTTCCAACATCTTTGTGCGGACCGAGAGAGGCCACGCTACCAAGGTTCATGGCCGAGACGTCCTTCTCACTCAATCTAAGATGGAGCTTCTTTATGCGCCAAATTGGTACAAGTCATGGACGGGGCATGCGTTCCCGTTAGAGCCCAAGCCACAAGATGAGTTGTCATTGAGGCCGTGTGTTTCCCGATTTGCTCGGGAAGAAGATGTCATGGACGAAGATGATGATGAGTCTGAGGCAGCTACAGAGGCGGGCACGGAAGAGCTTTACATCGAGGAAGATGATCTCGATACTAAGACTTTGGACAAAAACAGCTTCATTAACGAGCCCACCAGGGTCGTTAACGACCACTTCGAGGCTCCTACCGAGGCACACAACTTCGGTAACGATCCCCCGCCGCCACCTGTCGAGCAACATCCTTATGGTTTTATGCTCTACAATCTGGTAATTTTTCAAGACCACTTCCAGCCTCACAACCACTACCAACCACCTCCTCAGCCCGATTACACTGGATCAAGTATCCCACCTCCATGGGCCGAAGATCTCTCGTCTTAGATGCAACAGCTTAACCTACAGCAGACTCATATCCATCAGTGGATGGATCGGTGGGAGAGTGTTTATTCTACTCTTATAGCGTTAGATGATGCGAGGCATCAGCAGAGGGAGGTGGATGATGCAGAGCGTTGGAGGAAATTTTATGACTTTATGGGGAACTTTGAGCGCCAGTTTCCACCACCAGGGCGCTGATTCAGTTTGAGAGTTTTTTTTTTCTGCTTCAAAAATCTTGTAAGTTTTTTTTTTCTTTTTCTTTTTCTTTTCTATTTTTTTCTTCTGCTTATTTTTATTACAGTGGGGACACTGTAATTTTAAATATGGGGTGGGAAAGGGTAGAAATCTTGTGCCTTGTTTGTTTTTCTTGTATCTTGTATGTTTTAGTTGTTCTTTGTTTTTTAATAATTAAAAATCAAAAAAAAAATTTAATTGAAAAAAAAAGTTTTAGAATAGATAGATACCCTTTTTCTTATGGTTCTATGATAATAATTGCTAACATAATCATATAATTCCTTGCAACCATGTCTTTGATAGTATAGCCTGATTTTTGATATAAAGTTGTTTTTATAGAGGAATAGCATTTGATGGAATTGAGCATGTATACTTTTAGCATAAGTGATGCAATCCAACAAAAAAAATTTACCTTGTGAGTTATTTTTGGCCTTATAGGGAGATCATTCAAAAACCCCTCTTCTTTTCTTGTGTGATTTACTCTCTTTATGTATATTATCTCTTGGAATTGTGATGGTTATCTATTTCTTGAGGCCTATATAAGATTTATAGTTCATTACTTGTGGAAATCATAAGATAGAGAACTTATTTTTTATAAGCCTTATTTATCCATATCCACCCTTACATTATCCTTCTTTGTGAAGCCAAATTGAGCCTTTAAGCCTTTTATTTTTAGCTCCACAAAATTTTCCCTAGCCGAGATAAGCTCGACCATGTCCGGGGATTAGGACTTAGTTTGGAAAGGTTTGTTTTGTTGAGTGATATGTTATGTTTGGTTCGAAAATCAAAGTTTTTGGAAGGGTAGATTGGAAGTCGCTTGTGTTCTTTTGTAAGAAAAGATCTCTTGGTAAGAAAGGATGCACAAAAAGAAAATTGTTGAAAAAAAGAGAGAATGAATACATGATGAAGCTTGTTAACGACCTAGTTGGTTCGTTAACGAGGCTGTTCGAGGAGAAATAGAAGAGTTGAGAAGAAAAATTATGAAATAGAGGAGAGAGAGAAAGAGAAGTAAGATGTGCATTTGTGTTTGAAAGATAAACCGGAGATTTTTTGAGTTCTTATGAGGCTTTCTAGGATATAAAAGGTGAATGTTTGAGCGTAAAGAAGAGAGAGTTTGGTACAAGTTCTTTTATGAAGTTTTGGAATTATGTGAGTTTTTAGGAGTCTTTGATTCCCGGATATGATTAGCACCACATAGCCAACATATTTCCATGCCTTATTGTTATTCCCAAGCCCCATTACAAACCGGCCGAATGGGAACTTCTATGAAGTTTTTCATTGAGCCTAAGTTCTCTTGATGATTTTTTGCTTGTTTTGACAAATCATAGGTGGAGAGTTTGGTGATATAAGTTCCAATTTCTATGAGTTTTTGCATACGAGATGAGTTGAGAGTTGAATTTATAAGCCTAAACACTTGAGAGTTGAGTGAAACACATATATCCCTTGTGAGGTTGGATTGTATTTGCTTATGTCTATTTAGTGCTTATATGTGTGATGACGTTAATAGTCATTTGCTATTTTCTACTATGTTTTCGATGTTGCTTTTTAGTTGATGGCTATTTGCTTGATGAGCATGATTGTTTGGTTTTGGTTATGTGTTTAGTGATTGCTTGAGGACAAGCAAGTCTAAGTATGGGGTATTTTGATGTTCATGTTTTTGGTCTAGTTTTTAGTATGTTTCTTAGTTTGGTTAGTTTAGTTTTAGTAGTTCTTAGAGTTAGTTTTGTGTGTTTTTGGATAAGTTTGCATATTTTGTGAGAAGTATGGAAGCTACTCCGTTTTGTGTCTTTTTGTAGGTTTTGAGCAGGAAAGGAGCACTTTTTAAGCTGGATTAGAATGTTGTGGTGAAGGATGGAGAACATGAAGTTGAAAAGCAAGATTGCATAAGAAGAGCGAAGAGAAGTTCAAGTTTAAGTGAAGAAAAGTTGGAGAAAAAGCCGAAACCCAAACTCGTTAACGAAGCTGTGAAGGGTCGTTAACGAGGCTGAGAGATAGAATTTTCTGGTGGTTTTTGTAATTCCTACCGACCCTGTGCGGAGGTCGTTAACGATGATTCCGTGTCGGTAGAGTTTTAACTGATTTTAGGGTTGCTATATCTTATATCTTTTATCTTGTTATCCTTAGTAGAGTAAGTTTTTATCTTTTAGGTTTTTTTAGATAGCATTCTTAGTATAAATACCCTTCTTTCTAGCCTAGAGGAGAGAGGAAGTGAACGATTTTAGAGGACGAGTTTTAATTGTTTATGGAGAGCCGAGAATTGACGAGAGACGAGGAGAAGAATAACGAGCTGGTTCGTTCGAGAGAAGAGCTAGGGTCGTTAGTCGGATTTGCTCGTTATCCTTAGTAGAGTAAGTTTTTATCTTTTAGGTTTTTTTAGATAGCTTTCTTAGTATAAATACCCTTCTTTCTAGCCTAGAGGAGAAAGGAAGTGAACGATTTTAGAGGACGAGTTTTAATTGTTTTTGGAGAGCCGAGAATTGACGAGAGACGAGGAGAAGAATAACGAGATGGTTCGTTCGAGAGAAGAGCTAGGGTCGTTAGTCGGATTTGCTCGAGTTTTGTTCTGTGTTTTCGGTTTCTTCAGGATATTGTAAGACGATATTTCTCTTATTAATTTTATGTAAGTTTGTTTTGTTTTCAATGTTTTCACTTGTTAAAGTTGTTAGCTTTATTACTATGAGTAGTGAGTAGTTTTCTTATCTAGGATCGGGGTTGAAACCCGACATAGTTGTGCATGTTTGATGCGTGAGTTGATGTTTTGAATGTCTTTTATCTATTTTAGATTGCTTGTTATGTTTATGCTTAGACGATAGTCGAGGTAATTTGAGTTTGCAAATTTGATTGAAAAAGAAAGTTGTTAACTTGAAGGTTGATATTGTTCGATTACGAAAGCTTCGAGCTTTGGATCCAAAACAAGTGATTGAGTGAATTAATTTATGAGAATTGGTTGATTTACTTTCTAGTCAACGAAAGTTGATGATATATCTATTTAAAGGCATGATGTTTATCTTCTTATGAGTTTATATGCATGACTATGTTGCGGTAACCCTTGTCCTAGATTTTTATTCTTAATTGAGTTTGCTTCCGTTATATTCGTTATCGACTTAGTTGCCTCGGTACCAAACCTGCGTTTTGGGTCGTTATATCTGTGTTCGTAGTGTTATCCAGGTTCGTTAACGACCCTAACAAAGTCGTTAACGAGGTTGGTCGTAGGGTGTTTGTTTTGTTTTACTTTGTTTTACTTTTACTAGTTGATAGATAAACAACCGTGCTTCCCGCGGAACGATCCTGACTTCGCTATACTCAGCGGGGTCTTGACTTATAAATTTATTTGTTGTCAAGAAACCCTCATCAACAGCCTGCCAAGTCGGCATGGTCAAATTTTAGGTACACTTCTAACTTTAGTAATTCGAATTTTTCTACTAACTGTTTGCCTTCCTCCGTGCCCAATGTAAAGACAGGTTCGCAAGCGAAGACGGAAGCAACGCCACCAACGACGCCAGCCGCGTCGAGGGATCGTAATGCCGCACTGAGCGCCGATAGAGCTCGTGACTTGGCGTGTTACAAATGTGGTGGCCTGGACATTTGATGCGAAACTGCCCAAACCAAAAGAAGGTCTTATTTACAGCTCAAGGAGATCCATACGAGATCCAAGAACAAGATGATGACACCGTGCCTTCCGATGATGGACCCGAGTTGCAATGCGATCCATCGGACGGCCTCGGCATTTCAAAGTTGCAATTGGTCACATGCCGAGCCCTTAGCATGCATGAGGCACCTAAAACTAATAAACGGGAGCAATTGTTCCACACCCGTTGTTCAGTTGATAACGTGTCCCTTAGCGTGATTATCGAATCGGGAAGTTGTGCCAATTTCCTATCCAAGAAAGTTGTTGATCATTTCAAGCTACCAACCACGCCGCATCCACAGTAGTTCAGGCTCCAATGGATATCAAACGACAGCGGGGATTGGGTTGACAAGCAAGTTATTTTCTCTTTTTCAATTGGTGCTTATTCTGGTTCGATTTTATGTGATGTATGGACGCCACACATCTTTTGTTGTGGTGCCCATGGCAATACGATCGTCGCGTGCTTCACGACGGGTTTTTGAACACTTACATGTTCAATTTCCATGGGAAGCGCGTGAACCTCTTACCTATGTCGCCTAGTGAAGCATTGCAGGATGAAGCCGAAAGGCAACGCCAAAAATCTAGCGACAAGAGCGTCACCGCACCGAGCGAGCCTTCCTCGGCGTCACCAGCCAAAAATTCGGAATCCAACGGCGTTCCCTCCTCCTCACCCATTCATTCTGTCCAAAAAGAGGTTGGGGACGTGAAGCGCCGATACAAGCTACCAACTAGCCGACAGAACTTGTCCACTAGCTTTGGTACCGCGCCAAACGACGCTGATGTCGCAATCCAGGGACTCAAGCAAATTTCTGGACACTTGCACGACGCGTCTAGGAGGATCCTATAAAAATAGGGTTTCCAATAGAGCACCATCAAAAATTGCGAGCACAACCAAATCTGAGCAGAGGACCGCCGACAACAGTCCCTAGCGTAGCGCCGCATGCAATCGCGTGACGAAAATTCGGTTTCCAGGAGCTTATGGATGAGTTTACAAGCGTTTCAACGGGCATTCTTCCTCAAAATCCAGGGACTACAAAACCTCCAAAAATCGCCCCAGAACCTCCCAGAACCATTGAGGACGCCGAGCCACCATTATTAGGCACGTACCAAGATCGGTTGCTTTTGGCCAGACATCACAAAATCAATTCAGGGGAGTCAAACTTGTTTCGTATTACGTCCTTTATTTTCCATTACTCCATCTCTAGATCCAAAGCTACCTCCATCTATTGTGTCTCTTTTGAAGGAATACGTACCACATCTTTTGGACAAAAGATGTGGTCGTAGGGTGTTTGTTTTGTTTTACTTTGTTTTACTTTGTTTTACTTTTACTAGTTGATAGATAAACAACCGTGCTTCCCGCGGAACGATCCTGACTTCGCTATACTCAGCGGGGTCTTGACTTATAAATTTATTTGTTGTCAAGAAACCCTCATCAACAGCCTGCCAAGTCGACATGGTCAAATTCTAGGTACACTTCTAACTCTAGTCCTTCGAATTTTTCTACTAACTGTTTGCCTTCCTCCGTGCCCAATGTAAAGACAGGTTCGCAAGCGAAGATGAAAGCAACGCCACCAACGACGCCAGCCGCGTCGAGGGATCGTAATGCCGCACTGAGCGCCGATAGAGCTCGTGACTTGGCGTGTTACAAATGTGGTGGCCTGGACATTTGATGCGAAACTGCCCAAACCAAAAGAAGGACTTATTTACAGCTCAAGGAGATCCATACGAGAGCCAAGAACAAGATGATGACACCGTGCCTTCCGATGATGGACCCGAGTTGCAATGCGATCCATCGGACGGCCTCGGCATTTCAAAGTTGCAATTGGTCACATGCCGATACAAGCTACCAACATTATTAGGCACGTACCACCATTATTAGGCACGCCGAGCCACCATTATTAGGCACGTACCAAGATCGGTTGCTTTTGGCCCGACATCACAAAATCAATTCAGGGGAGTCAAACTTGTTTCGTATTACGTCCTTTATTTTCCATTACTCCATCTCTAGATCCAAAGCTACCTCCATCTATTGTGTCTCTTTTGAAGGAATACGAAGATGTCATGTCGAACGAGTTGCCGGAGGGATTGCCACCGATCCGAGGGATTGAGCACAAAATCAACTTCATGCTAGGAGCCTCATTGCTGAACAGGCATGCGTACAGGGCTTCACCCTAGGAAACTCAAGAATTACAAAGTTCAAGAGCTTTTGGACAAAGGTTTTTTTCGAGAATCGTTGAGTCCATGCGCCGTGCCCAAGATCCTAGTGTCGAAGAAAGATGGTTCGTGGCGCATGTGCGTCGACTGCCGAGCTATCAATCAAATCACGGTGAAGTATCGCCATCCGATCCCACGATTGGATGACATGCTTGATGAACTCCACGACGCCGCATTGTTTTCAAAGATAGACCTCCGGAGCGGATATCATCAAAATCCGTATGCATGAAGGCGATGAGTGGAAGACCGCATTCAAAACAAAACATGGTTTGTACGAATGGCTTGTCATGCCTTTTGGCTTGACAAACGCCCCTAGTACTTTTATGCGGCGCATGAATTTTGTTTTTCGTAAGTTTTTGGGACGTTTTGTCGTCGTGTATTTTGACGACATTCTTGTTTATTCTAAGGACTTAGACTCTCACGTGAGGTACCTTAGGTTGGTGTTAGATTGCCTTCGTGAGCACAGTTTGTATGTAAACGTAACAAAGTGTTGTTTTTGCATGGACACGACGAACTTTCTTGGTTTCATCGTGTCCAAGGATGGCCTTTGTGTGGATGATGACAAGATTCGCGCCATCCGAGAGTGGCCCGCCCCTACGACCCCGACGATGGTTCGATCCTTCTTAGGGCTCGCGGGGTACTATAGGCGATTCGTCAAGGACTTTAGTTCCATCGTCGGGCCACTCCATAACTTAACCAAGAAGGCGTCCACAATCAAGTGGTTGCCCGTCCATGATGCCGCTTTTCAGGCCTTAAAGGACGCCTTATGTCGCGCTTCGGTCTTGCAATTGCCAGATTTTTCGAAGCGCTTCGAGGTCGAGAGTGACAGGGGCGACCTATCGCTTATTTTAGCGAAAAACTGACAGGGGCGACCTTGAACTACCCTACGTACGACAAGGAATTGTATGCATTAATTAGGGTACTTAAAACTTGGCAGCACTACGTTTGGCCAAGCGAGTTCGTAATACATACGGACCACGCGGCCTTGGCGTATTTAAAGAGTCAAACGACTCTCAATCGTCGCCATGCTCGATGGGTGGAATATATGGAAACTTTTTCGTATGTTATCGCCCATAAAAAAGGCAAAGAGAACGCCGTGGCCGACGCTCTCTCGCGCAGGTATGTTTTACTTACTCAATTACAGGCCAACTTGCTCGGGTTCTCCTTGATTAAGGAGTTATACTTGCATGATCATTTCTTTAAGCCGATCATGGAGAACCTCGAGCACAATCGAATCCATCAGACTAATTTCTTGGACAATGGGTACCTCTACCGTGCCGGAAAGCTTTGCATTCCAAGCTCTTCGGTAAGGCATTTATTGCTCAAGGAAGCTCATGATGGCCGTGGCCATTTTGGCATAGCCAAAACCTTGGCGGCACTTCGTGAACACTTCTTTTGGCCTCACATGGCCTCGGTTGTTCACAAGTATTGTCAAGGTTGTGTGTCGTGCCAAACCGCAAAATCGAGGTCTCAACCTCACGGCCTTTACACACCCTTGCCAATCCTGGACACCCCGTGGGAAGATCTCCCCATGGATTTTATCACGGGCCTCCTGATGACAAGACGTAAAGATTCGATTTTTTTCATTGTGGACCGCTTCTCCAAAATGGCTCACTTCATGCCATGTAAAGGGAACAACAATGCGACCGAAATCGCAAACTTGTTTTTTGAACACGTCGTGAAGCTACATGGTGTTCCTAGAACTATCGTTAGTGATAGGGACACTAAGTTTTGTAGTCACTTTTGAAGGACGTTGTGGGGAAAGCTAGATAAACAATTGTTATTTTCCACTGCTTACCATCCCCAAACCAATGGTCAAACTGAAGTGACCAATCGGACCTTGGGCACCCTTCTTCGGACGGTGCTAAAAAATAACCCATGCCGGTGGGAGGAATTACTACCTTTCGTTGAGTTTTCTTATTGATCCACAAGTGACTAGGAACTTCACCATCTTAAAGTTGTTGAACTTAGAAACTAGGAACTTCTTGGACGAAGCGTCTTCGGCCAAATATTTCCCTTCGAGTGCTTCCCACAAACCACGAGCGGACTCGTAATTTTGATACACATCGAAGAGGGAGTCGGCCATTCCATTTAGGATGTGCCCACGACATATGTAGTCGTCATTCTCCCATTTCCCATAACGCCTATGTTCGAGCGCTATGGTTTGCCTCTCTTGGGCTTGTTCCTCGGTCTCATTCTCGACCGTGGCCGGTATGGGGGGTGGTATCTCTGGGCAAGGCGTTGTAAGCACGTACACCACTTTCAAAGAAGTAAGCAAGAAATGCATCTTCTTTTGCCATCGGCAGAAATCCTGCCCCTCAAACTTTTCAAGTTTCACAAACTTAGAGGCCATCTCATTGATCGATGACTCACTCATTTTAGCCATTATCAATCACCTTGCAAGTCAAAACAACAAAACTAAAACAATAAATAAACGTTGAAGATTGTTAGTTTTAGTGTATGTTGTTAGTTGAAGGTTAGATTCAGCTCTTGTAGACCCCGAAGGGTAGGGTTGGGCAAAAAAAACCGTAACGGAAGAACCGAACCGAAAAACCGACAAACCGATCACTTTTTGTGGTTAACCGAACCGAAAAAAAAAATTAAGCGGTTACGGTTAACCAACCGATACTTTTAACGGTTAAACGGTTCGGATATGGTTATCAATATTTTCACGGGCGGTTAACCGATGAACCTATAATATTTTAATATATATTATATGTTTTTAAAAAGGGAATTATATATCTAAGTTATTTTATTTAAATAGATTGATAAAAAAACATATTCAAGCTTTGATTATATTCTTCATATACATTTACACATCTAAGACTGTTGATGCATGTTAGTTTGTCATGTTAGATCCGTTCCATTACAAATGTTCTATATTGTTCGATCTCAAAACAAAAAATGGCACCATTAAATCTGTTTTTTGTGGCATTAAATCCGTTCCATTACAATTGGCCCTATAAAAATTGCACCATTAAATCTGTTTTTTGTGGCATTAATCTAATTTCAAGCTTTGATATGATTTTAAGAAAAAGAAACGCGGAATTCTAGGCGGAATGAGAACGAGCACTGTGAACACCCTAAATCCCTTTTCTCAGTTTTCTGTACAATACTTATTACGGAGTATATATTATGGAGTATATGTTTTTTAAAAACGGAAATTTCAAGTTTATAAAATTTTGATTTTATTTTATTGAAAAATAAGGTAAATTTTTGTATTAAAAATCTGATTTTTTATTTAAAATAAAAAATTAAAATAAATTGGTTAACCGATAAACCGTACCGAGTTTCACTATTGGTTAACGGTTAACCGATAGCGAACGGTACGGTTATGGTTATCGAAATTTACTAACCGAAGTTCCGGTTAACCGAAACTCCGGTTAACCAACCGTGCCCACCCCTACCGAAGGGTAATCTCGTGAGTAGACCCGAAGGTAATCTCGTTGGGTGTAGACCACAAGGGTAATCACCGCCGAATATTTATTTTATGTTAGAACACAAGTAAAACTTTTAAGCATAAACAAACATGACTTGATAAAGGCAACGAGTCGACCAATTAGATCGATCTTTCCTTCAACGTTTATTGCCCCTATTAAATGCCAAGGGTTCAACCACAATAACGTTGTGAGATAAAACGTTCCTATAGAATGAACATGTGGCAAGCATGTATCATCATTTCATATATACGCACCTTGTTCCAATACAATGAACGCGTCGGTGCTTTGGCACACGGGGCGCGTTCGCTGGAGCGTCTCGGCACGCCATTCCGATGCACGGTGCTTGGCGCATTTGAGGTTCAACACGCCCTCATGCCATGGCCAGCCCTAGGCCAAGAACCTCAAAACCGTTTCAACCGATCAAGGCGCGCCTCTAGCGCCCTTGCATCGATGCCAACGCCGATCCACCCACGATTCCTTCTAACTCTTTCAAACCCTTAGAAATACTATTGGGCCGATCACTAGGTCGTGCCTCCCGCACGCCCCAAGCCTAAGCGATACCCTTAGTAATTCCCACACTTATCCACTCATGACTCACACCAAATGGATTGATGACTTTCACAAATCACCAACATTCCTCCCTCATTTGTGCAATGTCATAAACTTGAACTTTATGAAACAAACTCTATGTATAGAAATAAATATCCGTAGACTTGAATTTATAACTTGTAACAATTACAATCATGCACTAAAGAATCTTGGTGTTCTAAGAATTGAACCACATCAACTAGTCTAAGTACACGTCGTAAGAATTACACATGAGTTTCTTAGCGTATACGTGCTATACTTGACGCATTTATGAAGGCTCTTTTGTCCCAAATCTAATCACATATGCTTTAGTCAAGTCATCCTTGAACTCTAACTTGGAAGAAGCCTTGCACTTCCACATATGCTTAGTTGAGTTTTCTAACTTGCCCTACAATTGCAATTTCCAAAAACTCATTAATGAAACTTTGTTTCAAAACTATTTTTCCATGTAGGCTAGAGCAATTTACCTTGATGGGAATTTTTTATGCTCTCCAACTCTATGTCTTTGGCCTACCACATTGAATTCAGCCCACACCTTTCGATGAGGGGGAACTGGGCTTCCAAATCATGGGGTTTGTTAGGATTTTAACCCCATCCCTCGTGATGCCTTAGACACCAAATCTTTTTCCAAACTCTTGGTTAAGTGATCGACAAGGTTATGGTGTGTTCGAACAAAGACAATCGAGATGACTCCATGTGTGATCAATTCTCTAATGGAACTATGCCTCACACCTAAATGTCTTGACTTCCCATTATACACTTGGCTATAGGCCTTTGCCAAAGTTCTTTGACTATCACAAAAGATAGCAATGGGGGATATCGGTTTTGGCCACAAGGGGATCTCACTCACGATATTCCTAAGCCATTCCGCCTTCTTGCCTATCGCGGCAAGAGCAACAAACTCCGACTCCATTGTCGAAGTTGTTATGCAAGATTGCTTCTTGAATGCCCAAGATATTGCGCCACCACCTAATAGGAATACCCAACCACTTGTCGACGAGTGGTCTTCCATATTGGTGATCCAACTTGCGTCGGTATAACCTTCTAAAGTAGAAGGACTACCCATGTATACAATACCATAAGTCATTGTTCCTTTCAAATAACAAAGCACTCTCTTTAGATCCTTCCAATGACTTGCACTTGGTCGACTAGTATAGCGACTCAATTTTCCCACGACAAACGCTATGTCGGGGCGCGTACTCGTCATTGCATACATCAAGCACTCTATCGCTTGCGAATACTCAAATTGTTACATTGGTTCTCCTAAGTTAGGAAGGAGTTTGTCACTAGGATCCATAGGCATACTCACCATGCGTGGATTTATCACAATTAAATCGTTTCACCACTTTCTCGATGTAATGGGATTGTGTTAGGGTCAAGCCCTTGCCATCCCTCTTTATCTTAATTCCTAAGATCACATCGGCCTCTCCAAGATCCTTCATGGAGAATTTAGTAGACAAGAATTCTTTCGTCTTATCAACTATCATTTGGTTTGTACCAAATATAAGCATGTCATCAACATATAAACAAATTATAACTCCTTGACCGGAATTATCAAACTTGCTATATACACACTTATCCACTTGATTTATCTTCAAACCATAGGCCAAGATTACTTCATCAAACTTTTGATGCCATTGTTTAGGCGCTTGCTTAAGTCCATAAAGAGATTTGATCAAACGACATACCTTATGTTCTTGTCCTTCCACTACGAATCCTTCGGGTTGCTTCATGTAAACCTCTTCATCCAAGTCTCCATTGAGGAACGCCGTCTTCACGTACATTTGATGGATGACAAGACCATGAATGCTTTCCAAGGCAATCAAGAGTCTTATCATGGTGATCCTTGCCACGGGGGCATAGGTATCAAAATAATCGACACCTTCCTTTTGTCTAAAGCCTTGGATAACCAAACGAGCCTTAAACTTGTCAATGGACCCATCGGCCTTCATCTTCCTATTGAAGATCCATTTACACCCTAATGGCTTGCATCCGGGTGGAAGGTCCGACAACTCCCATGTGTTGTTGCCAACAATGGAGTCCATTTCATCTTGGATTGCTTCTTTCCAAAATGAAACATCTTGAGAACTCATGGCCTCGTTGAAGGTCTTAGGATCCTCATCCATATGGAAATATGAAATTATTTGACCCTCAATCTCTCTAGATCCTTCAACCAAGAACATTTCAAAGATGGGCTCACGAGACGTTTGTCCCATCCCAAGTGCATCGTGCACTCGCCGCCGCTTAGGCCTTCGAGACCACGGCGTCAACGCTTCGGCGCTACATGTGCCAAGCAACGCTACGGTTGCGTCCTCGGCATCGCTAGGCGCGCAGGCGTCCTCGTCCTCGATCCCCACAACCTTGCGCTTTGGTGATCGAGATCCTTCAAACGGGTTCGATCCCTCGAGCATCGGCGCCACGCCGGCATCGTCATCGCTCGACGTCAAGGGTGTGCCTTGCGATGCCCCTATGGAAGTGCCTTGTGCCGCGCCTTGTGGCGCGGCGGCACGAGACATGGATCGAGTGATTCTCGGTCCAAGCGCCGAAATTGGCTCCTCCTCTATATCCATTGGATCTGATGATGGGTCGATTTCTTCTTGGTCCTTTTCTCTAGGCCTCGGACTAGACGTGAATCTAGTCTCATCAAATATAGCATCACATGATTCTATCACGGTATTAACCGAAATGGCATGATTGGGCTCTATCACAAAGAACCTATAGGCCTTAGAGTTATGAGCATATCCAATAAAGATGCACTCAACACCTCTATCTCCCAATGTCTTACGTTTAGGGTCCGTTAGTCTAACGACCGCACGACAACCCCATATACAAAGATAATGAAGATTAGGTTTCCTCTTGAACCACAACTCGTAAGGTGATTGGCGATTTCTATTGCTAGGCACTCTATTCAAGATATAGTTGGTCGTAAGCATTGCTTCACCCCAAAACGAGTTCTTTAACCCGGAGTAGGACAACATGGCATTTACCATGTCCTTAAGGCACACGGTTCTTTCGTTCTGCCACCCCATTTTGTTGAGGGGTATATAGAGTCGTTGTCTCATGGATTATACCACAAGACTCAAAGTACTCTTTGTCCATATATTCACTACCACGATCGGTTCGTAGTCTTTTGATCTTATGAACGGTTTGCAATTCTACTTCGGTTTTATATGCCTTGAATCTATCCAGTGCCTCACTCTTAGAATGAACTAGATAGATATAGCAAAACCTTGAGTAGTCATCAATAAACGTTATGTAATAACACTTTTGACCCAACGATGGTGTTGCATGCAAATCCCCCAAGTCCGAATGGACTAGCCCTAGGACTCCTTCCTCTCTTTCAATTCTCTTGAAAGGAAGCCTTGTTATTTTCGTTAGCAAGCAAGTTTTGCACTTTTCTTTTGTAGGTTCAAAGTTAGGAATAACTTGATCCTTTGCTATATCCACCATGCGTTTCATGTGGACATGCCCTAACCTCGCGTGCCATAGATCATAAACCGAATCATTTGACACCACCATGTAATCATACATAATTTTATTATAATTGATTACATTAAGTAGGAACATATTGTTCTTATAGTGGCCGAAGCCTACAAATATTCCATCCCTACTTATAACAAGACGATCGGCCTCGAAGACCAATTGATATCCTAACTTATTTAATGCACCACCACTTACAACATTCTTTCTAATGTTGGGTGCGTACAATACATTATGTAAAATAAGTTCCTTCCCACTTGTAAAGTGAAGAAGCACATCTGCTTTCCCTAAGACTGGAGTCATCGACTCGCTTCCTATGTAAAGAACTAAACCGTCCTCCACATTCTTCATGTGCTTGAACCATCTTTTATCCCTGCACACGTGGGTGGTGGCTCCCGAGTCAAGCCACCAAATTTGATTCTCATCCTTCAAGACAAGACATTCATCAATTTTAGATACACTAAACAATGAATCATCTTTAGATAAACCAAAAGCCATTGGATTACCATGCTCGTGGCTTGCGCCCGAGCCCGACTTAGGAGTTGGCGCGCCCTTGTCCTTGTGAATGGGCTTGGCTTGACAATCCTATTTCATGTGACCAACCTTACCACAATTCCAGCATGTCCCTTTAGCCTTTTCCTTTGAACCACGCTTGTCGCCTTTCCCACCCTTGGACCGCTTGGACCACTTAGCGCTCTTGGTACCCTTGCGTTTAGCCGCCTCTATGGTATTAACCGAATGGGCGGACTTGTCCTCATTCTTCTTCCCTTTATCGTTCATTTTGAACTCCTCCTCTATCCGAAGATGGGAGCCAAGTTGGACAAGATTCATGTCCTCCTTGGAATGTTTGAGAAGATGTTTTGCCTCTTTCCATGAAGGAGGCAACTTATCCACTATGGATGAGACGGCGAAGTTCTCGTCCATAGCAATACCATGTTGGGTAAGTTGTCCAAATATGCAAACCAATTCATGGTATTGATCCATCACCGGTCTAGACTCCAACATCTTAAAGTTGTTGAAGTTAGAAACTAGGAACTTCTTGGACGAAGCGTCTTTGGCCAAATATTTCCCTTCGAGTGCTTCCCACAAACCACGCGCGGACTCATAATTTTGATACACATCGAAGAGGGAGTCTGCCATTCCATTTAGGATGTGCCCACGACATATGTAGTCGTCATTCTCCCATTTCCCATAAAGCCTATGTTCGAGCGCTATGGTTTGCCTCTCTTGGGCTTGTTCCTCGGTCTCATTCTCGACCGTGGCCGGTATGGGGGGTTGGTATCTCTGGGCACGGCGTTGTAAGAACGTACACCACTTTCAAAGAAGTAAGCAAAAAATGCATCTTCTTTTACCATCGGCGGAAATCGTGCCCCTCAAACTTTTCAAGTTTCACAAACTTAGAGGCCATCTCATTGATCGATGACTCACTCATTTTAGCCATTATCAATCACCTTGCAAGTCAAAACAACAAAACTAAAACAATAAATAAACGTTGAAGATTGTTAGTTTTAGTGTATGTTGTTAGTTGAAGGTTAGATTCGGCTCTTGTAGACCCCGAAGGGTAGTCAAGACGGTTTGAGTAGACCCCGAAGGGTAATCTCGTGAGTAGACCCGAAGGTAATCTCGTTGGGTATAGACCACAAGGGTAATCACCGCCGAATATTTAGTTTATGTTAGAACACAAGTAAAACTTTTAAGCATAAACAAACATGACTTGATAAAGGCAACGAGTCGACCGATTAGATCGATCTTTCCTTCAACGTTTACTGCCCCTATTAAATACCAAGGGTTCAACCACAATAATGTTTTGAGATAAAACGTTCCTATACAATGAACATGTGGCAAGCTTGTACCATCATTGCATATATATGCACCTCGTTCTTCAATAAGTGTTTGTAATCAGAAGTGGAAAACTCTCAAAATACAATCTCGTGTTTTCTATTGAACTTACGAATTTTCTCTTGCGAACAACCCGATCAAAAGAGGTGTCCACTCCCTTTTATAGGCCAAGAGGAGTGGTGGTTATAGAAAGAGAAAAGTTAGTTAATTAGTTGAGAAAAATAAGGAGGAAAACAAGGAGGAAAAATAGGGAGTTTGTTGTAACAACTTTTGTAACTTCCTTAAAAACTTTTCAAAATTCAAATCCATCCTTATCCAAAACTCAAGACATGGCCCAAAAGGCCCAATGTGCACGTGGCCCAGCACCATGGGTGAGCTAGCTTCGAGCTATCTTGCCAAGCCATCACTCCCGAAACGAAAATTGTAGACAACGTTCCTACGAAGCTTAGTGATGCTTTTGCGAAGCCAAAAGGTCAACACCTTAGCTCAAACCGAGCTAAAACCCAAAACCAGCTCATAACTTGAGCTAGCTTAAAATCGATGTTCCAAGCTTAGGTTAGCTCTCAAATTTTGCCACATAGCCCTTGAGCTTTATTTCTCACTATAGGAAACATAACATAACCAATCCATCATGTGAAATTGGCTAAACAAGCAAGTCAATGCAAAACAGCCCAATAGGCGCGCCCACGGTTTACCGCATTAGACGCGCGCTTGCGTCGGTGGCTTGGCACACGGCGCGCGTTCGCTGGAGCGTCTCGGCACTCCATGCCGACGCATGGTGCTCGGCGCATTTGAGGTTGAACATGCCCTCATGCCATGGCCAGTCCTAGGCCGAGAACCTCAAAACCAGATCAATCGATCAAGGCGCGCCTCTAGCGCCCTTGCATGGATGCCAACGCCGATCCACCCATGATTCCTTCTAACTCTTTCAAACCCTTAGAAATACTATTGGGCCGATCAATAGGCCGTGCCTCCCGCACGCCCTGATAGCTTGCATATAGGAGTAGTTTAGTTGCATGTTTTATATATGTTTTAGTTAGTTTTAGGATAGTTTTTATATAGTTTTTAAGTTTTTGTGTTATCGGGTATTGTGCGCTGGTTTGCTCGGTTTTATAGCTTTTTAGGTTCAGGAGCAACAGCGGGGCGATTACAGATTGACCATGGCGGTGGTGGACGAGCTAAGGAATGCAAGGAGTGCTAGGAGCATGGATGAAGAAGAAACAAGACAAGAAAAACCAAGGCAAGGACAAAACCAAAAGCTCGGGATCGACCCCGAGTAACCAGCCCGCGCAACCACAACCGGTGGCCAAGTGCGCGGGGAGGACAAAGTGCGGCCGCGCTTTTCTGGGCCGATCCCGCGCAATCGGGACGTTTACACGGAGAAGAGTTTGGGCCGGGATTTTGGTTTTGGGCTTTGGTACTTGTGTATTTGGGCTTATGTCATCCGAGATATATGATTTAAGATATAATGTTGGGGTTATTTTTAGAAGACATATAAATACTTTATGTTAGTTTAATTTTCATAACTTTTGATCAACTTTTGGAGGCTAGGGTTTTCTCTCAAGGAAGACTTTCAAACCTTTGTAAGTTTGATTTTAATTCAATTATGCATTGCTAATTCCTCTTGTGTTTGGCTAGTTATTGAAGTCATGATTTGTATATAGTTGTGAGATTTGATTGATTCTCAACAAACTTGAATAGAAATTATTCCCTGTGCTTAATTGAATCTAAACTAGGGTTTTGTTAGATTGATCACCTAATTGAATTTCTAGTTAAAACTGAATCTGATTAATTACCGGTCAAGAGTATACTTTAATCAATTAGTACCGGTTGGACTTGTTGGTTGAAGAAGGGAATAGATTCACAAGTTACTTAGATGTCTGGTTGCTCTAGGTAATTGTTTCTATTGATAACTTGAATCGTCAGGCTGTTATTTAATTGAATCTAGAAGGTCTTCTAGGTTATTAGATAATTAGGGTTGGTAGACTGGTAGTTCTATCAACTAAATCTGAAGTTTGGGTCTTAATCCTTAGTAGGGTCATTATCCACAATAGATTATTCAAGTGAGAAGAGAATCAAGAGAATCAATGATCAGCGAATCAATATCACGATGGATCTAACTAGTTGAACACGTTTGTCTCTCATATATTCAAATCATCTTTTGCATTCATAGTTAAGTTTTATTCTTGCATATTAGTTTAGATTAAACATTCCAAAAACCCCCCTTTGGTTACTTGGCACACAAGTAATAACATTAATACACGAGTCTATGTGGGATCGACTCTTACTTACCGCTCTACTGAGTTGGTTAAGCTAAGGTTTCTTTGATAGGTATAAACGACCACGAAAAATACCTCATCAAATTTGGCGCCATTGCCGGGGACTCGTCGCTATTTGTGTTTATTACTTTCGTGTTGTTTTGGGTGTGAGCCTGTTATATGGTTCTTACCCGTGCTACTAACTCATCTCCCCTGTTGTTTGATCCAGATATTGACATGACACTCTTCAAGCTAAGGAAGGAAATCCGGAATCACTTTCAGGCCTTGCCGTTCTTTCTTGAAGAATCTGACTCTGAATCTGAATCTGCTGAATTTGTCTAGATGGGTGACCAAACATTGAGACAGTTAACTGCACCGAATATGGCACAATAACCGTTGGCGGTGCAATTTCCTGCTCTTGCTGAGGGAGTCAAGTTTGAACTGAAATCCGGGTTGATCCATCTTTTGCCTTCATTCCATGGGCTTAGTGGTGAAGACCCCAACAAACATCTTTCTGAATTTCATGATGTGTGCTCAAGCATGAAGCCTGCTGATGTGACTCATGACCAGATCGCGCTGAGAGCCTTTCCTTTTTCTCTCAAGGATCAGGCTAAAGACTGGTTTTACTACTTGGCTCCGGGAAGTATTAATACATGGGCTAAGATGAAGGAAGCTTTTCTGGAGAAGTACTTCCCTGCTACAAGGCTCAATGATCTGAAAAAGCGTATTAGTAATATTGAACAAGAAGCTAACGAGTCCTTGTACGAATACTATGAGAGATTCAAGAGGTTGATAGCCAGCTGTCCTTTCCATGGCTACACTTATCAAGACTTGATTTTATATCTTTTCAATGGCCTCTTGGATGATGAGAGAAGAATGGTCAATGTAGCTTGCCAAGGTTACATTCTCAACAAGACTCTTGCTGTTGCGTTTGAACTATTCACACAACTGTCTGAGGGCACAAGACAGTTCAGAAAAGAGACTGGCTCAAGAGCTGCAAATGTTGTGGTGACTAACTCAAGAATCCAAGATGAAGTCACTGAGTTGAAAACAATGATGAAGCAGCTTTTGCAACAAGGTGGTAGACAACAGGTGAAAGCCTGTGAGATTTGTTTTGATAATATGCAACTCACTGATTCTTACCCTACACTTCAAGATCCGAATGCTGAGGTGAATGTAGTGGGAGGATATGGACCACCTAGGCCGAGGTATGACCCCTTCTCCAACACCTACAATCCAGGCTGGAGGGATCATCCTAATCTGAGGTACGGAAATTCCAACAATCAGCAGTTCAATCAGCAAGGTGGCCAAGCTCCATACAAGCCACCCTTTCAATCCCGTCCTCAGGGAGCCAATCAGAATGCTATGTCTACTGAAGACATGATTCGGACTCTTGCACAAACTGTGACTACAATGCAAGGCTCAATGAGTCAATTTCAACAAGAGACCAAGTCTAGCATCCACAATCTGGAGACTCAAGTCAGTCAAATTGCCAATGCTGTAGGCAAACTGGAAGCTAGAGATTCAAGTAAGTTGCCATCACAGACCGAGCTCAATCCAAAACAGAATGTCAATGCTATTACATTGAGGAGTGGGCAAGCGTTGCAAGTAGAGCCCAGGGACGAGCAAGTACCAATCAGAAGGGGAGAGGCAGAAGAAGCTAAGGGCGAAACAGAGGAAATTCCAAGCAATTCATTCGGTGACGAATTGCTCGGCTTGCCTGCTAAATGCGCGGCCGAGCAAATGCCACCCCGCGTAATGCCATCTCAGTCGAGATTGCGCGGGGACGAGACGCCAAAAAGCGCGACCGCGCAATTGCCAAGCCGCGCAATGTCTTCTCAGTCAGGATTGCGCGGCTTGACTGATGGAAGCGCGGCCGCACATTCTGGAGCAAAACCGAGCATTTCAGACGATGTTGAAGATTCGTCTGCAATCCCTCTGAAGTCTTATGCACCTGTTCCACCATTCCCAGAGGCACTAAAAGAGACTCGAAAGCTGGAGAACGACAAGGAATTGTTCGAGACATTCAGCAAATGTGAGGTAAACATTCCTTTACTTAAACTGATTAAAAGCATTCCTAGATATGCTAGGTTTTTGAAAGAATTGTGCACCATCAAAAGAACTCAAAAGCTAAAAGGGAAATAGAAAATCTCTGTAAGTGAGCATGTGTCAGCTGTGTTTCAAAGGCGTATGCCTCAGAAATGTGGCGACCCTGGCATGTTCACTATTCCCTGCATTATTGGTGATACAAAGATTGATAAAGCCATGCTAGATCTAGGTGCTTCAATTAATGTTTTACCTTACTCTGTGTACAAAATGCTTGAACTGGGTTGCAAGAAACTAGTGTGGTTATACAGTTAGCTGATAGGTCAAATGCTTACCCAAGAGGAACAGTTGAGGATGTGCTTGTAATGGTTGATAATCTGATATTTCCTGCTGATTTTTATGTCTTAGATATGGACCATGATAAGCATGCTGCACCTATTTTGCTAGGTAGACCTTTTCTGAAAACAGCTAAGACTAAGATTGATGTCTGTAGTGGTTCTCTGACTATGGAATTCGACGGGGAAACGGTAGAGTATAACACTTATGATGCAATGAAATATGCTCCTGAAGACTCCTCGTTGTGCTTAGCTGATGTAGTAGAGCCACTTGCTCAAGAATGTTTCAATATTCATGAATCTGAAGCTTTAAGATCCACCTTGGAAAATGCTATTATGAATAATACTTCAGATTTGGATTTAAAGACTGACCTGCAGGAAGTGGTGGCAGAGTTGAATGCTCACTATGAGCGTCCGCTATTGCCACCGGGCTCAAAGCCCATACCACTAACCTTGCCAAACGAGAAGCTTTTGCCATCTATTATGCAGGCACCGGTGGTAGAACTGAAGCAACTTCCAGACCATCTCAAGTATGCTTTCTTAGGTGAAGTGGACACATTGCCGGTAATTATATCCAACAAGCTCAGCAATGAGCAAGAAGGAAGATTAGTGGCAATTCTGAGGGAGCATAAGACGGCCATAGGATGGACCATTGCAGACATTAAAGGGATTAGTCCATCAACATGTATGCATCAGATTCTATTAGAAGATGAAGCTACACCGTCTAGACAGCTCCAAAGAAGGATGAATCCCCCAATGATGGAGGTGGTAAAGAAGGAGGTGATGAAGCTCCTTCAGGCAGGTATGATCTTTCCTATTTCTGATAGTAAATGGGTCATCCCAACTCAGGTTGTCCCTAAAAACAGTGGTATCACAGTGGTTGAGAATCACAAGGGTGATCTCATTCCCACAAGAGTCCAGACCGGGTGGCGGGTGTGTATTGATTATCGCAAGCTGAATGCGGTAACCCGGAAGGACCATTTCCCATTACCTTTCATTGATCAGATGCTGGAACGACTTGCCGGTTGTTCATTCTATTGTTTCTTGGATGGGTATTCTGGATATTTTCAGGTAGCCATAGCACCAGAGGATCAGGAGAAGACAACATTCACTTGTCCTTTTGGCACCCTTGCATACCGAAGGATGCCTTTTGGACTGTGCAATGCCCCAGCTACTTTCCAACGGTGTATGGTTAGTATCTTTTCTGAGTACATAGAGAAATTTATTGAGGTATTTATGGACGATTTTACCGTCCATGGGAATGACTTTGATTCATGCTTAACTCATTTGACACTAGTGCTTAAAAGATGTGAAGATACTAATCTTGTTCTAAACTCTGAAAAATGTCATTTTATGGTAGAACAAGGTATAGTATTAGGCCATGTAGTGTCTTCTAGGGGTATTGAGGTCGATAAGGCTAAGGTTGAAGTAATTCAATCTTTGCCTTATCCTACTAATGTGCGTGAAGTGCGTTCTTTTTTAGGCCATGCAGGGTTTTACCACAAGTTTATCAAAGACTTCTCAAAAATTGCCTCCCCCTTATGTGAGTTGTTGAAGAAGGAAGCAGGATTTGAGTTTGGTGATGCATGTAAGACAGCGTTTGATGAGCTAAAACTCCGCCTCACCACAGCTCCCATTATTCAAGCCCCAAATTGGTCCCTTCCTTTTGAGATCATGTGTGATGCTAGTGATTATGCAGTGGGGGTTGTTTTGGGACAAAAGAAGGGCAAAGCGTCTCATGTGATTCACTACGCCTCTATGACATTGAATGAAGCCCAGAGGAACTACTACACCACGGAGAAGGAGCTCCTAGCAGTTGTGTTTGCATTGGAGAAATTTCGCTCTTACTTGCTGGGAACAAGAGTGATTGTTTATACAAATCATGCAGCACTCCGCTATCTGCTGACGAAAAAGGAGGCCAAACCCAGGTTAATCAGGTGGATCTTACTGTTGAGTGAGTTCAACATTGAGATCAAAGACAAGAAGGGGGCTAAGAATGTGGTTGCTGATCATTTGAGTCGTCTGGCGATGGAAGAGCAGAAGAGGCCAGAGAGTTCACCCATTCAGGAGGAATTTCCAGATGATACCTTGTTTGCTATTAAGGTTGTAAAACCTTGGTATGCACACTTGTTTAATTTCCTAGTTATGGGTGAGTTCCCACCAACATTCACAAAAGCTCAGAAGGACAAGTTAAGAAGTGAAGCAAGATACTACATCTGGGATGATCCATATTTGTGGAAACACTGCGCTGATCAGGTAATCCGACGATGTATCCCGGATAATGAGGTAACTTCTATCTTAACCTTCTGTCATAATTATGCATGTGGGGGCCATTTTAATTCCAACAAAACAGCTAGGAAGGTATTGGATGCAGGATTCTACTGGCCTAGCATTTTTCGGGATGCTCATGGGTTTTGTAAATCTTGTGACCGATGTCAAAGAGTTGGGAATATGTCCCAAAAGAATGAGATGCCTCAATCGCCTATTATTTTCTGTGAAATCTTTGATGTATGGGGCATTGACTTTATGGGTCCATTTCCTAATTCTTTTGGGAATTATTATATTTTGCTTGCGGTGGACTACGTTTCCAAATGGGTGGAAGCGAAGGCCACCAGGACTGACGATTCTAAAGTGGTGACAGATTTCTTGAAGACCAACATTTTTACTAGATTTGGTGTCCCTAAAGCTTTAGTTAGTGACAAGGGATCCCACTTCTGTAATAGGATGGTGAGTGCATTATTGAGAAAATATCAGGTCACACACAAAGTCTCTACAGCATACTACCCTCAGACGAATGGCCAGGCAGAGGTGTCTAATAGGGAAATCAAGTCCATTCTAGAGAAGACAGTTGCACCAAACAGGAAAGACTGGAGTGCTCGGTTGGATGATGCACTATGGGCATACAGGACCGCTTTTAAAACACCAATTGGGATGTCACCATTCAGGTTGGTTTTTGGGAAAGCTTGTCATTTACCGGTGGAAATTCAACATAAAGCATACTGGGCAGTCAAGAAGTGCAACATGCAAGAAAATGAGGTGGGCGAATTCAGGAAACTTCAACTCCAAGAACTGGAAGAAATCAGGCTTGAGTCTTATGACAATGCAGTGATATATAAGGAAAAGACAAAGGCCTGGCATGACAAGCATATTTGGAGGAAGAATTTCAAGGTTGGGGACAAAGTACTTTTGTTCCAATCTCGCCTCAAATTGTTTCCTGGGAAATTAAGTTCAAGATGGAGAGGACCTTTTGTGGTAGCACGTGTATATCCACATGGCACAGTTGACATCTATGATGGAGTTTCTCATTCCGTCTTTAAGGTGAATGGTCAGAGGCTGAAGCCATATTATGAAGGGTTCAATGGTCCTACTTTGGAAGAAACGGCTCTACAAGAGCCGGAGCAAGAGCCTTGATATCCTTTTACGTCAAGCTAATGACGTTAAACAAGCGCTTCTTGGGAGGCAACCCATGTTTTAGGATAGATTTGTTTTGATTTTTTGTTTTCTGTTTTACAGTTTTTGTTTTTATTAGTTAGTTAGGTAGAAATAATCCTCAAAATCTCAGATAACTCGGGAAAGCCTTGAAGTACAGAAGGACTCGGAAGGGGGACAAAAAATTGCATGGCCAAAGGAATCTGAGCCAACCCGAGCAATGCAGTCTCAGTCAGGATTGCGCGGCTTGGGCTGCTAAATGTGCGGCCGCGCAATCCAAGCCCCTAAGCCGCGCAATCTCAACTGGGAGCACATTGCGCGGCTTCGCAATTGCGCGGCCTCGCATTTCCGTGCAATCCCGCGCTTTTAGCCGCTTTTCAGCGAGACATAAAATAAAATCTGAGCCCTCTTTTCTTCAATTCCTCCATTCGACTACCTCCTTCCCCTACCTCTCCTCTCAAACCTCCTTTGAAGGCAAGCTCTCAAGATCCATTCAAGCTTTTCAAGTCGGATTTTCAACCCCAATCAAGCAAACAACTCCAATCAAGCGGGATTCAAGTAAGTTTTCTCAAATTTCTCTTAAAATTTCGATTTTAGTGAATTGAATCTAGATCTAGGTTTGGTTCTAAAAACTTGAATTTGACCCCTTTAGGATCGGATTTAGGCTTAAGTCCTTTACAAAAGTTTGTTTATTGCATGATTCTAGTCTAGATTCGTGTTTTATTTGAACTTTGCATGCAAATCCGAAAATCACCTAGAATTTGATTAAAATTTGATTAAATTTTGATTAAATTGCTCTAGGTAGTGGGGGAAGAGAGTGTTTGAGTGATTATCTATGAAATATTGATGTGGTTGTCCTTGCCGGGACAACAGAATTGCGTTTGTTTGGTTTGTGTGTGGTGTTTGGGCAGGTTTAGTTGAGATTCTGAAATCATGGGTAACAAGAGAGGAAGAACCGATGGATCTTCATCATCTCGAGCTGCTTTAGCTCCCCCTGCTGTGGTGGGGGAGGCCACCCAAGAGACTTTTGGGATCACTCTGACAAAGAGCAATCATGTGATCAGGTTTGAGCTTCTGAAGGATAGGCAATGGAAAGCAACTCGGTTCATAGATTGGGACCTGATGAACGAGATTGGGATAGCCCATCTGTTGAATGAGATGGGGGCATATTTGCATATGCGCGAGTTCTTGAAGCTGTGTGAACCCACCTTCAAGGGGTTAACACTGGAGTTTCTGAGCACTTTGTCCACTAATTTTAAAGGAGAAGGGGAGATGGAAGTTTTGGCTAGGGGGAGTTAGAAGAAAGATGACCTTGAAAGAGGTCAACCGAGTGTTTGGTTTCTGCAATTTTCCTATTAGTAGAGATTTAGTGCTTACTGAGGCAGGTGCTACATGGGCTGACAAGCACTTCTGGAAAGCCATCACAGGGAGACCCAAGTATGAGCCGTCTAGAGAAAAAGCTTCTCCCATTACTCATCCCGCTATTAAGGTTTTCCAGCGGTTTATTGCTAGTACTCTGAATGGGAGAGGTGATGGGGGAAACAATTGTCCCAAGAAAGATGTCACTATATTGGCTGCTAGTTTGAAGAGGAAGCCGTTGAATATGGGTGCTATGCTGATGCACCACATGGCTCATGTTGGGAACAAAGGTGGTGGAGCCATTTGTATTGGTGGGATTGTGACTTTCCTAGCCAAGCATTTTGGAGTCGATCTGAGCAGGTTACATGTTGATATACCGCCTTTGCCTATTGACTTTACCATGCTGAAGAAAATGGGCATTCTCTATAAGTACAGGAACTCTTACTTCTGGGTGATTGGTGATTCTGGGAGAGTAATGAAGCTTCCTGATGGACACCGAGTGCAGATTGGAGATAGTCCAGCTAACTGGTTCATTAAGGTTCAGGCTGGAGACTTGGTTGTGGATACCGTTAAGGGCCCGGTTAGGGGTAAAAAGGCGGTTTCAGTTCCTATTGTGGTGGATTCTGATGAAGAGGAGATGGACGAGGATTTCACAATGGATGAAGAAGAAGATGAGGAAGAATCTGCTGAAGATGTGGACACTGATGAGGATGATGAGTTTGAGGAGGAGGATCAGCAGAGATAGTTTGATCCGTCTATACCGGCTGGAGGTGTACATTACTCTGATGCTCAGTATAACCAGATGATGGAGATGATGAGACAGATGCAGCTTGACAACACGCAGCGATACAATGACATGTCTTCTCATATCGATCAGAGCTTTCAGGGCATGAGAGGTTATGTGGATCAGAGGTTCACATCATATCAGACTCATCAGGATCAGCAGCTTGCTGCTTTTCAGGCCCGCCAGGATGAGCAGTTCAGACTACTCAACACCAGATTGGATGGATGGAGTTCAGCGGGCTATCCACCTCATCAGTCTTATCCTCAGTATGCCTTTCCAGATCTCCTGTATCCTCAGTTTCCGGGGTACCAGCCACCACCAGCACAGGAGATTCCACCGTACCATCCACTGCAGCCAGAGTATCATCCGGAGTACCAGCCGCCGCCACCACAGGATTTTCCGCCCTATTACCCGCCACACAACTAGGTTCTGTGAGTTTTTCTTTTCTCTTTACTTTTTACTATACTTTGGGGACAAAGTATGTTTTAAGCATGGGGGAAGGGAATTACTTTTGCATTGTATGTAGTTGCATTAGTTGAGGTCATATTTAAATTTTTGCATGCATTGATTAAAATTCTTGAAAAAATGAAAAAAAAAATCAGAAAATTTGATAAAAATAAAAAAAATATGGCATTTAGGTTCTTATTTCCCCATTGTTTGATTCCTCTTGTGTTTCTATGCTAAGTATAAGTTCTAACTCATGATTTGCATGATTTACTGAAGTTGATATGATATGAGCATGATCATCGATTGATTACCTTGATTATAGGATGGAGCATGTATTTAACTTGAGTATTTGATTCATTCTGAAGTTCTAGACAAAAAATTAGCCTTGTGAGATATTTTTGGCCTTTCATGATATATTTGTTCTCTAAATTTTTTTGAGTGTATCACCATGATTATCTAGCTCTAGAACTTGCGTTAATACTCTATTTCAAGGCTGCTTATATGATTGAATGCATGACATTAAAATGATTGAGACAATGTTTCTTATAGCCTATTATTTCCCTTCCTACCTTGACAAGATCCATGTTTTTGACACCCCACTTATTTGAGCTTTAAGCCTGTGTTTTTTTTATGAGCTCCACAAAATGATTCCTAGCCTAATAAGCTTGACCCATAATCCGGGATTTAGGACTTTAGGTTGATTATGTTTTGTGTGAGTTTGATGTAAGTATGGGGGAATTTGAGAAAGAGGTGGAAAAAGAGGAAATACAACTCTTGGTTTCAAAGTGAAAAAATGAAGATGAAAGTATGTTGCAAAGCAAAAGAAAAAAAATTGCTTAAATTGTGTGTAGTCTTCATTAGCAAAGCAAGAAAAGAGTTGAAAAAGAAAAAAAAAAGAAGCAAAGTGCTTAATTGTAAATGTATGGAGTTGGAAAAGGAAGTTGGGAAGTAAGAAAAGAAAGTGTTGAGTTGGGTTTAGGACTAGTTCTTTATCCCGGATTTAGCACCACAGGCCAAATATGATCCCTTCCTAATTTCTCTTTACCTTGGCCCCATTACAAGCCTTAAAAAAACCTCATGATTTCTGTTATGTATTTGATCCCCAGCGGTGGAGATTCAGAACTCTGATGCAAGCATATGGTAGTCTAGTTTTCATGGTTGATTTTGAGTGAAACACATCCTTTATACATTTGAGAGTTGAGTGCAAACACATTATCCTTGGTGAGGTCTAGAATGAATGGATGGTCTTTACTTGTTGCTTACCATAATGCATGTTAGGAAGTCTTGGTCGGGTTTTTGATTATATGTGAAATGGTTGTTTGACTTGAGATGGATGTAAGATTGCATTTCTATGGTGTGATTGGATTTATGTCTTGCTTGAGGACAAGCAAGGGTTAAGTATGGGGGAATTTGATAGCTTGCATATAGGAGTAGTTTAGTTGCATGTTTTATATATGTTTTAGTTAGTTTTTAGGATAGTTTTTATAAAGTTTTTAAGTTTTTGTGTTATCGGGTATTATGCGCTGGTTTGCTCGGTTTTACAGGTTTTTAGGTTCAGGAGCAACAGCGGGGCGATTACAGATTGACCATGGCGGTGGTGGACGAGCTAAGGAATGCAAGGAGTGCTAGGAGCATGGATGAAGAAGAACCAAGACAAGAAAAACCAAGGCAAGGACAAAACCAAAAGCTCGGGATCGACCCCGAGTAACCAGCCCGCGCAATCACAACCGGTGGCCAAGTGCGCGGGGAGGACAAAGCGCGGCCGCGCTTTTCTAGGCCGATCCCGCGCAATCGGGACGTTTACACGGACAAGAGTTTGGGCCGGGATTTTGGTTTTGGGCTTTGGTACTTGTGTATTTGGGCTTATGTCATCCGAGATATATGATTTAAGATATAATGTTGGGGTTATTTTTAGAAGACATATAAATACTTTATGTTAGTTTAATTTTCATAACTTTTGATCAACTTTTGGAGGCTAGGGTTTTCTCTCAAGGAAGACTTTGAAACCTTTGTAAGTTTGATTTTAATTCAATTATGCATTGCTAATTCCTCTTGTGTTTGGCTAGTTATTGAAGTCATGATTTGTATATAGTTGTGAGATTTGATTGATTCTCAACAAACTTGAATAGAAATTATTCTCTGTGCTTAATTGAATCTAAACTAGGGTTTTGTTAGATTGATCACCTAATTGAATTTCTAGTTAAAACTGAATCTGATTAATTACCGGTCAAGAGTATACTTTAATCAATTAGTACCGGTTGGACTTGTTGGTTGAAGAAGGGAATAGATTCACAAGTTACTTAGATGTCTGGTTGCTCTAGGTAATTGTTTCTATTGATAACTTGAATCGTCAGGCTGTTATTTAATTGAATCTAGAAGGTCTTCTAGGTTATTAGATAATTAGGGTTGGTAGACTGGTAGTTCTATCAACTAAATCTGAAGTTTGGGTCTTAATCCTTAGTAGGGTCATTATCCACAATAGATTATTCAAGTGAGAAGAGAATCAAGGGAATCGATGATCAACGAATCAATATCACGATGGATCTAACTAGTTGAACACATTTGTCTCTCATATATTCAAATCATCTTTTTCATTCATAGTTAAGTTTTATTCTTGCATATTAGTTTAGATTAAACATTCCAAAAAACCCCCTTTGGTTACTTGGCACACAAGTAATAACATTAATACACGAGTCTCTGTGGGATCGACTCTTACTTACCGCTCTACTGAGTTGGTTAAGCTAAGGTTTCTTTGATAGGTATAAACGACCACAAAAAATACCTCATCACGCCCCAAGCCTAAGCGATACCCTTAGTAATTCCTACACTTATCCATTCATGACTCACACTAAATGGATTGATGACTTTCACATATCACCAACACCAAGTGAGGGAGGGTGATGCGACCCTGTTATTGGATGCTAGCCAGGAAGACGACGCCTTTACCTTGCGCTCAGATGGGCCCGTCACCCGTGCCAGGGTTCGTGCCATCCAGACCGCGACACAATCCTTGGTGTCGCGCTTGTCCACAGGCCATGGCGCGCCTTGCACCGCGCCGGCGCACGCTACCGATGCGTCTTGAGACTCGAAGAACCTCGAGTCGAGTCCTCGGAACCAACCAACTCGGACTCGTCCCTCGAGCTAGACCCCGGAACCGCGTCGTAATTTGAGGTTCTCGACAACCTCAACCAGCCCCGCGCGCCAGCGCCCTAGACTCGCCAGCGTCTTGCCAACGCCCGCGACAAAGTGCCCAGGCCTCGCCGCGCCGCGCCACACCTTGTGATGGCTTGTCTTAACACTTCGGTGTCGGCCACAAGCGACATATCTATTTAATGACCTTTTTAGCATGTTTTCCATTCTTAAACATTACTATTAGTGGTTTTACGTATTTAGAAGGTCCTTCTTGGGCCTTGCACCGATGGGCCTTGGTTGCATCCAAGCCCTAGGCGCCGCACTAGATCTTTAGGGTTTATGTTTGACCGCACCTATATAAGGTTCTATGTTCTTCTTTTGCAAACTACGCACACTTTGGTTATTGATTTAGTTGAGGGTTTTCTCCTAGACTTTAACCTAGTGCTTGCGCCGTTCTTCCATTACGATAATCAATCAAAGCTTTCGTTCTAAGTTGCTCATTGTCCGTGTGTTGTTTGTGCCCCCATCGAGCCGATACAACGTTTGTATCGATCCCAATAGCCTTCCGCTGACTCTCGAGAGACCCAATACTCAAGCCACGTCAAAGATCCGTTGCGCCTTCAAACGAGGTCGCATCACCCCAGGTGTCGGTAAAAGCGGCGGTTGAAGCGCCGGTGGTGTAGCATTGCCACCTTGATTTTGGTTTCCGATTTCCGTTGACTCCATATTGCTACTGTCACCTATCACAACCATAGACATAGACGAGTAACAAGTGCAACAAAAATAAAGCAAATAAGAAGCCGAGAGCTTATAGGACTCACCGACCCAAGTACTCTTAGTGTCACGAACAAGAGGCTTAGAGGGTTAGGGAGGCTTAGGATCTCGACAATACACAAGCAAGTGTAAAGCAACAAGACAAGCAAACACACAATAGAGGAGAAGAGAAGAGAGAGGCATCGACTAGGGTTAGCCTTGGCCACGCGAGAAGAACGATAGAAGAAGAGAAAGAATCTAGAAGATCTCGTCCTTAGAAGGGAATGAAAGATTGTGTCTACCAAATAAAAGCAACTACAACATATGCAATCAATAGAAGATATGCAAATCAATTAGAAAGAAAATATGGCAAGATACTAGAAGATCGGGGGGGGGGGGGAGAGAGATAGATAGATAGAGAGGTGATTGATATATCAACCAATATGGGAATATTTGCCTATTTTGGCTTGTGTGTCCCCACAAAATATATATTTTTTTTTTGAATGAAAACCGATTCTGTTTTTGATTTTTTTTTTAATTCGGCAATATTAAAAAATAGCTAAACTTGTGGATTTTATCCTCCAAGAAAGGCAACTAACAGATCATGGCAAATCTTAGACAATCCGAACAAATAAATGGATTTTATCCTCTTGAATTACGGATCGAGCAAGACGGAAATGGATTTTATCCTCTTTCCAACCACAAGAACACGAAGAATAAGATGAATATGGTCGAAACACACAAATATGGTAGAAATTGAACAAGAAGACTCTTAGCATGCAAGACTCAAACTTGAGCAATAACACGAAACAAGTGAAAGTCGAAGGGTTTTGGTTATTTTTTTGTGAATTTTCTGAATTTTTATGAATGAAAACGATGGATCTATATGGATGAAGGTAGATATGGCGGAAGCTAATGAAAATATGATGGAAAAGAAAAAAGTCCAAATCAAGGAGTAAAAGGGTAAGATGAGACTTACGTAGTCTGTATGCTCTGATGCCATTTGATGTGAACCCGTCTTCGGATTCACGTAAGGATCGTCGACTTGGACTCATATTGGGTCTCTTGAACTTGGAGCCGATAGTTTTGAGGCAATGAAGCCTAAAATCAAGGGAGAAATCAGAGTTTAGCGACGAGAGGCTCGAATTCAAGGGAGAACTCAAAAGAGGAAGAGAGTTTGAGGAGATTTGTGAGGCCTAATATGAGAGTGTGGAATAATTCCGACAAAACTTCGTTATCGAAAATCATGCATGGGCGAAACCGGGGGTGAGACTCTTTTATATAGAGGGGGCACCTAGCAAAAACCTAGAGGGGCGCGTGAGACTAGGGAGATGCATGCAAGTGGCCCAACATCAGCCCAAGCCCATAATTACTATACTAAAACGAGCAATACCTTAATTAGAAGGTTTATAGAAAGGAAATGTACTACAGAAGGCAATAAAAGATAGTGGTCATGGTGGCCTAGCCGCGAGTCGCGAGTTTCGCAACAAGGTCGTGACAAGGGCTGGTGCGGTACGACAGCGGGAGCGCACAAGGTGTGTCGCGGCATGTACGCGGAGTGGTGCGGCACAGCCTTGGCGCGACACACAAGAACCTCATGTCGTGGTCGAGGTGACAAGGCATGCGAAGGCTGGCTCGGCCGTGGGCGCGCTGTGGCTAGCATGTGTGCTCACGACGATGGAAGCCGTGTCACAAGCAATGGCACGGTCCTGGCTCATGTGATGGGTCCGTCGGAGCGCACGGAGATAAAATCCTCCTCTTGAGTAGCCGACATGCTGTCACATCAGACTACCTCTGTTAATAAAAAAAGGCACACTTTATTTTTCACATAAATTGTTCTTTTTTTCTACCCCATTTCCGCCCTCACAATATTTGCAGAAAAACTAATAAAATCAACACATTAAAGACTACATATGTTAATTAAAAAAAAAATTATTTTTGACGTAAAGTATTCTTTTTTGAGTTTGGTTCAAATGAAAAAAAAAACTCTTATCTTGAAAAATGAAAAGTGCACTACAAAGTACGAAGAGTCCATTACAAAATACAAAAAGTGCAATCTGAAAAGCGTAGTGAAAAAAATTACGAAAAGTGCAAATGCAAAAAAGTGCACTACGAACTAGGAAAAGTGCATTTTTTTCATTTTTCAGGATAAGAGTTTTTTTCATTTGAACCAAACTTTTTTTTTTTTGTGATTTTCTACTTCATTTCTACCCTAACAATTTTTACAGAAACACTAATAAAATCAAATGAAAGCTCCAACATCAAATATAACTAGAGTATATATCTATACTTGTATATTGTTGCGAAAGATACATCTTTGTGATTATGAACGAGCTTGATCGAATCTTAATCACATGCAAATGCTCATATATGGACAAGCCATGATTTCAAGTTTGTGTTCCCCTATTTATAACCATCCAATTTAAATCCAAAAAAATGAGAGTACATGTACTCCAGTCTCCATTTCTATCCCTAATATTTTTCTTCTTCTTCTTCTCAGACAATTTCAATTTTGATGTACGACCTATAATATTGAGATAACTATATGTGTGGTGCTTAATTCTCTTGACATTAGGTTGATTAAAATTTCAAGTCGGAGTCTTTTTTGCCTTACAATCGCGTTCGTTTGAATGACATATTATAATACAAAATTTAATGTAAAGTTCTACATTATAATCAGAAACGGATCCAAAAATTAAAATTAGAGTAGGCTAATTAATACTAAAAAAATTTGAGTTGGCCAAATTACTTCATTTTAATAAATGTACCACTAAAATTATCTTATTTTTTTACTTTTTTATTATTAAATTTACCTTATTTTTATTTTTTTAGGGTGGGCTGGGGCCTACCCCAGCCACCCCATAGGTCTGTGTCTAATTATAATGTGTCATCAACCACACTCGGATAATAATTTAGCTTTTACTTGTCCCTGAAAAAAGAAAATAATTGTGATATATTTATCTAGTATATAAATTTTTGGATTAATTTTCATATTATTAATTAATTTTAGTTCTCGTTCCTTATGATTTTATAAAATTATTTTATTATTTATTTATATTTGTGAAATTTTGATCAAATTGATATATGTAAGGAGATTTTAAACAAACTATATGTATCTTATCAACAAAAAGTTATCATTTTTAAAAAATAATTATTAAAAATTGATATAAGAAAAGAATTATACGTATGTTATCTAAAAAAACTATCCTATCTAAAAATAAAACTAATATGTTGATTAGATTATTTTGCTTAATATATAATTATAATTAATTAAGAATTATCCAATTAAATTTTAATCAATTAGATTGATATAAAAAATAAATAATATGATTCAAAATGGAGGTTAACATGTACATCTACTATATAATATGAGCAGACGATCGTGTAAACCTCTCCTATTTTATTGACACATCGGACCGGCAGTCAAAATTATGCTTGACTTAACCTTAAAATAATCATGGAGCCTATTTATTTTTGACAACTTTTTTTTTCTTAAAAAATGTTAGGTACAATTTATTTGGTGAAAATGAAGAAGGACGGAAAGAGTGAAAAAGACAGGGAGGGGCATGTGTAAGGCGTATAGGAGAGTGGGTTAATAATAATAATATTGAGGTTGTGGAGCTTTCACTATACTTTTTCACCCATCGCTATCTCACCTTTACACATGGAGACTGACCTAGCTCTTCTTCTCCTTCTCAAGGCTAGCTCCTCCAAATCATTGCTCATAAGTCATAGACATGAGCATGAGTACGTTGGTTCATGGATTCTCCTATCAATGTAAATAGTCAATTCGTGTAGAGTGATAGCACATGTGATGATATATATGTTTCACACCCTAGTCTTTAATAATGTCATACAAAAAAATATTCTTCTACTTATGAAAAAAAAAAAATTAACCTAACTCATGGTACTGGTATATACAATTTTGACGCTTTATATACATGGATCCTGAGTTTACAAGACCTTGTTCTTTCAATTAAAATTGAAGGTTTTGAATAAAACCTTGTAGAGCTTCTTCAAACCGCACATCTTTAGCATGACTTTGTAAGAACATATTATTGACTACATGACCAATTATTTTTATCATATTACGTAATATGAGATTTTAATGAAATTGCAACTATTAATGAGAAATGGGGTGGGTCGTTAACCTTTTGCTAACCGCTTCAATCTTCATTCGGTTTCATGCGACCTATCAGACATTCCTTCTCTTGGAAATGAATTTACATGGAGAAAACGTAAAATTAATGTAGATATTGTGTGAAAATCTAGATCGTACTTTGGTATCTGAACAAATTTTGCATTGTTATAATTAAGCACTTCGAACAAGGCATCATGCGTTTATTGCCCAATCTCTATTGATTTTTCTGGGATTAAACAATTTAAAGGCCAACCATTTAACTTTGAGAAAATATGGATGCAACAGATATGCATGCAATGTACTATGCACTAGTAGATGCAAAGATGATTGAAACACAGAATTAGAAAGAGATAGCTTAATAACAATAAATTCTCTTAAATGAAGTCGATCCATTATGTAAGAAATAGAAATGATAATTGCGAATTCACTTATTCTCGTGTAGTCTTTTGAGGCCGTTAAACTGACTCATGTGTCTTGTTGGTACAATTTAATGTTTGATTACATTGTTAATCTTCATGATAACAAAAGCATTGATCAACTAACCATTCATCCGAATTTTCGTATCCTCAACCATAAAAATGTTCTAGTTAACTCAGCTAGGTCTTTCAACTTAATTCTTACCACATAAAAAAGAAGACACTTTATATACATGGATCACGAAGCTGCAAGACCTAGCTCTTACAATTAAAATTGCATGTTTCGAATGAAAGGGTATAGAGTTTTCACAAACCATAATCCTTTAACATGATTTTGGAAGAACATTTTTTCGTCACGCACATCCAACTTTTGATTTGAAGTCCGATTAGGTGAATGAATAATTGGGTTATTTCCCGCAATTGTTTTTTCATTCAACTTTGTGAAACTAGCATAAAAACTAGACATGACACACACAATCATAAATGTACACATTATATGTTTAGCTTTTGATTCAGTTGATTTTTGACTAGTTATAGACCTTAGGGGTAACTCAAGTGTCTTTGGATCAAAGGGCACGGGTATATCACATCATCGCACAATTTCACCTTTTATATAGGAAATTTTTGGTCCATATATTTGAAAGTATTGATTTTCCTTTTCATAACAATTAAAGAAAACAATGGAGGGAGGATGAAGAAATGATAGGAACCAAAAAGTGTGCTAAAGTTAATAAGAAAGGAAACAATATGAAATGGAAAAAGCCTCAGCATTGGTGTTATTAAGATTAACTTTGATGGATCAAGATTATTAAACGGACAGGCTGCTGGAGGCATTGTTATACGTGACCATAACGGAAATGTGATCGATATGATGGTGCAAAAGTATGAAAAATGCTCGGCCCTGAGAGCAGAAACACTCGCACTTAGGGACGCCATTAGGAAAGCAAAAATGAGGAATTTCACAAACATTGAAATTGAGGGAGACAACTTGACGGTCATTAATGCTGCCAAAGGCCTTCGTGGCTGCCCTTGGGAAATAGAGATGATAGTCGCTGACATCCTCGCTTCTATGCGGGAACTAGTGACGGTTAACTTAGTTCACGCTAAGAGAGCCTGTAACGCTGTGGCCGACCAAATTGCTAAATTGGGCCACAGTCTTCCTATTAGTGTGATTCGAAACTCACCAGAACTTTTAGTTCTCATCCGTAAGGATGCTCTAGGACGACCTCCTTAATCTAGGAGTGCGTCCTAAATCTTACCTAATCAAAAAATAAAATAAAATAATAACAATTAAAGAAAACTATCAAATTAAGTTCCAAATGGAAAGAAAGGCTAAATACACTATTGTCTACTGTTTTTTTTTCCTTGTCAAATTAAGCTCAACTCAACCCTAGAATAAGATTTTTATAGAAGTCTTTAAAAGTTAAGAATACAAATTTTTGATTTTAGTTGCAAGAACGAACTACTCATATAAGCATCATTTCAATTATTTACTTCAAAGAATTATAAAATTAAAATAATATAAAATGTGTAAAATATAAAACTTTTAACATCTTGTTGTCACACAATAAAATTATATTCGTGTAATAAAACGAAATTAAAATGGAAAAAATTATACAAATTGATGAGAAACTTCGTAAGTGACTAAATTGGTGTGATAATTTGTGACAATAATATTGTAAGAACATTTTTTTGTATACATCCTTTAAATTATCACTCTAAACTTATCAAATTTAAATTCCCACTCAAAATCATTGTAAGTCAGCCTTGGCATCCACAATTTTGTTTGCCATTTCATGTCAATTCCGGAAACCGAAGACTTCCGTTCTTACTTGGGAGTGCTTACTATTTGTGGAAAGATGTCAGTTGAGCGCTATTCCTTTCTACTGGATAAGATTTCATCTCGTCTGAGTAGTTGGCAGGCAAAATTTCTCTCGGGTTGTCTTATTCTTGCTCAATCTTGTTCCTTGTTCGATTTGTGATGCAATCAATCAGAAACTTCGCAATTTCATTTGGGGCTCGACGAAAGACAAACGAAAGATTCATCTTCTAAGTTGGGACAAGATTACTCAGCCTAACGCTTGGGAGGGTTGGGCATTAGACCGATGAGAGAATCAAATTCCGTCTTACTTGCTAAACTTGGTTGGAGGCTTCTTAACAAGCCTAATTCTATTTGGAGCAAAGTAATAAGGGGAAAATATTGTCATAACAGGCTTGATGTTGACATGTTTCAACCAAAATCTCGTTCTTCTTATATGTGGCATGGGTTTCTCCATGGGGCGTCGATTCTTTCAAAGGGTATTGCCTTTGCTGTGGGTAATGGGGCTTCAACTCTTTTCTGGCTTCACAGTTGGTGTGATACAAGGCCATTTATTGAGTTTGATGTGCTAGATATCCCTGTTTTAGAGTGTCTCTATATTGTTGTTGAATATTATACTCCCAATTGATGGAATTTGAATGTGTTATCAATCTACCTTCACGCTGCAATCTTGCATCACCTTGCTTCGATTATTGTGGTTGAAGATCAAGGGTAGGTTGATCAAATGTACTGACATCCTTCATAATTTGGCTCTTTTTCAACCAAATTAGCTTATAACCAGGTTAGGCAGATTGGGGTTGTAGCTTTTGATCCTGTTTAGGCGAAGATTTGGAGAATCCTAGTGCAACAATGCGCTTGCCACTTTCTTTTCTTGGCTGCTCATAATGTTGTGTTATGCAATGAAAATGGGATACGTCGGCATTTAGCTTAATCAAATGCATGTCCTTGCTGCAACGGAGTCAAATCTCTTTTCCATCTGTTGCGGGACTGTAGTGAAGTACGTAAGGTTTGGCTTGCTTTAACCGGTAATGCCATTGATCCGAGTTTTTTCAACATAGCTAAAATTCGACCATGGCTTCTTGTCAACATTCAACACGGGGATTCATGGAGCGCTACATTCTCCACCATGTTATGGCATGTTTGGAAAACTCGAAACAAATTGGTGTTTGAAGGAATTGATGACATCAAAAGATTGAGCTCTTGGGTGGTTTCCGCTGTTCAAGCATATGATGATTCCAAGTTTTCTTTCGAGTGCACTCATCCTATTCAACACACACATCATTGCCCTGCTGTTTGGACTCCTACTCGGCTAGAATGGATAATCCTTAACACGGATGCTATCTCTAAGGGTAATCCAGGCTTTGCAGCGGGGGGTGTGGTGTTTTTTGTGAGTCTAATGGAGCTTTCATTCAGGCCTTTTCTGTCCAATTTGGCTTTTGTGAAGCCTTAACAACCATGCTTAAAGCAATTCATAAGGGGATTCAAATTGCTAAGTGTGGTGGCTTTACCAACATTGAGATTCAAACCGATTCAGTTCAGGCTGTCATGTTTTTATCTCAACAACGGATTCAGTCCCATAAGGACTCTTTCCTTATTACTGTTTGCCAACAATTGCTCAAAGAAGACACTTGGAAAATCAAGTTGACGCATATCTCAAGAACCGCTAATTGAGAAGTGGATGCTCTGGCTAATCACTCTATTACTTTAAATACACATTTCATTGAGTTTTTCTATATGCCTAGTTGTATTTCGAACCTTGTTTTGGATGATGTATCGTCCCCTCTAGGGGACTAACTTACTCCCTTTTAATAAAGTTTATCCGCAACAGCTATGCTCCGTTTCCTTAAAAGAAGATTCCATATGATTAAATATGATGATATATAGTATCGGTTTTGCTATCCTATGCTCTAAGGGCATAGATTAAGAACACTTGATTTAGAAATTAAAACCCTATTAAGAAATTAATAAACCTTATTAAAAAAATTAAAATAATCTTAAATAATAAAATTTAACAAATAATTTTACTTTTAAGATTCTTAGCCGACGCCCAAGGGCATATATTATAAAAATTGATATATAGTATTTGAGGAATAGGGCATTTGACACTTGTCCATTACTATTGAGTGTAACAATCCTAATAATGGTGGTTTGGTGGGGCTCCCTTTGAAATTTCGAAAGCCCACTCTGCATCTTTCTCCTCTCCCCCTAAAAGTATGATTTATTTTTGTTCTTCTCACACCTTATTTTATCAAAACTATTTTCCAAAAATAGTATACGATGCCATTTCTCGACACATTTTATACCATAATATCAACTATTTGAACTTTTTATTTATAAAAATAACTATATATGTGGTAAAAATAATTTTAAAAAAAAAAAACGAAAAAAGTTCCTTTCTTTTATGGTGGTAAAAGGAAATATTTTTCCCGAATTATTGTGGTATGACGTTAGAGATGCCCACCAACTGTTCGCACAAATGCCTCAAAGAGAACGGACACAAGAAGCACAGTCCTCCCACGTTCTCATACTACGAGCCAACACTCATGACTCTACAGTCTACAGCTCCCGCCACTAACGCCACCACCACTACCGCCACCTCCCCCGCCAGCACCACCACCACCGCCACCCTGAGCCCCACCTGTCCCATCTGTCTCTCTCCCCCATAAATAATTCAAAAAGGGGAGACTCAGACTCAGTACCCACTCTCTCTCACACTCACATCTTCCCTTTCTCTATATTTTAACGTCCTTCTTCTTCTCTCCTCTGATGAGAATCCAATAAAAAATTTAAACATCAATTAGACAATCCAACGATCTCCTTTTTGAACTTAAAAATATTTCGATCTGAGCGTGCGTTTGGTTTTCCTTTTCTTTTCCCCCTTTTTATTGATCAAATAATTCTATTCCTAGCTCTTAAATGCCGACGCCGGTAGCGACAGCCAAACAATGCCTTACGCCGGAGGCCGCCCACGCGCTCGACGAGGCCGTGTCCGTCGCACGCGCCCGAGGCCACGCCCAAACGACGTCGCTCCACGCCGTCTCCGCTTTCCTCTCCCTCCCTTCCTCCCCTCTCCGCGACGCCTGTTTCCGCACCCGAAACGCCGCGTTTTGCTACTACTCCTCCCCTCGCGCTCAGATCAGGGCGCTCGATTTCGCCCTCTCGCTCTCACTAGACCGATCCCCGGCGTCTCAGCAGCGTGTGAGCGAGCCTCCGATCTCCAACTCTCTCATGGCGGCGATCAAGCGATCCCAGGCGAATCAGCGGCGGCAGCCTGATAGCTTCGGATTCAAGCTGGAGCAAGGGAAGGAGCAGCTCGGGACCTCGGGGATCAAGGTCGAGATTCAGCACCTGATCATTGCGATTCTGGATGATCCGATTGTTAGCCGTGTCTTCAACGAGGCCGGATTCAGCAGCTTCGATCTCAAATTGGCTATGGTGAAGCCTTTGCAAGGCTTTTGGAGGTATAACAACGGCTTCGCCCCTCGCCAACGGCTCCACCGGAGCATGTTCTTGTGTAATCAGGGCGAGAATCCGAATCGGAATCCGAGCATGAACCCGAGCCCGAGTATTCGCCCGTTTAAGTTCCCGTTTTCCGGGGATTCTTGCGGGAATGAGGATTTCAGGAGGGTTGGGGAAGTTCTGGTTAGGAAACAGGGGAGGAATCCCTTGCTCTTTGGGGTGTGTGCTTATGATGCACTTCAGGGATTTGTTGAGGCGGTGAGAGGTCAGGATCAGTTCTTGCCATTAGAGATCCGTGGGGTGAGTGCTGTTAGTGTTGAACGTGACATTTTGAAGTTCTTGAGTGAGGATTCCGGGGAAGAGATGATGAACAGTAGGTTTGAGGAATTGGGTGCAATGGTGGAAGGTTGTTGTGGACCTGGTTTGATGATTTGCTTTGGGGATTTGAAGGCTTTTGTCAAGGATGATGAATTGAGGGTGGATTTGTTGAGCAAATTGGTTGCAAAATTCGCAAAGTTTGTTGAGGTTTACAGGGATCATGCGTGGCTGATTGGATGTGCTACTTATGAGATTTACTTGAAGTTCTTGCACAAGTTTCCTAATGTTGACAAGGATTGGGATTTGCAGCCTCTTGCCATTACTTCCATGAAGGTTTCAAAGGGAGACATGAACTTCAAATCCAAATCCAGGCAAGCACTTTTTGTTTGTTTTTCATTTGCTATTTTAGAGTATTCTGATTTCAGTAGTTTTCAAAACATGTAGTAGTAGATTCAGCTTTAAGCAGATTTTGGTAGATGAATGGAACTGAAGATATGTTGGATTATCTCCAACAAGCTGAATGATGCTTTCAGGTCGTATTAAATATACATAGTATGTATCTGAGATGGATTATTAAATTCTGAAAGGTGTGGTGTGGTAGTTTAGGGTCAGTGGTCCAGTGGAACTTTGAGTGTTAAATGCAACCCTTTCCTGCTACCAGCTTGGATGTATTATTAATACTCAGTACTCAGATAGATGTGTAAAGACATTATTTGGAGCAAAAGGGGTAATGCTTTTTTCATTTATATATTCCCTATTTTAGTGAAAGTTCCTTCTCTGTGCTGTAGAAAATATTTTCTATTAGCTTAGTCTTATTTGGTTATTATCACTTGCAAGATTAACTCATCTAATTTTCTCTTTTTTGTAAGACATTTTTGTAAAGGTTGTTTCAAATCTTTCACTTGTATTATGGTTAATTTGTTAAAGCTCTTGGGTTTAACTATAGTGCTCTTGTGTATGTTTGCAGCTTGATGGGATCCTTTGTTCCATTTGCCGGATTTTTCCCTTCTCCTTCCGATTTCAGAGGTACACCCAGAAGCTCTTATCAATTACCCATCCGTGGTAACACTTACAGTGAAAAACATGCGCAAGAAGTTATGCCTGGACCCGGATACAATTCGGTTGCTGATCGCTGTCAAACTACTTTACCTTCTTGGTTGCGTATGGACAAATTTAGCGCAACTAATAGATCAGACACTCTAAAGGTCTATGCTCATTCCATAAAATCCTACTTTAAGCTAGCTCTCAAGTCTATTGAATTATAAGGCTTATCATAAAGAACTATCCTTTGAGATGTTATATCCGTAAATCATGCAACCTATTACTTAATTTCTAATATTTACTATTACAATTTTATTCAGGCGTATGACACCACCATCATATTTATCAAAATTATGCACAAAGTCTTAGAAAAATAGCTGTATTATTGAGTTTCACTCAGTTGCTGCACTGGTTCTATAGACGGGAGCTTAATCATTTGTGTTAAATCCTTTTATGAGTCTTCTTATGTTACATTCTTGTGAAAGAAAGCTGATATCTTTTTCTTTTAAACAGGCTAAAGATGATGTTGTGGTGTTGAGACCTATAACAATAGGTTGTAATAGCAACTGGGACGATAAAAGCCAGAGTTTTCACTCTACTCAGACGTCTCCAATGGCTAAAATCTACGAAAAAGTAGCTCAGATGCCTCTTGTGGAAGTCAAGTCGAATACCAGAGAAGAAAAGGCACATATTGATGATAAAGGAAGTAATGAAAAGAGTTCAGTTACCACAGATCTGGTTTTGGGAGTGTCCTCTCATTCTCACAGCAACGAAAAAAGGGATGTTGATGATACTAGTGATTTCAAGTCGCTATTTGAAGCCCTGATTCGAAGAATTGAGTGTCAAGAGGAAGCCGTGAGAATCATAAGCCAGACAATATCTCAAACTCGGGCTTCCAATGGAAAACTCAAGGGATCAAGAATCCGAGGAGACATTTGGATGAACTTTGTAGGGTCCGACACATTTTCCATGAGGAAAACCGCATTGGCCCTTTCCGAGGTTGTTTATGGAAGCAAAGGTAACCTTATTTATTTCGATCTAAGCTCACAAGACGGTTTAATAGAGGAAATTCGGAGGAAAACAGTGGTTGATCACATTGCTGATAGTTTGAGCAAGACGCCTTCTTGTGTTGTGTTTCTTGAAAATCTTCATTTAGCTCATCCGCCTGTGCAAAGCAGCTTGTTACACGCCATTAGAACCGGTAAATTCTTGGACTCACATGGTAGAGAAGTTGGCATTGGAAGTTCAATCTTCTTGCTGAGGTCAACACTTGAAACCAGAGTGTCCTCAAGTAATAACAAGAGAAAGCACCATTGTTTGGACTTAAACGTCCCGGCAAACGAGTACACAAATGAAGGAAGTCATGATCCTGAAATGTTTAAATTTGTATCCTATTCTTGGCTTGAAGATGTCTCAAGGCAAGTAGATGTAACGGTCGTTTTTAAGCCATTGTGTGGTGAAAGTTGCTAGTATTAGAGTTTTGTATAGGGAGGAAGAAGAGGAAGTCTGAAAATGGCTTCCATTTAAAATCATCCTCCATTGCAGGCCTTTAGAAAGCTTGTAAAGTAGGTGTATTTAGAGGTGTGTACTTACTAAGTGTATATTTATTGGTAGGGTAGTTTGTGTTGTTGGGTGTCTCCATTGTTGTATGTGCAGTGTATATGTAATTTATATGCATACTTTGAGTTTATGTTGCAATGTTTTATATTGAGAAACAGTTATCATTCGCCTTAGTTCATTCAGAGTCGTGCCATGTATGAGTTTTTGTAGTAATTAGAGTTTTAAAGCTAAGTGCTGATTTGATACAACTCTAGTGCATGCTACATTTTCAATATGTTACAATTGTTAAAGGAAATTATTAGATCACAATATTGAAAATCAATTTTTGTCTACAAGTTTCATTAACAGAAAAGAACATGAAATGCCAGCAGACAAAAACTTGTGTTTAATCCCAAGAAGGTGAATACCAATGCCCAAAGTTGTTTTTTTTTTTAATAAACAATTGGAACAAAAACGGAAGATATAATAAATAAATAAATAAAAACAGAAGTATCATTTGTAAGAAATGGGCCTTCTGTTCTGGGTCATGGCACAATTGCAGTAGACACAAATACACAATAAATAACAAAGACGTGTGAAATGGGCTTTATCATTTAGTGGAGTTTTTTTTTTTTGGTTGAAAGATTTAGTGGAGTTTTTTTAGAAGAAAATAACCTTCTCTTTGCACTTTTTTTCTTCAAAGAGGATTAGTAAAACACAAAAGAGGACCCTCTCTTGGAAGAGGAATGAGAGAGTAACCCTCCTTCTATAGAGAAATCAAAATCTTGGCCCTTGGAGCACTTTTATCAATTACTTTTGAGATGCTAGATGTTGTTTTAAATATTATAATAATGCAGGAAAGGGGGGAATACAAAGAGGATCGATGCTAGAAAAGGAGTAAAAGAGCACCGTGCTCTTTTGTAGATTTGCTGTATTTTTTTTTAATTTTTTGGAATCTTGCAATTTGATTGGGCGCCGGACTGCAGCATGCTGGCCAGTGGGCCTAGACGCGCCACGCGTCGCCATTTGATTGGGCGACGCGTGGTGTTTTTATTGTATAAAAAATAAATTTTAGGGCATTGTAAACTTAAAAAAAAAACAAAAAAAAATTACCATAAGTCTAGATTTTTTTTTTCTCTACATTTAAACATCAATTTTGACTATATTTGAGATATTTTTTTACAAAAAATGTGTATTTTGGGTATCTTTAGCTTAAAAAATACTTAAATCTTGTTATGTTATGGTATTTATGGTATTTTTTTAATCATTCATTTTATGAATCATCAAATTAATTGATATTTTACATTTATAAATATACATGAATAAGTATTTTGGTAATTGATAGTAAATGGTATATTTATAATTTCAAATAAAATGAAGGGATATATTTGTAAATTGATTGATATGAAAAAATAACTTTTTGGGATGCTAGTTTTTGGATTGATAAAATGGTAGAATGTGTATGAGATGCTAGAATGATGTGGCGGAGAGAGAAATGGGAATAATAGTGAAAAGAGCATCCATTGATAAACTTGCTCTTATGCCCAAATTTATACATTCATCCATTTAGCATTTGACACTTTACTCATAACTTTCAGCCACTTTCAACCAATTTTATTTATTTCTACCTTTAATAATTTCCAAAAAAATAATAATTAAATGTGATATTTAAAAAAAAAATTAATCAATGTTTATATTTTTTTGGGTCTATAAATAGAGTCCAATATCATTATTTCTTTCACAACTCATCTATTACTCTCTCCTTTCACTATTCCATTTCTATGGAAATAATATTTTTATTATTTATGTTTAATATTTTTTTTTATTTTTTCGTATTTTATAGTGTTGATTGAAGTTATTTTAATGTTGAATAAGTTTACTTTTTCATTAGTAATCTATTTATATTATCTTAAATCAATTATTTAAGTAAATATGATTTATTATTAATTGATTTGATTAACTAATCTTGTAAAAATATTGAATGATATAAAATATGTAGTAAATATACATGTTAAAGTAGGAGAGAAAATGATCCTCTTTGTTGTGGGGAAAATTAGAGAAAGAGGAAGAGAAGAAGGAAAGAAAAAATGAAAATTGATGTGGATGAGAGAGAAGATGATGTGTTAAAAGGAGAGAGAAATTTGAGAGAGGATTGAGAATCCCCTCCATTGCACATGCTCTTACCTGGTGAAAAGTTTGATAAATATACTTTTTCATAGTCCGAATCTGGACCAGAATAAGCTTAAGTAGTGGGAAATAGTATAACATGATCTACAAACATGTGTACAAGTATACGAAATAAAAGTAGGTAGAAAAGTTCTAATATTATCTAAAACAAGCCTAAAATAAGTAAGAGTTAGTGAAGTATGTTTCTATCCAAATATGACTTTTAAAGCATCAGTTTCAATGATAACATGCGTCACCCCTAAGTCATGAGCAAGAATCAGACAATAAAATAAGCTCTTAGCTTCAACAACTACAGGTGACCAAGATACCTTGAATCACTAAACTGAAGAATTTTGGAGGATTAGTAGGATTAATATGTAAAAATTACCCCTTTCTAGAATACTCTATGTAATGGACAAGTGTCCTCTAGGATCATACAATAGCCATGCTATATAACCATGTATTTCATTCACTATTGAATCATGGAAAATACAAACTTTTCTCCATCACTTTCTTATCCCTCTATGGTATCAGAGCAGTAAAGGAGAAAAAAAAGGACCAATGTCCTCTCCTCACGATCCCCCAAAAAAACCCCAAAAAGCAACCTCAAACCTTGCGCCACCGCCATGGCCTTAACTCTTCAAACACAACATCTCCCATCTTTCTCTTCCTTTATTACAGTTAAGCTTTCACACACAAATTTTCCGTTATGGAAAGCGCAGGTGACGCCATCTTTACTCCTTGGTCGACGGTACCAACCCCTGTCCACTTCCCACAGAAGATGGAGAACCCAACCCGACGTTCGATGAGTGGCAGGCGAAGAACAACCTAGTCATGGTTGTTCTAGCATCATCTTTCACTGAGAATGTCCTCTCTCAGGTAATAGACTGCACAACAACTTTTCAAATTTGGCATACCCTGCATGATCTCTTCTCTTCTCGATCGAGTGCGCAAGTTGTGCACACCAGGCTCCAGCTGGCCTCACTCAAGAAGGGCTCATCCGCCATTTCTTACTACTTCAACAAGGCTAAAAACCTTGCCTCTCTTTTAGCTGCCGTCGGCCATCCCATCACTGATACAAAACTCATCACCTATATCCTCGTCGGGCTCCCCACCGACTACGACTCCATCGTCACCTCAATCTCAACCCAACCCTACCTAGCCCACATCAAGTCCTATCTCACCTTCTTGTCCATGAATCCCACATTAGTCACCAGACAAAAGATCTCACCTCCTCTGTTTCGGTAAATCACACCTCCGGGGAACAAAACTATGAAGCACATTACACCAACGGGGGACGTGGGGGTCGAAACCGAAGCCGTGGTGGACGCGGAACCAGTGGACGAGGTGATTCTAGAAGCCATGACGCCTCTCGCACCAACACCACTTTCAGCGGTGCACCAGATACTCAGCCCATTTGTCAGGTTTGCAACAAACACGTGCATACCGCTCTCATCTGCTAGCACAGATTCAATCAGGCTTACCAAGCCCCTCCACCACCCTCGTTTCAGGCCAACACCACCACCACAACCAATTGGTACCCAGACACTGCAGCAACGCATCACTTCACACCGGATTTAAGTAACCTCCGACTTGATCACTATGGGTACAACGATTCTGATACGGTCTCCTTGGGTGATGGTTCTCAGATTTTGATCAACGATCACGGCACCGGCTCCTTCCATTCCCAACAGCGTATTTTTACTCTTCAAAATCTCCTTCATACTCCCCATTTAAATAAGAATCTCATTTCTGTTCATCGTTTTTGTCTTGACAATGATGTCTTCTTTGAATTTCACAAATCTTTCTTTGTCATAAAGGATACCCAGACCTAGGAAGCGCTTCTTCGAGGAGTCGTTAAGGGCGGTCTGTACGAGCTGCCGATCACCACGTCTTTTCCGCCGTCAATAACTCAATTGCATATCACCTTCGCTACCAATTACAATCTCTATCATGCTCGTTTTGGACATCTTGCTCCTAGGGTTCTCAATTCAATTTTCCAGTCAGCCTCAAATTCACCTAAAGTTGGCCCACAAAGCCCAATAAAATGCCAATCTTGCTCATGGGCCAAGGCCCACTCTCTACCTCATCCACCTTCTCCAAGTGTATCGGAAAAGCCTCTCCAACTTTTGTTCATGGATTTGTGGGGACCCTCTTATCATATTTCAATGAAAGGAAATAGATACTATTTAGCCATTATTGATGATTTTTCTAAATTTGTATGGTTATTTCCTTTTACCTCCAAAAATCTTGTTCCCAAAATCGTCTCTCAATTCATCACTTTTGTCACACAATTTTTCTCTACAAAAATTTCCCACATCCAAACGGATAATGGGAATAAATTTCAACCCCTCAAACCTCTCTTTCAATCCCTTGGAATCAATCATCGACTCTCATCTCTTTACTCCCACCAACAAAACGGGAGTATCGAAACCCACCACTGAAGAATTGTGGACATGGGTCTTACCTTACTCAAACACGCCTCATTGCCTTTGCACTATTGGGATTACGCGTTTGAAACCTCCACATACCTCATTAACCGTCTACCAACTCCCGTTCTCCAAAATAAAAGCCCATTTGAGACCCTCTTTCTCACAACCCCCGACTACTCTTTTCTACAAGTTTTTGGTTGCCTTTGTTTCCCGAACCTCCTCCCATACAAACCCATAAACTTTCCTTCCGTTCCACACCCACCATATTTCTCGACTATGCCCCGAATAACAAAGGCTATCTATGCTACGATTGGCATACCACTCGTATGTATGTGTCTCGGGTTGTCATATTTCATGAAGACACCTTTCCCCTTGCTAAGCCCAATCCTCGTCTTTTACCAACACCCCCACCAGAAGCCCAACTACCTCTTATTCCAAATTTAATCCAAACAAACCAGCCCATCCATAATGATGGGCCCAATCCTCTCCAAAATGACGCTCACTCTCCTCTTTCTTCACCCCATTCCAACTCTTCCTCAGATGGGCCTTCCAATTATATTGGGCCTTCCCCAGATTCTACCTCCATTCCAGATTCCAACTCTCAAAGTGAACAAATCCAATCCACCCCTTTACGCCCCACCCACCATATGCAAACCAGATCCAAAAGTCACATCTCTAAGCCATTAATTCGAACAGATGGCACGGTCCCTTGGCCCTCGCCTTCCCCAAATTGCTCCACCACAACCCTAATTCCAAATGGACCTCAATCCTTCACAGAGGCAAATCAATTTCCCGAATGGCGCGCCGCCATGAATGCCGAATTCCAAGCCCTTCTATCCACAAAAACCTAGACCCTTGTCCCTTCTTCGACCTCCTCTAATGTTTTGGGTACCAAATGGATCTTCAAAACCAAGCATCGCACCGATGGCACTATTAAGCGCCGCAAAGCCCGCCTCGTGGCTAAGGAGTTCCATCAAGCCCGGTGGCCAAACCAACCACCATACAGAACGCATTCTTACACGGCTCCTTGACAGAAGATGTCTTTATTGCCTAACCCACATGTTTCTCTAATCCCTCTTTCCCCAATCACATTTGTAAATTGCATTGCTCCCTCTATGGCCTGAAATAGGCACCCCGGGCCTAGTTTTCTCGCTTGAGCGATGCTCTCATTGCTATGGGTTTCTCTGCATCTTCCACAGACACTTCTCTATTCATATACCGCCAAGGGAACCATGTCACCTATTTACTAATCTATGTTGATGATTTGCTAGTGATTGCTTCTAATCCACAGTTGGCTGCCGCGTTTGTCAAAACTCTGTCAAACCAATTTCCGGTTAAAGACCTTGGCGACCTCTCCTATTTTTTGGGTATTGAAGCTCAATGCACAAAGCAAGGCTTTTTTCTCTCCCAGACAAAATATATCAAAGATCTTCTCAACCGCACAAATATGGCGAATTCTAAGGCTGTCACCACGCCAATGGCAACCAACTTTGTCTCCAACATTGATCACTCGTCCGCTTTTTCGGATCCCACTTTATATCTCAGCGTCATTGGTGGCTTCCAATACCTTGCGTTCACCTGACCAGACATCTCTTTTGTCATGAACCGTGTGTGTCAAGCTATGCATAACCCGGATGAGAAGCACTGGCAAGGAGTAAAACTCATTCTTCGGTATCTCAATGCTACCGTTGATCTCAAATTCCTCATATCATCATCTCCAAGCTCGTCTCTATCGGCCTTTTCCGACGTTGATTGGGTCGGTGAACCAACTGATCGGCGCTCCACAAGCGCGTACTGCATCTACCATGGGCAAAATCTCATCTCGTTGAGCTCCAAGAAACAACCAACCGTGGCTCGCTCGTCTACAGAAGCAGAGTATCGAGCCATTGCTCATGCCACGTGCGAAACCATTTGGTTACAATCTCTTCTCTCCGAGATCGGCATCCACCTTGCAGTCTCCCCTAATCTTTGGTGCGACAATATTGGAGCCACATATCTCGCTGTGAACCCTGTTCTACATCACAAAATCAAACATCTCGGTCTTGATTATCACTTCGTTCGGGAGAAAGTCAAGACCAAAACACTACAAGTAGCCTTCATCTCTTCAAAGGATCAAATAGCTGATGCTCTTACCAAACCTTTACCCACTGCCAGATTCCACTTGTTTCGCTCCAAATTTTCCTTGCACATATTTGGATCGAGGGAGGGTATTAGGATTAATATGTAAAAATTACCCCTTTCGAGAATACTCTATGTAATGGACAGGTGTCCTCTAGGATCTTACAATAACCATGCTATATAACCATGTATTTCATTCACTGTTGAATCATGGAAAATACAACCTTTTCTCCATCACTTTCTTATCCCTCTAAGGATTGTGCATAAGGTCGTCTATGTGTGACATGAATCTTGCTTTGATGGGAAAGCATGGGTGGCGGTTCATTACAGAGGACGAAGGGGTTTGGTCTTCTATCTTGAAAAGGAAATACACGGATTGCTCCTTGGATACCTCTAATGCTTGTTCAAATATTTGGAGGGGTATTCGATTGGGACTATTGGAGGTGATTTTCAAAAGGGCAAGATGGATCTTAAGGAATGGAAGGACGATACACTTTTGGATTGATATTTGAATTTTGGATATGCTTTAGTTGATATTACGGTGGGGTTGTTGAGGAGACCCAACAACAAGTATGTGTTCGTGACTACTGGAATGAAAATTTGGGTTGGAATTGGGTACTACTTTCGCCTCTCCTGCCTACTGTTGTGTTACTACGTCTAGCGGCATGTTCAGTGTTTCCCCAAGTTGCTAACGAGGAAGACACAATCGATCTGATGGATACACACTAAGTTTTTGGGAACTACTTTATTTCTTCGGGTTTCAATCTTCTTCAGGTGAATATATACAGAAGCGAGGTTGATGATATGGTGTTTCGCTGGGTGTGGAAGTTAAGAGTCCCCGAGAGAGTTTGATGTTTTATATGGATGGTTGTTAAAGGAAGAGTTCTTTCTTATTCAGAAAGGTGCCGATGGCATATCATGACTGATGTCGATTGTACGTGCAATTTTCAGCTTGCATATAGAGGAGTCCTACGAACACCTTTTCCGAGATTGTAGATAGGTTAATTCCATTTGGTGAAGATTAGGGGCTACTAATATTGTTTTTTATATGTCGTTCGTCGAGTGGATTAGGAGCAATATTATGGAGAAAGGTCGACAAGAAGATGTTGATTAGTGGGACCTTTTTTCTATTGCCATTTGGTGGATTTGGAAATGGAGGAATGTTCGAATCTTCAATGAGGAGGTAGCAGTGTTGGACAAATTGGCATTCGTTGTTGGTATGGCTAGAGAATATGCAACAACTTCAGGTAATTCTCCTTTGAATAGTAGTAGGGCTAGTATGCATTTTGCATGATATTTGTTGAACCTGTCCGGAGGAGGGGTGGGTTAAAATAAATAGGGACAGAGCTGTGAAGGAAGGAAGGATTGCAGGAGCGAACGAGGTTATTAGGTGTTGAGAGGGTGATTTGACAACAAATAAAATTTATAGTCAAGACCCCGCTGAGAATAGGGGAGTCAGGATCGTTCCACGGGAAGCACTGCTGTTTGTTTACCAACTACAAAGAATAAAAACTAAGCAAAACAACACAAAACACCTACGACCAACCTCGTTAACGACTTTGTCAAGGTCGTTAACAAACCTGGATAACACTACTAACGACATCAAACACAGGTTCGGTACCGAGGCAACGAACTCAGTAACGAGGAAAACTCAAATAGGAATAAAAATCTAGGACAAGGGTTACCACAACATAGTTATGCATATAAACTCGTAAGAAGATAAAGATCATGCGTTTAAATAGATAAATTCATCAACTTTCGCTGACTAGCAAGCAAATCAATCTATTCTCATAAACTAATTCACTCAATTACTTGTTTTAGATCCAAAGCTCGAAACTTTCGTAATCGAACAATATCAACCTTTAAGTCTATAACTTTTCTTTCTCAATCAAGTTAAGAATTCAAATTACCTTGATTATCATCTAGACATTAACACAACAAGCAATCTAAAAATAGATAAAAGGCATTCAACACTTCAACTTACTCATCAACCATGCATAACTATGCCGGGTTTCAACCCCGACCCTAGATAGGAAAACTAGTTACTAATCATAACTATAAAGCAAACAACTTCAATAAGAGAAAACATTGAAAACAAAAACTACTTCAAATTAATAAGAAAATTATCGTTTTACAGACTTCAGAAGAAACCGAAAAACAACAAGAATACCGAACAGAAGACACGATTAACGACCCTGGATTCGCTCTCGTTCCACCTCGACTCGATGATCCTCCACTCGACTTCTCCTCTCTCTGGGCTCTACTTGCCACCCCCTTTTCCAGGCTAGAAAGAAGGGTATTTATATTAATAAAGCTATCTAATAAAAAGGCTAGAAGATAAAAAAACTTTCCTAAAAGATAGAAACTAACCCTAAAAAGATAGAAAGATAATCTAGAAAGATAACAAGACATAAAATATAAAATATAATAACCCTAAAACTTATAGTCAACCCTACCGACATGGAATTATCAAGATAGATTTCCGCACAGGGTCGGTAGACATAAGATCTCTCGAAAAATTCTATCTCTAAGCCTCGTTAACGACCCTTCACAACCTCGTTAACGAGCCTGGATTTGGTTTTCTTCAACTCTTTAACTCTAAAAGCCTGGACTACGACTCCTTTATCTTCATATTCTTCCGTCCTTCACCATAGTATTCCAATTCAGCTCCAAAAAGCGCTCCTTCCTTGCTAAAAACCTACAAAAAGACATAAAACGGAGTAGCTTCCATACTTTTCACAAAATATGCAAACTCATCCAAAAACACACAAAACTAACCCTAAAACTATTAAAACTAAACCAGACAAACTAAGAAAACACATTAAAACTAGACTAAAAACATGAATATCAAAATACCCCATACTTAGACTTGCTTGTCCTCAAGCAATCACTAAACAATAATCAAAACCAACAATCATACTCATCAAGCTAATAACCATCATCTAAAAAGCAACTTCAACACATAGAAGAAAATAACAAATGACTATCAATGTCATCACACATATATGCACCAAATAGACATAAGAAAATACAATCCAACCTCACAAGGGATAATGCGTGTTTCTCTCAACTCTCAAGTGTTTAGGCTTATAAATTCAATCTCTCAACTCATCTTATATACAAAACTCATAGAAATTGGAACTTATATCACCAAACTTTCCACCTAAGATTTGTCAAAACAAGCAAAAATCATCAAGAGAACTTAGGCTCAATGAAAAACTTCATAGAAGTTTCCATTCGGCCGGGTTGTAATGGGGCTTGGTAATGACAATAAGGCATGGAAAATATTTGGTCATGTGGTGCTAATAATATCCAGGAATCAAAGACTCCTAAAAACTCACACATAACATCAAAAACTCTCATAAAAACAAAACCAAACTCACTCTTCATTATGCACTTCCTCTCTCACCCACCCAACATATCCTAGAAAGTCTCATAAAACAGCTCAAAAGAATCTCTGGTTTCCCTCTAAACACAAATGCACATCTTACTTCTCTTCCTTTTCTTATTTCCTTCAACTCTTTTTTCTTTTCTTCAACTAATTTTTTACCTTCGCAGCCTCGTTAACGAACCAGCAGGGTCGTTAACCAAGCTTCATCGTGTCTACTTTCTTCACCTTTTTCTTTTAACAACTTTTGTGCATTCTTTCTTACCAAGAGATCTTTCTTTTTACAAAATAAAACAAAAGACTTCCAACCTACCCTTCCCATAAACCCTTGATTCAAAACCAATTATAACATCTTACTCTCTTTTTTACACTCAACAAAACAAACCTTTCCAATCTAAGTCCTAATCCCCGGATAGGGTCAAGCTTTCATCGGCTAGGGAACAATTTTGTGGAGCTAAAAATAAAAGGCTTAAAGGCTCAAATTGGCTTCAAAAAGAGGAATAACGAAAGGTGGATATGGATAAGTAGGGCTTATGAAAAAAAATCCTCTATCATATGATCTTCACAAGTAATGAACTATAAATCTTATATAGGTCTCAAGTAATAGATAACCATCACAATTCCAAGAGATAATATCCATATAGAGAGTAAATCACACAAGAAAAGAAGAGGGATATCTGATGTTCTCCCTATAAGGCCAAAAATAACTCTCAAGGTAAATTTTTGTTGGATTGCATCACTTATACTAAAAAGTATACATGCTCAATTTCATCATATGCTATTCCTTCATAAAAACAGTTTTAAAACAAGAATCAGGCTATACTTATCAAAGACATGCAAGGAATTATATGATCATGCTAGCAACTACTATCATAGAACCATAAGAAAAAGGGTATATATCAATTCTAAAGCTTTTTTTTAAATTTAAATTTAAATTTATATTTCCTTTTTTTTTCGATTTTTTCATTTATTTAAACAAAGAACTACTCAAAACACAAAAGACACAAAACAAACAAGACACTAACTTTTCTATCCTTTCCCACCCCATACTTTAAATTATAGTGTCCCCACTGTAATAAAAATAAGAAGAAGAAAAGAAAAGAAAAGAAAAGAAAAGAAAAACTTACAAGATCCTGAAAGTAGAAAAGAAAACAACTCTTCAAACTGAATCAGCGCCCAGGTGGTGGAAAATAATGCTCGAAGTTCCCCATGAAGGCATACATCGTCCTCTAACACTCTGCATCATCCGCCTCTCTCTGCTGATGCCTCGCATCCTCGAATGCCATGCGAGCAGAATAGACACTCTCTTATCTATCCATCCTCCGATGAATATGTGTCTGTTGAAGGTTAAGCTGTTGCATCTGAGCAGAAAGATCTTCGGCCCATGGAGGCGGGATACTCGATCCAGTGTACTCGGGCTAAGGAGGTGGTTGGTAGTGGGGCTGGAAGCGGACTTGAAAAAGTACAGGATTGTAAGGCATGAGACCATAAGAATGCGGGTCGTTTGGTTGCTGCGGGGGGTCGTTACCGACATTGTGAGCCTCAGTAGTAGCATCGGTAGAAGCCTCGAAGTGGTCGTTAACGACACTGGTGGGCTCGTTAACGAAGATATTGTTGCCCAGAATTTCTGTATCGAGGTCATCTTCCTCGATGTCAAGCTCTTCTGTACCTCCCTCGGTAGCTTCTTCAGTCTCATATTCATCTTCCATCTCTTCTCCCTCTCTTTCAAACCGGGAATCACATGGCCGGAGCGTTAACTCATCTTGCGGCTTGGGTTCTAACGGGAATGCATGCCCCGTCCATGATTCGTACCAATTCGGTACGTAAAGGAGCTCCAGCTTATCTAGAGTGGGTGCAACATCTCGGCCTTGAACTTTTGTGGTGTACCCATCCCGGCCCTGAGTAAAAATACCGGAGCTAAACCAATAGTTCCTGTTGAGCAATTGCGCGTGGGCCGGTGTGTAGAGGGATAGATCAACTCCAAGATTGGTTGCCAAGAGACTAACCAAATTCCCGCACCATACTTCTTTTGACTTGATCGACTTCTCAACATAGTATAGTCATTCATACCCCAAGTTCAATGGGGCGGGCTCCTCGAATAGAATGGTGCGGAGGCATGCAACTTCTATCCTTGTCGGCCTGTTCAACTCTCTCTTAGGACAGAATGTAGCGGCTAGGACTTGGAAGATGATCCGAAAAAAGGGGTTGATGATGCTCACCCCGGATAGTGTTGCAGCGAAGGGCTCTACTTCCCCGGTAATGTAGCTCCAAATCCCTGTCACCTTGTAGTCCTTTAGACTGTAATCTCGAGAAGGATTTGGGAGCTCAAGAATACCATTGAACTCCGCCATTGTGAACTCACGGTTCACGTTACCGAGCCTGAATCTGATTCGGCCTTCCGAAGTCTTCATCGGGAATCTTGTCTTTAGAGTGGCTAGAAACTCGGATGTGAGAGCCGGGAAGTGTGGTACATTCTCCTTCTTCAACAAGTGTGGCACGCCGAGAATAGAAAAGACCTCCTTGACATCATCATAGATCCTCATTTTCTTAGCACTCGACCTCGAGAACCACTTAGTGTAGTGGTCCTGTCTAGTATGGCGTTGTAGCGGTCCGCTTGTCCTTGAGTGCGCAAGATCACGTTGTCCATGCGGGGTGGAGATGGGGACCGTTGAGTCCTCTTCTTCTTTTGGGCTGGGGTTGCGGCTCGGCTAGAACTTGCCATGTGGACCTATAAACAATACGACTTTTCCAAGATAAGATCCACTCAAATCATTAGACAAGAGACCCCATACTTGGTCTTGAAGTAGCTCTCGGAATGCTTCGTTAATGACCCAACCGGGGTCGGTAACGGATCTGGACTGATTTTAGGCTTGATAATACATAAGGTCATTAACGAACATGGGCATGTCGTTAACGAGCCTGTACAAGAACCAGTCGCGAATTCTGAGTGTAAAATACTCCAAAATTAAGCCATGAATCAAGCATGCATCAGTCATAATCCTACGTAAGACACACAATCGGGTATATGCACCCCATACTTGCTCAATTACCCATCCCGAACATGCTATAATTGCCCAAGAAACTCGTGGTGAAGATCAAACAATTCCAAAACAAAGTATTTCATGCGTTTCTAAATCAAATTTCAATGGAGAATCAAGCAAAGAACAAACCCATAGAAATCAAGATCAACCACCAATATATCAAGCAATAAAATCGTTGAGCAATCAATAAACATGCCACTCGATCTTCTATATGAACAAGATATGAAATTTTGACCCTATAAACCATGAATCATGCAAATAGAGAGTTAGGGTTTAGAAATCATACCGTTAGATCGAGAATTTGAAGAACAAAGATCGAAAATTTGGGTGGATAACGAGCTCGGATCTCATCGGTAATCAAGGGCGGCGAACTCGTTAACTAGGGTGGGACTCCGAAGTTCGGTGGTGGTGAGATTTCTGATTGGTTGTGAGAAATATCGGTAGGATTCTTGGAGAACTTAAGCTTTTGGATTGAGGATTTGAGAGTGGAATTTTGGGAGGTTTGAAAGGGTTTTATAGGAGAGGGCTAGAGGTAGGGGAAGAGGTGAAAGGGGCGGCACATGGGTAAAGATATAAGATAGATTAGGGTAAAAATACTTACCTGCCCGTTTCGCCAATTCGGGTCGCCAAACCGGGTCGTTAACGACCCTGGGTTGGGTTGTTAACGAGCCACCATAGCCTCTTTTCAAGTGATTTACGAGCCCAACTCCTGCATCTTGTTAGCTTAAAACTTTTCTATCTTGCTACTTTTAAAAAACTATTGAAAAACTTTAAAAAGAAAACTAGGACAAAAGAAGAAAAAAAAAAGAAAAACTAAACTATACTAAAAGCGGGTTGCCTCCCGTAAGCGCTATTTTTAACGTCGTTAGCCCGACGTACTTACCTTGGCTCAAGGTGGCTCGTTTGCAGCTATGTTAGGGTCTTGAAGTATCCCGTACTTAGATATGTAGGCATTATTGGATTGAGTCACTAAATTTGGTCCTTTATCTTCTATCAATATGCCCGGTATTCCTACATAAGGGTTAGTGAAATCCGAAAACCAAGGTGGTCTGGACTCCTCTATAGCATAAACAGTGGAGCACGGTGTAGGAACAAAGTATGAAGAAGAATCATAACCAGCATTAGCGAATTCATGGTTAGAGTACTCACCTAGATTATAGCCCTGCATGCGGGGCTCGGTAATGGGCCAAGGAGGTTCGGTAGGGATCTGTGTGAAATTCTCATCCTCTTTTGTACTTGGAGGAGGATCGTTAGGAACAGCTATGTCGAGTTCTGGCTGAGTCAACTCGATCTGTGCGGCCGCAGTTGGGTCATTAGCGTTTTGGTCAAGGTTGAATTCCACGCGTTCCTCTCCAATATCGAAAGTGAGGAGTCCTTTCCGCACATCGACCCTAGCACCTGCTGTAGCTAGGAATGACCTGCCTAGGATAATGGGGACATGAGGGTCTTCAGGCATATCGAGGACGATGAAATCATTTGGAATAAAGAATTTCCCAACTTGAATGGGATAGTCATCCACGACTCCAGTGGCCTTTACGCTTGACCCGTCTGCCATGTAGAGGTTCATGTCTACAGGCTCTAATGGTCCCATGTTGGCTTTTGACCAGATTTAAAGGGGGAGTAGACTAGCACTAGCTCCCAGATCACATAGATCTTTGAATTTGTGGTCGCCTATGCCAATTGTTATGGCAAATCTCCCTATGCCTCCTAGCTTTTCTAGTAGAGCAATAGATCGGACCTCGTCTTGCAGCTCTGTGATGGATCTTTTCCTGCTAAGAATATCTTTCAAAAATTTCGTGTAAGCCGGCATTTCGCTTAGGGCCTCAGCGAATGGGATGGAAATATTAATGCCTTGGAGAATCTTTACGAAACGCTTGAACTTACTCTCAGTAGAGTCCTTTGATTTCTTAATAGGAAAAGGAAGAGATTTGACCATTCTCGGAACCAAGTCAGGCTCGAGAGGTGATGCTACCGGGTCGACACTAGGGTTGTTAGGTGCTTTTGGAGGATCGTTACCGACCCTGATGGGGTCGTTAACTAGCCCGGGATTGAAAGAGGGGCTTGGATCAGAAAACTTACCTGGATTAGGGTTGTTGACGAACCTGGGAGCCTCGTCACCTTGGTGTGCCAGTTCGGTACTTGCTCTCGCTGGCTCGTTACCGAGCTGAACCGTGGCGTCCTCTTCAGTCGTAGGGCCCTTTTCCTTAGCTTGGACACGCTCCGGTAGTGTCTTTCCGCTCCTAAGGTGTACTGCTGCTATTTGTCCTCTAGGGTTCTCTTTGGGACGGCCCGAAAGTTGCCCTTGTGGCCTTGGAATCTGTGCAGCAAGGTTCCCTAGTTGAGAGTCGACATTTTTCTTCCACACATTGAACTCTCCCCATCTTTTGTTTTGATTGTTAAGGTTGGCTTGGATTCCGCTAATGCCTTCCTGTAACCCTAATGCCCATGATGGTGGCTCTTGATAGCCTGGAGGTCGATATGGTGCAGGTCTTCTATCCGGTGGGGGCGCTGCATAGTTGGGATTCGGGTTTTGGTTGCCCCACGCTGGATAATTGTTTGACCTGTCAAAATTACTAGGCTGGTTTCTGTATGGGCCTCTCATATAATTCACTTCAGCATATGTCTCAACGGCTCTCACTTGTTCTATGTTAGTGTAAGCAGAAGTGCTATGGGTACAAGAGCCACACTCTTGACAAGATTGAGAGGATTTCAGAAAACTTACCTGCTTCTTCAGGCGGTTGACCTCGTCTTGCAGAAATTGATTTTTGACATCGGGGTCAACATCTTCCTTGTTAGGCATGTAGAGATGCCTCTGGGGCTGGGGAGATTGCTGGGTTCCATACATGGCATCATAGTTAGACAGCTTGTCCAACAATTCCCATGCAGCCATGGGTTCCATCTCTATAAAACCGCACGTTGTATGCATGTTGATGCGGTTCTTCGTTTCTGCATTTATACCCTGGAAAAAGATTTCTTGGAGCACATATAAAGGTTGCCCATGAGTAGGGCATTGTCTAAGCATCTCCTTAAATCTTTCTCATGTTTCAACAAAAGTCTCATTAGGCAGCTGATGATAGGAGGTGATGCGCTTTCTCAACTCCGTCGTCTTGGCAGGAGGGAAAATTTTTGTAAGAAATTGATCATACAAATTCTTCCAAGTCTTGATAGACTTAAGAGGTAAGCTCTCCAACCAGCTCAGGGCCTTTCCAGTAAGAGACCACCTGAAAGCTATGGTGTCACATAAATCCAGAAAATTTCTAATATGTTCCATAGGGCACTCAGTAGGTTTCCCGTCAAACTGAGCCCTTTTGATCAAGGATATAAATTGAGACTTAATCTCAAAAGGTTTCTCTATCTCTGGAAACACAATCGGAGACTCTGGCACCCTCAGTTTTGGATGCATGTATTCTTTGGCATTCCTTGGATAGGCATTCAGCTCTTCCTGTAGGCGAACACTGTTGACTCGTTGACGCTCGGCCTCGGCAGTAGCGGCATCTTTTTCGGTTTTTAACGCCTCCAACTGCCTCTGGAGTTCGGCCATCTGACGAGTCATCTCCTCGAGTGTAGCCATGGCTCGGTTCTCTCGGCGTCTATGATGCAGGGAACGTTCATGTTCTGAATAATAATCGGCGCTGTCAAATTCGAGCCTTCGACGTCCAGCTGGCATAAGCTGAGAAAACAGACAAAGAAAACAAAAATTAAAACAAAAAACGGGGCCGGGCTATTCCCAGACCCAAGATAAACAAAAAAACTTGTTGCCTCCACGACAACGGCGCCAATTTGTTGAGAGGGTGATTTGACAACAAATAAAATTTATAGTCAAGACGCCGCTGAGTATAGGGGAGCCAAGATTGTTCCACGGGAAGCACTGTTGTTTGTTTACCAACTACAAAGAATAAAAACTAAGCAAAACAACACAAAACACCTACGACCAACCTCATTAACGACTTTGTCAGGGTCTTTAACGAACCTGGATAACACTACTAACGACATCAAACACAGGTTCGGTACCGAGGCAACGAACTCAGTAACGAGGAAAACTCAAATAGGAATAAAAATCTAGGACAAGGGTTACCACAACATAGTTATGCATATAAACTCGTAAGAAGATAAAGATCATGCCTTTAAATAGATAAATTCATCAACTTTCGCTGACTAGCAAGCAAATCAATCTATTCTCATAAACTAATTCACTCAATTACTTGTTTTAGATCCAAAGCTCGAAACTTTCGTAATCGAACAATATCAACCTTTAAGTCTATAACTTTTCTTTCTCAATCAAGTTAAGAACTCAAATTACCTCGATTATCATCTAGGCATTAACACAACAAGCAATCTAAAAATAGATAAAAGGCATTCAACACTTCAACTTACTCATCAACCATGCATAACTATGCCGGGTTTCAACCCCGACCCTAGATAGGAAAACTAGTTACTAATCATAACTATAAAGCAAACAACTTTAATAAGAGAAAACATTGAAAACAAAAACTACTTCAAATTAATAAGAAAATTATCGTTTTACAGACTTCAGAAGAAACCGAAAAACAACAAGAATACAGAACAAAAGACATGATTAACTACCCTGGCTTTGCTCTCTTTCCACCTCGACTCGGTGATCCTCCACTCGACTTCTCCTCTCTCTCGGCTCTCCTAAAAGCTGATCTCCTACTTGCCACCCCCTTTTCCAGGCTAGAAAGAAGGGTATTTATACTAATAAAGCTATCTAATAAAAAGGCTAGAAGATAAAAAAAACTTTCCTAAAAGATAGAAACTAACCCTAAAAAGATAGAAAGATAATCTAGAAAGATAACAAGACATAAAATATAAAATATAATAACCCTAAAATTTATAGTCAACCCTACCGACACGGAATTATCAAGATAGATTTCCGCACAGGGTCGGTAGACATAAGATCTCTCGAAAAATTCTATCTCTAAGCCTCGTTAATGACCCTTCACAGCCTCGTTAACGAGCTTGGATTTGGTTTTCTTCAACTCTTTAACTCTAAAAGCCTGGACTTCGACTCCTTTATCTTCATATTCTTCCGTCCTTCACCATAGTATTCCAATTCAGCTCCAAAAAGCGCTCCTTCCTTGCTAAAAACCTACAAAAAGACATAAAACAGAGTAGCTTCCATACTTTTCACAAAATATGCAAACTCATCCAAAAACACACAAAACTAACCCTAAAACTATTAAAACTAAACCAAACAAACTAAGAAAACACATTAAAAACTAGACTAAAAACATGAATATCATTAGGGACGATCATGGCCAATGAGTTGGTGGTTTTGTCCACAACATTGGGTCATGTTCAAACCCTATGGCAATACTTTAGGGCATCCTCAATGGGCTCAAGATGGTGTGGGAGAGAGGCTAGCTTCCGTCACGTGATCTTGGAGTCGGAATCCAAATTATTATTAGGATGTTGAATTCGAGGATGAAGAAAAGTCATCCTTTGTATAGCCCGGTGATGCATTGCCAAGACTTTATTAGTAGGGATTAGAATATCCAATTCCGTTATGTGTATCGCGAGGCTAATTCGGTTGTGGATTACCTTGCGTCTTTCGCTTTTATTTTCCGTTAGGTTTGTATATATTGTTTTCCCCGCCTAAGGGGATTATTTATTGTTCTTTAATAATATAAGGGGTCGGACTATTTCTCATTTAATAACTACTTATCCTTTTTTATGCTTAATAAAACTCTCCCTAATAGGATAGAGAATATCACCTCTCATTTCACAAGGAAAAAATTACCCTCTAATTACGTAGCTATATATATATATAAGTCCGGTTCAGGTGCGAATGGGCGCCCAGGTGCGAAATAAGAAAGAACAAGAGCCGTTGGATCAAGAAAAATCAAAGGCGCTGATCATTTCACTTAAAAGGGGAAAAACGGCACGAGCGAATTTTTGGCGAATTATTCGCGTATTTTTGAAAAAAAACGGCCCAAATGTGTTCATCAATATTGTGGATTTGTTCATCAACAATGTGGATTTGTTCATCAACAATGTGGATTTGTTCAACAACACTGTGGATTTGTTCATGGTTATATTCATATTTGTTCATTGGTTTTGGCATATTTGTCCATCGGTTTGTGCATATTTGTTCATTTGTAACATCAATTTGCTCATTAGTTTATGCATATTTGTTCATTGATAGATGCATATTTGTTCATTGTTATATTCATATTTGTTCATTGGTTTTGACATATTTGTTCATCAGGTTGTGCATATTTGTTCATTAGTAACATCAATTTGCATGTTCATTGGTTTATGCATATTTATTCATTGCCTTTCATATAATTGTTCATTGCTAGATGCATATTTGTTCACTAGTAACCTCAATTTGTTCATTGCTATATGCATATTTGTTCATTAATAACATCAATTTGATGATATTAAATATTAATAGTCCTAAATGTACAAGTTGATGGTATTAATAGTCCTAAATGTACAAGTTGGTGGCATTGACACATAAACATAAGTTTATTTTAATTCACAAATAAGGGTATAATAATGAACAAATAAGGTTATATCAATGAACAAATAGGGTATATCAATGAACAAACAATGGACAAACAAAGGTTAGATCAATGAACAAAAAAGGTTATATCAATGAACAAATAGGGTATATCAATGAACAAACAATGGTATACCAATGAACAAAAAAAAGTATATCAAAGAACAAATAATGGTATACTAATGAACAAACAATGGTATATCAATGAACAAACAAGGTTATATCAATGAACAAATAGTAGTATATCGAAACTAATTATATGTGCATCAAAAACTAGATAATATTGTATTCATGTTATAAAATAGAGAGAATACAGAGAAATAGGGAGAAAGGAAAGAGATTAGATCCGTCTTATTAGGTCACCCATAGGGGCGTTTATATAGAGAATACAAACTAGAGTTTCCAATTGTACATCTAAATATAATAATATAATAAATATTATAACACTCCCCCTTAGATGTACATCACTAACTGCCTCGTTAAAAACCTTGTCTGGAAAACTCAATGGGACAAAACCAAGACTAAGGGAAAAAGAGTGCAATTATGAGTCTTCCTCTCAACTTGAAATATATTCTCTTTGCTTGACTGAATTGAGCATCCATCATGTCTTTGAGTTGAATCTTGTAATTTGAGAACACTTGATGATATGTACTTTGGTTGATTAGTCCATGCCGAATTCTCTTCCTACGTTACCGTTGGCTCCTTTGAACTTGATTTGATGGATGGATAAAAACTCCATTTCTTCACATATCTCAAACTTCAGGCCGAGATTGTCTCATCAGAGACCTTATATGACGAACTACCTCATTAAAAACCTTGTTTGGAAAAACCCAGTGGGATAAAAAAAAACAAAACCAAGGGAAAAAGAGTACAGTCGTATAATAATGCTCCCCCTCAGTTAAACACACAATCTTTATGCAATAAATATATGCCATCATGGACTTTTGTGAAAGAATTGGTACTTCTGGACCAACAATCTTTATTGTATGTTTAGAGAGACAAATAATTCATTGTCACAACAAGTGACTTTGTTGATGTAATGCACCTATTGCATTGAGATATGGCACTTCCATTGGTGTACTTAATATGTGCCCTTTAACCAAAGTCAATGAGTCTATTACCCCATTCTTTATATACTCGAAGTTCAGGCCGAGACAGTACTTGGTAGTTCCTAAGTCCTCCATTCCAAAACCATTCTTTATGTAATTAGCCACTAATAGGACTCTTCTGGAGTTCCAAACATCAACATAAATAGCTATGATTACATAACAAGACATTTTTTCTTTTCGTGTACACACAAGGACTTATTTGATCACTCACGAAACGTTGCATTTGTAGGTATTCGCTAAGTCGATCATACCACATTCTCCCTGATTGTTTTGAATCAAATGCTTCAGGCATTCTCAATCCTTCTGGGATTTTCATGTATATGCTTCTCATGCTTCAATTGTACTTATGTGTTGGTTTGGAGTTACTTCTGGAATCTCCAAATGAGCTGACACATTTTCAGTTGGTGTTTGTGACTTAATCACTTTCATGACATTGATAAATAACATGAGCTATACAATTCCCCAAACTTCCAGTTTAGTTATACAATTCGCTAAACTTCTGGTTTAGCTTTCTTCGGATTGAATACAACAAGTTGCATCTCATGCAATCTCTAAATTTCTAGTCTTGTTTTATTCTCCCCCTAAAGTTGGGATTTTTACCTCGCCAAAGTGTTAATCTTAATACCGAGCAATATATTGATCACCGCTTATAAGCTCTAGGTATTTTATAAACGATAAGGACCCAAACCCTTCGTCTAATCCCAACTTTCATTGTGTGGCATTACTTAACAATCATTCATGGAGGTGGAGGACATATAAAGCATTTAATCTCTTCTAGAGACAAGCTTCTATTAGAAAATTTTCTATAAGCAATCGGTCCAAGTCGAATTTAATTATCGACATTCACATTTCATGACCCTATTTGATCAACGACTCATCCTAGTCGCGCATTTAATGTATAGCATTTGCCTAGCTATCAATTATGACCGCATTATTGACGACTCTACTAGGTCGTTTTGTGAATGTGTGTGAGAGCTACTCAATGCTCAACCACTACACTAATTTATTTTCATTCCCCTCCTTTTTCAATGGAACCAATGGGTTGAGGCATCTTTCAACATTATATGATTAATCCACAATGGTTCACATGGCAATGTAATATGTCCTCTTATATCACTTGAACTTAGTCAAGGAGCATATGAGACTTTGTATTTACTTGCATAGTATGCTGGCTTTGCTATTAATTTTTCAAGAGCACAAGCCTTTCAAAGTCACTCTTAGAAGAGACTTCAAGTCTCAAGATCTTTCGGTCCTATACTGATCATGTGCATTATTTTTTCACTTGAGTGACCAAGTTAATCATGCCACAAATATATCTTATCATTAACTAACTTCCAGTTAGTAAGATTACATTATTCAATGGGATATACTCTTCTAGAGTCATCATAACCTTCATACCAAAATTTGCGCATGACTTATGAAAACTTCTGGTTTTCAAATACAGTGTGGTTTGACACCATTGAAAAATATCGGTGATCCATACTTATGTTTGGGAGCTGATCAACTCAAATCAGATAAACCATTATCTTGATTTCTAACATTAGATGCCTCAAAATGGGTGCATTCAGAATTTTTAATATAGACTAGACCGGTCTCCACACTTATACTCATAAAGTGTGGTTCTTGTATAACGGGTACAAGACTGATGATCAATTATATCATTTATGGGATATCCCTTATCTTAGATGTTCTTCTGGACATCAAATTAACCCACGACGTCCTAGCTATAAGTCATAACCATGACTAACGGCCGCATGCGTAATATACTATAACCTCTTTCACACCCTCTTCCAGAGGAGGCATGCTTCCGGCATGCAAGAGGTTGGTCAAACATGACCTTGAACTTCTAGTTCATGCTAGGTAGGTGGTCATTTAGACATAGTTCTGAATATTGTAACGACCGACATTCCTTGTACTACTTCTAGAGTACATGCCATATTTCTTGTACTACATCTAGATTACATGGTTTGGTATAAGATCCCTTAACTCTCCAAGAGTTTATAACGATCTCTTCTTGTCAAAATTCGATTCTTCAAACTCGAATGGAGTTGATGATATGATAATTTACCATTATAGCTTAGCACAAATCTACTGGAATTTGAAGTGCTGCATAATTCTCCCAAACATCTTATTTGTCAACTTCAGGTGACAATGAATAAGTTATCTCTTAAACCATTACAAGAAGTAATAAATTCTGTATTTAAATCCACTTCTAGGGATAATACTCTTATGTATAAAAACATCTACTTCAGGAGATGATCGTTGTCACATAAATTTTATCATCTTCTTCAGGAAGTGATATTTTCTATCATTACTCACTCCAGGGAGTAACTAGATTTATTATTTCATCTCTTCGGGGATGATTTCAAATTGTCTCTACTGGGACATACTAGCATCCACTTCAGGAGATGACAAGTTTTAACTTTAAGAGCAAATACTAGCATCTCTTCGGGGATGATTTCAAATAATCAATCTCTTGTCACGTGACAAGAGATTGAATACGAAGTCTTCCAGACTTCTTTCCATCACATACTTCAGGATGTGATTATTCATAAGATCTTTCAATCATATACTTGAAGATGTGATTTCAATGAGGCATTTTAGTCACATACTTAAGGATGTGATATCCATGTGGGTATTCTATTATCAACTTCAAGAGATAATATTTGTCATATGAACTTTATCGTCTACTTATGGAGACGATATTGCACATGAATCATGTCATTTACTTCAAGAGACGACTTTAGTATCACCACTCTCTCCAAGGAGTAGGAACTTTTATTATATTCATCTACTTTTGGGGATTGATTCAATTACTTCATCCACTTCGGGGGATTATTTATTTCATCCACTTCGGGGATGGAAATTATCACTCCAAGTATAAAAATAGAAAAATTGTTTCATTCACTTCAGGGAATAAGAATTAGCACTCCAAGGATAAAATAGATTTTTTCATTCACTTCAAGGAATGAGGATTATCACTTCAGGAACAATCTTGTTTTGTACATTTAATCAACTCTTTAGGAGAAAATAATTATCCTTCGGGAATAATTTTATTTATAAATTCAACTCTTCATGAGGAAATAATTATCACTTCGAGGATAAATATATTTGTAAATCAACTCTTCATGAGAAATAATTATCACTTTAGAGATAATATTATTTGTAAATTCTACTCTTTAGTAATTATCGCTTCAGGGATAATACAAAGATATTCCCATTTCTTTAGGAAATGAAAATAATTACTTCTGGGATTATATACTAATATTTCATTCACTTCGGGAATGAAAATTATGAAAAAATTATCACTTCGGGGATAATATTATCTTTATATGTTTATTTGTCTCACCAAGGACAAATTTGTTTATGAATACATTCACTTCGGGGAATATATCATATTTCCATATTAATTATAGATAACAATTGACTTTAAATTGAATCAATCAATGTAAATAAAATACATATGCATTAGAAATATAAGTATATACATCCATATCAAGTACGAAAGTTCACATTCATATAAAAGGATAAAACAATATGATTGCTAATCAATTTAAGAAATTAAATATATCTCATGAATATAATTAAGCATGATGTGAATGCACTCAATGGATATAAACAAGCAATATATAAACACACATCCGGTGAATTGAAACAAGATTGAATGTGCACTAAAACAAGAGAAATTAAATGGATGCAAAGCCAACGTGTTCATGTGATATCGAACCAACAGATTGCAACGTGTTCACGATCAAACTAATAGAAGAACATCGGAAACTAGGTTAGCTCGTAGATGGTGTCTCAAGCAATTCGTGCTGATAACGTGTTATAAAATAGAGAGAATACAGAGAAATAGGGAGAAAGGAAAGAGATTAGATCCGTCTTATTAGGTCACCCACAAGGGCCTTTATATAGAGAATACAAACTAGGGTTTCCAATTGTACATCTAAATATAATAATATAATAAATATTATAACAATTCATACACATAAATAAGGTTAAAAATAAAACTAAATATTAAAAAAGTTCAAAATCAATGAACATTGTTATCAAAAACTCGATGCACAATGAGTTAGTATTGATGAACAAATCGCTATTTCTGATGAACAAACTGGGCGCATCTCATAAAAACGTATTTTTCGAAAAATACGTGAATAATATGGGAAAAATTCGTTCGTGCCGTATTTTATTGAAAAATAAGCGAATAATACGGGAAAAATTTGCCCGTGCCGTATTTTATCCTTTTTAATGAATGTTTAATTAGGGACGTTGATTTTTTGGAATGGATGAGCGAGATTTATTCTTAATTCTTACCTGGGCGCCCATTCGCACATAACTCTTTCCCTACATATATATATATATATATATAGGGGAGGGCTCTAGAGAAACAACTATTATAGAGAAACTAGAGTCGGAAGGAGGATCGTTAGATTAGGGATAATATGTGGTTATGATTTGTGGAATATGGTAACTATAATGGACTAACATTCGGTTAACAAATCATGTCAAAATAAAAAAAATTGAAAAATAAAATATATGCATGATTTTAGGAATGGGTTGATAACAAATCTGGAAAACTACCAAAAATACAATTCGTAATATTCAATCCACATCCAAATTCGTGATTATCAAATTCAAATCTATTTCCAAAATTAAATAGGCTGATTTTGTGCTTAAATTAAGGAGATTTGCAATTTGTAATTGCGTAATTTTTAGATTCAAATGTGATTTCCAAAAATAAATAAGCTTATTTTTTTGCTAAATAGATTATCGAATATGCGAGTTTATATCTAGAACATAATAGGTTATGTACTCGAATATGCTTAACACATTATCGAATTTGTCGTTGTATTACTAATGTCAGAATTTGACTGAATATATGAGTTTACTTATTGAACATACTATGTTTTGTGCTCGAATATGCATATCACATTCTCGAATATGTCGTTGTAGTACTAATGTTTTGAACATCTGTACAAAAGAACCCGAATATGTATACAATATATCTAAATATTAAGTACAAAACCTCGAACATGTACACAAAATATGTGAATATTAACTTTACAATTTTGATTATATGTACAACAGAACTCGAATATGTTTACAATATATTTGAATATTGACTTTACAATTTTTAACATGTGTATAAAAGAACTCGAATATGTGTATAATATATTTGAATATTAAGTACACAAGCTCGAACATGTATACAAAATATTGGAATATTAAGCACACAATCTTGAACATATGTACAAACTATTTGAATATTAAATACACAACCTCGAACGTGTGCATAATATATCGGAATATTAACTTTAGTCTTTTATCTCTATGTGCACCACGCATGCTTTCGACCATCTTCGTTGGCTTTACTCGTTCTTCTTTGTCTTTGAATGGTTGATAGATTTAAATATAGGATCTGACAAAATAAAGATAATGTGAATATTAGATGTTCAAATTTCAATTTGCAAAAACGATTTAAAGCTGAGAAAAATGTAAAAGTGAATGTACAGTAAATCACACTTTTCGATCAATTGCAATATATGGATATTCAAGATTAGAAACGTATTTAATCAACTATCTAATTTTAAATCAATGAACCAATTGAACATGCAATCTATATTTATTATATGATGAAAACGTACCTAAATAGTAATTTAGTATATGAATTTGATAATTAAGAAATTGGTGGATCTATATTATGAATTTCAAGACCCGAATTTTCACATCACATGGGCTTCAAATTTGTAAAAGGAGATTCAAGCACAAACAAATTCAATTACATAATAAAATAAATTAACGAATTTAACATTATCTAATTCATCTACAAACTCTAAGAAGATCGAATCAACATAAAAAATCAAATCAAACCGAATTCACCAATGAAGAGCAATATTACCACGAGTTTTAGAGGCGTAGACGAGATTCAGTTGTGCGAGACCTTGGTAAATGATTGATTCGGATTTGCAATTGGAAGACGAGCGAGAAATTGTAGCCATCGTTTGCTTCGACTCCAACAATGGTGAAAACGAAATTTGAGAGATAACGAGATAGACGAGAAGAGAGGACATCAAAATTTGGGAGATGATGAGAGAGATTAGAGAGATATGAAATCTATTTTGATTATGGATAAATAAATTGATTTACATATTTAGAAAATGGGAGAGAGAAAAATATTTGATATTAATTAGTTTCCTAAAATCTTGCTTTGAGATCTCATCTAGTGAAATTCACCCACTAATTTATTTTGCTCCCTTTTTTTGTTTAATCTTAACTGTTCATTTAATCTGATCCAACACATCTGATTTATTCCATCGTTTCTCTCTAATAAGAGGTTTCTCTAGAGCCTTATTATATATATATATAGAATAAGAGTGTAAGCATGTGGTTAAAGGAGATCCGTTGGATTGGAAAAAACGAGTGGCTGGGATTTAAAAAAAAATGGGGTGTAAAAAGCTTAAATGGGGATGTTGTATGGGATTATTTCAAATATGGAGAGAATCAATTACGGTTTTTAATCGGTTAAAAAATCCTAAATTTTAGAGCATATTAATTTATTTCCTTTTAAGATGTTTTCTCTTCTTCTCCGTAAGCTTCAAGGATCTCTTTGTTTTTATATATGCGGTTTCTCTTTCACGTGAAATTAGGTTTTGTGCAGAGCCGGAGAGTGATCGGTTGCTGAAGTTTTTGCCCAGTATTACTTCTAGGTAAAACATTTATTGCTTACTCAATTTGATCGGTCTTTCTCCCCTTAAATTCATTACTAAATCTGTATTGGGTGTAGTTTGGGGGTTTAATACACGTGTTCTTCTTATCCTTCTTGTAGTAGAAGGGAACTGGCGCTTGTTTTCTCTTTAAATGAGAAGAAATTGAGAAACAATCTTTTCGATGGAGTTGTTTGGCGTACGAGTGAGAGGAGTTACACTCTAGAGATGGATACTGGTTTCGGTAGTAGTCTTGTTGAGTACGAATATGGTTGTTTCAGGTTCCTTGCATTAATAGGTAACAATGGTGAGTTCACCAAAGGCAAAGAACATCACAAAACGGCAGTAAGAAAGAGGTACATGAAAACAAATAGTATTCATGGCAAATAAGTTTATTGTTCAATGATATGAAATTTGGTTTTTAATTGGTGTAATGTATCATATGTTGTTGTTATTGGGAATAATATTGATATTGTTCAATTCATTGTAAGAGGTTTTTATACCCTTTTATTAAGTTTAGGGAATAACAGGAGATAATGATCAATATTATTCACAATAAATACTATGCTTTTTCAATAGTAAGGATTAACTGGATAAGCATATTAAATAAGTGTTTTTCAATTTGGATAGTATGGTTTCGCAACACTGATATGTGTATGACAGCTTTAAAATTGTTTTTCAAGTATAACAATATACTTTTTCACTTTGGATGGTATGGTTTTACAACACTGATGATATGTGTATGACTGTTTTGCAATTGTTTTTCAATGTGTATGACAGCTTTGCAATTGTTTTTCAAGTATCACAATATACTTTTTCACTTTGGATGGTATGGTTTTACAACACTGATGATACGAGCTCGGTGTGGATCACGTATCGAACCCTTGTTGGTCAAGGGGTTTAAGCCTAATCCGGTGTGGATTCCGACTCGGGATAACAATAAAGAGAAAACTAAGATAAAATTAGGGCAACTATTTCTTGGATAAAATTATGAGAAGGGAAAACCAAGAGTATTTATACCTAAGCCCTAACGGTTCAAAAAAGGCGTCCCGGGAAAGAACCGTAAAGAAAACCCGAGAAGAGAGCAAAACTCTAGTTTATAAAAATTACATAAATTAAATATAATGTTGAAATTATAAATTACTACTCTAAAATTGCAAAATACTTAATATAAATATAAGAGATTAATCCTCGTATCACTTTGGACGACGACGAACTCTTGACGGTCTCATATTGGAAATTGCATCCGTATCATTCTCTCCCCCGATGAGAATAGGCTTGTCCTCAAGCCGTAAATTCGGAAAAGAACGACAGAGCACATCGATGGGCTCCCAAGTTGTTGCAGAAGGCTCGCCATCCGCCCACTCCACCCGCCATTCAAGGCGTGGTTTGCTATCTACAATCACCTCTCGTGCAGCCGTGGCACGAATGGGCCGGGAAATCGGCCGGTCATACAGAAACTCGGCAGGCAAAGAAGCTGGTTGAATCGGAGATCCATCGGCAATAAATGGCCGAAGCAGCGAGACATGGAAGACATTGTGAATATGGGCGGAAGTCGGGAGCTCCAAACGATATGCCACAGGTGCAATACGCTCAGATATAGTGAATGGATCATAGAAACGCCGAGCTAACTTAGCGGAGAGAGGACGACTCACCGAATGCTGGCGATATGGTTGAAGTTTCAACAAGACTCGGTCTCCAACCTTGAATTCCACATCTTTCTAGTGTTTATTAGCTTGAGAAGCCATGCGGTATTGCATTTTAGCCAAGTTTGATCGAATCAAGTCAAGCACCTGCTCCCTGTCCCTGATTGATTCTGATGCCGGCGTTGGTGGACCCACCGGAATCGTCACCCGTGCTATAGGCGGGGCATCCCGTCCGTACAAGGCCTTGAACGGTGACATGCCTAAGCCTTCATGAAACATCGAATTTAAGGCCAGCTCAGCCCATGGTAAAAATTCAAACCAGCGACGGGGGCGACCCTGAGTGAACGCTCTGAGATACTGCTCAAGACTACGGTTTTTTACTTCCGTTTGACCGTCAGTCTGTGGTTGATATGTGGTACCTGTGGTGGAGTTTAGTACCACTCAAACGATGAATTTCTGACCAAAATGTGCTGCGGAAAATGGGGTCCCTATCAGATAAAATAATGGTCGGAATACCATGTAATTTAACTACCAAGACAATAAACAGATTAGCCACCCGAGGAGTGTCAAAAGATGGTCCGAGGGCCCCGAAATGGGTGTATTTGGAGAGCTTGTCAACAACGACCAGAATTGTGGTGTGACCACGGGAAGGAGGCAATCCGGTAATAAAATCCATGGACACCTCGTCCCAAACTTGTTGAGGAACGGGAAGAGGTTGAATTAAGCCAGCCGGCTTGCTAGTACTATACTTGGTAGATTGACAAATAAGACAAGCGTCAACAAAACGTTTAACATCAGCTCGCATGCCTTTCCAGAAAAATACCTCAGCAACACGACGGAAAGTGCGTTCAATGCTGGGATGGCCAGCGCTAGACGTTGCGTGGAATTCAGTCAGAATTTCGGCTATGATGGGGTTGGCCATTCTCACCACTAGACGATGCCCGTAATATAAAATACCATTGTGAACTCGGAATGGATCAGGCAAGGTACCATTTGTAGCCTCGGTATGCCAAGTGCGTAAATCGTCCATGGACGAGTTTTCGGCTCGAAGCCGTGACAGAATATCCGACAGAGGTGCCGCAAAAGAAAGCAACTGTTTCAGGCAAGCATCATCATCAATCATGCAACGAGATAGTGTGTCCGCCACCCGATTACGAGCGCCAGACTTGTATTCGATGCGAAATTTATAACCCATTAGCCTCTGCATAAAAAACTGTTGATCAGGTGTTTGGATTACCTGGGTGAGGAGTTCTTTCAGACTCTTCTGATCGCTGCGAATTAAGAACTCACGGCTGAGCAAATACTGACGCCATTTCTGAACTGCGGACACAATTGAAACAGCTCGCGATGATATGTGGAAGACCCGCGTCGTCGAGTCCCCAATTTCTTGCTGAAGAACGAGAGGGGCCGCTCCTCTTGTAATAATACCGCTTCGACGCCTTCATTCGAGGCATCTGTTTCAACTACAAACTGTTTGGAAAAATCCGGGAGCTGAAGGATAGGCGGTGACATCATAGCACCTTTCAGATTCTGAAATGCCGAATCAGCAGACTCAGGCCATGCGAACTTATCTTTCTGCAATAAATCTGTTAATGGAGCTGCGAGAAGGGCGTAATTGCGAATGAACTTCCAGTAATAACCTGTTAAACCCAGAAAGCCACGCAGCTGTTTCACTGATTTCGGGGTAGGCCATTCGGCCATAGCTGACAATTTAGCCGGATCGGCCAGAAGCTGTCCCGCTTTCACCAAATGGCCCAAATATTCGACTATAGAGGTACCAAAAGAGCACTTCGAGCCTTTTACAAAAAAATGGTTATCCTGAAGGATCTGCAAAACTGTATCAAGGTGTGAAGCATAAGTAGTGACAGAAGGACTGTATATCAGGATATCATCAAAAAAACAATCACAAAGCGGCGCATATATTGAGCAAATATAGTGTTCATCGTTGCCTAAAATGTAGACGGCGCATTAGTTAAGCCGAAAGGCATAACTAAAAATTCAAAATGGCCATCATGGGTACGAAAAGACGTCTTATAGATATCGGAAGAGTGCATCCGAATCTGATGGTATCCTGAGCGCAAATCAAGTTTAGTAAAAATAACAGCATTCCCTAATTCATCAAACAATTCATCAGCGGTGGGAATAGGAAACTTATCTGCAATGGTAATGTTATTGAGAGCTCGGTAATCGATGCAGAAACGAAAGCCCCCGTCCTTCTTTTTGACGAGCAAAGCCGGAGAAGAAAATGGACTAGTACTATGCTGAACGATCCCCTGCTCTAACATGGCTTTGACTTGTCGTTCAATCTCTGACTTCTGGAAATACGGATATCTGTAGGGACGGACGTTGACCGGTTTAGAGCCCGGTTGTAGATGAATACGATGGTCCCATGTACGAGGTGGAGGAAGCCCGGTCGGCATAGTGAAAACCGAGCGGCGACGCTCGAGTACAGCGCGGATTTCCGGTGCTAGATCTGGCGGCCAATCAAGAGCGTTAGACGTAGTGTTTGGCGACAGACTGAGGATCTCATAGCATTCAATGATCCTATCCGAAGCACAAAGGGAATGAAGTACCGACATAGAAATCGGTTTCGGCGATTGCCTATCACCTTTCAAAAATATTGTCTTGTCGTTCCAAGAGAACTGCATAGTCAGCTTAGCATAATCATGGGACACAGTGCCCAAAGTTTGAAGCCATTGCACACCGAGGACAACTTGCGGTCCATGTACCGCCAAAACATAGAGATCAATAGAAAAAGTATGACACTGCAGATCAATACTAGTTGTCCGGCACTGATGCGAACATAAAAGATAAGCTCCATTGCCCACAAACACACGAAAGGGGGCTATTTTCAACATTGGTAATTGTAATTTTTCAGCCAGATCAGGATGAATAAAGTTATGAGTGCTACCTCCATCAATCGGAACCTGAACCTGAGCGCCTAGAATTGAGCCTGATAACCGCAGAGCGCGCAGATTTGGAAGCCCTTCCATCGAATTAAGGCTCGAAATATTCCCAATCACAGCCAATTCGGCTGAGGCCTCTTCATTGGTCTCCTCATCACTGTCCTCACATCTTAATAACGCCAGAAAGCGGGGCTTACAGCGATGTCCCCGGGAGTACCTCTCATCACAATTCCAACATAAGCCTTTTTAAGTACGTTCATCACGTTCAGCAATAGAAAGACGACGAATTGGAAGAGATGAGTAATTACCGTTAGGATTTGCTGGAGGTTGTGTCGCCTGCATAGTACCCAACGGTGGTGCGGACGTCATGGTTGCGGTTGAGGACCCGAGGCAGTTGGCGTTGGAAACCCACGGCCGCTTGTTGGTCAGCCAAGAGGTGGTCGTCTCAGTGTAGGACGCTGCTAATTCCCGGGCTAATGCAAATGTTTCTGCCAATGTTGTCGGATTTCTTAAATTCAACTCCCGACGTACTGGTTGTTTCAATCCGGCTTTGAACAGAGAAATAAGAGTTGCTTCAGATAAGCATGTTACTTTGTTCAACAAGGACTCGAATTCTGTCTGATAATCAAGGATGGAACTTTTCTGTTTCAGATTGGCCAAAAGACCGGTAGAATCTTCATAGTAAGTTGGGTCAAAACGCTGCTGAATTGATTGAAGGAAAGCGGTCCAATTCTCTCCACAATGATTATGTCGTCGATAACGAAACCAATCCGAGGCGGGATGATCGATTAGCATACCAACCAGTCGTAGGCGATCATAATCCGGCGTCTGAAAGTAATCAAAATAGGCTTGGACCCGAAAAATCCAACTGTTCGGATCAGACCCATTGAAACGGGGCGGGTCAACCCGAATTTTTGGGGTCGCCTCCGGACCCTGCGGTGCTCGAACGGTGGCGCGTTGATCTTGCGGAAAGCCAAGCGCCTGCGCGTTAGGGTTCCCCGCGAAAGGCCGCGAGGTGGGCAATGCTGCGGTCATGGTGGCTGGCGGTGTCCAGCCTGCGATGGACCACGCGGGTTCCGGCGGTATGGCGCCGTTAGGGTTGTGGTACGGTGGCGGCCAGCCAACGGGCGGCTCACTGAGGGTTGTGAATGGCGGCGTGAAGCCCGTGAATTGCTGCGCCGGAGGGTTAGGGAAAGCTTGCGAAGTTGGCCACGCGAAGTGCGACGGCTGTGGCGTACTAGGGCTCGCGATCGCTGGCGGCCAACCGGTGGAGGACATGGCCAGACTCGGCGAGGCCGACAGGGCAGGGGCGGACGTGAGCGGTGCCGCCGAAATCGCCACGTTAGGGTTTCGATGTGGCTGCATGAGATCGCACATTGTATCGGTACGAGATTGCTGTTCGTCGACACGACGCTGAAGCTTCTGAAAATCGTCCGACAGTTGCTAGATCAAGTTACGGACATCGGGAAGATCGTCGGTGGTGTTCGTGGGGTCGTCGGCGACGGATTTCGACATGGTGTTCGAGGTGAAAACACCAGTGGATACGAGCCCGGTGTGTAACATCCCCGACCAAAATGCATACGTCATTCTGCATTATATAAGATTAAGAGCATATGGATAGCATATTGGCATGATATATAGTGAGTTTTTAAAAGTAAAATTTATTTTCTAAATTAAATTTATTATATTTTAAAAAGTTTTTAAATAAAAGTTGATTATTAATTATTTCAGGGTAAAGTTTGTAGTAAACGAGATTTCAGGGTGAAAAGTGAAATTTCTATAATATTTTAGCCGACTTGCTTTGGTTGATATTTATGGCATTATATTTCATCTTCATCATTAAGTTTTCACGCACAAAACAAATACAGAGGGAGTTCGAGATTGAAAAAAAATAAGTTTGGTAATTTTGTTGTTTATTTGTTGGATCTGGTAAAAGATATCTTTTATCGGGTTTTAATCTCGAAGTACAAGCATGATTTGGTAAGTTTTTAATTAGTTAATGACTTATCTGAATTTTCCTAATTTTTCCAGATCTAGATCTATAGTTGCTTTTGATTCGAAAATCGGTTGATCTACAGCTCTCAAAGGGTGTTTTCGATATCGGATTTATATTCGGCAAAAGATTTCAGAGTAATTTTAGGGTTTACCTTGTAATGATATTAGGGAGCCCTTTGATCAAGTTTTTCATAAAGGTTTGAACTAGAAAAATGTTCCTTTATATATATAGTTTATTGTTTTCAAGTTTTAAAGGATTTGGATATATATGCAAGAAGATATAATGCATTCTGGCATTTCATTGCATTTGGGGTTAGAGTTTATAAGAGTAAATAGCCTAATTTGCATTGGGTTACATATAGGAGCCCAAGTAATAGACCGTGGTCAGAGTCAAGGGGGAGAAATATAGTATCTGCCTTAAACAGGTGAGTATAGACCGGAGATTCAACCCTATGTGTTATATGTGAAATATGAATATATGGATATATGCGCTATATGTGGTATATGAGATATATGAATATATGTGCTATATGAGTTACATGGATATATGTGTTATATGGATTATATGGATAAATGTGATAGCTCTGAAATTTCCAGAGTTGTTTGCACAAAAGGTATGTTAACAGATGACATATGATATATGGTTACAGGATGCACTTGATTGCATAGCATATTGCATGAGATTAAAAGGAACTGTGACTGTCTTGCCCTGAACTATAATGAGGAAATCTTCGGATTTCTTTCTTAAAGCATACAGGATCTTCGGATCATACAGGACCTACGGGTCAATGAGGAAATCTTCGGATTTCTTTCTTAAAGCGACCATAAGAGTCATAATGAGGAGATCTTCGGATTTCTTTCTTAAAGGGGACCATAAGAGTCCATATACAGTAAACCCGGGGCAGATTCAGGCTTGAACAGTTCACAATTAAAGAATCGGAAACATCAGCATTTGTATTTGCATAGTAAATTCATATATGATATAAATAATATGTATGTTTATGTACATGAACTAATTCTTTGACTCTGTGTGAAATAATTGATGATGGTTTATATTCATTGAGTATGCGATTCACGTAAATCGCAAAACAATTTTTCAGGTTCAGTTAGAACTTTCTGACATGTGTCTCTTTTAGAGGTCACATTCATACAGGTCGGCCGGCTGAAGCTCAATGCAACCTTCTCCTCCTCATTTTGCATCTTATACATATGGGTTGTAATAGAAGTTAGAGTAATAGATGTTTTAGTATAAGAAGTAACTACCTATATGTGTGTGTGTGCAACCTTTTATGGTTGTTACTTTCAGTTATGTGCTTCTGTGATTAGTTGTTATATGTGAATTATCTCTTTATATAAGAGATAAGTTTTACAGAGTATACGTCATAGGGTATAGGGGTGTCACAGTTAGTTTTTGGTATCAGAGCAGGGATATGATTCTTTAAGGGCATGCATTCATAAGCATATGTAATTGACAATAGAATTGCATTCATGAGCATGATGCACAAAGGAGAGAAGGTTCAGCCGTGCCAGTCAGTCTATAGAAGCATCTCATACAGCACTACATGAACATACATTTCATACACATGAACTATTAGAAGAGGAAGTACAGAGGAAATGGTAAAGGTAAATACAGTATATCGAGAATGTATTATACGAGTGGATATAGTAGAGTTACCAGCTGATCTGATCTTATTATTCCTATATGAGTTTGATGTTATTTTGGGTATGGATTGGTTGTCAAGACACCATGCTAAAGTGGATTGTTATACCAAAGAGGTAGTGATAGAAAAATGGTTCCCATTTGCTTAATATCTGCAACAACAGCTTTCTGCATGATCAGAGAGGGATGTGAGACATATCTGACCCATGTTATAGACAGTACAGTTGAATGTGATGAGTTTGGAGACGTTCTAGTTGTTAAAGATTTTTCCAGATGTGTTTCCAAAGGATCTTCCAAGATTGCTACCTAATAGAGAGATAGAGTTTACCATGGAATTAATGTCAGATATTGCACCAATTTCTATTCCTTCATATATGATGTCTCCACTAGAGTTACAAGAATTGAAGAAACAGTTACAAGAGTTGTTAGATAAATGATTCATTAGGGCTAGTGTATCTTACAATTGTATATAGATTACAGAAAGTTGAATCATGTGACAGTGAAGAACAAGTATCCATTGCCAAGGATAGATGATTTGTTTGATTAACTTCAGGGTGCAAAGGTATTTTCAAAGATAGACATTCGATCAGGATATCATCAGTTAAAGATGACATTACGAAGACAACATTCAAGAGTCGATATGGACATTATGAGTTTTTGATAATTCCTTTTGGTTTGACTAATGCAGCAATGACATTTATGACTTCGATGAACAAGATATTTCAATCTTTTCTAGACAGATTTGTGATCATCTTTATTAATGATATATTGGTGTATTCATGAAGTACAGAGGAGCATGTTGATCATTTGTCTACTGTGCTACAAGTCTTGAGGGAAGAACAGTTGTTTTCTAAACTGAGGAAGTGTTAATTCTGGTTCGATCATGTGGTATTTTTAGGACATATTGTATCTGGAAGAGGTATAGAGGTAGACCCTATATAGGTTGAAGCAATGGTAAATTGGAAAGCACTAACTACAGTTACAGAACTTCGTATCTTTCTTGGTATGGTTAGATATTACAGACGATTCGTTAAAGGATTCTCTATTGTAGTTGCACCACTTACTAAATTGCAATGAAAGAATGCTCAATTCCATTGAAATTATGCGTGCCAACAGAGCTTTGATAAGTTAAAGCATCGTTTGGTTACAACAACAATACTAAGAATTCTTACAGGTACAAGAGGATTTGGTATTTACATTGATGCTTCATATCAGAGTCTTGACTGTGTCTTAATGCTGGATGGTAAAGTAACAGCCTATGCATCATGACAGTATCGATCACATGAAGTTTCTTATCTTGTACATGATTTAGAGCTGACATCAGTAGTATTTGCCCTAAAGATCTGGCAGACATTATCTATATGGAGAAACATTCTATATCTTTACAAATCATAACAGTTTGAAATATTTGATGAGGCAGAAGACAGAGGTGCTAGATAGAACTATTGAAAGATTATGATTGTACAATTGAGTATCACCTGGGAAAGGCTAATTTTGCAGCAGATGCTTTATGTCAAAAGTTTAGTGGTATGATGGAAAATATGCACATGACTTTATTATCAGATTTGATTGCTTAGTGAGATTTAAATGCTAGACTATAGTTAGACACAAATGAGTATTGATTGCTACTTTTGAGATTCGGCCAGTTCTGAGACAAAAAAATTAAAGATGCACATCAGAGATGGGAAGTTGATAGAAATTATTGAACACGTTCGACAAGGTAAAGATACGCTATTTGACATTCAGGATGGCATATTGATGTTTGGCCCTGATTCATAAAGTTTTCCATATTAGTATGCTACGGCGATATTGATCTGATCCGTCACATGTATTAAAAGATTCAGAAGTACTACTTGCAGAGAATTTGAGCTACATAGAAGAACTGATCATGATAGCAGCTTATAGAATCAAATAGTTACAGGGAGATTCTGAAAGTAAATTAGAAGAATCAAGATATAGAGGAAACAACTTGTGAAACAGAAGATAAGATGAGAAAGTCATATGAAGAAATAGCGAATTTTGAGGACAAAATTCTTATAGAGGGGGAGAAATGTAACATCCCCGACCAAAATGCATACGTCATTCTGCATTCATATAAGGTTAAGAGCATATAGATAGCATATTGGCATGATATATAGTGAGTTTTTAAAAGTAAAATTTATTTTCTAAATTAAGTTTATTATATTTTAAAAAAAATTTAAATAAAAGTTGATTATTAATTATTTCAAGGTAAAGTTTGTAGTAAACGAGATTTCAGGGTGAAAAGTGAAATTTCTCTAATATTTTAGCCGACTTGCTTTGGTTGATATTTATGGCATTATATTTCATCTTCATCATTAAGTTTTCACGCACAAAACAAATACAGAGGGAGTTCGAGATTGAAAAAAAATAAGTTTGGTAATTTTGTTGTTTATTTGTTGGATCTAGTACAAGATATCTTCTATCGGGTTTTAATCTCGAATTACAAGCGTGATTTGGTAAGTTTTTAATTAGTTAATGACTTATCTGAATTTTCCTAATTTTTCCAGATCTAGATCTATAGTTGCTTTTGATTCGAAAATCGGTTGATCTACAGCTCTCAAAGGGTGTTTTCGATATCGGATTTATATTCGGCAAAAGATTTCAGAGTAATTTTAGGGTTTTCCTTGTAATGATATTAGGGAGCCCTTTGATCAAGTTTTTCATAAAGGTTTGAACTAGAAAAATGTTCCTTTATATATATAGTTTATTGTTTTCAAGTTTTAAAGGGTTTGGATATATATGCAAGAAGTTATAATGCATTCTGGCATTTCATTGTATTTGGGGTTAGAGTTTATAAGAGTAAATAGCCTAATTTGCATTGGGTTACATATAGGAGCCCAAGTAATAGACCGTGGTCAGAGTCAAGGGGGAGAAATATAGTATCTGCCTTAAACAGGTGAGTATAGACCGGAGATTCAACCCTATGTGTTATATGTGAAATATGAATATATGGATATATGCGCTATATGTGGTATATGAGGTATATGAATATATGTGCTATATGAGTTACATGGATATATGTGTTATATGGATTATATGGATAAATGTGATAGCTCTGAAATTTCCAGAGTTGTTTGCAAAAAAGGTATGTTAACAGATGACATATGATATATGGTTACAGGATGCACTTGATTGCATAGCATATTGCATGAGATTAAAAGGAACTGTGATTGTCTTGCCCTGAACTGTAATGAGGAAATTTTCGGATTTCTTTCTTAAAGCATACAGGATCTTCGGATCATACAGGACCTACGGGTCAATGTGGAAATCTTCGGATTTCTTTCTTAAAGCGACCATAAGAGTCATAATGAGGAGATCTTCGGATTTCTTTCTTAAAGGGGACCATAAGAGTCCATATACAGTAAACCCGGGGCAGATTCAGGCTTGAACAGTTCACAAAATAAAGAATCGGAAACATCAGCATTTGCATTTGCATAGTAAATTCATATATGATATAAATAATATGTATGTATATGTACATGAACTAATTCTTTGACTCTGTGTGAAATAATTGATGATGGTTTATATTCACTGAGTATGCGACTCACGTAAATCGCAAAACAATTTTTCAGGTTCAGCTAGAACTTTCTGACATGTGTCTCTTTTAGAGGTCACATTCATACAAGTCGGCCGGCTGAAGCTCAATGCAACCTTCTCCTCCTCATTTTACATCTTAGACATATGGGTTGTAATAGAAGTTAGAGTAATAGATGTTTTACTATAAGAAGTAACTACCTATATGTGTGTGTGTGCAACCTTTTATGGTTGTTATTTTCAGTTATGTGCTTCTGTGAGTAGTTGTTATATGTGAATTATCTCTTTATATAAGAGATAAGTTTTACAGAGTATACGTCATAGGGTATAGGGGTGTCACACGGTGTGGACCACGTATCGAACCCTTGTTGGTCAAGGGGGTTAAGCCTAATCCGGTGTGGATTCCGACTCGGGATAATAGTAAAGAGAAAACTAAGATAAAATTAGGGCAACTATTTCTTGGATAAAATTATGAGAAGGGAAAACCAAGAGTATTTATACCTAAGCCCTAACGGTTCAAAAAAGGCGTCCGGGAAAGAACCGTAAAGAAAACCCGAGAAGAGAGCAAAGCTCTAGTTTATAAAAATTACATAAATTAAATATAATGCTGAAATTATAAATTACTACTCTAAAATTGCAAAACCTTAATATAAATATAAGAGATCAATCCTCGTATCGCTTTGGACGACGACGAACTCTTGGCGGTCTCATATTGAAAATTGCATCCATATCAACTGATGATATGTGTATGACTGTTTTGCAATTGTTTTTCAAGTCTCACAATATACTTTTTCACTTTAGATGGTATGATTTTGCAACACTGATATCATTTGTTTTTAACCGAGTTTTCAAATGGAACAGGTGGTAATGATCAACAGTTGGACATTGGAGAAAAGTCAAAGCGCACCAAGGTCTTATTTAAAAGACTTCGCACCAAGGACCATGTTCCAAATGATGATAATGTTGATGTATTTGACCTCGGTCCAAAAAAAATTGTAATTCATAAGCATTGTAATTGTTATTTCAAAAGTAGTGTAATGATTATTGATAGCATAAAATACAAAGAATCACATATTTTTCATAATATTAAAGATTGTTTTTCAAAAGCATTGTAATTGTTATTCAATAGTATACATTATTTATGTCAATACATTCTAATAATACTAGTGAAAACCATTGAATAAGTTTAGTTATTCAAGATGAACAATGTTGTTTTTTAACTACCTTTATTTAGTTATTCATGGTAAGACGAATACTTATTCAACCTAAATAATGCAAACGTTAAAACATGTTCAATCCTACAATTATTCAAACAATTATATTGAGTTATTCAAACTTCGACTATAAATATTTTATGATTTTATAATTATTCAAACAATCAAATTGAGTTATTCAAACAATCAAACTGAGTTATTCAAACATCGGCTATAAATAGTATATGATTCTATAATTATTTAAACAATCATATTGAGTTTTTCAAACAATCAAACTGAGTTATTCAAACATCGGCTATAAATATTATACGATTCTATAATTATTCAAACCATCATATTGAGTTTTTCAAATGACGACTAATAGATATTCAATGATTCTGCAGAGGTTTTATATTTGTAAAAAAGCGTCTATTTAATTTGAAATCCATGTTTGGATTTTAAAAATAACGCCAAAAGCCGGTTACAATGTATTTAATTGTGGAAAAAAAAAGATTTGCTTGGATTTTATTTTTTTATAATTGTACCGATTTTTATCTCACTCTCCTAAAATTTCGGGTGTTGCCTTTTTCAAATCAACCGAGATTTTATTCTCCACATCTCCCCCATTTAGTCTATAATGTTGCTTAATTAATAGTCACTGATTTATCCTAATCCAACGCCCTACATTCAACCACACGCTTACACCATAATATGTATTGTACCGGAGCGCTCCCCTATATATATATGCAAATGTGGATTTAGAACTTTGTACGACGTCACTTTGGACTTTGGCATTATTATGAAGTTATCTTATTTTTAAAAAAATTTAGTTACTTGATATATATATATATATATATATATATATATATATATATATGCAAATTTAGATTTAGAACTTTGTACGACGTCACTTTGGACTTTGGCATTATTATGAAGTTATCTTATTTTTAAAAAAATTTAGTTACTTGATATATATATATATATATATATATATATATATATATATATGCAAATGTAGATTTAGAACTTTGTACGACGTCACTTTGGACTTTGGCATTATTATGAAGTTATCTTATTTTTAAAAAAAATTAGTTACTTGAACGTTTTGATGTTTGAATAAATTACACAATAGTGTCAATAGATAGGGATCCAAGTGGCAGGTATCTCTTCTACTGCCTTCTATAGTTCTATCATGTTTTTTCTGTAACACCCCGACTTCCGACGGGGCGCTACTAAGAAATAGACCTTACTAGGTACTATTTAATTAGGTGGACAACTATACTTTAGGATCTTGCAACGCGGGCACGACGAGAAAACAAAATAAAACATCCAACCTTTTATTTAGTAAAACTTAGAAAACGTAATTATGCCTGAATTCCCGATAAATATAAATATTCCAATACGACACAACGCTTACTAATACTGAACTAATCAAACAAAATAATAAATAAAACATACTGCTAACTTCATCTTATCAATAATAAAATCAACAACCTAACTATCATAAATGAACTAGCGTAAAACCAATCCCACTATGACACGCGCTCTTCACCGCTCCGGCCCGCCATCTGGCCTCGGTTCCTGCACGGCTCTCAGGTTCATACCTGGAACTGAAAAATATTCCCCGAAGGGTCAGCGTCTAATCTACCAAGCTAGAGAGAATACGGAAATTGCAGAACGTTTTGAAATCGTTTCTAGAGTCAGCATACAAATCCGCAATCGCAATCATAACTCTAAAGGTCAATACCTAAATCAGTTATAGTCAGCCACACATAGTCACATACGCATTCACAATCACAACCTCATAACAACGCAAATCCTCCTTTTTCACAATCCGACTTCCAAGGCGCTCATCACCGCGCCGAGTGCAGAGGCAGGCCCTCTCACTCCACTTCACAATCTCCCTTCTAACCCTTGGCTAAGCCTCCATTGGAGCACTTGCCAAAAACACACAGATAATAATTTTCATTTTGAAGGGGCACGATTTCCCAGTCACACGGGTCAACGTAGCCAACTCTTCCTCTACGCCAGCTACGATGGGCCGTGTCGGAAACGGTACCAACACAGAGAAAACGTTTCCAAAAATATCCTTCCGATAAAACACATTCAAAACCATTTTCACACACAACAATACGAGAAGTTCAAAACAGTTCAAAAAGGTATTCGGGACTAGTTCCCAAAACCCGCCCTACAATAACGGTATGCAATCTAACAGGATAGAGAAGAACCGAGCAAGTCGAAAAACGACTTACCTCGAAATAAGAAATCCTTTGCATAAGGTAGAATTAAGAGCGCAAACGAAAGTAATTCCCTAATAGAAAATTAAGGCGTGAAACTAGATTAGATACGATCCATACCGTACTACACTACCCCAAAAACAAAACCTTGGACAAAAACTGACAAGCCCAGCTAATAAATATTTAGACCACAATAACTCAGTACCGTGGCCATCACTACTAACCCATGTAACAAACCCACACCACTCACATTAGATACAATTCTGAACGTATACTAACAACAATATACTAATTAACTAAAATATCTAACTATGTAAATCTGCCCCATCCTGATTTCACTTTTGAATCACTTAGACAAATATTTAAATCGAACTAATCTAGACTTTATCTATATATACATAGTGCACCAACTTATTCTGCCAACTAAACTAAACTACACCATCAATTAGTTTAAACCAATTGCCTAGTCTACCTTATCAGTTAATCCAACAATTAACAATAACGTAACTAGCTACCCCTAGTTAACAAAAGTAACAAAGAAAATTAATCTAACTCTCTACCCCACTAATTAATTTGATCCCTCTAACCCTTATATACTAACTAATGTATATAAATATATTCGTACAAACCCCACCAGATGACCGGCTCCTCTTTCCCGATCCACCGTCGTTATACCCCTCCCAAAGCCATGAACACTCTCACCTTACCCCCAACAGGACTGATTGAGAAAAGGAAAAAAAAAAAAAAAGGCGGCGGCTTACTAGCAACTCCACCGCGGATGAACAGCGGCGCGCGCACCCACAAACTCGTCGATGAGCGTCTATCGGAACCAGATTGTTAAGGGCACGGTTGGCTCTGGTTGAAGACACCGCGCTATGGATTGACGGCGATGCGGAAACGATCGAAGTCAACTTCGAAGACAAAACCAAGGAGCTTTGATTAAGTCGATCGACGTTCTAGGATGGCAAGGAAGAAGGAGATCGATCGGAACGACGCCCAAACTTACCGGTGAACGGAGACGGCGACCCGAGGTGCTTGACCGGTGGAGTGCGAGTTCTCTTGCTGCTCGCTAGAAGATCGGAATACACGCCTGACGACGGGCCGAAAACGACGGTTCGCGGTTGGACTCGCCGGAGAAGGAGGCGACGGTGTACGGTAACAAGCGAAGACGAAAACTGGTTGACGGCTCTCTAATATGGAGGTTGTTTTGACGAGGGTGGGTGGACAAAACTCGGGATTTAGGGTTAAGTAGTTGGGAAAACAAGATTCTATCTAGTTAATTAGGATTAATTTTAATTGTTTGATTTTTATCTTTTAAAACAAAATATACTAGTTTAAACATCGGATAGGAGGACCAAACTCCACTAGATTGCTAAAGTTAAAACTCTTTTTGTTCAGAGAAGTAGAAAGACTAAAAATTAATATTAGCACTACCACTTGTCCACAATCGAGGTTACCTGCGGTTTAAGAATTTTCGATTACTTGTCATTCAAGATATTTCGGTTTCCGATCAAAAGAGAAAAAAAAAACCGAGTATTACATTTTCCATCTAATGTCATTATTGGTTTAAGTCATTGCTCCTTATCGTTTTCTTCGTCTTTATTATCACTCCTCAATTCACATCTATTACTATCTTTTTTTAGCACACATCTATTACTAATCGATCAAAAATGATAGTTCTTGAGTAATCTATTATTTTGGTTTCATAGAAGCTATATGTATTTTATCATAAACAATACAATAATTGAAACCAAAATATTTATATATATACTAAAAAATATACTACTGAAGATATATATTTTATAACAAAATTAAAACAATGGAAAATAAAATATTTAACCCTAATAGTGGAAACTAACACTTTTTTCACAAAATCTTTAAGGACTATTGAAGGAATATATAATCTTCTAGGATAATTTTCAAAGTATATTACATAAAGGAAACTAATAAATTATCTTAGGTAATTATTGGATTTGTTAACATAATCTAAAAAAATAGATTTATTTGCTAATGAGGTGGATAAAATACACACATGACATATGATGTGGTTGTAAAATAATGATGTATAAATTAGAATATTTAATGATAAAATGACATGTGTCAAAATCCAATATGACGTAATATCAAAATGACATTTGTATAATGCTGACGTGGCGCAACGAAATGGCTCGAATTCTTATTGGTTATATATATATATATATATATATATATATATAGGGGGAGGGATCCAGAGAAACAAGTATTATAGAGAAACCACGGACGGAATTAGGTTCATAGGATTAGGCAAAATCAACGGATCTGATTATAGGAGCATGGTAACAAATATGGGCTTGAATCTGTATGATATCTTGAAAAGGATAATTTTTTATTAAAGAAAAAGAAAAAAATTCAAAAGGTGCGTGATTATAGGAAACGATTATGGGGCATTTTTTTTATGGAAGTTCCTAGATTCTAGGCTAAATTTAAGGGGGCGTTTTGGTTAAAATTTGAATATATGAACAGATTTACGAAAAAATTAGACAAATGAATATAATGAACGACTCTAAAGGAATATAACGATTTCTTATAATAATGAACGACTCTAAAGGACTATAACGATTTCTTACAAGAATGAACGATTCTAAATGAATATAATGATTTCTTATAAGAATGATCGATTCTAAAGGAATACAACATTTTCTTATAAGAATGAACGATTCTAAAGGAATATAACGATTTCTCATAAGAATGAACGATTCTAAATGAATATAACGATTTCTTATAAGAATGAACGATTTCTAAAGGAAATTATTTTAAATTATTATTCTCGAATAATTTTGTCTTAAACATGCATAATAATATTATTCTCATAAATATTATTATTCTAGGAAGTCATTTATAATTTATTAAAAATTATTAATTTCTTAGGTGAGCATGATTGATATTTTATTTTAATAAATATTTTTTATTAAGGCATATGGGTAATATTTATTAAAATTTTAAAATAATTATTATAACGATTTTTCATAATAATGAACGATTCTAAATGAATATAACGATTTATCCTAAGAATGAATGATTCTAAATGAATATATAACGATTTCTTATAAGAATTAACGATGCTAAAGGAATATAACGATTTCTCATAAGAATGAACGATTCTAAAGGAATATAACGATTTCTTATAAGAATGAACGACTCTAAATGACTATAACGATTTCTTATAAGAATGATCGATTCTAAAGGAATATAACATTTTCTTATAAGAATGAACGATTCTAAAGGTATATAACGATTTCTCATAAGAATGAACGATTCTAAAGGAATATAACGATTTCTCATAAGAATGAACGATTCTAAATGAATATAACGATTTCTCAAAAGAATGAACGATTCTAAATTAATATAACGATTTCTTATAAGAATGAACGATTCTAAAGGAATATAACGGTTTCTTATAAGAATGAAGGATTTCTAAAGGAAATTATTTTAAATTATTATTCTCGAATAATTTAGTCTTAAACATGCATAATAATATTATTCTCATAAATATTATTATTCTAGGAAGTCATTTATAATTTATTAAAAATTATTAATTTCTTAGGTGAGCATGATTGATATTTTGTTTTCATAAATATTTTTTATAAAGGCATATGGGTAATATTTATTAAAATTTTAAAATAATTATTATTTATAGTGAAAATAATTTTACAAATAATAAAACTTAATTAGGAATGGGCTTGTGAGGTAATAGAAAATTTGATGGACTTGGGAGTCAAAAGAAATGGGCCCGTTTTCGGATCACCTTACTCGGCCCATATGGAGGAGCAGCCCAATCCAAACTCTTCTCCTCTTCCTTCGTTGAAATCTTGTGGTTATTTATGAAGATTAACCACGAAATGGAGAAGCACTTCGATGGCGATGGATAACTAATCACAGTTACGATAACTGAAATCGGAGGGCTTGACAATGAAGGGCGAAGAACGAACGTTTCAGAAGAGGGTTTGAAAGTGACGAGAGGAGTCTCCCCAAACGATTCAGTTTCTCCCCAATATTCTAAAGCGTAATTTTAGTAATTGGTACAAATTAAAGATATGGAGAGAGTAGTAAAATAAATCCGGTACATCTCACCTTTATTAACCCCCCACGCACCTCTTTTTTTTAATTTGAACCGTTAAATAAATTAGATCCAACGGATCTGATTCCGTCCAGGGTTTCTCTATAGGAGTGTGTCTCTCAAGATCCCTATTCTATATATATATACTAGGAGGATGACCCGTGCTACGCACGGGTTGTTTTTGTTTATGTCTTGTATTATTATCTAAGTAAAGTGAAATGTAAAAATACAATATGATTAATTTAATAAAACCCATTTTAATACAATGTAACTGTATGATTATGAGTTGATTAACGGTTATGAAATGACAAATAAATTAGTTCTCATTTATGATTCTCAAATTAATTCATATCTCAACGATTTGATCTTTCACCTCTCATCTTTTAAAAAAGAGAGATCTAACCTACATGTAAATTTGTATTTTTTTACATTCAATGCTTTGAATTTAAAGCATTCAATTGTCTCATATAGACTTAATGTCATATATATCTTACATACTTAGCTTCTTGACCTTCCACACATAATATTTACTTAATATTATACATCAATCATAAATTAATTATTTAGAAAATCTATATTTTTATAGGTTTTCTAAATAATTGAATGTCAATTGTAAATACATGTGATAACTTATATGTAAAAAAGATATACAACTGTATACCTTCAAAAACTTCATTGAGGGAATATAATATTTGAAAAAACTAAATGCGTACACATGTAAAAAATAGTTTAAACAGAATTATTAACCCGTGCAAATGCACGGGCATATACTTCTAGTTTATTAGAAAGAGATAAAAATAACTCTTTACTAAGATAATAACATAAAGCATATCACACGGGTCACCCCTAGTATGTGCAATTGTGGCTTATTTATAAATTATAAAATTAATAATAAATGAGTATTTTTTTAGGTCATAAATGATCAAAACGAAGAGTCTATTTTTAATTAGAAATGAATATTTTTTTTGGCTATAAATGAAAACGAAGAGTCTATTTTTTGTTCAAGGAAAATCAAGAGTCTATTTTATTTATTATAAAATTAATAATAAATGAATATTTTTATACTCTTTAACCTTAATTATAGATTGGTCATATCATAAATGATCAATTTTTTCTTCTTTATACGGGTCCATCTTTTTAAGGTATAATGATGATGTAGCTAGGTTTAATATTTTATATTACTTATTAATTATATGAATATTGATTGAAATTATTTATATGAGTATTATGAAAGTTTTATTTTATAAAATTCTTAGAAGAATATTTAGGTCAAGTTATTAGGTTGTATATGCTAAAATCAGCAATGACATTAATATTAGAGGTTTTACCTATATTGGGGGTCGAGACGGACCCAATATTTAACATTTGGGTGGGCTAATTTTCACCAAAATTTTCTAGGTGAGTTAAATTATCTAAAATTAACTAATTTATTACCAAATTTACTTTAATTTTTATTTTATTTTTACCATAATTTTATTTTTTAATTTTTTAGGGTGGGCTTGAGCGGACCCCCTTGTGTCCGTCTTTAAATGGGGTTTACAAAGAAATGAATATTGGGGATTAAACGTGCAAGTTTCATCTATTGAATATTAGTATACAATGTAGCTCAATGTACGCTTGAAATCTTTCGAGTCTCTAACAATCAAACTCCAAGCTTGAGTTCAACTTTCTCTAATCAATAAGAAAATTAGAGCATAAATTTTTGCTAAACATATGCCATCTAGAACAAATAATGAATATGAAAATAATTTAATATTATGTATTATTTACATGAAGTCGAAGGAATTATCTTTTCATTACCATTACATCTTTGCTTTTTATGTGAATCATGCACATAGTGCAAATATATATTGAACCTTTAGTTATCCACCTTTCTTCTATTGGATATTAGTGCTTGTTATCAACTTACACAATGCAACTTTAACACTTGAAATCCCTTCGAGTCTCTAACTATTAAACTCCAAACTTGAGCTCAACTTTCTCTTAGATCAATAAGATAAGTAGAGAATAAAGTCATCACTAAGTCATATGACCAAATAGAAGTCTTATTTTATGATAGTTTGTTGATTCCATTTTATGGTAGTTTCATTGGATACTTATCCTAGATCGGTTAAAGTAGACGAAAGGTCAATTGCAAGAGGGGTTAAATGATTTACTTTTAAAATCGTGTAACAATGAGATTTATCTTTTTTTTCCTTTCATCATAAATGACTAAAAGTTATTTTTTTATTTATCTTTTTAGTTTCATTGGATACTTATTGTAGATCGGTTAAAGTAGATGAAATGTCAATTGCAAGAGGGGTTAAATGATTTACGTTTAAAATCGTGTTACAATGAGATTTATCTCTTTTTTTTCCCTTTTCTTAATTATGGAGCTTATCATTAATTGTTAAATTTTTTCATTTTATAAGATATATAGATAGTAGATTGATGATATATTGATGATTACATATATAAAAATAATATTATCATTTCAGTAATAAACAATGTTAAAGATGTGTCATCTAGTGTTCCGGAGTATTGCACTTCACATATCTACTTCACATTTGTTGTAATATAATAATAGAACTTTGGGCTGACGAAATCTCCTAAAAGTATAAGTTTGTTATGTGTACTAACTTTGTCTATGCTTTGTTATGTGGGCCGTCCATGTTAAGGAGGGGTGTGGCCTAGGCTTTGATTATTTTACTAACTAGTTATACCAGTTATGTCATGCACGACTATGATTCAGTATTTTATAAATATTAAATAAAAATATAATATAAAAATTAATGTAAGTAATTTATTGTATATGTATAATGTACAATTTTTTTTGGAACCAAATAAAACAAATTAAATATAAATTATTAAATTTAATATTGAGAATAAAAAAGATGATTAAGGTAAAATAATGTACATTTCTCTTTTTCCTTGATGATACAGTATTTCATAGATATTTAATTTTCAAAAAGAGAACATATGAAAAAATTCGTGAATATATATATATATATTATATCACCTATTTTTATTATTTTTAGACATTATAAGTATTTATCATTAATTTTTTATTATAAAATAAAATATATATATATATATAAATAAATTCGTGAAAAGATATCATGCTAAAAGGTAAAAGATATTTATACTTATTTTAAAATATTTTAAATTTGTTATTTTTAATTTTAAATATAAGGAAGTTTTCAAAGGATATTGTTATACTAAATACATATTTGTTTGATGTTAAAGATAGATTTAAATAGTCAAAGAAGAATTCAATAGGAAAAAGTTATAATATTAGGAATAAAAATTAATTTTATAAATATGAGGTGGGGTCAAAATCGTTTTGGTGGCTCGAAAAGGTATAATTTTAATATATAATTATAATAAATTGCGTGAGGCTACTATAATTAATTAATACTCCGTACTTCTTAATTTATTTAACATCTCCGTCAAGCTAAAACAACTAGTAACACATGTTGCATGGTTTCGGACACCAAAAAAAAAATCATAAACTATACCGACTAACTCTATTAAAATATATACCGTTTCATAAAACTACTATTAAAGTAAATTGGATAAGTTTTTTTTTTGGTAAAACGATCGGCAAAAAGCCGGTCAGGGAATTAAAACATAAAAAACAAACTACACGCGAGTGAGGCGAGGTAAGGCTCTACCTCGGACATCGTCCAAAACAAAAGAAGCAAAACCCACAGGGAGATCATCCAACAAAGACAAACCAAGGAGAAAGGAAAAAGCAAAACTAGCGAGGGAGTCGGCGAGGCAATTCGCTTCCCTAAAGACATGGGAGAAGCGGGTAATCCAATCCCGCTTGAGAAGGCCTTGAACTTGAGAGACCAAGGCAAAGAGTGGGTGACAAGGGGCCAACTCTTTGCCGACAAGGTCAACCACGAGCTTGGAATCCGTCTCCAAACAAACCTTCCGGAAACCTTTATCCCAGGCAAGCTTGAGCCCATTATAAACGCCCCAAAGCTCCGCCATCGAGACCGAACAAAGACCAACATTGTGCACAAAGCCGCATATCCAATTCCCATGGCAGTCGCGTATGGCACCCGCAGCCGTGGCATGACCATCCTTGTTCACGGCTCCATCCGTATTCACTTTCACCCAATCCATGGGCGGGCAAGTCCAATTTACGAGAATTTCCATCTTCCTCTGAGGGAGCTGAATAGAGGGCTTGTTGTTCCAAGCACGAATATACTCCTTAGCCTTCGCGTAGGCGAAATCAGCCGCATTCGTCACATTAATGTGATTGCCAAAAACTGCCTCATTCCGCCACTTCCAAATCCACCACAAAGCTGTAGCGAAAAACGCCGACCAATCCACGCCCTCGTCATTGCACCAATTGCAAGCCAGGTTCGTTCGAATCCACCCTGCAAAAGGCAAACGAAAGAAGTCAGTGATCTCATTGGGTAAAGTGACGGATCTCCACATACCTGAAACGATCGGGCAATCCCGGAAAAGGTGGCTCAAGGACTCATCCGCAGCTTTGCAAATACTACACCGGGCCGAGGTAGAGAGGTGCCGCCGCTGTCTCTCAACATTGGTAAGAATGCTACCACGAACAGTCAACCATAAAAACACTCTAATTCTTTCCTGGACCCTTAGTTTCCAAATGGTTTTGAAGATGACAGCATCATTACCGATCATCGAATTTTTTGCAGCAATGAGGTTGTAGGCCGACTTCACCGAATAATTTCCATCGGGCGAGAGACGCCAGGCAAGAGTGTCCACGGCATCGGCGTTATCCCTGGGTGCCACCGCAGCAAGCTTCAACAGAATAGACGACGGCAAAACCCCCTCAATTTTCTCCCATCTCCAGCCGTGAGCTGAGTTCCAAAGATCACAGACTCGATTGCTCTTCTCACTATCCGAGATATTCCCATAGGTGACGTCAATAAGCCGATCCTCCGAGAGCCAAGCATCAGTCCAGAAAGCTATCGAGGAACCATGTCCAAGCGCCCACCGGTAGCCGTCAATCGTGTAAATTGGATAAGTTGAATAAAAATAGACTTGGTTTTGTTATCATGAATGAATCATCCCCTCATTTAAAAAAAGGCTTAGCTGAAGTGGGTTGAAGAAAAACACTTTGCAGATAGGGTTTAGGAAGTTATGATATTTAAACAAAAATTTAACGGTCGGGATTAAAATTTTCTTTCTCTATATTATAATTTTAATTTTTTTATTAAATTTTTCAAAAAAAATAGTTCACCTTTTTACCATAAGATTTTTTAACTTCATTACCATAGTTTCACTTACAAACTTCACCGGAACATGAGCGGATAAAAATATCATATCTCACCTTCAAAGAGTATAAAACTTTATATCACGCTTCACCATAAGATGTTTTAACTTCATCACCATAGTTTCACTTACAAACTTCACCGGTGAGCGGATAAAAATATATATCTCACCTTCAAAGAGAGTATAACTGTATAAGACTTTATACATGACACGCGAAGCTTAAAGAATTTATCCAACCAAGTGGCAATGGTAAAAATAAAATAACATAAAAATAATAGAATGCCAAATGAAAATTTCCATGAAACTTTAATGATATCGATCTGAATTAAGAAAGTAAGGATGACCAATAATACGTGACTCATCTACGAGCTTAAAAAAAGTTCCATATGTGACAAATAATATATTATAGGGCATTTTTATTGATATAATAGACCAAGTACAAGTCTTTATATATTCTATATATCAATACAACCATTAATCTATGATATATTTTTTATCATATGATCATAATCATACATAGATGATAGCGTCCAAGCAAAATATATATTAACCATATAATTAAGATCAAATTTAACAAAGGGAAGACTATCATCTTGGTGACTTGAGGGATTCAACTTGAGCTTTTCCTTGAGGTCCTCTCATCCTTATGAAGAGCCTATACTCATTAAACGTCATGGGCTCGTACAAGGCTGGACTCTCTGACGTCACAAGCTCCGGAGCTGGCTTGATCATGATGTCACCCCTCGGGTTGTAGAAGAAGGCTAACGAGAGTCGTTCTGTGTTAGGGTTCACTATCACCCTGTGCTCGACACTCTTGTAGATTGCATTGCTCACCACCTGTAAAGTCAATTTTATACTATCATAATCTCTAAGTTTGAAACTCAAGGGTTGTCATATAGGATCGTACAACTTGTCGTTAAAATATTTTATTCGCGATTGATTTGTCATTATTAAAAAGGAAAAAATGTTGGAAGACAGTTTTCTTCGAGCTTTTGAATACGCCTAGAGGATAGGGTTAGGTGAAATGAAAATGACTTTGCTTTTTCATGAGATAGGACAAAAACAATTTGCATCTCATGCGAGTTGTACATAAGTAATTGTCCGATAATGAGTAAGAAATATTCGTCTTTTTTTACAACCATGAGATTTGTGATGTATAGGTGAACTTTAGAATTATTTTTGATATGTTCATTCTCCTCGAATAATTTTCATTAATAAAAATTGATGTAACTTTTCAAAAAAAATAAAGAAAGGAATATTTGTCTTTTTTTGTTAATACGATGTATTGAACTCATAATTCATTAGATTCTTATAATGAATATATGCCAACTAAATGGGGAAATGCATGTGTCCAATATATATCTATTTACACCTAGAAAAGTACCTTAAACATGTTGAGAAAGCTATCTAGTCTTTTTTAAGTCTTGGGCATGGCTTGTAGGAGTCGAAACAGAAACCTCATAGCAGTACCATGAGTTCTAATCGTTTAACTAGATGCCCGAAGGCAGAAAACTATCTAGTCTACACTAAGCTTTTAGAGAACTTTTCCTATGTGTAATCTCCCTACTCAATTCTCATTAATACAAATTACACATGTAACTTTTCAGAAAAAAGAAGAACATTTGTCTTTTTTTTTAATACGATGTAACTCATAATTATTTAGATTCTTATGATGAATATATGCCAACTAAATGGGGACATGCACATGTCCAATATATATCAGTTTTCACAGAGGCAAGAGTACCCTAAACATGTCAATTCTACATATTCTACATTGATCAAATTTTGTTTCGGATAAACACAAGTCAATTCTACAATAGATAATGTAATGTCTGTGGTTATTATAAATTGATCGATGTAAGTGGTTTCATGTCACTATACTCCATTGTACATTATTTCTATTCATACTATTTCATACGCAATTGACCAAAAGATACCAACTAAGAAAAATCTAAACGGTTGCACAATGTGTGAAAAGACTTATTAGTCACGTTTTAAACATGCAATAGGACTAGTACTTTGCAAGTAAGAAAGCTAGAATAATTGAGCAGCAAATTAATAATAATACATGCATCAAAGTACCCCCACCACTCCACTTAAATCCAAACAAAAAACACCCCAATTTTCCTCACTCGTGAAAGAAATTAAAACTTAATTAGGTCAATTGTTCTAGTTTAGATTGGTCATTTACTTCAAAATTATGGAGTATTTTAAATATTCATAAAATAAGTAGGCACCTGAACTTGGTCACCAATGTTGATAATGAAAGCATGCGGGGCCGGTTTCACGGTGACCCATTCCCCGTCCTTTCGGATCTGGAGGCCCGGCACGTGAAGATCCGGGAGCAAAACGGTTATGCCACCCGGGTCGGAGTGTGGAGACAAGCCTAGGGTGAGATCCGGTTGGGGACATTTCGGATAGTAGTTGGCCCTTAGACATGCCCCAATATCTTCTCCTCCAAAGTTGTTTTGGAGAGAATCTTCATCTAATCCAAGATTCTTGGACAGCATCTTCATTACCCTCCCACTTAGCTTCACTAGCTCTTCTAGGTATTCCTCCACCACCTCCCTGAAATTTCAGCAATTTCCCATTCAATTCATTTATATTAAGAGTTTTTAATGTGTATATATACTAGCTTAGAAAGTATGATGTTTCTCTGTTGATCTCAATTATATTGCTTTCTTATGGTTTTATTCATGGGGAGATATTAGGCAGACCATTCATACTAATTTTCAATTACATATCTCCAAATCTCAGAAATTAAAGTGAATAATAATCATATATGGTTAAACAAGAAATTCGGGGAAAACACATATATATATACTTGTAATTCATACACTAAGGGCCTTTTTGTTTCTATACCGACCATATATAAGGAATGGGTTAGGAATGACTCAAACCTTTTTTTTGTTTGGTTAGAATTTCTTTCAGAAATGAGTGATACACTGAAATCATCCATCCTCCACTTTTACACATAATTTCATATCCCATCTCTACGTACATCATGGTATGACTCATACCAAAAATCACTCAACTCCGTTCCCATCCCAACCCCGTTCTATATACGGACACGATTCCCGACATGGAACCAAACGAGCCTAAGTGTGTGTATATATATGTAGCTTTGTCAATCACAATACTCAATTACTTATTCCCAAGTCTCAGAAATTGATTAATAATTATGAACAAACGAGAAATCCGAGGAAAAAAAAACACATACCCATAGGCAAAGATTGTGGGTTCATTATTTTGGGTAGATAAGACCGATCTTTATAATAAATAAGTGGATGTAGAGTCAAACAAAGCATATTATTAACTTACACCCGGCCTATAGAACTCAAAACATGTTATAGGATCATTAAAAAATACAGTATATAACACTGAAAATGACCCACGTAATAATTTATGTTTTTTTTATCCTAATTAAATAGTGTGTACGTTTTGCTAAAGTATGCTTAACTTTTTTGGTACTTTCTTATTAAATATTAATGGGCGCTGTAAAAAAATGTTGAATTATTGAAAGGGGTGGTTACTTTTCTAGTTTCATATTTTTCACTTTTACTCGCATAAAAATCCAAGGCTTCCTTAAATTGTACAAACATATAGAACAAAATAATTACTATGATGGCGAACCCATTGTTTTCATACCTGTGATAGGAAGGCTGAGCTGGCCACTTGCAATGATCCCTAATCGAAGGAGGAAGATAATGGAGGAAATAGTAATCACTCCAATCAAGAATTGCCCCTTTCTCCACTCCAAGCCTACTTCCATACCCTTCATAAGTCTTGGGCGAATTTGAGTACTTTTGCTTCACTTCCATGGGAAGGTGGAAAAACTCCCTCCAAACTTCCCGGGCCCGGTCCATCAGAACCGGGTTCACCCCATGATTTATCACCTGGAAGAACCCCCACTCGGTGCAAGCCACCCGGATTTTCTCGAGCTTTTCGGATTCCAGTTCGTCTGCCCCGAGGTCGATTATGGGTATGTTAATCTCCTCCTCCTCCTCGTCAGAGGAGAAAGGAGTGTCGGGTCGGTCTGGTTCGGGTTTGATGTAACGGGCGGGTATGGTTTGGAGGCCCGAATCGGATAGGGATTGGACCCGGATAACCGGTTCGGGCCAAACCGTGCAAGGATTCATTGACCTAGCTAGCTTTTCTTGGTTTTGACTTGGTGGTTTTTTTCTTAAGGTGGTTTTGGGTGTTGGGCTTGGAGGGAGTGTGGGATATGGGGGCTCTATTTATAAGGAGTTTTGAATGATTGATTCATGAAAAGGAAAAAAATAATCTGAGAAGATTTTTTATCTTTTCTTTTTTTAAGGCACGTGAGAATTATTTGTAGATAAAAACGGTAAGGTGGACGAAGTTATCAAATAATTGCTGATGAGTTTTGAATCAATTAAATGCTTGTTATGGACCCTTAGTTATATAAATTATATATGTTTACGTGGTCAATTGAATGCTTTTTTAAATTTATATACTTTGGGTTTTTTGTGACAATTATCTTTGTTATTCAGTGAGTCTTGTCAAATCGACCTATTTCTTATATTTCTTAAAAATTTATTTATTTAAATTGTCGAGTACTACTACGTGGTAAATTTTATTATATTTGTCGATCGATGTAATATTGGGCTATTAGCAATTTACTGGCTAGGTTCCGTTTGGCATGGATAAATTCAGAAATGGGAATGCAATGATAGAGAGTTAGAGACTAATAAATTGCTGACCATAATAACAAGAGAAATAAGAATTGTTCCAACTTTTAAAACATACATGTAGTGATGTAGAAGTATGAATTAGATTTAAACTCGAACATTCTGCATCTTGAATTGTACTTTAGTCAACAAAAAATTATATATGAGCAAAAAAAATATGTTTTGTTTTTAGGGTCAACAAAGTATCACTTTAAAATATATTGAAAAACTTAATTAATTATGATTCCGGTCTCATTTGTAATTTATTAATTTCCTAAAACTCATTTCCTTTTTGTATCTTATCCTTGTGAATGTGTTGGAATATAAAAGTTTCAAAAGCTGAGACCGGGACAAAGTTAATATATAAGTTTGATAAACTATTATTCTTGTTACTAGTTGGTAGTAGAATAGATATTCACTAAACTTGTGTATTGAATTTATATGTGTGAAATTATAATCTATTAACCTGTGAATTTTCGTAGTACACTCCTAAATGGCAAAGTTCCATTTGTGTTTTTCTGTTTAGAAATACGTCCTTATTACATTTATTGATGTTTTAATTATTACAATTTTTAGTTTTATTTTACGTTTTCTCGACTTTTGTTCAATTTTAGGGGAGTAGATTAGTTGTTAAATTCCGATGTGTCAATAATGAGGTGGGATTTACACGTCCGTCTATGCGCATAAGCGCATTATAGGGTTAGGATGGAACCCCCTGGGTAGGGGTGTCACGGGTCGGGTCGGGTCGACCCGCGACCCGAAATTGCGGGTTGCGGGTCGACCCGCGACCCGCAAATTTTTTTACCTTTGACCCGCGACCGACCCCGCGGGTCGCGGGTCTAACGGGTCGGATCGCGGGTCGACCCACTTGACCCGTTTGACTAAGTCAATCGGGTCAAAACTAATTTTTTTACCTAAAAAAAATTAATTTTTAACCTAAAATAATTAATTTTTAACATAAAAACATGTATTTTTTTAAAAAATCCGTCGAGTTTACGGGTCGACCCGTAAATCCATCGATTTGTTATTAAAAAATAGTTTATACATTAATAAAATTATAAAAAAATATATATTTTTTAAAAATATATGATACGTTATTATATAGATTATTATAGTATTTAATCAATGTATTTTTATACAGAGTTTATAATACTCCTTCTCGGGTTTTCTTTACGGTTCTTTCCCGGGACGCGTTTGTTGAACCGTTAGGATTAGGGTTTAGTGGTAGGGTTTATTATTATATATACTCCTTTTGTATTCTAGAAAGTTTAATCAATAAAAAAAAAGAATTATCTTATTCCTAACCCTAATTTCTCTATTCTCCTCTATTGTTCTTTTGACTTCTCTATCTATCAAATCTATCTTCTTCTTCTATCGTTCTAATTCTGCCTCTAATCTCAATTTCTTCTTTTATTTCCCCAATTCCCCTCTTGTCTACTTAATTCGGTACTAATATGAAACTTGTTATTGTATCACTTGGTGCTTTCATTCCTTGAACCATGTCTAACGATGGAGATATGCAGTCCCTACTAGAGTTATTACAGTGCAATCTGTTATGTTACGATTCATGAGGAAATCTATCTAGTTTCTTGCAACGTCTTATATCAAGTGTTTTCCGTCTTCGGAATAATAGAGGATCTTGAGAAAGCCTGGACTTAGGGTTTCGACTTCGTTTCAAGAACGTAGAATCCGTCATAGATGCTTTCAAATCTTATAACAGAAGATGCATCTATGATGGATGTTGTCGTATGGAATTGTTCCCTGATGAACGGATCAGCATCGTACTAGACGAGATGGCAAATCTTCTCGAAGATGCGAATGGGCCGTCGCGAGTCACCAGCCCCGCGACCGCGGCTAATTCACCTGCACCCGCGCCCGCGGCCAGTTACCCCGCGCCCACGGCCAGTTATCCGACACCCGCGGCCAGCCCTCCGGCACCCGCGGCCAATGCCCCGGCTCCCGCGGCCATCCCTCCGGCACCCGCGGTTTTGTCCTTCGCAGCTTTCGTTTGCCCTTATTAAAGGTATGTATTTAAAACTTATTCTCCGTATTTCATTCCGTCATTATATTGTTTTAGACAAATATTTTGGTAGAAAGTTTTCCTTTATATAATTATAAGAGATTGTGTTATATTATTGTTAATTCAGATAGCATAGCAATTAGTTGAAGAGAGTGTTTGTTTACATATACTGTCCGTGGCGACCATATGGACGCTAATTAGCATCCATATTTTCTCTACCTGCAATATAACGTCCATATGGTCGCCAAAACCAGCCTTATATGTACTCGAATTAAATTAGTTATAGTCTTACATTGAATCGCAGGAAGGAAATGCGAGAATGCATGTATGTGCGTAATATAGATGGGTTTGTGAACAACGATTTTTTAGCTGGCGTTAAGCAATTTATCGACTTTTGCAAATCTATGCCGACCTATGACCCATACGAATTAAGGTGTTCGTGTCGGAGGTGTAAGAATAAGAAATTGATTTTTGTAGATGATGTGCATTATCACCTTGTTAAGGATGATTTTGTTCCTAACTATTACCATTGAGTTTCGCACAGGGAGACAGATGAAATATTCGCTGCATTGTTGGCCGAGTCTAGACAACATGAAGGCTGTAGCAGTACTGATCCAACACCACTTGTAGATGATGTGCATTTTCACCCTGTTGAGGATCTCGTGCAGAATGAGGATATAAGGCATGAGCAGGGGGCAATATTATAATGAAGCGCCCAATCCCGATACTCAACGTAGGTACGATATGTTGTCCGTCACAAATTGGTCGTTGTGGCCTGGATGTGATATCACCTAATTGGAGGCGACGACTGAGCTACTTAGCCTAAAGTATAAGCTAAGGATGACGGAGTGCGGATATGACATGATCTGGGATTTCTGCGAACGCCTTTCTCCCCCGGAGACAACATTACCAACCACGTTTTACGACACGAAAAAACTGGTTGAGGGTCTCGGTCTTCCGTACGAGGCCATCGATTGTTGCCCAAACTCTTGCATGATATATTCGGGTGTAGATGTAGAATACGCGGCTTGCAAGATATGTGACTATCCTAGATGGAGGCAAGGCAAGTCAAAGCTCATTCCCTATTCTCGTATGTTTTACTTGCCAATAACTCCACGGTTGCAGAGGTTGTACGCATCGGTACCGGTGGTGACTACCGAACACATGAGATGGCATGCAGAGCACGTATGGGTTTTTTTTGGCGTGAAATTCAATTATTTTTTTGTTTTGGCGACCATATGGTCGCGAAAACGAAAAATATGGGGGAAAATAAGAAAAAATGGGGGGAATCTGGAAAAGGCACTAATTCCAAATTTTAGGGTTAGCGACCACATGGTCGCTAATCCCACACTAGCGACCACATGGTCGATGATCCCACACTAGCGACCATATGGTCGCTAAAAGGTTCGCCCTAAAATAAAAAACAATAGTGACCATATGGTCGCTAACCCAGAATAAGGAGGGGACCCTCATTCTATCTTTTTCGTTTTCCCGATTCACTCTCAATTTCTCAAACCCTCTACCGCGTCCCTCTCTCCCTCAGGCCGCCGCGCCGCCTCCCTCTCTCCCTCGGGCCTCCGCGTCGCCTCCCTCTCTCTCTCGGGCCGTCTCCCTCCGTGCTAACACTCTCCGACCGCCTACCTCTCTCCCTTGGGCCGCCGCGCCGCCTTCCTCTCTCCCTCGGGCCGCCGCGCCACCTCCCTCTCTCCCTCGGGTCCCGCGCCGCCTCTTTCGCGTTTTTTTGGAACAGTCTGAGAGTCGCCCGCCGCGTCCTTGCAGCGCCCGCCGCCATCCTTTCCGCGAAGGCTGAAGCCCGCCTCTTTTTTTCCGGGTATTTCTCGAATTTTGCTCCACTTTTCGGTTGAATTTATAGTTTGAGATTTGGCTTGATTGAATAAATTATGTTAATTTGTATAATTGGATTGAATTTGGTTTTTGAGATTTGGCTTGATTGAATAAATTGGTAATTTGTAGTTTAGGGTTTTGATTGAATAAATTTGGATTGAATTGGAGAAATTTGGAAAAAATCATTGATAAATTTGATAGAATTGGATTGTTGAATTGTTAGATTGATGAAATACGGGCAAGAGCTTGTTGTTGATGTTGTTGTTGTTGTTATTGATCTTGTTGTTGATCTTATTGTTGTTGTTGCTCATGTTGTTGATGTTGATCTTGTTGTTGTTGTTGATGCTCTTGTTCTTGTTGTTTTGTTGCTCTTGTTGTTGTTATTATTATTAGTATTGTTGTTGTTATTATTGTTGTTGTAGTTGTTTTATTATGGCTGGAGGACGCCGACGTGCACGAGCTCCTCGTCCGGACGAGTCGGGTTAGTCCGAGTGATCGGAGGAGGAGAACTCGTCTGAGGTGACCCACACGGACACACCACGCTTGTCCGATGATGACGAGGCTCGTCCTCCTAGTATAGAGGAGACGGGCACCCAAGCGGAGGAGTCTAGAGCCCCTACACTCGCGTCCGCATCGGGATCGAGCTGAGGGCTCGATCCCAATCGCATATGAGACCTTTCCATCATCGGCGGGTGGTACGTACGACACGAAGTTGTTTTAAATTCGTATATTACCCTAAAATATGTTATAACACGTTTTACGAAATCTCGCAGCTTGTAGTCGTCGGGCATGGTGTCGCGGTGGTCGATACACATCATATGCGGCCAACCCGACGATAGTGCGTCGAAGTTCGACTTTGCCTCTGCCACATCGAAGACTCGTTGGTTTGAGTCTTGGAGGGTAAATTTTATTTAATTCGCATTTAGTTTTACAAATTCTGAATTATTGATTAATATATTTAATTAATTATTTTGTCAGATTTAACTAGACGCACTTCCGATGGGATCCCTCCCAGCTGGGTATGGACTTCGAGACGGTCCGGTTGTTGTGGGAGAAGATCGTCAAGAAGTGCTACGACGACTTAGTCGGGAAGCACCGTCGGGCATGGGCGAAGCCGAATTTTATCCAATACGCCCCTTGGGAGAACTGGAAGACGCATTGAAGCACGGACGCGTACAAGGCCAAGTGTGCGCGCCAGAAGCAAATCCGGAATGCCAATCCGGCGAACCACAGTAACGGTTCGAGGTCCCACATCGATACCATGCGTCGAATGGTACGTATGTTATTTTAATTTAAAGTAATTTAAATTACGTTAATTACTCTTAATAGTGCGTAACAAACGCGGTGAATTTAGTAGGAATCACAACGAGGTCGCCGCATTACGCCTCTCGAGCTTCTCATCGAGATGCACATGCAGGGCCCCGATCGGAATTTTATAAACGAGTGGTCAGCCCTGGTCACTTTAAGTATTAATTATTTTATTTCTTATTTAAATTCATATATTATTATTTTTATTTATATTATTTACGTATTTTTTGTAGGCGCGGTCCCATGAGATCCTCTCCCAGAGGTCCTCGGACACGGGCATCCTGCCGTCCTTTCAGGACGAGTGCGATGCCTATCTGACGGCCGTTGGAGGGGTGGGCCCGGGAGGCGCCGTCTTCGGCTTTGTCAACGTTTCTTCCGAGTTTTAAGGCGAGCGATTGACGGCTCCGCGTCGACAAGCTCCTTGGGTGGCGAAATTGGCGCAACAAAACTTCGTGCTTACGCAAACCGTGGCGGACCTACAAAGTAGTATACTCGAAGTCGAGGCGTTTATGCGGCAGATGCGAAGTGGAGGCTTCGACCCGCAGACCAGTGGGTCCCGCCAACCCGATTCCGACGGGAATGAGCCGGACGCGGACGGCTCCGCCGAAGCCGGCTAGATTAAGGTTTTTTTGTAAATATTATTAAATATTGTAAAATTATTTAAATTTATGCAAATTATTTAAATTTATCTAAATTATTTACATTTATGTAAATTAATGTGAATTATTAAATTAATTCATAATTATTATTTAATTAAATAAATATTGGCGACCATATGGTCGCTAATTGCAAACATCTCGTGCACTTCGAAGCGCACGATCGTGCGCCTATATTCAGTCTAAGGTTAGGGTGTTTTGATAGATGGAGATGGAATTGTTAGAGGCGATGCTTTTATTGATTTTAGTAGACCTGTCAAAACTTGACCCGACCAGAAAAACCGACCGACCCGCCCGAAGTTTTTTGGGTTTAAACCCGACCCGAAAATCAATGGGTCAAGAGTAACACGAATCCGGTCGACCCGGAAAAAACTGGGTTGGGTCACCAACCCGTTGGGTTGACCCGGCCAACCCAATAAAGTATTATTTCAATTAAAAATTCAATATTTTATTATAAATTTTGTATAAAATTATTATTTTTTATTATTAAATAAAATTTTATATAATATAGTATTAATTATTTTAATAAATATAAAGATAAATGTTAACAAAATTGATGATCTTGACACGTTGGATCAATGCAAACCCGTACAATACCCGCAACAACCCGGTCCATATGAACCCGGAAATTTTACGACCCGACGACCCATGACCCGTTTTGACCCGAACCCGATTGAACCAAACCCGAACCCGACCCCCCGACCCATTTGACAGGTCTAGATTTTAGCAACCATTTGGTCGCTGTGGTCGCCACACTATTGGCGACCAATGGCGAGCATGGTCGCTAAGTTGCGACCACATGTTTACTAATTTTGGCGACCATGTGGTCGCCATGGTCTCTAATTCCAGCTACCATATGGTCGCCACTTGGTTAGCGACCATGGTATGGTCGCTAAATCGATTTAGCGGACACATTTTTGATTTAGCGATCATAAATAAGGTCACTAAATTTGCGTTTTTTTTGTAGTGAGATTTAGATTTGGCAATTTTGGGCAAAATAACCATAAATATAAAAAAAATCCAATTCTACAAATCTGTAATTTTTAAAAGATTATAAAAAATATATGAAATATTTCATAATATTTAAATTTAACAATCTTCCATATATATGTCATTGTTCAAAAGTATAATTATACAAGAAAAAATGAAAATTATCGATTTTTAAGAAATATTTCATTGTTTGAAAATTTTTCTCTAAAATAACTATGAAATAAAAAAATATAATATATTATTACTATATACTAAAGCGTTAGCAAATTCTGTCATCATATTGCGCCACATCCTCCCTTTTGTAGATATAATAATTCAATTAATTTTTTCTACCATATTAAAATCACAAAAAAATATTAGTAAGAAGATAACATGTCCCCTATAAGATTGAAAAATATTCACATCACTCAATATTAAAATAGTTAATTAAAACAGAAAAATTGGATATAACCAGTGATAATAAAATAAATTTTTCCATTATCTTTGCCTTTTATCTATTTATGAAAAATATTTTATTAAAATAGAATTTTGATAAAAAGATAAAAATTTACATTAACTCTTACAAGATTGACAATGATCTATTTATGTAAAATTTCTTTTAAAAATTTAATTTTGATTTAAAGATAGAAATTTACATTATCTTTTATAAGATTGAAAATTATCTATTTATGCAAAATTTCTTTTAAAAATTAATTATGATTTAAAAAATTGATAAAAACTTTACTTAAATCAAGTTTTGGTATAATATTTTTTTTATCTAATTTTTATAAAAGAATGGTATAAATCTAAATCACTCTTATAAGATTGACAATTAAATGATTAAATTAAATTTTGAAAAAAAAATTAACTTTTATATTTTCTCATAAGAGATTGACAATTAATTATCTATATTTAATTTTTATAAAAAGATTAAATTTAAATCAATTATAGTCCATATATAATATAATTAGTAAATATATTCATTGTGAAATATTCCATAAGATTTGGATTGGGTAATTTTCCATGTATATATGTCAATAATATTAGAATATTCACACAATTTTTTGAAATTAATTGTATTTTTTATTGGTGATATTCCATAAAATTTGAATTTGACAATTTTTATTAATAAAAGAAAAATTCTCCAATTTTAAAATTCTTTATTATTTAATATCCAATTTCAATTTGGATATTTATAACAATAAAGTTGTACATTTTAGAAGAATAAAAAAAAAACTTATGGTCATCTACAATGATAATATAATTATTTTAATAAGATTGGTAATCTGCTAAAATAAACTTTTCCTAAAAAATTTATTATAATAATTTTTGTTCTAAACTAATAGATAAGAGCTAGGTAAAATATTTTATACAAAGATTAGAGTGAAAATGTGCAATATTCTTTTTAAACTATAACTCTCCAAAACCAATTTTTCTTTGAAAAGTAGTATACTTTTTCAATTGAACAATAAACGTTACTGAATATTAATTTTGACTCTATATTTTTCCAATAAAAATTAATAAATTCATAATATAAACATTTCTACTCTTTAACTATTTATTTATTTTTAATAAAACACGTACACGATACGAGCCCTTACACTAGTAATGGGTTATACGGAGGTTCATGGGCGTAAATAATTTTGAATACTAGAATTTATTCTAATTGAATTGATTAAGATATTTTTACTATTTTTTTATTTGTTCCAAAATATTTTTACTCTAATTAAATGACACGTGATATCTAGAATTGCATTGGGCTGCGTTGGATACCTTTTTTTCAATATGGTAATATTTAGGGTAGAACTAGTCTAGACGGATGAAAACTGGTTTACTAACTAATTCTAAGAAAAAAGGGCAAACTGCCACCCTGGAAACTCGAACCTAAGACCGCTACCCGGGATTCTTGGATCGGATCGTAAGGGGGTAGTAGGATCGGATCGTTAGGATTGTAAAATCCTACTGCATTAATAAAATAATAAAAGAACTAATTTTAATATGTTATATATCACTCAAATATGAAAGTTAATCATTAAAAAAAAATATGCATTATTCATTAAATACCCCAAAGGTAACAAATCCATACATAAGATGAATTATTTTTTTAATACTCCGATACGTTTCTTTTAAGAAGAGATAGAAAGAATGCATTTTTCAAGTTTTTGAATTTTTATGTAAATTTTAAGTAAACAATGAGTCATTTATGAATAATTTAATGTATTAAGTTAACGAGTTAATAGGTAAAGTGAGCAAAAATATCCAAAATGATGATTTGTAGCTTAATTTGTGTGATTTAGTAGGATCTTACTATCCCACTTACGATCCTATATGATCCTACTACGATCCCACTTGTTACGGTTTATTACGCACGATTCGAATCGTTTTGTAAAATCCGGATCGTAGAATCGTACGATCCGACGATCCGGATCGCAATTTTCATAATATTGGACTCAACCGTTGAACCATGCACACATGCGTGACTGCGTTAGATACCTAATAGCTAAATATGAGTTAATTGGGATGCGTTGCATCATATGATTCCATATCTCAATAATCTCATGCATCCATCATCCCATACATCACTGGTTCTAAGTTTTATTTTTGACCCACTCCCTTTTTTGACCTTGTACGTGATAAAAAAAAAGATTCGGGAGTAAATTGTTCAAAACATCCTAATTTATTCTACGATTGCAAATATGAGATTGAATCAAATGAAAATGGGACTTATTATGAAGATACGAATTTAGACCATCCGATTAAAAAATAAATCTTTTTACGTATGTAGAATGATATAAATCGAGTATCAACATAAGGCCATAAAACGTGAACATGTAATACTAATGTAAACGTACCTATATTATATGTAAACGTATACTAAAATTTTTAAACTTAAAATGCGGTTATATGTGAACAGCCATTGTAATAATGTGAACATGTGTATAAAATATGTGAACCGAATGCATGTACAATGTCAAGCGCCGTGTTTTTGGCAAAAATAACCGTAAAAATAAAAATAAAATTATTTTTTTGTCTAATTTTTTAAACCCGTTTAACGCTTGTATTATGATTTAATCGAATGAACATATGACAATAAAACATGAACAAATAGTACTAATATGTGAACACACTTGTAATATATGTGAACGTATTATAAAATCTCTAAACTGAAAAATGTGATACTATGTGAACATGTCTTATAATAGTGTGAACATATGTATAAAATATGTGAATGTATCGTAAAAATAATCAAATTTTGTGTTTTTGGCAAAAACACAAAATTTTGGATCGCGCCCTAGTAAGCAACCAAATCATCCAATGGTACCCGTCTATAGCGACCAAAAGCCACGATTTCTAATCATCAAATCACTGCCCAATCTCGTGCGATCTCCTTACGAGAGTTCTACTCAAAGCACAACTATTCAAATTTGAGACGATGTGGACCTATAGAAAGGATTTCCAAAACATCATCAAACAAGCCTAGCGTCTCAATGCGGGTGGATCCCAAATGTTTAATCTTACAAAAAAACACAACTACTAAAATCAAAAGCGAAAGCATGGAATAAACAAAGGTTTGGAAATATTTTTGAACAAATTAAAAAACTTGATGAAAATCTAATTCACATTCAAAAGATATCATTGAACAAAAAAACATGCAGCTAATTCAAAAGCAAGAAAGGTTGTCGAAGAAACGGTCATGCCTTAGGAATTTCCACAACTCTTATTGGAAACAAAGAGCTAAAAATCCCCAAATTAAACTAAATGACAAAAAAACAAAATACTTCCACCGGATAGCAAGTGGTAGAAGAAACAAAACTAACATCAAAGAAATCCGAACAACGGATGGCACACAAATCACAAGACTATAAAACATCAAAACAGAAATTAAGCGGGACTTCCAAAATTGTTTTCGGGCCTTGGACATAAATCTTGTAAAACTTCAGAACATGACTCAAACCATCCAAAAAGAAATAATTGAGACAAACAACATAGAACTCACAAAACCGGTATCGAATACTGAAATTAAGAATGCTATGTTCGATATCGGAGATGATAAATCCCCTATCTCGGACAGAATGCCAACATGCTTCTATACAAATATTGGCATACTGTCGCTGATGACTTTATCAAATTTGTAAAAAGTTTTTTTTTCAAACAGGAAAAATTCTAAAACAAAGTAACCACACATTTATAACCCTATTGTCCAAATGTGAAAAACCTAATTCAACGAATCCCTACATGCCAATTAGCCTATGCAACACCATCTATAAAGCAATCTCGAAGATCTTGACAAACCGCCTAAAAAATGTCATGGCTAAACTCATCCACCTGATGCAAGGGGCGTTCATACAAAACTGTAGTATCCATGACAATACGTCATTTCATATGAGATTTTCCACTCTTTCTACAACAAATGAGGGCGGGAGGATTGGATTACCATCAAACTCGACATGGAAAAGGCCTATGATCAAATCAGTTGAGAATTCTTGACTTCTATGCTTCACAAATTTGGCTTTCACGGTAGGTTCTTGGGCTGAATCCGAGAATGTGTTGAAACTGTTTCCTTTTCAATCCTTGTTAAAAATGGACCAACGGAACAATTCTACCTCAACGGGGTCTCAGACAGGGAGACCCCCTGTCACCATACCTCTTCATACTAGCCGTTGAGATCCTAGTGAGACAACTCCACCTTTTGAGTACTAACCCGAAAAGTGGCATTGGTATCCAAATCTCAAGAAATGGAACAAAAATTTCATTCTTAGAATTTGTAGATGACTTCATCATCTTTGCAAAAGCTAATGGACAGGCTTGCAAAAACATTAAAGACATAATTGACGACCTTTGCCAGATATTTGGCCAAAAAGTTAACTTCCACAAGTCTGCACTTTAGGTCACCAAAAACATAAGCAACAACACAAAAGAGCAAATAAAACAGATTTTCTAGATTACAAACACAGTTGCGTTGGACAAATATCTTGGATGCCCGATTATTAAGGGGAGAGTGACACAAAACACTTTTAAACCCCTGACCTTGCAAACCAGATCCCAATTATCAAAATGGAAAGCCAAATCTGTCTCAGAAAGAGCATAAAACCTTCATCAAAGCAAACCTCTCAGCATAACAAAACTATATCATGCAATCGTTCTTGTTACCACAAGCAACATAGAAAAACTAGATCTAAATAACAAGGACTTTTTTGGAACAAGGAAAACAACTATAAACCACTTCTAAGATGGAACTCTATTTTTCGACCACCCGCTCACGACGGGGTGGGAATCGCCAAGGCAGAATAATGACGAAAAAATAACTCACAAACGCCTGGTGGAGCCTATGGTTCTCTAGGAATAAGAGAATTTTTGACAAAGACAATGGCCAAAACATGAATCATGCCGGGAACCTAAGTGAGTTTACTCGTAACTAGGTTAAAGAATGAAAACTTGCACGAAATCATGAAACTAACAACTCTCGCATTTATATCGCAAGAGCTAGGGAAGGGAGAAAGATTGCTAAGTGGGGAAAACCCATGAGATACTTTATTAAGTTGAATTTTGATGGTGCAGTTTGTTCGGACGGTGTGGCCTCTTTCGGTTTCATGGTTAGAGACTCTGGTGGCTCCCCATCCATTTTGATGAAGAACTGATTGGTCGGCAGTCTCTTATGATCTTCAAGACCATCGCCTCTCACCAGGGACTTCTCAAGGCCATTCGTCGTGGCATTTCCCGGGTCTAGATTGAAGGTGATAACTTGTAACTGGTGCTGCCCGTGGAAGATTGAGTTGTTGGGGTTGGACATCCACTATTTGATTGTCCGGTTCCAAGATTGGAGTATTTATCATGTCTTCCGTGAGTGCAATTCTGTGGTGGACTTCATTGTTGGTTCTTTCCGACGATTGTCTCTATCCCACTTGTAGTTGGTTCGGGTTTGCATATCCTCATCTAACTGGACGCCTTAGGGCGACCACTAGTTTGTTTGTGGTCAACCCAATCTCTTTCCTTATCAATTTTTTTAGGATAGAATTTCATTTAGCTTGTATGTTGGGTTGGCCTATTAAATAAGATAGGACTAAAAAGGGTCATGTATGACCAAGTCATATTAGGTTACGATTACTCATCATAAGCACACTATGAGTTGTTGTCAGTTATGGAGCTTGGTGGGTTTGGAGCTTGATGGAAACGAATTTTGGGCCCGCTTATACAAGATAGAAAATAGGGGTTTCTGTCTATTTAATACTCACATTGATTATTATAATTGTATCCTCAAAAATTAAGAAAAAATAGTAGCTTGGTAGTGCCTCCAAATGTAGTCTATCACTTTCGTAACAAACTGGGTGAAAAAATCTTGTGCCTCTATTTTTCAATTTCTCTTCTCTCATATTGCAAAGAAAATTTCCTAACCATTGCGGTTAAACCCAATGCAACTAGAGTCATTTTGGGGTTGTTTAGATAATTCACACATCCAAGCTCATTATTCTTGGCGAGTTTGAATTGAGCGTTGGAGGCACAACGATATACAAAACCCTTCTTTTGGCATTTTTTGTTCATTCGCAAGCATTAGGAATAGGTCAATTGAAGCCTACGTTCCATTTTTTATAAGGAAAGTAGCTAGGAAGGCTCTCTAACAGGCTAGTTGTCTTGCCAACACCTCATCGGGTTTTAGGGTTGTGGCTGTTGTAAATCCCATGTCGTCTGCAAACGCAAGGAATAGGATTTTCGTTCCCTTTTAAGCTATTTGGATCCCAATGCCACTTTTAGGGTTGTGGCTGCACAATACTTGTCATCGACAAGGATAAACAAGTATTGGGATAGAGAGTCCCCTTGTCTCAGACCCCGTTGAGGGAAAAATAGATTCGTTAGTCCGTTATTCACCAGAAGCGAGAAAGAGACAGTTTCCACACATTCTCGGATCTACTCGAAAAATTTGTCATTAAATCTGAATTTTTTGAGGATGTGAGCTAGGAATTCTCAGCTAATTCGATTGTATGCTTTTTCCATATCAAGTTTAACTACAATCTATCCTTCCCGCTCTTTTTTGTTGCGAAACGAATGGAAAATTTCATTAGCATTAAGGGTTTTATCGTGAATGCTATGATTATTCACGAAAGCACCTTGCATTGGGTGAATGATTTTGGTCATGATATTTTTCAATCTATTTGTCAGAATCTTGGAAATGATTTTTTAAATGGTGTTGCACGAGCTTATTGGTCTAAAATGATTAGTGGAGTTTGGGTTATCGTACTTGGGGTGCAGGGTGATAAATGTGTGGTTAATTTGTTTAACAGTTTTCAAGAATGGAAAACGCTTTTAACTGCTTTTCTCACACCCGGACCTATAATGTGACAATATTTTTTTTTATAAAAACAGACCGACATAACATCTAGGCCCGAAGATTTGTTGTCTCCAATGTCAAAAATTGATTTCTTAATTTCTGAGTTAGTCATTGTCGATTTAGTGACGTATATATTGTCATCCTCATTAACCTCGTGTCGTAACACTTGGGTCATATTTTCAAGTTTAGTACGGTTAATTTTGAAGAGGCGGAAGCGGTTTTGGAAGTCGCGCTTGATATCTTTTTTGTTGTTTTCTAATCTCGTGACATAGACCCTTCCATTGTTGTGATTTCGTTGATATTGGTTCTGTTTCTTCTCCCACTTGCAATCCTGTGGAAATATTTGGAGTTTCTATTATTGAGCTTTATATGTGTATTTTTTGCTCGTTGTTTTTCCAGTAAGAGTAGTGGAACCGAAGAAGGCATTCACGCTTCTTGGACAAGCGTTCTTATTTTATGATTAGTTGCAAGTTCGTTCTTGTTTTATGATTAGTTACAACTTATTCTATTCTATAATTTCTATCTAAATTTTTAACAACTTCTCAACTAGTATTTTAATTTGTTGAAAGATGTTACCATTTTTTTTACAAAGCCTACGCTCCGTGAAATCACAGATTTATATCATTAACAACAATAAATTTATTGTGACTGATTTTTGAAAATCTATAACTGTATGTTAAAGTTGTACCTTTTTTAGCCACCAGATGATTATGGCCCCACCTCATATTTAAATAATTAATTTTTATTTTTATTATTATAAATTCTTTCTATTAAATTCTTTTTTTAACTATTTAAATTTATCCCTAACATCAAACAAATATCTATTTAGTATAGCAATATCTTTTGAAAGCTTCCTTATACAAGTATTTAAAATTAAAGATAAAATATTTTAAAATAAATATAAATCTTTTAGCATATATCTTTTGATGAATTTATTTATGGATATATATTGATTTTCTTTTATAATTAAAAATTAATCAAAAATATTTATAATTTTTAAAATTAAAAAAAATAGATAATAAAATATTTAATAGATATATTGAAATATTTGATAATCACTAAATTTACGTACATGGAAAGTAATAAAATATGATTAATATAATAATTAATCTTATCTAATGTTTACTAATCGAAACACAAAATAAGTTTGGTCCCATCTTAATTTAAATTAATTAATTTTTTTAATATTTTGTATAATCAGTTATTTTTATCTTTTATCTTTTATTATATCTTACTTATTAAGTTAAATATTATTTTTGTAAATTCTTATCTCTTCCATATTTGAATATATAAGTTTTTTTTATTCATGTTTTATCTTCTTTTTTTAATTAAATATCTATGAAATATCATCAAGGAAAAAGAGAACTATAATTATTTTATCTTAATAATATATCTTTATTTTCAACATTAAATTTAATCATTTATATTGATTGCAAAAAATATACATTCAATGAGCAATAAATAACTTATATTATATTTGATATTATATTTTTATTTATTAATATCTTATTTATAAAGTTTATAAAATATTAAATTGTGGTATTACATGGTATGACGAGTACAACTAGTTCTTATAAGTGGTGTCGTGTGTTGCAATCGAACCCTTAAGTTAAAAGCGGTGCCCCCCCCCCCCCCCCTTTGAGCTAATCACACATATTATAATCTAACTAGTTGAAGTCCCGTGATATTCACGGGATAATTTTATTAAAAAACTATACAATTCTACGATATTAATTTAAAATACTAAATATATTTATATAATATCATAATAAATTGTGCAATAGACAAATTATTTTTTTGTAGATTGTACTCCATATTTTAATTGAATATATTTTTAAATATCTTTCCATTATTTGTTGAGATCTTGTCCAAATTTAGATTGAAATTATAAGTTGTTTTCCATACTAAATTTATATAACGAAGAAATAAAATATAAAGGAAATTAATGTGTATGAAAATTTACAAAATTCAGTGTATTAATCAACCTATCATCCATATTAAATTATAAAAAAACATAGAAATAAAAAAAGTTAAATGTAAGGTGGAGCTAGATAAAAAAAAATATTTTATATTTACATAATATAATAAAAAGGAAATTAAGAAAAATTTAATGTAAATTTTTATCAAAATTCAATTTAAGCAAGTATCATCAAGATTATAAATTTACATATAATCTTAGTCATCAACATAAAATTAAATCTTTTCTCAACATAAAAATATATCAACATAACAAAACTTATGATTTAAAATTATATCATTATATAGATATAAATTTTATACTTGGAGCTCAAGCCTTGTTAAAAGATAAAAAAATATTAAGATCCTAAATCTTGTTAAGAGATAAAAATATTAAATTAATATGGAAAATATCATCTCATAGGAATTTATGTATATAAAAATGGAAAAATGACTCAAAATAATCTCAAGTATCAACTTTCAACCAAAAATAATCCCAAGTTTGAAAATCACCACCAGTGATACGAACTATCACAATATTAACCAAAAACGATCCGAACTCATTTTCCGACGAGTTTTCCGGAGGAATCAATGATGCGGTGATCAGATATATTTTAAACAAGCGTAAAATATTAAGTTGTTATGTCAGATTTTCGATCGCTACATCATTGATTCCTCCGAAAAACTTGTCGGAAAATGAGTTCGGATCGTTTTTGGTTAATATTGTGATAGTTCGTATCGTTGGTGGTGATTTTCAAACTTGGAATTATTTTTGGTTGAAAGTTGATACTTGAGATTATTTTGAGTCATTTTTCCTATAAAAATTATATAAATATGTTATCTATTGTAGTAAACTAATACATAATCCATAGATAGAAAATAATATAAACATGTTATCTATTTAGTATATATATATAGCAAGAATACTTATAAGTTGTTACAAAATTTATTAAAATATAATTTAACATTAATTTATTTAAAAATGTCAAATGGCGCAAATTTTACAACAGATTTGGATTCTGCTTTATAATGTATTAGGGTAGATAATGAAACAATGGATGTGTACGTACGTTGTACATTATAACAAGTTAAGGAAGGTGTTGGTTAATATTATAATGTGAATAGAGAGAATATGGACTAGGACCATTATTTATGTATGCCGACTAGAACATATGGTCACTAGAAGGCTAAGGACAAATTAATTTTGGACACTTCTACTATACTTTCGTCGGTAAGTGGTGGACGAATCTTTTATAACGTTTTAAAACGAAAAAGCTGCGTTGTTATAAAAAAGCCAGCAAACAAGCACCGAGGAAATGCGGCCGAGTTGTGTTGTGCGAAATCAGCCGACTATCAAAAGCCAAACAAAAAGCTGCTGCCACATTGTGTTATATTTTGTCGTTTGATGTATGTTGAATACTTTGTTTGATCCTATTTTCTCATGTCAAATCATCAAAATCGATTTCTTAAAAAAATAAATTTGTTGAATTATTAATCTTTTCAAAAAACAACTCGATATTCTTAATCTACCCTAATGCATTATAAATTATAAATTACATCTCTTGAAAAAATTGTGACATGTAGCATTCCTTAAATAAAATAACATTATATTTTTTAATAATAAATATTATAATTATTTGTACCATTTTTTTTATATATCTAATTTTTTATAATATAATAACTTGATTTATATATTGATATTTTTATGTATATTTTATTTTTATTTTGTACAAGATTTCAGATCTAAGTATATAATTTTTTTATCTATATGTTGACAATAACTTGATCTAATATATTTATATTAATTTTATGCATAACAATTTTTTTTATCTTTTAACAAGGGACTTCAACTATATAACAATTTATTTATATGTAGATAAAATACGGGACACACTTTTGATTTTTTTTTTTATAAATTACATAATTTTATTACGATATTATATACAAGTATTTAAAATTTTATATTAATAACACAAAATTGTAAATATTTAGTAAAATTATCCCGTGAATATCACGGGGATTCAACTAGTTATATAGAATTTTTGCGGTTCTCTAAAGTTAGTCATCTTCTGTCTCATCAGACTTTTTTATTTGGTGTTTTACTTATTGTGATTGGTGATAAAATAAATATTAAATGACAGGTTTATTTATTTATAAAAAATTAACGATTTTGAAAAAAAAATACACCTTCAAACCCTGAAAAAATAAATTAAATAAAAAAGTTTTTAAAATATCATTTGTTATATTTTTATTGAACGGAGAAACGGACTAGATCTTTCACTTTACATAGAACTAGCAAGACCCGATTGTGCCATGTGCGACGATGATTTGAAATTTTTTTTATGTAGAAACCGAAATAATTTCATCAATAAAACTTTCAAGTGAGAATTAATTATTATAATAAATAGGGAATGTAAAAAAAATTGAATGAGATAATATTATATAGTATATAGGTAAATAAATACTAAAAAAACTGAATAATATTTGCATACTCATTAATTGAATATGGTAAGTATTTCATACTCATTAGTTAAATATGGTAAGTAATAGTAATGAATGAGGTAATATCATTACAATAGGTATAGAATGCTTATTAATAACATAACTAATTGAATTTTTTAATTGAATAGGGTAAGTAATAATGATAAATGAGATAATATTTTTATAATATAAAAAAATAACGATACATATTAAAGATGATGATGTACAATTATATAATATTTAAATTTTGTCCATAAAAAGTAGTAGATCATTGTATATTAGATATTATGTATGGAACTATGGATAGTTTCATACTTGCCAAAAAAAACGATATATATTAAAGATGACGTTGTACAATTATATAATATTTAAATTTTTTTCCATAAAAAAGGTAGTAGATCATTGTATAATAATAGCAATAGCAATATTATTATATTATATATTTTTAAGGATGGTAAATAATAAAAAAAGGGTAAAGAAGTAAATTTAAAAAGTAAGATACTTATGTGACATAGTTAGATGTGTGACAAATAGGATAGAGAGATTCGAGTTTAATAAAAATATATAGATAACTCTATTAAATTTCTCACATTTAAAATTTGAAGAATAAAAACCTAATATATAAAATGAGTCTGATTCATGTGCGAATGGGCGCCCAGGTGCGAAATAAGAAAGAACAAGAGCCGTTGGATGAGGAAAAATCAAAGGCGCTGATCATTTCACTTAAAAAGGGGGAAAAATGGCACGCGCGAATTATTAGCGAATTATTTGCGTATTTTTGAAAAAAAACGGAAATAGTACGCGTGCCTAGATTGTTCATCAATATTGTGGATTTGTTCATCAATAATGTGGATTTGTTCATCAATACTATGATTTTGTTCATCAAAACTGTGATTTTGTGCATAAATAAACTATTGCTTGTGCATCAAAAATCTATTGTTTATACATAAAAAATGAACAAATTGTGTATCAAAATTGCATGCAATATGTTCATCAACATTGTGATTTTGTTCATAAAAAACAAAAATATTTGTTCATTGGTTTTGGCATATTTGTTCATCAGTTTGTGCATATTGTTCATTAGTAACATCAATTTGTTAATTGGTTTATGCATATTTGTTCATTGCCTTTTTCATATAATTGTTCATTGCTAGATGCATATTTGTTCACTAGTAATATCAATTTGTTCATTGCTATATGCATATTTGTTCATTAATAATATCAATTTGTTCATAACTAAATAAGACACAAGCACTCCTCTTCTATTTGTTGCTATCTCGGTCTCTTAGCATACACCATATTATTGCAAAGTCACATTCTTTATCTATTATCCTCTGCATTCAAGTTTTTACATTAAACTTATCTTATTTTGGTACTATATTGAGCACTTCATTCGTATTGACAAGTTAGCCTTAAAGCACTTCAATGGACAAACAAAGGTTAGATCAATGAACAAAAAAAGGTTATATTAATGAACAAATAGGGTATATTAATGAACAAACAATGGTATACCAATGAACAAAAAAGAATATATCAAAGAACAAATAATGGTATATCAAAGAACAAATAATGGTATACCAATGAACAAATAATGGTATATCAATGAACAAACAAGGTTATATCAATGAACAAATATTGGTATATCGAAACTAATTATATGTGCATCAAAAAACTAGATAATATTGTATTCATACATATAAATAAGGTTAAAAAATAAAAATAAAAATTAAAAAAGTTTGAAATCGATGAACAATGTTATCAAAAACTCGATGCACAATAAGTTAGTATTGATGAACAAATGATGAATATTGATGAACAAATCGCTATTTCTGATTAACAAACTGGGCGCGTCTCATAAAAACGTATTTTTTGAAAAATAAGGGAAAAATTCGTCCGTGAACTTAAATTCGTCCGTGAACTTAAATTTTAATATAAGTAATTTATTGCTCGTAAAATGTATAATTTTTAATCAAATATCATATTTTTCTTATTTTATTACTTTTCATGAACTTAAATTTAGGGTTTATCAAATATTTTAATATATCTATTAAATATTTGATTGTCTATTTTTATTAATTTTAAAAATTATAAATATTTATCATAAATTGTTTTTATAAAAGAAAATAACTATATATCTATAAATAAATTCGTCAAAAGATATATGCTCCTTATATTTATTTTAAATATTTTATCTTTTATTTTAAATACTTGTATAAGGAAGCTTTGAAAAGATATTGTTATACTGAATATATATTTGTTTGATGTTAGAGATAAATTTAAATAGTTAAAAAGAATTTAATAGAAAAAGTTATAATAATAAAAATAAAAATTAATTTTTTAAATATGACGTGGGGCCAGAATCATTCTGGTGGCTCAAAAAGGTACAACTTTAATATATAGTTATAGATTTTTAATAATCTATCATAACTATAACCTAAATCGGAGGTTAAAAAAATTATTAAACGACACATGTCACTTTTAGATTGGACCACACCACACTTTTTTTTAAAATAATCTTTGGCAAAATAATCATTAATTTTAAAAAATAATATTTTATTTTTGGATATGATAAATAGGAAGATTATAGGATAGAAAATCCCATTATTAAACAATCTTTTATTTTTGGATATGAATATATGATAGATATGAAGATCATTAGGATATTTTTTTATGCTATCATACAAATACTAGAATATTTATTTTATTTTTAGATAGAATCATTTTTTATTCAAAAACTACCAATGATCTATCTATTTATGTAAAATTTCTTTTAAAATTAAATTTTGATTTAAAAAGTATAGAAATTTATAATATCTTTTAAAAGATCGCTCATTAATCCATTATCTATTTATGTAAAATTTCTTTTACAAACGAATTATGATTAAAACATTGATAAAAACTTTGCTTAAATTAAATTTTGGTAAAATATTTATTTAAAAATATAATTTTTTATAAAATATGATACGAATCTAAATTGCTCTTATAATTAAAGGAATATTTACATTATCTTTGCCTTTTATATATTTATGGAAAATATTTTATTAAAATAATTTTGAAAAAAAAGATAGAAATTTACATTATGTCTTACAAGATTGACAATTAAATGATTAAATTAAAATTTGATAAAAATAATTAACTTTTACATTTTCTCATAAGAGATAGACAATTCATAATACAAAAAAAATCCATTTAAATTATATTTGTTTTGAGTCTATATTTTTCTAAGAAAAAAATCCATAATACAAAAGTTTCTACTTTTTAACAATTTATTTGTTTTATTTATATTTAATAAAACCAGTACAAGGTACGGGCTCTTACACTAGTGTATATATATAAAAGACGCAAGGAACAAGGCAACCACGTTGCGCCACCTAGGATTTTCCTACGTGTCATTCCCACATTAAGCCACGTAGGATTTTGCCACATAGGATTTTTTTATTTTTAAAATTTATATGTGTTGATATTATTTTAATATAATATAGAAATAGGATAAATTAATCCAGGAAAGATTTTATCTAAAATAAAAAGGTTATCTATCATATATTAGGAATTATGATAGATCTAAAAGATTTTATCTAAAATTAAAATAAATTATAGAACATTAGATATTATATATTCAGATAGATATACTAATTTAATTTTTACAATTAAATTTCTATCTATTTATGTGAAAAAATTAAATTCGAATTTTATTTAAAATTAAAGACAATTGTTTTATATTTTTTTTATCTATTTATGTAAAATATTTATCTTAAATAAATTCTGATAAAAATAGAACTTTCAATCTAGATAATTACTTGCCTAAATTGACTTTTAATATAAAAAAAATTACGTTATCTTTTCCTTAATTTTCCTTTTGAATTATTTATGTAAATATAAATGATTTTCTTATCATTAAAAAAATCCATTCTTTATTTATATTTTTTCATCGTTTCTTATTAAGTATATTTTTATTTTTTAAAGAATTGAATTTGATAAAAAACATTACAAGAATTTAGATTATTTTTACCTTTTTATATTATTTGTAAAATATTTTTAAAATTAAATGATTCTAATTCAAATAAGTTTTATTTATATTTATGCATAAATAAATTATCATTAAGCCATCAAAATTATAGTGAACTCACCTTAATAATTTTAGCCCCGTTTCACATGACATTATGACACCAATTGTAAAATTTTATATATATTATTTTTTTCTAATAAATAAGTTTTTTATATTAAATTAAAATCATATTTATTAAATAAATTAAGTATTAAATTCATTTAGTCGTGCAAGGCACGACGGGTATAACTAGTTATTAACCAAAATTATGTAAAATAGAAACACTGTTTATAAACTTTGGACGTACGCCATGATTCCATGAACACTCTTTGGAGTATTATGCGGGGCCTTTAATCCTTTATATTCTCCACGCCATTTTCGTTTATCCATGGATCATAAAGCTTGAATTGTTGTATATCTAAACATGCAATTGTGTACGTCGATTGTGTTTTGTTCTTTTATAAGCCGAACTATGAACATTGTGGTTAGAGGTGCATTAATTAATTGGGGTTGTGTCGATCGGGATCAAGCCAAATGAAATGGATTTTAAATCGTTTTAAATTTGTTATTTTGAATAGTGAAAACATATATAGTTGTATATATGTGGGGTAAAGTGGCAGGATTGATTTATAGTAGTGCATGAAAATTTGTCTTTAATACAATGGTCGAATAATTCCTTCTTCACTTTTCGTTTCAAATTCATCTTCAACTTCGAACCTATAAAATATTAATGGACACAAGGGGCGTGGACCTCCTAATCCACCTCCGATGCCTAAGTCAAAAAAGTAGTTTCTTGATCGAACATCGAGGTAGAGGACAAGACTTGCTTGCAGTGACGGACGCAGAAATAAATCGAAGGGGGGGCCGACACAATACATTACTGAAAGTTTTTAAAGGCTACATATATTGTTAAAACTTAATAAAAATAGCAAAAATTGAGTTAACTACAAAAACTCTATAAAATTGATATCAATTAAAGTACTCACTACAAAAGATTGATATCAACAAAACAAGAGACTACTATTAGTCAAACTATATATCATGTCTCTTCCGACTCTTCAATCGGTAGAGGCGGTAAATCCATCCTTCGAGTCTTCATATTCTGAAAATGTTGGATGATAACTTCATTGTCAATGCCTCTAAAAACATCCTTCTCAATATAACATAATAGACAATCATTTAGGAATTCATCTCCCATCTTGTTACGCAAATCTGTCTTGATAAAAGACATTGCAGAAAAGGCTCTTTCCACTGCAGCAGTAGCAACATGCAACACCAAAATCAACTCAATGAGGCGATAGACCAAGTGAAAAGCATTCTGAATTCCAACCTCAATCATCTTTTGAGCAAGATCTCCAAAATTTTGCAATTGTGCAAACTTTTCATTTTCTCTCATCTCATCAATCCACAAATCGAGTTGTCCCTTAAGCTCAATTTGATCGCACATTGAGAAGTCTTGTGGATACATTTCTGCAAGTCGAAGTAGCTTTGACACATTGAAGTTAGAGAATGAATTCTTCGGATCAAGACATGCTATATATGTAAGTAACTCTGTGCTTGACTCACTGAAACGTTGCTCCATCTCTTTGCCAATTTGATCAAGAATCTAAAAATATATCATAAAATTAAATCTATTAACAAAAGAAAATCTTTAAATAGTTAATAGAGAAATAATTACATACCTGACAGAATATCTCAGCTTTAAAGTGGTGGAGGTATGTTACGGCGTATCCAATACGTCTAGCCCGAAAACGACCCGGAACATTATCATCCATATTTGGAATGGCGATATCATGCTTAACACAAAAGTTGTTGACTTCTTCTAGTAGCTCATCCCATCCATTGTCTCTCACATTTTGCAACTTCCTCTTAGTTCTTTGAACCAAACCGACAACCTCGAGAATATTTTGATCTTTTTGCTGCAAGAATTGTGACAAAACATTTGTCAAGCCCAAAACTAACTTCATAAAGTGAGCAACAAAAACAAATTCAAAATTTTCCATTTTTTCACCCAAACTAACGGCAAGGGCTCGAGCTTTCGGATCGGTGGCATCATCAAATATAGCTTCAAGCACTTTTATTGTTGAAGACCACAAAGATAAAATACGAGCAATGGTAGTAAAGTGGGAACCCCAACGTGTAGCTCCCGGCCGAACTAAGTTCCTTTCTTGATTCAATCCTCTCCCGGTAGAAATTTCACCATTTACTAAGCTCTCCACCATGTCTTCATGTTGCTTTTGTCGGAATTGATCTTTTCTTTTGCAAGAAGCTCCAACAATGTTTGCAATCATGGACAAATACTCAAAAAAATCCATCACAAATTGATTATTTTGTGAAAACGCCACAACAACCAATTGCAATTGGTGAGCAAAACAATGAATATACTTTGCACATGGATTTTCATTCAATATAAGAGTCTTCAATCCATTAAGCTCGCCCCGCATATTAGAAGCCCCATCGTATCCTTGACCTCTTAGTTTAGACATTGATAATCCATGTCTAGCAAAAAACTCATCAACACCACTTTTCAAGGAGAGTGCGGTGGTGTCAACAACATGAACAACTCCAAGAAACCGTTCCTTGACTACTCCCCGGTCGTCTACAAATCTCAAAACAATAGCCATTTGCTCCTTTATCGAACTATCACGAGCCTCATCAATCAATATAGAAAAGAATTTGTCTCCAATATCACGAATAATGGCTCTTGTTGTCTCCGATGCACAAGCACTTATAATTTCCTTTTGAATGCGAGGAGAACTAAGTTGATGATCTGCCGGTGCATTTCTTTTCACAACCTTTCCAACATCAACATTGCGTGAGCTGTACCAATCAAGAACTTCAAGAAAATTACCTCTATTAAGTGAGCTTGCCGATTCGTCATCCCCCCGAAAAGCCAATCCTTGGCAAAGTAGCAATCTAACAACATCCACACTTGCAGTCAAACGAATACGATATGCATCCCCCAATTCTTTCTTTCCCGAAGCCACCTTTCTTGTCAAACTTTGCCTTTGGTTTTTGAAATCAAAAAATGATGTTCGAGCATGATTGTGTGCACTACCAACCGCTCCCATATGTTCTCTAAATCTTTCACAAGCCTTTTTCCAATTACGAAATCCCGTTTTCACAAACGCATCTTCTCCAAATCTCTTTCCCTCCCTTCTAAAAAGATAACACCAAAAACAAAACGCGGCGTCTTTAGAAACGCTATATTCCAACCATTCCCAATTCTTGAACCATCCGACTTGAAAACAGCTCGATTTTTTATCAAATTCGCTTCTTTGAAAATCATGAGAAGATGGTTGACAAGGACCCTTGAGCACATATTCTCTTCTAATATCATCTCTACTTCGAGGTTCATAATCATTAATTGGTATTCTCAATGCGGGATCACTAATAAGTTCATCCTCAATGATAGTCTCCATCCGAGGTCTTTTATTGCTCGGTCCACCAACATCACGTTCTATATTTTGACGCTCGCTTGAATTGTTTGGAGGTTCAATACTTGTCGTCAGAATTGACGGATTTTTCTCCCGGATAACAAATTTGTCCATTTTCCTAAACATAAATAAATCAAACAAAACCATTTAAAGTTAAACCAATTGAAGATTTGAATCAATAACATTCACTACAAATCTACAATCTAAAAGCATACACCCAAAAAATCAGTTTTTAGTTTCAAATTTACACAAGCCAAACAATTAATTTAACAAATAAGTAAATTTTACACAATTATAAACAAATAATAAAACATTAAAACTCAAACCCTAGAATTTCAAGTCAAATTACAATTTAAATTAAAAATCAAGTAAAGAGGAGTAGAGGAAGAGGACGAACAAGAGTAAGCAATCGTCAGCGGCCCGGGGAGGAGGGCGATCCGGTCGGAGCAGCGGGCAGGCGGGCGGAGCCGCGGAGGTGGACAATGTGCAGGGGGCGAGTCGGGCGAACTTCAAGCACGCAGATCTGAGGGGAAATAGAGCGAGATTAAGTCTCGTTTTTCCCTTTAACTGCTTTAACCAATGGGATTTTTTTATGTCAAAAATAAAGGCTTAAAAAATTTATTATCAGAAGATAATTTTTTTTAACAAAACGACGTCGTTTTGCCCAAAACGACGTCGTTTTGATGCAAATTTTTTTATAAAAAAAACCTAATAAATTGGGTCTTCTTCTTTAACCTTTCAAACCCCCAGATCTGAAGCTCCAACAATGGCGCTCGCCTCCTCCTCTCTTCGCCTCTTCGGTACTCCACGGCTCTACTCTCCCCTGTATAAAATTCGCCGGACGGAAGTGGGGGCACCGGCCCCCACAGGCCCCCACTCCGGTCCGTCTCTGCTTGCTTGCGAGCTCAGCGAATATGAGGTGCTCATCATACATGGCGAACACATATATTTATAATGGAGGAGAGAGAGGATGTCGAAAACTCTATCTCTAAGGGCAGGACGATAATGCTCCAGGCCCAACAAGCGATTTCTTGCTCCCAATCCAATCGGAAATTCTATCTTTTGACTAAGATAGAATCCTCCATCATAACGAATAACCGCCATATTTAATTTTTTTAGAATCCTCCATCACGATAATACCCTTTCGACTAAAATATTTAATTTTATACTAGAATACTTAAAGATAGAAAAATATAATAGATAAAAATACCTTTATGGCGGATAATAGAGAAAATATTTATGGCAATTAATTTTACCCACTTAGGTGTTAGTTACGTTAGAACGCAACTAAGACGTAAGTACTCTAGGGCCTATTCGAAGTGGCCATGCAGATTAATCGTCGGGTTTCCCTTAGCGTGCGTGCGTGCAAGTTTGTCTGCCAGATTTCGAGATACACTCATTGGAACAAAACAGATGAGGGAGAACAAACGTTGAAAAAGGTTCCCGACCGGGGATTTTGTTTTAGAAAACATGTAAAAAAAACAAAAAAAACGAGCTTGTTCCATTAGCCATTCTAAAAAACCGACATCCATGCAAGGGGCCAAAAGAGTTATCTGTTGGTCGTAGTTGACAGACCCGCGATCGCGACGATAATTTGTGGTCACGGTTTTCTCTACGTGAATAAATGCTTCAAAAATTGGGCGATATCCAAGTTTGAGGGACGACATTCCCATTAGGACTCTTTAACGATTAGGCTCCTCGACTGTACGTTGCAACCACCTAATACGATCCCTCCCAATTTGGGCCGAGCAATGCCATACGTGTGTGTTTTCCATGACCTTTCGACGTATAGGTTACCGACTTGACAAGTACGGTACTCCATGTATTGGGATACGACTGCCTGTTGGTAGGGTGCGATCCGTGTAACTACAACGTCTTGGTGATCCTCAACGAAGACGAGGTGGTCGAAAAGAGCGTAGCGATTCTTCTTTCGGCTTTCTTGAGGCACTATATAAGGCCACCAAATACGAGCTCGGAGTGCCAAACTGCAACCTTCGGCATGCATCTTGCATATGCCTTCATGGATCTCGTATAATATAGGCTCAACCTTGCTTGGGGGTACGCATATCAAGTTTGGCCCAGAAAAAGACTGACGATATAGAATCTTTTTCGGCAATAGCCAAAATCTATGAGCCCTTAAGAGAACCTTCCGAGCCTCGGCGGTATCTGAAAGCAGGACGTTCTCATCCAAGTTGCGCATCAAGGGTGTTTGCCATCTGAGATCTTGCGTGGTTTCGCTTCCCGTGGTCGTGGATTCTGTTGAGGTGATTTCCGCGGTCACAGATGCGGGCATGTCATTGCTTGCGATTTCGATTGGGGTGCCAATTGTTGGACATCCTGATACCTCGACACGCATCAAGGTCTTGAGCGAGCAACTAACTTTGCTAAGGCATTAATGGACTTGCTTTGATCGCGCGATCATTGTCCAATCTCAAACTGCTTGAAGTCTTCTATCATATCTTTCGCTTTCTCCACATATTTGAGCATCTTTGGCTTCATAATGCCCCAGCACTCGGTCTCCAAATCCTTGATTGCGACTCGCGTCAACGATTTCAAGGATCTATCTTCGATGTGCAGTTCCCTAGGGTGAGTCGCTGTTTTGCAAGCCGTGCCCGCGATGCCTGTCAACTGGGGCATTCCTCATTTTTGGAACAGTCCGCGATCGTGGCATCTAGGGCCCCGACCGCGGTGTTCCTGGCCGCGATCGTGGCCTTCGTTGCTCGAAGGACTCCGTGATTTCAGTAATTGCTTCTCGATCATATTCATCTTGTATTCCTTGGGTCTTTTCATCGGTACTTACCAGCTCGGGACCATGGTGGTTATCGAGGAATTCAATAACGCTAGCGAGTCATTGATTGGTCCTTTCGATCGATGATTTGCTAATGGGGCGCTTCCCATGAATATTTTCTGAAGAATGATTCAGTCTGTAGCGATTTCTTCCGAGGCTTGATCAAGGCGAGACTGTATTTGATCAGACTTGCTTTGAATCCACTTGTTCATTCTTAAAAGGGGAAACTAGGGTGTGTGTAAGTACAATCCCATCTTCATTCTTGTCGGTGGTCGATGCCAAATTACCACCGTTTGACCCCGATGTTCTAGATATGTGTGTGCCACCACGAATGGGTTCGCACCCGACGTGGATCGATTGGCATTTGCTCAAATCTGGGGCCGGTTAGGCGAGTGGGTTAAGAATTCCGTTCTCGGGCTCGATTGGCATTTGCCCAATGAAGAATTTGAACCCAAGTAAGATAATTGAATTGGATTTGTTTTTAGATCTTAAGTATATTACTCATTTTGAGTTTGTTTGGAAGACAATTAAAATTAGGTCTATTTTTTTGGTAGAAGGAGAGTCGGTGCCCTCCGGCCCCTCAAGGGGGCATTTTATTAATAATAAAAAAAGGGTTAAGTAGTCAGCAAACGGGGGATAGCCCGACCCCTAACATCATCAAGCAACGATAAATAAATCCCCTCCGGCGGGGCATAAGATTAGGTCTATTGATTTGCAAGTTTAATACTCCGTAGTAAATAACATGCCACCGAATATTCAGGAGTCTCTATATATAATAAGTAGGTATGGAATTAATACATAATGTTAGGTTTCGATGAGAAGAGACCTTATTCTAAATATTTGTGAGGTGTAACGTGAATCGTCCATATCAAAGAATTAAAGTATCCCAATTAAACTTTCATTGAAAAGAGTCATACATTCACACACACTTGTTCATATTTGTATTAGTATGATTTGAACAACACGAATAATTGCCGACCTGAATTTTTTTATCAAAATTGAATTTTTGTAGCGCGAAATTCAACTTTTTTTGGAGTGGCAATCATATGGTCGCTAAAATGGCTGCAAAAATGAAAAATATGAGGGGAAATCTGAAAAAAATGGGGGGAATATGAAAAAGGGCACTAATTTCGAATTTTGGGGTTAGCAACCAATTGGCGCCCACGTGGTCGCAAAAGAGGACGCCCTACTCATGAACTAAAATGCGACCATATGGTCGCTAACCCTGAATAAGGAGGGGAAAGCGGGTCCCCTCATTCTATCGAGCCTCCCTCTTGCGATTCACTCTCAAACCTCTCAAAACCCTCGTCGGCCTCCCTCACACCGCCTCTCCCTCCCTCGCGCCAGCCCCCTCGCGCCACCTCTCTCCCTCTGCGGCGCCTCCCTCTCTCCCTCGCGCCGCCTCCCTCTGCACCACCTCTCACGCGTATTTCTAGAAAATGCCATAGTGCACACACCACCTTCATATAAGCGCCCGCCGCCAAGAAATTGCGGCACCCGTCGCCCCTATTCGCAGCGCTCACCGCCTCTTTTTTCCGGGTATTTCTCGAATTTTGCTCTTCTTTTCGGTTGATTGAGTATTTGGTTGAATTTAGGGTTTGAGATTTGGCTTGAATTTGTAATTTAGGGTTAAATTAAATTGTTAATTTGTAGTTTAGGGTTTCGATTGAATAAATGATGGATTTGTTAATTGATTGAATTTGGATTGAATTTGATAGAATTGGATTGTTGAATTGTCAGATTGATGAAATAAGGGCAAGAGCTAGTTGTTGTTGTCGATATAGTTGTTGTTGTTGTTGCTCATGTTGTTGTTGTTGATCATGAAGTTGTTGTTGATGCTCTTGTTCTTGTTGTTGTTGTCCAAGAGACCGGATGAGGAGAACTCATCCGAGGCGACCCACATGGACACACCACGCTTGTCCGATGATGATGGGGCCCATTCTCCTAGTTTAGAGGAGACGAGCACCCAAGCGGAGGAGTCCAGGACCCCTACACCCACGCCCTCATCGGGATCTCGGCTCGATCCCAATCACATATGGGACCTTTCCATCGTCGGCGAGCGGTCCGCCTTGATCGCTGTAAGTATTTAATTATTTTATGTCTTATTTAAATTTGTATATTTTTATTTATATTATTTACGTAGTTTTTTAGGCGCTGTACTAGGAGATCTTCTCCCAGAGATCCTCGGACTCGGACACCCCGACGTCCTTTTAGGACGAGTACGGTGCCTATCTAACGAAGTGGGCCCGGGAGGCGCTGTCGAGCTTGGCAACGCTGCTTCTGAGTTTTACAGCGAGCGATTGACGGTGTCGCGTCGACAAGCTCATTGGGTGGCGGAATTGACGCATCAAAACGTCGTGCTTGCGCAAACCGTGGCGGACCTACAAAGTAGGATGCTGGAGGTCGAGGCATTCATGCAGCGGATGCGAAGTGGAGGCTTCGACCCGCAGATCGGTTGGTCCCGCCAGCCCGGTTCCGACGGGAATGAGCCGGACGCGGATGGCTCCGCCAAAGCCGGCTAGATTAGGGTTTTTGTAAATATTATTAAATATTGTAAATTATTTATATTTATGTCAATTAATGAGAATTATTTAAATTTATGTAAATTATTTAAATTAATTCGTTTATATAAATTCGTAATTATTATTTTTTAATTAAATAAACAATGGCGACCAAATAGTCGCTAATTGCAAACATATCGTGCACTCCAAAGCGCACGATCGTGCGTCCTTTTTTTTTTTTTTTTTAGCGACCATTTGGTCCCTATTTAGCGACCAAATGGTCACTAGACTTGCCAAACGGTGTGGCGACCAGTGGTGATCGTTGTTGCTAAAAATGGCGACCACTTGGTCGCCACACTATTGGCGACCATGTGGTCGGCATGGTCGCTAATTCGGGCGACCATATGGTCGCCAATTGATTAGCGTTCGGTCTTTTAGCGACCGCGGTATGGTCGCTAAATCGGTTTAGCGACCAGATTTTTGATTTAACGACCATAAATATGGTCGCTATGTAATATCCGCAAATTTCGTTAAGAAAATAAATTTTATTTCTTAATATTTGATTATTTTATTAAGGAAATAATCTCATAATTTTTTTTATTTGAATGAATAAATTTATTAAAGACGGAATTTAATAAATTCAATCCTAACGGAAATTCCGTTTCTCTTAAAATTTCTAACCTTTCTTTTCTTAAAAAGAAAAGACATGGTCCTTAGCCCGGCCCATTTAAAAAGCCCATAAAACAATTAAAAGGGGTAAAATAAAAAAAAAGGAGATAAGATGTGGGATAATGAGAATTGAACCCATGACCTCCTACTCCTCCACTCACCCCTTTACCAATTGTTCTAGTTAGCTTTTCTAACAGTATAATACACCCATTGGTATTTAAACCCTTCCTTTTTAGTGAAATTTTTGCCAAACCGAAATTCCAATCCGGTTGAGGCTCAATTTCGGATTTTAAGAAGGGAGATTTGGAGAAGATTTGTATTCAGACAATATTCTCTCCCATTATATTATTTATAAAAATTTAATCTAATTTTCTCCACTCACCATGGGAGATGGTGTCTTCTCATGATTGCCTCTCCTCTCCTCTTTGCCCATTTAAAAGGACTCACAAACCTCTGAGAAGGCATCCTTCAATCTCAAAACACTCCCAATTTACTCTCCAAAACCCCTCAAGAGCAATCTGATTTTTTCCCAAAAATCAAAGAAATTAGGTTTTATTTTTTTGGGTACCCAGACCATCTCCGACCACCCCAGCCTACTTCACCTGGCCGCGCGACCCCTTTCCGCCGCCCAGGAGCCGCCGGCGTCGCCCTAGCTCGGCGTCCGTCCGCCCTCTGCCCAGTCGTCATTCCGTCTGAATTTTCTCCTGGTTCCTGCGTGGAATTCTGAAGGAGAAAGGGTATATTATTTTCCCTTTGGGCCTTTATATTTACACTATTATTGGGTTGATTTTTGTTAAGTATTTTTTTTAGAGCCCATTTTCCCTTTTAATCTCTTAAAAATCAGATTATGAAATTTATAAAACTAATACATATTTCTTATGAATTATAACATGCATGCAAAGGATTTAAGAGAAAATTATTTTTACAAGCCATATGGGAAATTCTAATAAATCCTAAACTTATAAAAGTGATTTTAACTTGGAAAATCTGATTTTTAAATATATTAAAAGAGCCTAGACTTCTCTCCCTTTTTATACAAAGATTATTAGTTTTATAAAGATAAAGTATTGATAAATTGTATAAATTAAAGTTTGCATGCATGAAATCTCCATGCATGTCTATATAAGCATTTGATGGATTTTTTATATGACTTTTTATTTCCCTAGTTTGAATAAATGTCAAAAAGACAAGTTTTGATCAATTAAAATAAAAATACCTTTGCATGTCTTGTTAAAGAAGTTTTGATGAATTAAAACTCTTTGCATGTCAATTTTTTTAGTTAAAATAAATATTGATAAAATATCTTTAAACCATGTAGAGGTTAAAATAAACTTATAAGGTATTTATCCACTTAAGAAAAATTAAATGGTTGTGCATGGATTTTTATAAAAATATTTGTGAAAAATCCTTTATTGCATACAACCTAGTTATATTCACTAGGTAAGGAAATAAATAAGTATATACTCCTTTTAATAAAAGAAAAAGGAATTTTTATAACTACACCCTATTTAATTAAGATATTTTTGCATGTAAGGAATAAAGTATTTTTATAAGGTAATATATGCATGCATATTAGGGACCTTATTATATTTTTATAATATATCACTCATGATATTTAATATTATGTTGATCATAATAATTTTTACTAAGTACTTTGTATAAAATGTTGATAGTTGTAAAAAGAGTTTATTCATGAATAAATATGCTTGCATGTCCAAATTTTGCCTTGTCAAATAAACTTTTGGAAATAAAATAAAGTTTGACTTGTAAATTAATAAAGTACATGAAAATCATACTTTAAGTAGGTTTTAATTAGTGCATATGGTTTAAAAGGAATTTCCTTTATATTTAAATAACATTGTCCATGTGTCTTTAAAATAAATATTTTAAAAATCATAAAAAGTATTATTTTGAAAATAATAATAAGAGAAAAGGATTTTCTACTTGAACCTTTCGATAATTCAATTTCCGTTAACTTGTTCTATGTTGGGAACACTTTGCTTGCTAAATAAAAATAAACCTAGGAAATACCGATTGTTAGAGATAATGACCATTGTTAGCATTATTACTATTACTATCGTTAATATGAATTATTGCTAGACTTGTTGTGTGGTTTGCTTGTTTAAAATCTCTTTTCGAGATTCGTTATGAATTCGTAGTTAGATTAATAAGGGATGCGGGCTCGGCCCGAACATCTCTATATAATATGTCGAGTGGTATGGCACCATGCGCTCTCTTCCCTCGATTGTACGGATCATGATCTATGTCTGCTCCTACCCGGAGGAGGGACGTGTGCACCCTAGCTAGGTGCCGGAACTCAGTTCCCGTAAGTGGTACGTCGGCCCATTCATGGCCCCCACTCTTAAAAATTGTTAAATAATGTGAAAGTTTTGATCACGAAAGAAAGTAAGTGCTAAAGCACATTAAAAGAAACCAAAACCGAACCGGTCTCAAATGATCGATCCGGCTCTCGGTCCGAAAGGGTGCGAGAGGTTTTCTAAAAACTTATGTGTAATTAACGTTCCCAACATTCATTCTATTCTAAGACGTTCTACAATCTCGTAGTTCGTTCTTTCGGTTTACGAGTTATCTCATCTCGAGATTTACTCTTTCCGTTCATAATAGCTCCACTTAAAGTATACACTTCTCAAAACTCATCTCGAATACCTCGTCGTAAGTTCGATACTTTACCAAACTACCTCAAGATTGTCCGTTCTCGCTTGCTTAGTCTCTTTAGACTAATTCTGTTTTTCCGCAATTCTGCCTGGCATTTTCCGCCTTTCGCGCCAAATGCCAGAATCCAGGAAATCTCCGTCAAAGGCGTGAAGGAAGAAGATCAATCAAGAGAAGGAAGGAAATCGGTTTTAAATCAAGTATGATATTTTGCTCACTTTCGGGTCATTCTACGCTTAAGCAAAAACAATGTTATTTTAATTTCCGCTGCTTAACAATACTTAAAGTTTTAGACTTCGCTAAACTAAACCATGGTATGTAATAAGTATTTCTAAAGTCTCATATATGAGCAACTCTTTTGATTGTAATAATTTTATAATTTCGCATGTTTCTATTTAACTTAATACCATATAAAGCCTTGGGTGACTTTGGATGGTAAAATCCGAGGTCACTGGCGGTAACACTTATCGTTGCAAAATAGGGGTGTTACACGCTAAATCTGCGTTTTTTTTTGTAGTGCTTATTTGAGGTACATGAGTTCTTGGATTTTGATCTTCTAGGCATGTAGAGTGGAGCCTAGCCTATGGTTGATCATGGTAACCCAAGGTGGCTCATGTTAAAAACCCATGAAGGCTCCATGTCGACCAAACCATGCAAGTATCACTTCTTAGATCTTCTTGGCTATTGACTTCATTTTCCAATGCACATACGATAAAGGTTGTTTGTAAAGACTTGTTTTGTCACAACCTTTCCAAACATGAATGCTCTCGATCGTCTTTGGAATTAATCTTGGTTTAAAGTATCGAATGTTCTCTTGAAACTTGAACACCCTCTTCTTTGGAAATAATCTTGGTTCGAACCCTCAAATGACCTCCTTTACTCTGCTAGTCATCTCAATCTTTCAATTGGTATCATTCTCCCCCGTTTGGCCTTGAATCGCCTTCGATTCGATATGGAGTATCTGATGCAAATCAAGGGAGGATCAAAGCGAATGATTCGTTGAAGACGAATGGAGGCCAAACACCAAGACCTTTACTAAGGTCCCGAGCATTCAAGTTCAAGAAGGTTTTCATGGATTCCATATTGTGCTTTGATTATGTTCATCAATGGCTGTAACACCCCCAAATTATCTCGGGAATGTCACACGCCAATGACCTCGGATTTTAATGTCCGAAGCCACCCAAGGCTTTGCACCAATTTAAATTTTTGTAAAGATGTGTATGAAATCATATAAATGAACAATAGCGGAAGACTTTTGAAAGCAAACTCAATTTATATTCAAACTTTCTTTTACAAATAACAATTTTCTTAAAATGTGACAAACTTAGTAGAATATTAACTAGAACTTTAAAGTATCAAAATCAAACTTCTTTAATGAAAATGAAACAAAACTACTTATAAAACCTTCTTGTATAGTATCACGGACTCCATTCATCATCACCTTGAGTGCTCTTGGAATGACTCTAGTTGCTTGCTAATACCTGGTACCACAAGTGGTCAGCCCTCAACGGGGTCAGCTAGGTCGACTCCAATATTTATTAAGTCAAAGTAAATAATTAAATCAAGATTATTAATATTGTGAATGCTCATTTTAAATGTTCTAATAAACTTTTCCTTACGTCGAATATTTCCTAGCAAACATCATACACTTTCAATAAATTTCTAAACAAAGACTAAACTAACCACAACAACAAATACATAAGTTCTTTATGGTGCTTACTCGCACTTATCTTATAATGACCATACATATCCACATAGGGTTGTGATTTTTAAACCATCGAGGCTCTTACGTCCTGATGAGTGGGCTCATACGTCCCAAAAGATCGATTCCGGAATTTCAAAGAGCACTAGCTAGGTGCTACACCCCTCATATTCGGATGAGACGGGCATGGTCATGACCAGCATTAGGGTTTAGGACCATCCTAATGCGAATATTATAAAGAGGCGTCCAGAGCAACTATGGCTCATTCCCTGGGTACTAAGCTAATCCAAAACAAGTCTCAATCGAGACGATAAACACACAAAATCACAATCATCGAGACCTATTCAAAACTAGCGCAACCTAGCAATAATAACATCTAAACGAGAATAACAAGGTCATCATTTTTGCCACGTCAAGCACCTCTATTATGTCTTCAGTTATTGATTTCAGTCTTGACTCACTGTATCATACTCGAAGCACCAGGAAAGGGGAGGATAGTCACACAATGGACAACACCAAGCCCTCCTTGCCATTTTTACAGGCGCATTTGACAAGCTCGAGTACGAATTCAGATGAGAGCAAGACTTACTTAATCGTAGTTCAACTAATAACACCATCCTAACTATTATTATTATCACCACTATTCTTAATTCTAGTCTTATTAAAGAATATAAGTAAATGCTTATGCAAATTCATTTATGATTATATTTCTAAAACACTTAGTATATTTATGCCTGAATTATATTAAGCATAATCACGTCAATCAAGAAAGCAAACATGGTTATTAGACTCTTCACACAAATCAAACAAGTGAATTAGCCGAGCAAGTATGGGAACTTGCCTTATTAACAACTTCAGAACTCGGATAGGTTATAATCAATATCGTATAACCTTGGCTTGAATGACCTAAAAAAAACAATGACATACACACGAGTATAAGTTTCAAAACTGAAATCTAATCAACGATAGATTTTCGTTATCTTATAAACGTGGCTTAAGAATCCCAACCCATCTACTTGATTATGAATCCTTAAAACTTGAATTTTTTTTTAGAGTTCAAAACTCATAGGGTTAATAACTTATTCATATATGCAAATAAACAATAAATTAATTTATTTGCATAGACATATTTATTAGACCAATTTAATTACAAACCTTATTGTAAATTTTTATTATAAAGTCTAAGGTTTAAAACTTTATCATAAACTTCTAAGTTGATATCATATCTTAAATGTGAAAATTCTCAAAAATTCTTGTTACATTATTAAGGGTAATAATAATCCATTTTTATCATAAGGTTCAATATTTTATAAAATTAAACACATTTTATAAAGTCTTATGAAATTTATTATATAAAACTAGTAAACACATTTTATAAAATTAAAAGACTCAAAATACCCAAAACAAAAATGAAAACAAGGGAAAGAGGAGAGGCCATACAAGCCGGGTCGGGCCCGCGGGCTTGCTGCAACTTCACTTACAGCAGCACGCACAAGAAGGCAAAGACGATGGGCGAATTTCAGCGGCCCTCGTCTGGCAACGAAACGACGCGTGGTTGGCGCCGTTAGAACCGTAAGGGAACCCTCTTCCTACTGCGGGCATCGGAACAGCACGATAGGGTGTGTGGTGGCAGTAATTCTCGAAACACCAGGTGGCTGTCGGAAAACAGGGCTCTTAGAGAGGCCAGTTTGCAACGGCTCGTGTGACTTCGTCCGACGACGGTTCGAGGCGTGTGAGGTGTTTTTAGAACCGGGACAAAACAAGCTTTCTACTGTTGGCAGTGGCGGAGGTGGAGGTGGTCCGACGGCGGCGAACGGAGGCCGACACCAGCGCCTCGCGAGCAACATGTGCTCTGTTTTCCTGGGCAGACTCGTGACTTTCAATCGGGATTTTGGAAGGCTTAGGGTACGAGAAAATTAATGGGTGTATAGTTTTTTCGAAGGGTTTTTCATGAGGATTCCGAATATGGCTTCAATTTTACGATTGGATTCACGGTTTGGGAGAAAACTGAGTTTGAACAAGAAAGACGCATTCTAGGGTTTCGGTTGAATGTGTGCCAAATTCGAGCAAAATAAACGCCTATATATAGGGCTTTTGATTCGTAGGGATCAAGCAAAGGAAGATCTCTAAAATCCGTTTAGATATTGGCCAAAATCGTGGCTTAGTTTGATCTCAAAATCAGTTTTGAATGGATAAGGAAGAAGAGTTGAAAATGGGAAGATTTTCTAGATTTTTTTTTTCCAAAGATAAGATCATACACAATCTTTTTAATAATTTAAGATTGTTTTTTTTTTAAATACTCATACTTTTACCCATAAAAGATATAAATTTATTTTATTAATAAAAATGATCTCTCCTTAAATTATGGTATATTAAAATAGTTAAGAATTTTATAAATTCAACAAAACATTACTTCTCTTAATCTTTTGAAATATAGAAATCATTGAAATTACTAAATATAATAAAATAAAATCATTTAATTTCGTCATCATATTATAACAAAATTAAATGATTATCTTTTTTTTTTATATAAGACTTATAATTTATAAACATGACCTTTCGGGTAAGGTCTAATTATCCAAGTAACTTATATAAGTTATTTGCTAAAAAAGATAATGCGGTTATAATTTTTAATGATGCCACATATATTTATTTTAAAATAAAACAATTAAGAGAAATTACATAAATACCCTTATAGAAAAATAGAGTTATTACAATAGTACCCACTTAAAAAGAGTTTCGTCCTCGAAACTGGGATAAGATACGATATGAAAAAGTATTAAAGCACCCTTCTTTAAAACTGGAAGTTATTATCTTAATACGCACTTAAAAAGTGTTTTGTCTTCGAAATTAGAAAGACACGAAAAAAAACGAAAAGTACTAATGTACCCTTCTTTAAAAGAGAGGGTTATTACATTAGTACCCACTTAAAAAGAGTTTCGTCCTCGAAACTGGGATAAGATATGATATGAAAAAGTATTAAAGCACCCTTCTTTAAAACTGGAAGTTATTATCTTAATACGCACTTAAAAAGTGTTTTGTCTTCGAAATTAGAAAGACACGAAAAAAAATGAAAAGTACTAATGTACCCTTCTTTAAAAGAGAGGGTTATTACATTAGTACCACTTAAAAAGAGTTTCGTTCCCGAAACTGGAAGGAGATATGATTTAACAACGTATTAAAGTACCTTCTTTAAAGCTGAGAGTTATTATAATACTACGCACTTTAATCTTTTGAAATAGTTAAGAATTTTATAAATTATGGTATATTAAAATAAAACAATTAAGAGAAATTACATAAATACCCTTATAGAAAAATAGAGTTATTACAATGGCGTCCAAGGCCATCAAGAAAAAGGATGAAGTCATGAAAGTTCGGGAAGTTAAGAAGCCCGTCAAATTAAAAACAGTGCTCAGTAAAATGGTCATAACTTGGGCTAGAAACTTTATCTCAAGTCCGTTAAAATTGAGTTGGATAGATAATTAAAAGATCTACAACTTTGTAGTTTACGTCGAATCCAGAATCCAAGAGCAAAGAGGTCAAAAATGCGATTTACTGAGAGATGTTCAAGTCTTACGTGAATCTTATCTTTTTATTTTGATTCTATCTTTATCTTTATGATAATTTTGGCCATAGGAAGTTTGTTAGGGCTGAAATATATCTTGCTTTATTATTATTTATATCTTTTTGAGTTTTAGGATTAAATTTTTAGTTTTCTTATATAAATAAGTCAAATAATTTTTTATTTGATTTATTTATGATAAGGAGACTTAGATAGATGCTTTTTAATTATTTTATGTTATCTTGGGAAGCAAGTCATGGGACCGAATTGTCCCTACTAGGGCCGGCCATGCCATGCCTTGCTCTCCAAGGAACTTTGTTTTGTATTTCTTATTTATAGTTTGCATCTTCATTCAATAAAAATCAGCTCAGTAAGATAAACCCCTTTGGTTTAATCTTGCTCTTGGGTCATTAAAACAACTCGTGTTCTAGCATTCAAACCTGCGAAGATCGATCATCATACTCCATTCGAATTCTCTCTCTTTCGTGTGTTCAATTTGGTTTATTGATTTAGTCAATTGAGATTGTTCTAGTTTGATTATTAAAGATCAAATCTAGTTAATCAATTGGATTTAGCGTTAGAGCCAATCCAATTGAACTATCAAAGTTGATTGTTTCAATCTATCAAATCAGTTTCGTCTTTTATTTGATTACTTGTTCAGCAAGTTTCTAACTTTATTAAGCAAATCAGGTTCAAAGAGAATTACTTGTCAAGATCGGGCCAAAACAAGACCGAATTGTCATCATCGAGCAATCGAGGAGATAATTCCGTATCAGTATCACTGCAAAGGTTGAACAAAAGGGATCGATCACTAAAAGAAACATAAGAAGGGACATAAAACTTAGACGTCTAATTTGGCAACTCCACCAAGCTTTTGTTGGTTCCCAAGTATATGTTATTGATTGTTGTGATATACTCCATACCATTAGATACAATGGTATACTTGCCGATAAAAATCCAAATAATTGAACTCTATAACTACCAAAAATTAGCAAGACATTGTAGACGCCCTAGCTTGTTTGGAGCACATGTTTTACATATCTTAATACTCGTATATTTGTTATCGTTTGCTTTTTCTCCCAACATGAATGAGACAAAAGAAGTGCAAAGATGCCAAACATATATATGCACCTTCTCTTTATCTACCTATGCGGTATAGCTAGCTCTTGTGTTTGTGTGAGCTTGGAAAGTGGGGTTGTGCACAAAAATCACCCGTGAAATATGGGTTGTGCACAAAACTAGGGCTGTCAAAACTTGACTCGACCCGAAAAACCCGCCCGACCCGCCCGACTCGGAACCCGACCCGACCCGAGAAAACAATAAAAAGTTTTATACCCAAGACATCTTTGATCCGAACTGATTTGACCTGAATCCGAAAAAACCCGAACTCGAGATTAACCCAAAACAAATTATACCCGAATGGACTAGCCTGATGCAACCCGATATCCGATTCTACCCGACCCGAAGTCATCCGAAAATCCGAAGTTACCCGACCCGAAACCATCCGAAAATCTGAAGTTACCCGACCCGAAACCATCCGAAAATTACATAATGTTATAAAATATTAATAATAGTGAATATTTATTATAATTATGTTTAAATTAAATGTTACATTAAATATTTAGACCTTAGAGTAGTTAAACTACAAAAAATAATCATTCGATATATGGTCTGAATCAAAATCCGGCTTACTCGAAATCATATTAACCCGAAATTCGACCAAAGTCGAAAACCGATTCACCCAAAATCCAAAAACCCCGAAACCCGACTCACCCAAAATCCGACTAAACCCGAAACCGAACTAAACCCGAAATCGAACTTATCGGAAATCAAGTTTGACCGAAAACCGAATGACCCGACCGAAATTCACCCGAAACCCGACTTTGCCCGATTAATTGAGCACCCGACCCGAAATGATCCAACCCAATTTGACCCAATTTTCAAAATATCCAAATTTTACCCGAATCCGAACTTACCCAAAATTGAATTGACCCGACCCAAACCCGGCCCGACCCGCCCGGTTGACACCCCTACACAAAACCACTCGTAAAAATTGAAATTTCAACAAACCACCCGTAAAAATATTTCGTTTGCAAAAACTCATCCATAAAAATATTCTGTTTGCAAAAGACCACCCAACTCAATAATTCCGTTAAATTTTTTGTTAGAAAACAAAATTTTATAATTTCCTCTACTAAAATACCAATTTTACCATTTAAACACACAAACCCAAACCATAGATTTGGAATTTGGGATTTGTGAATGTTTTCTTTGGATTTGATGAACGAGATATCAACACCTTCGATTCTTTCAACCAAAGCCCAAACACGAAATACTAATTCATCTCCCTAGATCGGAGAATTTGGATTGATTGAAGTTCATTTGTCCTTCTCGTTCCTTTTCATGCGGAAAATAAATGTTGAGTTTTTATTTTTACGGCATTAATCAAATAAGAGTATTTTTGTAACTTTCTTGAATAGTAGAAATTGGTATTTTAGTAGTGAAAATAATGAAATTCTATATTTCTAACGAAAAATTTAACGGAATTGTTGATTTGGGTGGTCTTTTGCAAACCTAATATTTCTACGGGTGGTTTTTTGTAAACGGAAAATTTTTACGAGTGGTTTGCTTAAATTTCAATTTTTACAGGTGGTTTTTTGCAAGCGAAATGTTTTTACGGATGGTTTGCTAAAATTTCAGTTGTTACAAGTGGTTTTGTGCACAAAACCATATTTCAGGGTGATTTTGTGAAATTCACCCTAATTTTAATGATGTGAAGCCAATTTTTTAAATGAAATTAGTATATGTAGTAATAAATACATATCATAAGAGTTTTTTTTATCACCATAAAGGGTATTCTCACTTAAACCCACGTCTATTATAAACAGTATCGAACACTTACGTGAGTTATGACATTATGACATTATGTAGCTAGATTGATCGATCACAAGTGGTTTTGTGAAATTTCACAAAATATGTGTAGCTAGATTGATCGATCATATTTAATTTAACCATCATATTTAATTTTATAACAAAATACATAATTAAAAAACAAGCATAATAAATAAAAATACCTTTGTGGTTGATAATAGCGAAATAATAATTGTAATTAATTTTACCCGCTCACATCTCACTCTCAACTTTCACGATTTTTTCAACCGTTTATGAACTTTCCTTTTGCTTTGATTTTGCATTTTTGATCGGTTTTCTTCTCTTAAACTTCTATCGAATCGATCGATCTCCAGTTGGATCACACTTTGTTCGTCAACAATCATTTGCTTTTGGTCGTCGTTGTTGATCCGTAATTTCAATCTATTTGATGCGTTTCATCGATTATAATTTGCTTCGTCAACAATAGTTTGTTCGCAATTTCTAGTTTGTTTTCTTGTGCTTTGTTTTTTTTGTTTTTTTTTTTCTGAGAAGTTGTTTGATTTCTTTTTGCATGTGCTTGTATTTTGTTCTTTGTTAGAGTTTATGCTCTTTGTTGTTTGACTGGTGAGTTTATAGGTTTTTTTTTATAAGGAAAGGGATTAGGGGCCGCTAACATGCTAGCGGTCACCCTAGAGCATCCAGATGGATGAGGTTCCGAAGAACCGGGTCAACTGAAAGTGGAACAGATGAAACATGGCGAAATGAAACAACAATGAAGTCCACCACTGCGTTGCACTCCCGGACGATGTGGGCAATGCTCCAGCTCCGGAACCGAGCAAGTAAGCAGTGAATATCCGCACGTAACATCTCGATCTCCCACAGACAGCGCTCGTCACCAAGAACGACCTTGACCATCTGCAAATTATCGCCTTCGATCTGAATATGGGAAATGCCATGTCGGGTGGCTTCAATGATTCCCTGTCGTAAAGCGATGGTCTCGGATTTCAGAACAGACTGTCGACCGATTAGTCCTCCGTCAAAATGGATGGGCCCTCCCTTGGAATCCCTGAGAATGAAACCAAATGAAGCCACCCCGTCAGCGTTGACTGCCCCATCAAAGTTGAGTTTAATAAAATTTGTTGGAGGTTTTCTCCATTTGGCACTAGAGCGTCTACAATGAGTTTGTTGTCCACCATTGGTTGGTTTCGTTTTTGCTTTGTTGTGGTCGTTATACCACTCTTTTTTTTGGTTGCGGATGAAGTCGCATAGGTTGTCCTTCACATTCATCCTTGTTGGAGAATGGGATTCGAATACTGCTTTATTACGGAAGAACCAAATACTCCACCAAGAGCATATCAGTTCCTCAAATTCAGCCTTAGATGTTCTATTCATGATTTCCTCTAATATTTGAGCTGGTGTTTTATGGTCTGGGTTAATTTGGTTAATGATCATCTCGAGTTTAGGGTTTATCGCCTTTAGGGTATTTTTAGTACGTTTGCATGAAAGCAGAATGTGGTTGACGTCCTCGTTGGTACAATCGCATGCAACACAACCTTGGACAACCGGAATATGGTTCGCCGCCAAGCGACTTTTTGTAGGGAGACCATTCCAGCCTACTTTCCATAGGAAGTTTTTCATTTTAGGGGGGATATTAAGTTTACTAATCCATTTTAGGTTGACTTGTGATTCTCCCTTATTTTTGTGGATCCACTGCATGGTAGAGTGGGTGGAGTACCACCCGTTCTTGCTTGGTTGCCAGTACATTCTGTCATGAATTTTGTTAGTTGTGGTGGATATTTGCATCACATTATGGATGTCCTCCGGGCTAAGCATCTGTTTGAGCTTGTGAATGTCCCAAGTGTTGTCTTCCTTAAGGAAGTCGGCGACTTTTGCCTCCCAATTCATATAATCACTAATATTTTCTTTCGGTTTTAGACAACCATTGCCCGTCCATTTGTCTTTCCAAAAACGAATGGTTCTACCATCCCCAACTTGCCAAATGAGACCTTTCAAGAATAGGTCTTTTAGGCTTATTAGTTTGGACCATTGCCAAGAATTGTTCTGTTTTTTTTGGTAGTTAAATAATCCATCTGATTTTAGATATTTTTCCATGACGAGTTTGACCCATGGGTTGTTTGGTTCCGCAAGGATTTTCCAAAGAAGCTTCATTTGTAAAGCTTGGTTCATTTCTTCTACCTTGGCAATACCCAGGCCACCGCGTTCGAGAGGTTGGCAAATTGAGTTCCAGATGATCAGGGGTTTATGGTTTCTCTCTTTATTCCAGAAGAACGTTTTGTTGATTTGGTCAAGTTCTTTTAATGTGGATTTAGGGAGTAGGAAGGATTGCATAAGGTAGTTTGGTTGTGCCGATAGATTCGTTTTGATTAGGGTTTTCCGACCCTCTTGGGATAGCGAGTTAGCTTTCCATTTGGTTAATTGTGCCCTAGTTCGGAGAGTAAGAGGCTTGAATGTATTTTGAGTAACTCTTCCATTTATGATTGGGCATCCCAGGTATTTTTCCAGTGCAGATGTGTTAGTGATCTGGAGTATTTGTTTAATCTGTTTTTTCGTGGTATTGTTCGTATTTTTGATGACCTGAAAGGCCAATTTATGGAAGTTAACTTTTTGGCCGAAAATTTGGCAATAGTTATCAATTATGTTTCTAATGTTATTGCGTGTCTAGTTCTTGGCTTTGGCAAACATGATAATATCATCAGCGAAAGCGAAAAAGGTAATTTTCATTCCATTACGTGAGATTTGAATACCGATCCCACTATCCGGGTTTGTGCTTGTGCGGTGAAGTTGCCGAGCGAGTACCTCTGCGGCCAAAATGAAAAGGTATGGTGACAGAGGATCCCCCTGTCAGAGTCCTTTTTTGGGAAAGAATTGTTCTGTTGGTCCGTTGTTGACCAGAACTGAAAATGATACGGTTTCTACGCATTCTCAGATCCATCCCATGAATTTATCGTGGAATCCGAATTTGTTAAGTATGAACGCTAGGAATTCCCAGCTGATCCGGTCATATGCCTTTTCCATATCCAGTTTGACCGCGATCCACCCCTCTTTACCTTTTTTGTTGCGGAAAGAGTGAAAAATCTCATGGGGAATAAGGGTGTTATCATGGATACTACGATTTTGAATGAATGCGCCCTGCATAGGGTGAATCATTTTTGCCATAACTGATTTGAGACGGTTAGTGAGTATCTTTGAGATAACTTTATAGATTATATTCTATAGTGGTTCATTGAATTAGGATTTTCACATTTGGGTATTAGTGTGATGAATGTGTGGTTAATTTGTTTTAATAGTCTTCCAAAGCGGAAGAAGCTTTTTACTGCCTTTGTGATGTCTGGACCGACAATGTGCCAATATTTTTTGTAGAAGCACGCCGGCATGCCATCAGGCCCTGGGGATTTGTCTTCCCCAATGTCGAAAACCGCATTTTTAACTTCTGCATTCGAGACTGGTTTAGTTAGTTCAGCATTTTCAGCCTCTGTGATTTCGTGCTGTAATGTTTGGGTCATTTCCCGGAGTTTACCATGGTTAATTTCGGTAGCTCGGAATCGATTTTGGAATTCGCGTTTGATCTCCGTCCTAATATTCTCTAGTCCAGAGATAGGAGTACCATCCGATGTTCGTATTTCTTTGATGTTCGTCCGATTTCTCCTTCCAGTAGCAATTCTGTGGAAGTACTTGGTATTTTTATCGTTTAGTTTGATATGAGTATTTTTGGCTCTCTGTTTCCAGTAGGAGTGTTGGAATTGAATGAGACATGAGCGTTTTTTGGTCAATCTCTCTTGTTTTTGGATAAGTTGAAAGTTCTTGTTTTCGATGATATCCTTTTGAACGGAGATCAATTCTTCGTCAAGTTTTTTAATTTGTTCAAAAATGTTTCCAAAGGTTTGTTTATTCCAGATTTTTGCCTTTCTTTTGAGGAGTTGTATTTTTTTGTAATGTTAAACATATGGGATCCGCCAGCGTTTAAGCGCCATGCTTGTTTGATGATATTCTGAAAGTCTTCTCTCTCAGTCCACATCATCTCAAATTTGAAGGGTTGGGGTTTGAATTGATTGTTGGTAGGGAGATTGCATGTGATTGGACAATGGTCCGATGAGGAAAAGGCGTGATTTTTTGTCACTATGGATGGGTACCATTGCAGTATTTGCTCACTAACAAGGGTACGGTCTAGTTTCTCTAGAGTTGTGTTCTCTAGTTTTTTGGATTTTCTCCACGTGAATTTATTCCCCGTAGTGGGGATGTCACAAACATCGCAATCGTTTTTGAATTTGATAAGTCGTTCAAATCGGGATGAGCTAGGACTAGCCCCTCCCATTTTCTCGTCCGAGTGTTGGATTTCGTTAAGATCACCCATAAGTAAAACACGAGACCTCCCATGCTTACTTATAGTGAGTTTGTAGGTTTGATTTCTCTTTTAACCTTTAGTCTCTTACTATTTTATTTTGCTTTTGGTCGTTTTTTACTTGTTGTTGACATTTTAGATTTTTTTATGACAATAGATTATATTGATGACATTGTGCTAAAGTTGATTCCAGTGTTAGAGTTGTGTTGACAGTTTTAAATTATAAGTATTGTTGATATCATTGATGTCTTTTTACACATGTTTTAGAGTATTTAATATTTTGTTAACAATTGTATAACAAACAATGTTATTTTAATGGAGTTTAATTTGTCTGCTACTCTGCTCCCTTATACTCATATCCATGTTTCATCGTTATTTATTTTATTTTTTAATTCATTTGTTTATTTAGTTTGAAAACAAATCAACCAATCATATCATTCAAATTTTATATTGAAAAAAAAATACATGCCATGAAACTAGGCCTGGGTCCGGTTCCGGGTGAACTGGTGGTCCCGGAACCGGCGGGAAACCGGCCGAAACCGGAACCACCGGGTCCGGTTCCGGTTCGTCCACCCCCGGAAACGGTGAACCGGCGGTTCCGGAACGCCGGTTTCACCCACAAAAAACAAAAGAATAACCAAACCGTGACCGCGGTTTGGGTAACCGCAGTCGCAGCCCATTGGACCGCGACCGCGGTTTTAGCTCGGAGGTAAAAAATTGAGCTTTTTTTTATTTATTTTTATTATTTCCAGTTCCGAACCGGAACGGGAGGAACCGGCCTCGGAACCGCCCGGAACCGGAACCGTGATCGGAACCGGGGAAACGGGCCAAGGCCGGTTCCGGTTCCGGTTCCATGGTTCCGAGGAACCTTAACCGCCGGTTCCGGAACCGGACCCAGGTCTACATGAAACCAATACCTACCAAACATTCTTTGCCAATGAAAATGAGCCGAAGCAAAGAGCGAACAAATAGCCCGATTAGAAGCTAGTCCAAGAAGCGCCCAAATGAAGAGAAGTTGGGAAAACAAATGGGCCACAAAGCCGGCCGAAGGTATATGGGTCAAGAAATAACGCCAGTGAACCATAAAGATTGTATAATTGTTAACTGAGAAGTTTGTCTTGCATGAGTTTCACTAGCACACACATCATTGACTGTTGAATTTTTTTTTCTTAGCTACCATGTTTGGCGGGAAAAAAAAATACAATGCAACTTAGGTAGCAAACCCGTTTAATCTTCGGAGATTTTTCCAGAATTTCCGGATCACTCAAGATCTTTGGCACGATCTTCTACTTTGCTTCTTTGCTCCCGTTTTACAAAAAAAATAAATCTAACAACCCGTTTGAACTGGTTAATTAGGCTTTTGTTTTCGCGAGCCTCATTTCAGATGGCCCGAACGTTTGCCGTTGGAGCTTAATGGACTGAGCAGATTGTAGGCCCTAACAATAATCACTCCTCATATTTTTGCACCTTAACAAGATTTTCTTGTTTCTTTTTTTTCCCTTAAATTGAGATTCTAGCTATCATCACCCAAATTAACTCTAGAGACCATGGTGCCAATCAGAAACCTCGATATAGTTGAAGACGACAACTACGAAAAGGAAGAGTGACGTCGAGACGAGTATGGAGCTAGAAGTAGGCTACCATATCGCCAAAATGTGGTAGCAAGATTTTAGTTATTATTGAACGTCCAACATAGGCCTCATCAAGTCACTGTTATACGTTCTTGATGCAAAAGTTGATAAAGCCTATGTTTAATTTTTTCAAGTAGGTAAAAATTAGGTTGAAAATACGTTTCAACCTAGTGCATTCTTTCGGATGAGGATACAAAGTCCAGAGTGGTCCTTTATTTGATTGACACTACATGTATGATGTAGTCAGACAATCAAATCCGCCACCGAATTGCAGTCACGAGGCACATGTTGGATTCGAACTGCCGCAAAGGACTGCATAAGAACAAAGGTATCAACAATCATCATTTTGATAGGCCATGGACAGTGACGGAGCCAGAACTTTTCAAAAGGGGAGGGGGTAGATTTGATTAGACAACACGTAGTGGTGTATGAACTGACAGAGTTAGGACGGTAGCCGGTTATTAAAAGGCTGATGCTGTTTGCACACAGTATTATAGCTAATTGCACCACACAATTTGTTTGGGTGGAGTCCACACAAACAGTTTGAGTGGAGTCTACTCAAACAGTTTGAGTGGAGAGATATCCCTCCTCGAGTCCTTTCTTTTTGTGTTTTGTCGGTCCCCTTTTCATTTATATATATATACATTATATATATATTATAACATTTAAAATCATACACTAAAAACCCTTCAATCTTCATAAATCCATTTTTCATTTAGTAACGTTAATTATTTAATTAAAACTTTTAAGATACATGTATATTAATTAATTTTTTTTATTTTTAATATATGATATTATATGAAACAATATACACATACAATATGGTATCTACCCATTATCTATTAATAGATAAAGATCAAATTAACTGTACATCTACATAATGTCAATTGAAACCTTAAACACTTATCCTAACCTTAAACACTAACCCTAAATTCTAAACCCTAAAATCCTAATCATAAACCCTAATACTTACCCTAAAATCTATCCTTACCCTAACCATAAACCTAAACCTCAAATCCTAATCTTAATTTTAAATCCTATATTTTAAACCATATCCCTAATAAATAATAATAAACCCTAATTCTAACCTTAAACTCTAACATTAAACCCTAATCCATAACCCTAAATCCTAACCCAAACATTAAACCGTAACCCATAACCCTAAATCCTAACCCTAATTAAACTCTAATCCTAACCTTAAATTTTACTCCCTAGCTAACTCTAAACCCTAACCCTAACCTTAAACCATAACCCTAAATTCTAAACCCTAAACCATAAAATTCTAATCATACACCCTAATACTTACCCTATATTTACTCTAAACCCTAATCATAAACATAAACCTCAAATCCTAATCCTAAATTCTAAACCCAAAACCCTAACCCTAATAAAAACCCTAATCCTAAAATTAAACTCTAACCCTAACATTAGAGCTGTCAAAAGCTAACCGAACCCGCCAACCCGACCCGAACTGCCCGATAATTTTAGGGTCAAGACTAAAAAGTTTGAACCCGAAACCTGAAATCAACCGAACCCGATAGAACCCAAAATCCGTTGGGCTGACTGATTTAGTATATTTATAGAATTTTTAAAATTTATTTTGAATATTGTAATATATTTTATTATTAAAATAAATGAAAATAATATATTATAATTAAATATTATTATTTAATTAAAATTTGATTTTAATAATCATAAAAAGGATATTTTAGACCCGCTGGTCAACCCGACCCAACCGAAAACCCGCTACAACCCGACCCGATTGACCCATGACCCATAACAAAACCGAACCCGAACCCGCCCGACCCGACCCGATTGAAAAGTCTACCTAACATTAAACCCTAACCTATAACCATAAATCATAAGTCTAACCCTAAATCCTAACTCGAACATTAAACCATAACCCATAACCCTAAACTCCAATCCTAACCTTAACCCTAAAACTAAACCCTAACCCATAACCCTATCCTAACCATAATCCTTATCCTAAACCTTTTTTCAAACGCATAAACTTTCGATAAACAAATTACTATAACAAGTGTTTTCTCAAATACTATAATCATATATCTCTCTTAAATATGAAAACTACATGATGTATTCATCAATTTGCAATAAATATGTTTTATCTAATTATTACATTATATTATGCATTTCATTAGTATTGCTCAAAAACCATAAACTTTTAGCAATAAGTCAAGTAGAAAACACAACAAATAAAACATAACAGGAAAAAAACTATATTACATATATCAACACCTAACTGAAAAGAACTCATAACAATTCTACTGTAAAAAGATATTCATAGATTTCAAGGAGCTACTTACATGACTTATTTTTAATTAAAAATTTAAGGGAATCACTTCTATTTTACTAAGTAAAAATTTAAAGCAAAAGGGTTAGGGCTTGAATTTATGATTTGAGTATTGTTTTGTTCAATTTATGATTATAACTTACTCTACAACCCCTTAAATTTGAACTTTTTGCACAAATTCATTTTAACTATGGCCATAACTAACTATGCATAGATGATTAAGAATCTACCGTCTATACAATACACTTAATGTATTTCAGAAAATACGTACCTCTAACCAAGGGCTCGGATCGAATGAGACTTGGTCTTTATCGTAATATGTTGAATCATTTTCATGATTTGCCATTATGGCTCAGAATAATAAGGATATGAGAATGATTTGTAGTCAAAAAATTAAGAGAATGCTTTTACGTAATTAATGACGAAAAAAGTTTAAATAATCGAAAAGGGGGATCGGCAAAACCCTAAAAATAGACGCTAGAAAGGGAATTTCTTCACTCAAACTGTTTGGGTGGACTCCACTCAAACTGCTTGTGTGGAGTCCACTCAAACTGTTTGTGTGGTGCATCTTGTAAAAAAGCCGTGTGCAAACAGCATTGACGTTATTAAAATTACAATATTTCTATTTAGTTATGCTCTTAAGGCATAATATAAGAAGATTAATCTAGAAAATTATTTTTAACTAGTTGTACCCGTCGTACCATGTACGACTATGGTTTGACATTTTATAGATATTAAATATAAATATAATATAAAATTTAATGTAAGTAATTTATTATCTGTACAATGTAAGATTTTTATTGGAATCAAATAAAATAAAATAAAATAAATATAAGTTATTAAGTTTAATGTTAAGAATAAAAAAGTTATTAAGCTAAAATAATATATTACATTTCTCCTTTTCATTGATGATATTTCATATGTACTTAATTTTAAAAAAAGATAACATATTAATTAAAAAAGATTTATATATTAGAATATGGAAGAGATAAGATTTAAATAACACAATAATTAAATTAATTAATAAGATATAATAAAATATGAAAGATAAAGATAAAAATAATTTATTTATAGAAAATAAATAAAAAATAATTTATTTTGATTTAAGGTGTGGCCAAACTCATTTTGTGGTTCGATAAAGTAAAGATTAGATAACATTAAATATTATATTTGTTTGATGTCAAAGATAGATTTAAATAGTTAAAGAAAAATTTAATAGAAAAAGGTTAAAATATTAGGAATAAAGATTAATTTTTTAAATATGAGGTGGGGCCAGTATCGTTCTGGTGAGCCTGAAAAAGTATAGCTTTAATATATAGTTATAGATTTTTTTATTTAGTAATGTTTATTATTTAAATAATTTTTTTAAAAATATGTGTATATTAATTAAATTTTATTTTTTTAGTATGTGATACTATATGAAACAATCTACACATACATTATCTATCCATTATCTGTTTTATAAAGTGGTTAAGATAAATCGTGATTTCTAGAATTATTATTAGAGTATAATATGAAGGGGGCTTTTTAGAATTATTATTTAGTTTTTTTAAGTTGAAAAAAGCTTTTCCATTAATATGAAGGGGGCTTTCTAGAATTATTATTTAGTTTTTTAGGTTGAAAAAAGCTTTTCCATTATTTTATTGAAGGTATGCCACGTGACGCAAATTTTTACACAGACTTGGTTTCTGCTTTATAATGTATTAGTATAGATTAGGTACCGTTCTTATCCTATGCTAGATAGTTTGAACAAATCAAATTCTTTATTTCTATGTGATTATTTTCACATTTCTAGTATTAAGTAAGTAATTATATCTTAAAAAGTGACTAAGTTATCAAATTTCCAATCCAAAATGTGCTAAAAAAGTAAGAAACTAATCTATTTTACTTAGCTTTAAATTGTTCTAACAAAACTAATTACATATTCTTTCAAGTGACTAATTTAATAAATTCTAATCCTATCCTATAAACTCCTAAATTGAAAATTAAACTTTGTATATAATTCATCGAAAGCAAAACAAGCAAATAAAAATAAAAACGACCCTCTGCTAGTTACAACTTACAAGAATTGAACTCAATACCTGTTACACTAAAAGGAAGAGAGTTCCCACTAGGCTATTTCGTATTTGTGCGATATTCTTAACCCATTAACATATACTTGCATACAGTTTGGAAGAGAGAGGGGGCGACCACCCCCCTTGGCTCCACCAAATTCCATGGACAGGATCTACTATATTGTAAGACTTTTATCACTAGTAAAAGACACCGGGTCTTCGCTACAACTGTGATGAGAAGTATTTCGTAGGGAACATGTATAAATTATAGTCATTACATAGTTTGTTGGCTTCAGAAGTTGAAAACTGTTATCAAATGAAGATGAGTATATGGAGGTTTAGGAACATAACAAGATATGGAACAAACTGAAGTTTAAGTCCATACTTTAACGGGGTGTAGTTCATTGACCACCATCAAAATCAGAGGCAAAGTTAGGGGAATGGAGTTGACCATCTCGTTGGATAGTGGAGCCACCCACAATTTCCTTAACCCTAGGATTGCTTCAAATGAAAATTTTGGGCTGCAAGAGGCTACAATTATGAAGGTTTCTATAGCAAATGAGAATAAGATGATTGTAGAAATTTTGAATGGGAAATGCAAGGATGCAAATTCATATTTGACCCTAGAATCTTGAAACTAGGAGGGTGTGAATGGTTTTAGCATGCGAGGTTGAGAAAATATAGTCTTTTGTTGTTTGATTTTAAATAATGAAAGATCTCTTTTGATAAGGAGGGTAATATAAAATATATGTATATCATATCATAATTAGAACTATTTTTTATAAAAATCAATTTTTTGTAGATCTTCTCCCATTTTTACATCAAATATAATTAACTATTTTTCATTATATGTTTAGATAATGCCCCAAATTTAGATTGAAATGATTAAAAAATTAATTTTACTTGATATGAATATTTTTAAATTATTTTTTTATTTTTTTTGAGAAACCGATATGCATAAAATATTGATTTTTTTAAAGATAATAATAATAATAATCAGGATAGGGTTTCAAGCAAGCATAATATAATTTTTTGAAATAATTTTTTGAATCTAATTTGTTAAGGTAATGTATTATGATTTTTATTTTTGAATCCATAATGAAAAGGATAGCATCTATAAATATGAAAAATATTAATATAAATATTGATAGAAAAGATCTTAGAGAAAAAATAAATATAATATAATACTATAAATTAAAGATAATTACACAAGGTGTACATAATACAAATTTTATAATATTTATTAAAATATTGCTATGAAATTAATTTATTAAGGTTATGCCACGTGACTCATTGTTTTCATCTACTAATTTCCCAATATAAACTGATGAACTACTCTAATACATTATAAAACAAAAATCATCCTTGTTGAAAAAATTACACCATCTGTCATAAAATGAATAAATTAATTTCAAAAAATAAAATAAGCTATTGAATATAATTTATAGATAGAAACACTATCCTATATTTTATAATATAGAATTACGATAAGATGCATTTAATTTCTACAATGAAATATGTGAGCAATTTTTAACCATCGAATCAAGATACATATACAGCTACAAATCAACACACGCATTAAGTAATATTATAAACGGATGAGCATTTTTGTCATTCACCCATCAAATTAGAACACAAGTTGCAGGAGTCTTCTTCAACCTCTACATCATGTATTTTACTCGGTCTTTTCGATCGAATCTTCTCCATTCTTGTTGTCTCTTCCTTATTCTAATTTGGCTCGCTTTTTTGTTGATTTTGGCCCCAGTTTAAGTTCTCTATTCATAGATGTTGATATAGATCTCTTTTCTATGGTTTCATTTTCATAATTGGGATTTTTTTTGAAATTTTGGAGCTTGGTATTTCGATTTACATGTTTTTGTGTGTTTTGGACTGATTTTTGTTTATTATAATCAAACCTATGAAGATTGTGCATGCTTTTCTTCGCAATTTCAAGTTTTTGATTGAAAACAAAGGTTAATGACCAATGCACATCTAAACGTCCACCATGTGTTCGACAAAATGCCCAATGTTTAACTTAGTACTTATATCATTTTTTGACCAATTGTTCATAAATTATGAACCTAGTTGTAACACCATGTCTTTCCACAAAGCGCTACTTAGTAGTAGACCTTACTAGATACTACTAAAGTGGGTTGACAACATCACTTTAGGATCTTGCAACGCGTGCACGATGAGAAAACTTAATAAAACATTCAACCTTTTATTTAGTAAAACTTAGAAAACATAGTTATGCATCCATTCCCGAAAACATAAATATTCAAACTTGGGAAAATCCTATCATCAACGAACTAACCTAGAAACAATAATAAACATCACATAATAATAAATCCAACATAAGAATAAATTCAACTCCCTAATATAATAAAAGAAACCAAAGTAAACCCGACCCCACTATGACACGCACTCTTCACCGCTCCGCCCCGCCGTCTGGCCTCGACTCATACATGCACGATTCCCTGGTTCATACTTGGAACTAAAAACTATTCCCCGAAGGGTCAGCTCCTAACTATCAAGTTAGAAAGAATGCGGAAATTGCAAGACGTTTGTAAAACATTTCTAAGGTCAGCATCCAAGTCCACAAAAATATTCCATGAGAAAACCTGTCATAGTCTCCATTGGGTCCTTTATTCCCTACCTTCACCCTACTTAATCTCATAACCTCCAAAGTGGGAGTTACCCTTCACGATGTCTCACACACATTCTTCAATATGGTCCGCATGGATTCACAAAGTATGGACTTGCCTCGTCAAAAAGTTGATCTCGGCCTACCACTCACTTCTTATATGATCAAACTCCATGTAAAATAAGATCAATGGTTAATAACTACATTCCTTTACTGTCCTCTACTCCGAACTCCACGCTAAACACCTTATGCCGGGGGTTCAACTCTTTCTAAAACGAGCAACATCCGTTCTTCAGCTAACGTTCCTAGTTTGGGTTTGACTACTTCCAATCCGATAACTTAGATGCTTAGGTTAGATTTGCTCCAACTTGCTCCATTTTCTTCTATGTCGACCACTTCTGCCTCCTCTTGTACTATATTCAACAACTCGATGACCAATATTACGAAGCTCTTGGAGACCATATAACTCAACACTACAATCCTACTCTTGTTGCTTCCTCACACTTTCCTAATAATTCTAACACTACGAACGAGATTAGCTTTTGTCAGACTTACACTTAGAATTGGAAGGTTAAAAGTACAAAACTATCTATGGTTCTTCAGCTGACGGTGGAGAAGTTGCGAGGTGTCACCTACCACCTATATGAAACATGCCTACCCCAGTTAAAAACATTTTGAAAACACCGGCCGGTTTTAGTTTTAAGTTAGACCTCGGGTACACTCGTTGGTGAGTTCCTTGTGCCCTGTTGTCAACCTCGCTCTGATACCAATTTGTAACACCCATTCTTTCCACAGGGAGGTACTTAGTAATAGACCTTACATTGTACTACTTAAGTGGGTTGAAAACATCACTTTAGGATCTTGTAACGCGGGCACGACAAGAAAACTTAATAAAACATTCAACCTTTTATTTAGTAAAACTTAGAAAACATAGTTATGCATGCATTCCAGAAAACATAAATATTCAAACCTAACAAAATCCTATCATTAACAAACTAACCTAGTAACAATAATAAATAGGGATGCTCAAGGGTCCGGGTCAACCCCAACCCGCACCGACCCGACCCGCATGGCGTCTGACCCACAATATTTGGGTCGGTTTACGGGTCAATATTTGGAAAAGATCGGGTCGCGGGTCGAGTCGGGCCAAATCCGACCGGTTGCGGGTCGACCCGCAAAACCGCACACTTTCTTTTAAAAAAATCTCGAAAAAATAAAAAATGTGAAGTGAAAACTGTGAAATGTTCGAGACCCATGCCCTTCATCCTCATTCCCGACATTCCCCACATCAAAAAAACCCTAGGGCGCCGCTGGTGTCTTCCACCTCGCTCTTCTCCAGATCTAGGATCTCCCACTGGAAAGTCGTCGGCTCCGAGCATTGGAGAGTAGTCGGCTTTGAGAGTCGCTGCTGGAAACCTTGAGAGTCCTGAAGCCCGAAGTCGCTGTTTTGGGTAGATTAACCACACAAACGTGTTACCTGCTTTAAATGAGGGAATCCTAGCCAAAGAGCAATCGTAAGGCGTTACAAACTACGGACAAGACGTACAGTAAAGTAGAAGATAGGAAAATAAGAACAAGAAAGTTGTAGTGATTGTATTATGATCGAAATTGCGGATAATTCCCGAGTGATTACAAACGAGCACTTGAATAGAATTGCTAGACAAGAGTGAATTGAGCTTAAAGAACGATTCCGAGTGTAGTTGGCGATGATCCCTTTATTTCTTCCTCGTTCTTGTTTTATAGCCACCTTCTCGATTTGGACCGTTGGTGGACCGTCTGGCGTATCCCGGAGATCTCGCCACCGACATGAATGGGATAGCCGTTGAGTAGGTTGATTATGGGATCCAAGATTTACGCCACGCCTTAATTGCTCCTTCGGCTTTCCCCTCTAACAAACGACACGGGCTGGTTATCCTGGGCTTGCCATGTTCTCTTGGGCTGGATTTCGGAGAGGCCCAACAATACCCCCTCAAAAACTCGGGAAAGTTCCCTCCATCCGCGTTTCTAGGGTTTTTGATTTTTCACCTTGGAAGTTGTAGCGAGTAAAGACGTGTCCCATCAATCCCTATTTATAGTAGTCATGATGATCTCTTGAGACTTCAACTTCGCTTCTCGGTGTCCAGGTACGTCTCCCTTCTCTTTGTTTTCCATCTTCTTCCTCTTCTCTTTCTATCGGTTATGGTGACTTCCAATTCCTCCCCAAATCCTTCTCCTTGCTGCCTTGAACCATTCCTACCTCCTTCTCTAACTTCATCCAAAATCCTCACCCCATACCATCAGAAAAATAGTACCTCGGAAGATCCTCACACTTTCGCTTTCTCCGTTGGATTTCCTTCGTCCCCAGAGATATTCTTTCCCCCTCCTGGGATCTAGGCTGATTTCTGCGCTGATGATTGGGTATGCTTGTACGATTATCCCTTTCGCATCGGTCATCGCTTCCCCTTCTCCCTACTGGTTATCGATTTCCTTACCACTCTCAATGTATCTCCTGGGCAAATACTTCCCCAAGTCTAGAGGATTTTGCTATATGTTGATCTCTTATGCTCCTCTCACGGCCTTCTCTTCAAAGCTGTCGATTTTTTTTACAACTATCGCCTTTCCAAAGGTGGCCCCGACCGTTTGACCTTGAAAACCTTCACAAACAAATATGACCTGATTTTCAATATATCGAAGTCCGGCCGGGGTTGGGTTGATAAATTCTTCTTCGTAAAGCTATCTTCTTTGGGAATTGATACGTCTTTCCTAAAAACTCGATGGCGTCCAACAGGTAGTGTTTCTCTTTTTACTTGTTACACCTTGTTCAATCAATCTTAACCACCGGCTGTCTTCTATGCAGAGAATCTTGCTACCCCCAACCTCGCAAGGTGTCGTCCCAAGTTATCTCTCACATAGAGGCTCTCTCGCTGGAAGAAAGATCTTACCCAAAACTGGTGAAAGCGTGCTTCGTTGACTCCGAGGATACCGAGATGTCGAGTAAGTTTTCTTCTTCCTTTACTCCTTATTTTGACGTCTTTGCTCTTTGTTACCCCCTTCACTTGCATGTTGCCAGGTTCGAGAACTACCAGATCTACTGCTGCTTTATCTACCTTGGAAAGAGTCGAGGCCATGAAGAAAAGAAAAGTTGAGACAGCTTCTACCGCAGGTACTTCGTTGATGGTAGCTCTTCCTCCAAAAACTACAGGCGATGCTTCCAAAGTTTCTTCATCAAAGAAAAGCGCATCCTCTCGTATGAACGACCTCCCTAGCACTATGATGTCTCTAGACATGGATGCGGAGAAATGTCTGAAGTCTCTGATGCCCCTTCACGTGGACTGTCTCCGTAATTCAGGAAATCGTTCCACCTTGCAAGAATTCTTTGGCGAGATGCTAGCAGCTCAATGGCAGGTACTTCGCTGAATAATTTGCCACCCTTATTTGCATTTTCGATGTTCTTGATACGTGATGCCATATTGTTGTTTCTCACGGTCTTCAACTTGCGTTATCTACATTTGACGCCTTCAAGGATTATCCCGACCAGTTAGCTCAAAGCAGAATCAGCGTGCAACTCGAGAAAGACAAAGTCGTCATCCTGGGACAAGAGAAGAAAGCTCTGGAGAAAAGGGTCAGAGATATGCAGGATTCTCTCGAGAAGGCTTCTGAGGAATCCAAAGAATGGGAGGTCAGATTCAACGCTGCATCGAAGAAAACTGCAGCCCTTGCTCAAGAGATTGAGGATACAGCTGACTACTGGTCGCTTAGAGCTCGTGTTGAAACAATAGAAGAATTCGCTTCAGGAAAGCATTCTTCTTGGGACGCCGTGAAGGAGAGGGAGCAATTTGAAAACCTGTTTCCCGATGAGGAAAGCGCGCTCAAGAAATCCTCTCTTGTTGATGATATCTCCCAAGTCGCCAAGGAAGTAGCTCAAGTGGAGATGGAAAACCAGAAGGTTGTCGAAGATGTCTCTAAAGAATGACTTTTCTCATTACTATCTAAACTTTGAATGTTTCATTGCCCCCGGTGTGTCGGGGTTTAACACTTTATTTTGTACGGCTGCTTGTTTTTAGGGCCTTTGTGTGGACAACCTTTACCCCTTGTTTTACTGGTTTTTTAGGGGTTTTACTATGAATGTTATTTTAGTACTCGTATGGTTTTGGATCTGCTTTTATCTTTTTTGCAGGTGATACAGGTTTGCTATTGCGGAATGAGGACCGACGCGTTCTAAGAAGATCGTTAGTAGTTTTGACCAAATCTCGTAGTAATAGCGCTTTTGTATAGGATGCTGAGAGAGAGATTAATGTACTTGATAGAATGTAATCACTTGTGTTTTATAAAATCTTGAATCGATTACAAGCATTTTCCGAAACTCCACTTGCTCTAGAGTTAGCTTTACGCGTTCTCATCTCTTGCACCTTGTGACTAGTCGTTGCGTGCACAGCGTTGCCTGATTGTAAGGCGAGGGCCTATGTTTTGGCCTGTAACATCATAAGGCGTCCCTTGTTAGTTTTCGTAAGACCGTCGTTGTTTTATGTGTGTAGGATGAGGCAAGAATAAAATGTAAAAAGAATGAAGTATTAAGTATATACCTTGTTGCGACTTGTTTGTTTAAAAATGATACAACTTCAAATTCGTCGCGTTCCAGCTTCTTAGGACTGTCTTCCCATCGTGTGATACCAACTCGTAGGCCCCTTGTCTGACGACCTTCGTGATCTGGTAAGGTCCTTCCCAGTTGGCTCCTAGCTTGCCAACATTCAACTCTTGTGTGTTTTGAAAGACTTTTCTCAACACCCAATCTCCTACTTGGAACGCCTTTGCGTTGACACGTTTGTTGTAACTCCGAGCCACCCCATGTCTATATGCCACCATACGAATTGATGCTTCATCTCGTAACTCATCAACCGTGTCTAGATGATGGAACAAGTTAGGCAGATTCGACTCCTCGGTGGTAAGTCCGTATCGAATTGTGGGCAAAGTTACTTCTACTGGTAACACGGCTTCGCACCCATAGACTAGGGAGAAAGGTGTATGCCCCGTGGCAGTCTTGGGAGTTGTTCGATCTGACCACAAGATAAGGGGTAACTCGTCTGCCCACCTTCCCTTAGCCTCCTTGAGACGTTTCTTCAAGTTATTGATGATTACTTTATTGCTCGCTTCCGCCTAACCGTTGGCTTGAGGATAACGTGGTGTCGACATCACCAACTGAATGTTGTACTGGTGGCAAAATGATCTTGTTTTGTCACTGATGAATTGAGATCCATTGTCGCACACTATGGTGGATGGTATTCCAAATCTACTCAGGATATTCCTTTTTATGAAGGAAATGACTTGGGTGTCTTTGACTTCTTTGAAAGCTTCGGCTTCAATCCATTTAGAGAAGTACTCGGTCATTGCTAAGATGTAGACACATTGTCCTGAAGCTGGAGGAAGTTTTCCTACAATATCCATTCCACATTTCATGAATGGCCAAGGGGAAGTTACGGGATGTAGTAATTCTGAAGGTTGATGTGGTATAGGTCCATGACGCTGGCACACGTCACACTTTCGGGCAAATTCCACTACGTCTTTGTTCATGGTGGGCCAATAATAACTCATCCTGCTTGCTTTCCTCGCCAAGTTGTGACCCCCTGTATGATTTCCGCATTCTCCATCGTGTATGTCTTGCAATACTTTCTGTACTTCTTCCTCCCTTACGCATCCTGCATATATCCTTGATGACATCCACTTGAATAGAATGTTATTCTTAATAGCGAAAGTGGAAGCTATTACCTTAAGTCGTCGGGCTTCTTCCTTGTCATTTGGTAGGATCCCATCTCGTAACCAACTTAAGTAAGGAGTTACTTATGAAGCGTCTTCATCAGGATCTCGAATCTCGAACACATCTGCGTCTTTGATTATGGAAGGCGCATCAAGGTACACGAAAGGTATCTTGTCGTACTCTCTTGGGTCGATTGCGGATCCGACGTTTTCTAAGGCGTCTGCTTGTGTGTTAGCATCTCGAGGAACTTGCTTTATCTCAAAATGCTTGAAGTGTTTAATCATTTCTTGGACTTTTTCTAAGTAAGCCTTCATCTTTGAATCCCCGGCAACATATGAGTTCGTAACTTGATTTACAATAAGTAACGAATCACAAATTACCTCAATTTCTTGCACGTTCAAGTCTTAAGTAACCCTGCTATAAGCGCCTCATACTCTGCTTCATTGTTGGTGGCTTTGAATGTACATCAAATAGCCTGGGCTATCCTATCCCCCTGTGGTGACTTCAGGACTACCCCCAGTCCTACACCTATCTGATTTGATGCTCCATCTGTATGCATTAACCACTTTCCGCCACCAAATAAACTGGTTATCTGTAGCATGTCTCGATTCTCTTCTTCCAAAGTGGTAGGAGTGAAGTCGACCACAAAATCCGCCAGGGCCTGAGATTTCATCGCCGTTCGTGGCTCGTAAGCAATATCGTAACCATTAAGGTGGATCAACCACCTCATTAATTGACCTGACAATTCTGGTTTCGACATGATACTCTTCATTGGATAGTTAGTCCTCACAATAATAGAATGACTTTCAAAATAAGGACGTAACTTTATGGAAGCCATTACCAAAGATAATACGAGTTTCTCCACGGGTGAATACCTGGCTTCCGCATCAAGCAATGTTTTACTTACATAGTAGATGGGTAACTGGTCTCCATTCTCCTCTCGGATCAAGACGACACTTACAACTACTCCTGTTATAGCCAAGTATACGTACAACCTCTCGTCTGGCTTGGGTTTGGAAAGCACCTGCAGGTTAGATAAATAATTTTTTAATTCTTTGAAAGCTTCTTCATGTGCTTCCGTCCACTCGAATGATTTGTTCTTCTTCAAGATATCATAGAACAACTTGTTTCTGTCCAAAGAACGAGATATGAATCTGTTGAGTGCTGCTACTCGCCCAGTCAACTTCTGGACATCTTTGACGCACTTTGGTGACTGTAACTCCATTATCGCTTTGATCTGGTCTGGACTTGCCTCGATTCCTCTCTGTGTCACTATATATCCAAGGAACTTTCCTGATGTGACTCCAAAAGAGCACTTAGTCGGGTTTAACTTCATTCTGTAACTCTGCAGAATCTAGAACGCATCTTCCAAGTGAGTAATGTGGTCCTCCGCTTTTAATGATTTGACTAACATGTCGTCAATATAGACCTCCATTGTATCCCCCAATTTTTCCTGAAACATCTTATTAACCAACCTCTGATAAGTAGCACCTGTGTTTTTTAATCCGAAAGGCATAACTTTATAACAATAAGTTCCTTGATTGGTTAAGAATGCAGTTTTTTTCTTGGTCGTTGGGATGCATCATTATCTGATGATATCCACTAAACACATCCATGAAAGTTAAAAGCTCATGCCCTGCCGTCGCATCCACCATTGCGTCGATATGAGGCAATGAGAATGAATCTTTAGGGCATGCTTTATTTAAATCGGTAAAATCCACGCAAACGCGCCATTTACCGTTTTTCTTCTTTACAACAACTACATTTGCAAGCCAATCAGGGTATTTTACCTCTCTAATATTTCCGGACTCAAGCAAAGATTTTACCTCGTCGTTGATTACCTGATTCCGTTCGGGTGCAAACTTACGCCTTTTCTGCTTTACCGGTGGCATCTTCTTGTTGACATTAAGGGCGTGTGTGATCACGTTAGGATCAATGCCTACCATATCTTCATTTGACCAATTGTCTACGTAAAGTCGGCTCCAGATCCGCTCCTGTTCTGATCTTTCTTGATGGGTCAAGTGGATCAAGGGCTACCTCTTCAAGTTCTGGCGTTTTTGGCTTTACGTAATAAGTGGTTGTTCTACAGTCCTTTAATTGCTAATCTGACGACTTCCTCCCTGCTTTAATTTGTAGATTTTTTGAAGTCGCCGCTTTCATCGTCACGGAGTAGCACTCTCTTGCTAATTTCTGTTCCCCCTTGATTTCTTGAATTCCCCATGGCTTTGGGAACTTTACACATTGATGATAAGTGGAAGGAATAGCCTTCCTCCCGTGGATCCATGGCCTGCCCAAGATGACATTAAAAGGTGATGGGCAATCAAGTACTTGAAACTTTACCTGGTAATTTATTCCTCATGCGATGGTCGGTAAAGATATCTCTCCCAGCGTGTTACGAGATTCGCCACTGAAACCTACTAAAGTCGTAGACTTCTTGATGATGTCATCCAACCCAATGCCTAAGCTGTATAAAGCGTCTAACATGAGCAAGTTAGTGGAACTTCCATTATCAACTAATATTCTTTTAACAAGGAAATTTTCTATTCTTAAAGAAATTATTAAGCAATCATGGTGAACTTCCTCTTCTTCGATATCATCGAACGTAATTGGCATCACGTCGTGACCCGTTCGTGGAGGAACTTTGGGACATTCTCTCCTGGTATCCCTTGCGATTCTCTTTGCTGCGAAGTACGTTATGCCACAAATTTCGGATCCCCCGGTGATGACGTTGATTACTCCAGTATGCTTCGGAGGCGGAGGAGGGCTACCAGGAGAATGGCAAGGGATACCAGGAGGAACTTTGGGACTTTCCCTTTGTTGCGCTCTAATTGCTCCTTTGCTTTTTCTGATATCAAGTCCTTAAGGTACCCCCTGCGTAACAGTTCGCTTACCTCTTTTCGCAACGCGATACATTCGTCAGTTCGGTGACCATGATCGAAGTGGAAATCACACCATTTGGACTTGTCCTTCTGATGCGAAGGTACGTTACTCTTTCGGGGCCATTTGACAGTATCCCCTATGCTGTTGAGAGTTCGGACTACTTCCGTTGCATCTACACAGAAATTGTAATGGGAAAGTCTGGGAGGCAACCTGGGATTTTCATACCGCTCGCCCTTCCTAGAAAACGTCGTATTAACAGTTGTTTTGGCAGGGGATGAAGTGGGGTATGGAGCATATCTAGGTTCTCTCCTTCCTTGTCTCCGTTCTGGCCGGTGAGGGCTAATTGCTTTTTCGGTGAAGAGAACATCTTCCTCCAATCGCACATGTGTTAACGCCTTCACCTGTACCTCATCGAAATTTGAACAAGGATAATTAGTTAATTCACGATATAATTCAGGATTACAAACCGAGATGCCTCTTCGGAATGCTTCCATGGTTGTAGCGGCGTCGCATCCTTCTATAGTAACTACCTCCTCGTTGTAACGGTTAAGGAAGGCTTTCAAGGATTCACCGGCTTTCTAAACCATGCGGTATAAGTCGCATGATCGTTTTTTAGCGTGTCGACTGCTTGCAAATCTTACCCTGAACTTGTCAATCAACTCAGCAAAGGATGAAATACTTCCAAGAGGTAAATGAGAGTGCCAATTAAGTGCGGGTCCGGATAACGTGTTTGCGAACCAACGACACATAACAATCTCCTTCATGTCAAAAGGGACTGTGCTAATGTTCATAGCCTGTTTGAATGCATCTATGTGTTGATCAGGATCCGTAACCCCCTCGTACTTAGGTACATCAGGGACGTGATACTTTCGAGAGATGTCGACCCTTGCGATAGCGGGCACGAAGGGAGAGTCTGTGTAACCATCCCTTCTTTCCATCGCTATCGGCTGGGGTGCTCCTGGGACCTGAGTGATTCGGTCCTCTAGAGCTTTGAGGCGTTCCCGTAAGTGGGAAAACTCAACATCCTCTCTGACAGCCCTTAATGAGTTACCGTTTACCTGATACCTAGTTATTGGTCTGACGCCATCAGGCGTTACGAGACTTGGATAATCCATGTCTAATCGTCTAGCGACACCTTCGAATGCGTCCGTTACACGCGGACGGCTCGGAGCTGATTGTACCTGAGATCAAAGCAAATTACGTTCATTAGTTAATGTTTCGATTTGTTTTTCATATACCTCGGTGAATTTAGCATGAGCCTCTTTTGATTTTTCAAATCTTTTTGGAGGGCGATCATTGTTGCGCGGAGCTCCATGATGATGTTAGAATCACCCCCTCCTCCTCATTCCGCGGAGGTGGCAGGGTTGCCATTTGCATTCCCGGAATCTTGATGACCTCCTTCTACGTTCCCAACTCCATCAGCATTTCCAGTTCGTTGGTTGTCACCTTCTTGATTAATCTCATGGTTCTCGGGATCTCCTACGTGACTGTAAGTAGTCTGAATTCCATCCATCTTGTCGATAGAACCTGTAGCTCCTTTTAACGTGACTTCTTTTTGGCTAGGGCCCCACGGTGGGCGCCAATTATTTTGGGCAGATTAACCACACAAACGTGTTACCTGCTTTAAATGAGGGAATCCTAGCCAAAGAGCAATCGCCACCGGCATGAATGGGATAGCCGTTGAGTAGGTTGATTATGGGATCCGAGATTTACGCCACGCCTTAATTGCTCCTTCGGCTTTCCCCTCTAACAAACGACTCGGGCTGGTTGTCCTGAGCTTGCCATGTTCTCTTGGGCTGGATTTCGGAGAGGCCCAACAGTCGCTGGAGCCTGGACTCGCATTGTCCACCACTCCGCCTGTCCCGCCTATCCCCGTCGGGCCCCCCTTGCCTGCGTATCCCTGCCGGTGCTCGCAGCCTCGATTCGCACTGCTCAGACCTCGCCACCTCGGAGTGAAGCCTCGCCGAAGTTGTTGCAGTACAGTGTAAGTTATGCCCGGAAATCTATTGCCCGAATATTTTACTGAATTTTTGGTTGAGTGCATAAATTGTTGTGAATGTGACAGAGTTTGGGTGTTAATTGAGTAGCTAAGCCTTGTCCATTTGTGTAAGCTGAATTTTTTGGGTGTTAATTGAGTAACTAGGAGAAACTGCATAAATTTTTGACTGAATTTTTTTGACTGTATGGAATATGTGGGTCCGAGGTCGACCCGGGACCCGACCCGCAAAACCCACAACCCGCTGGTTGGGTCGCGGGTCGTTAAAACAAATTACGGGTCAGCGCGGGTCGCGGGTCGACCCGACCCGACCCATGAGCACCCCTAATAATAGACATCACTTAATAATAAATCCAACATAACAATAAATTCAACTCCCTAATATAACAAAAGAAACCAAAGTAAACCCGACCTCACTATGACACACACTCTTCACCACTCCACCTCGCCATCTGGGCTCGACTCATGAATGCATGGGTCCCTGGTTCATACCTGGAACTGAAAAATATTTCCCGAAGGGTCAACCACTAATCTATCAATTTAGAAACAATGCGGAAATTGTAAGACGTTTGAAAAACAGTTCTATGGTCAGCATCCAAGTCCACAAACGCACTCATAACTGTAAAGGCCAATACCTAAATTAGTTTTGGTTCGACACACATAGCCACATACACATTCGCAAACACAATTTTACCAAAAAATGCAATTCCTCCATCTTGCAATCCAACCTCCAAGGCGCTCAAACCCCCCATCGAGTGTAGAGACATGCCCTCTGACTCCACTTCACAATCTCTCTTCTAACCCCGGCTAAGCCTCCACTGGAGCACTTGCCAAAACACATAGATAATATTTTTCATTTTGAAGGGGCACGATTTCCTTGTCACACGGACCATACATAGACAACTCTTCCTCTCTGCCAACTACGATGGTCGTGCCGGAATGGTACCAACACATAGAAAACGTTCGAAAACTTATTTCCGATAAAACTCATTTAAAAATCAATTTGCACACAACAGCACAAGCAATTCCAAAACACTTCAAAAAGATATTCGGGACTAGTGACCAAAACCAATCTTATAATAACGGCACAAAATCTAACAAGATAGAAAAGAACCAACCAAGTCGAAAGCGACTTACCTCAGACAAAAGATCCTTGAACACGGACAGAAACTAAGAACTTGAGTAAAAATGATTCCCTAAACATAGTAAAGAGCACACTTAATTATTAACCGACCACACTCACAACCATAACATCTCTTAATACTACTAGTTGTACACTCCCAAATTTACATGTCGTACCAACTACTACCTAGCCACTACATTATAAACAATTGCACAATATACTTATATGTCTAATGATATATATACCTAACGAACATTTATATCTATCGATATATATATATATGTATATATATATACATATCCAAGTTATGGCCTTCCCTTTTCAAACCCATACATATATATTTATAATTAAAAAACAAGCTCCAACTTCTGTACCGGCTCACACCACGAACAACCTCCTCCAGTTACATCTTAACCCACCCTTAACAACACTAATAATTAGCTTATGTTAACATAACCTCTCACCTTAATTAACCAATTTAATCTACCATCTTACAACTCTTAACCATACAGATAACTCCGTCCAAACCAGCGGCCTCGACCGGACAACCCTCTCCGGCCCTTCTTCCTCACCAAAACCTAACCCACAATCCCAGCCGATCAAACCCAATGCCCAACTCGCCCAACCACACCTTGCCCGGGTAATGATCCACTACAGCTTAGTCCAACATAGGCGACAAGAAGAGTGCTTGAAGATCGTTTACCGGTAGTGTTCGGCGACGACTTCGATGGTGGGTTGTAGAAGTATCGACTTGTGCAATGATCCGCGACGCCCACGATCGCCTACCTAGGACGAAAATAAGGGGGTTTAGGGATTACTTGCAACACGAAGGAAGGTGTCACGACCCTCCCAATTACCGACTACAGAACGGAGCAAAAGAGACCTTACCGACTACGGACGACACTACAAAGAATACGAACGGAGAACGATGGTCTTCGCTCGATGGAGACGTAGGGAGATAGAAAGCTTTCGGCGTGAATTGTAGCTAGGGTTGGAAGTAGGTTAGGCTTAAATAGATTAGGTGAAATATTTACGTAAATATAATTATGTGGTGGGGATTATGTTGAAATACACGTATGGTTAAACTAGGAGTTTGTTAAGGATAGAAAATTGGTTAAAAAAAATAAAATCATTAAGATAGGAAATAATAATAGGGAAAATTGCATTTAACCATCCTTTATTTTACACTTGTTGCAATCAACCACCCTTTATATTTTTTTCTACACTTAACCACCCTTTATTTGTAATTATGTGCATTTAACCACCCATTTTAACAAAAAACGTCATTTTCTCAGTTAAGTAGAGTAAATTATATTTATTCCTTTCTTTTTAAATTTTATTTGCAATAAATAAATAAAGTAAAAACCATTATTGACACTTTCAAGTTCCAAGACGCCGATAATCATGACTTAATTTCCTCCATAATAATTCATTCCCTCCATCCAATGACGAAGAAAAACACGACTTCGCCGATGCAAAGATCATGTGTTTTAGATCTAATTTTGACGACTTTGAGCGTCTCTTGGAGTCGATCGTGTCTAAGTTGATGGACAACGATTCGAGATTCAAAAGGCTGAGATGTAGGCCGAAATTCAATGATAATGACATTCCAAGCTCAATTTATTCATAACTTCTTTTATTTATTGTAAATAAAAATAAAAAAGAAGGGAAAAAATATAATTTACTTTAATTAATGAAGAAAATGATGTTTTTCATCAAAATGGGTGGTTAAATGCACATATTTACAAATAAGGGGTGGCTAAGCGCAGAAAAAAATATAAAGGGTGGTTAATTACAACAAGTGTAAAATAAAGGGTGGTTAAATGCAATTTTCCCATAATAATAATGTTAATAACATAGTAATAATAACGATTTTCGAAGTCACTTTCAGCCCAATTAACAAGATTTACTTATCGTCCAAGGGACTCGTTTTTCTTTCCGAAAAGAAAAATGAACCCGATTATTACATACTACCTCCTTTAAGAAAGTTTCATCCCAAAACTTTTATAAAGAAAGAAACTATATCTCAAGGTTTTACAAACCTCTCCCCCTAAAAAAAGGGTTCGTCCCCGAACCAGAATTATTGATAAAGACAAAACACAACCAGTACTAACCATCCAAAACAAACAACACGACAATCTAGTAATCAAACGGTCAAACAGGCAAGTCAACGTAAACAACCCACTAACTACTAACCCTCCTCTCAAACACCTTTACTAGACCCGGGTAGAGCTCCGGGTAATTCTCTCTCATCCTAGACTCGGTCTACCAAGTAACCTCTTCGAATCCTCGTCGAAACCACTGAATTAGCACCAAAGGAATCTCCTTGTTCCACAACCTCTTCATTCATCAGTCTAGAATCTTCAACGACTACTCCCGGAAAGTGTGATCTTGTTCTACCTTCAATTCCTCGGGGTTGAGATTGTGACTAGGTTCAGGCACATACTACCTCGACTGAGGCCCGTGAAACACGAGTTCGTTCATGGTTGGTGCAAAATCCAACATGTAAGCTAACTTTCCTAGTCTCTCTATAATCTAAACCGTCCTAACGTACTAGGGCCTAAACTTCCCCTTCACTCCAAACTTCTTGACTCCGCAAGTCGGTGACAATCTCAACTATATATGTGCGCATATCTCAAACTCTAATGGCCACCATTTCTTGTCAATGTAGGACTTCTAGCGATTCTACGGTAGCTAACAGGCGCTCTTAAAAAAAGATGTGTTAATTGCTACTATACAAAACTCCATTAATTCCAATTGATCTAACCAGTTGCCTCCTGGACCAGCACACAACGACATCCCCTCTAGCATCTGAATTGTCTTCATATACTAGCCCATTTACTGCGAGTAGTAAATACTCGTCAAGTGTAGTCTCGACCCACTGCTTCGTGCCCTTACATCCAAAATCTAACCATGAATCTCCCATTTTTAACGGTTACCATCATCTTGTGCACTCCAGGTCGTCATTGTGGTTCTCAAAACCCTACATGTGTCTTATCGATAGTAAATTTTCTCCTCCTAGAAGACTGATTTTCTATCTTACATGTCTTGCCCATAGTACCCTTGAACTACTTCTATGGTTCTGTTCCTTTGTCCAATTTTCTCGTAAGTGTGGATCATTTGAGTGAAACAACATCTGCATCTATATCATATTCGACTAACATTTCAATATACCCAATATCTCTTGTCATTAAATCTAGACAAAACACTTCAACTATCACCCTTGTCATGCCTCCTTCATTAATCTCTTTCCTCGATATCACTAAACTTCCAAGTCACGATCTTCGAATAGCTTGAGCCAGTCTAACATCTAATGCTTCAACTTTTACTTATGAATGCATTCCTTAGTAGAAGTTTGTCTATCCAAACTTAGCATATACCGCAGCTGTTCGTGTCCAATACCTTAGGTTTAGTCACCTGTTCCTTTTCCCGATTCTACTCGCATGGCTCCAACAACTTTATCTCTCCAGATATAAAAGTGATTACTCAACCCTTTTCATCGTGACACACCCTTAATTATGACTTTGAGGCGTTATTTAAAATTTGTAAATCTATCATTATCTTGTGATATAGGCGGTTTGAGTATACAAGTCACCCTACCCTTCAACTAGTCACAACTCTCTTGGTAACCTACCTTCCAAGAGATTTCCTTAATTGCACTTAATCTGATCAATGTTGGTTTAGACTAGAATTCATCCTTATACCCCACCGAAAGTTTAATTTTAATTCCATATGTTTTATGATGCATTCTTATTTCAAAAGATACTTCTAACACATTATAACATTGATTCTCTCTAGAAAGTCACTTGTTCACAACAAACTCCTCGTTTATCCGAAAACGTACTCCATGAGCCTTATACAACACTGGTATTGTTAAATCGTCAATGCAGTCTAATTGAGCGAAGCTTTCTCTTCCAGGTCTGGTAGTAGACAAAGATATCATTGATAAAGACCCCTACATTCGGTCCAATTAGTCGATAAAGGTCCTTGCCCAATAACTTCACACACCCTACTGGAAATTAGTTAACTTCACAACATGCTTTACCATACAATGGTCATGTAACATGTATTTATAGTTTGGGCATCCTCTTCTTAAGTCCTCAACTGAAACTAACTCGCCATTTAACCAAATCTAGAGAATTGCCAAACTTCACTATGGTCAATCCACCCAAGCAATGTTTCATGACAAAAAATTTTTAATCCCAATGTTAAGCTCAACTTCTTATGAACCAAACCAAACCTCTTACAGAGGAGGACTTAGTGCATTTACTCCTTCTCCATTAGCTCTATTACTCAAGTATTTAATTCCAACGTCACAATTTGGTCCAAGCGCTAAGAAACCTACTTGAGCAGTCTAATCCTTGACTCAAAGTAACTAGCAGGATTTACTTCTCATTGGATTTGTAGTCGTGACAACCCCCCATGAAAACATCTCCAAATGCTCAAATGACTTAGATATCCAAAAATCACATGCAGTACTTGACTTGTGGTGAACTTGTCTCAACTAACCAATACAATCCACGTTCAACAACATAGATAACTTCTCCTCATGTCGAGGATCATATCCTTAGCTCCCTCTAGATTGATCCCTTCTTACCATTATCCTTGTATTATTGTCTGTGCCAAAAAAGGCCTTTATCCTCCGTTGTCCAATTCGCTCCTAAAGCTCTTTATTGCTTGATCTCTATGCCTCGTTTGGTTAAGTTACCAGTCTAGACCTCCTTTCAAGGATTAGACATTGTTAATTTCTCCTTCCATGTAAATGCTTGTTAAGATTTGATGAACCAAAACAAAATAGAGTCTACATCCATGTAACAACCCTATTTTTAAACCAAGGGTGCTACCGCCAGTGGCCTCAGATTTTACCATCTAAAGCCACCCGAGGCTAGGTAACACAACACAAAGAAGTTTTATCGAATGATTCTCAATTAAATAGAATCAAAAAGTGTTTTCAGTGAAAAACAAAACCTTTGGCTTTATTCATTTCGGTCACTTAAGCCTCAACGGCCTTGGAAGGAAAAGTCCGAGTCCGCCGGCGGTAACATCCCATTATAAGTCTGTAAAATGGGGGTGTTATAATCCATGTTCAACTCAAACTAGATCCAAATAATTCCTTCTCTCTTTATGATGCTAACTCGTCATTCTAGTCATTCTAGGGACTTAATGAAGGCGAGTTCTCAACTACATGTTTCCAGGTCAAGGTCTTAGTTCAATTGCATCTCCCATCAACAAACTGAGTTTAGTTGTTGTGATTATTTTTGTCTTAACTCTGTCTTCCTTTTTCTGATAGTGCAATGCTATGGTTACTACTTTCTTGAGAATCATTCATAAAACTTCCTTATTACCCGACTCTAACTCCAACGTCCATCAATATCTTACTAACTACGCATGTTTTTCATGTGGCACTTCCTAATCTTCCTCTTCTCAAGCAAGCATGAACCATGGTACTCTTTAGCGAAAGGTATCCGTGAAGTAGCCGTTACTCATTTTTCGGTAACTTTGCCAACGATGATTTCCATGAGAATTCATGTCATAGTCTCCATTGGGTCCTTCATTCTCTACCTTCACCCTACTTAATCTCATAACCTCCAAACTGGGAGTTACCCTTCACACTGGCTCACACACATTCTTCAATATAGTCCGCATGGATTCACAAAGTATGGACTTGCCACATCAAAAAGTTGATCTCGGCCTACCACTCACTTCTTATGCGATGAAACTCCATGTAAAATGAGATAAATGGTGAATAACTACATTCCTTTACTGTCCTCTACTCCGAACTCCATGCTAAACACCTTATGTCGGGGGTTTACCTCTTTCTAAAATGAGCAACATCCTTTCTTTAACCAATGTTCCTAGTTTAGGTTTGACTACTTCCAATCCGATAACTTAGGTGCTTAGGTTAGATTTGCTCCAGCTTGCTCCATTTCCTTCTATGTCGACCACTTCTGCCTCCTCTTGTACTAGATTTAACAACTCGATGACCAATATTAAGAATCTCTTGGAGACCATATAACTCGACACTTCAATCTTACTCTTGTTGCTTCCTCACACTTGATTCTAACACTAGGAACGAGATTAGATTTTGTCACACTTACACTTAGAATTGGAAGGTTAAAAGTACAAAACTACCGAAGGTCCTTCAGCTGACGCTGGCGGAGTCACGACGTGTCTCCTACCCCTTATATGCAACATGCCTACCCCAATTAAAAACATTTTGAAAACACCAGCCGGTTTTAGTTTTAAGTTGGACCTCGGGTACACTCGTTGGTCAGTTCCTTGTGCCCTATTGTCAACCTCCCTCTATTACCAATTTGTAACACCCTGTCTTTCCACAGGGAGCTACTTAGTAGTAGACCTTACCAGGTACTACTTAAGTGGGTTGACACCATCACTTTAGGATCTTGCAATGCGAGCACGACGAGAAAACTTAATAAAACATCCAACCTTTTATTTAGTAAAACTTAGAAAGCATAGTTATGCATGCATTCCCGAAAACATATATATTCAAACCTGACAAAATCTTATCATTAACGAACTATCCTAGTAACAATAATAAACATCACTTAATAATAAACCCAACATAACAATATATTCAACTCCCTAATATAACAAAAGAAACCAATGTAAACCCGACCCCACTATGGCACGCACTCTCCGCCGCTCCACCCCGCCATCTGGCCTCGACTCATGCATGCACGGGTCCCTGGTTTATACTTGGAACTGAAAAATATTCTCCGAAGGGTCAGCTACTAATTTATCAAGTTAGAAACAATGCGGAAATTGCAAGACGTTTGAAAAATATTTCTATGGTCGGCATCCAAGTCCACAAACGCACTCATAACTCTAAAGGCCAATACCTAAATTATTTTGCTTCGACACACATAGCCACATACACATTCACAAACACAATTTTACCAAAAAATGCAATTCCTCCATCTCGCAATCCAACCTCCAAGGTGTTCAAACTCCGCGCTGAGTGCAGAGGCATACCCTCTCATTCCACTTCACAATCTCCCTTCTAACCCCGGCTAAGCCTCCACTGGAGCAATTGCCAAAACACAAAGATAATATTTTTCGTTTTGAAGGGGCACGATTTCCTTGTCACACAGACCATACATAGACAGCTCTTCCTCTCTTCCAACTACGATGGCCATGCCAAAACGGTACCAACACATAGAAAACGTTCGAAAACTTATTTCCGATAAAACTCATTTAAAAATCAATATGCACACAACAGCACAAGCAATTCCAAAACACTTCAAAAAAATATTCGGGGCTACTTACCAAAACCAATCTTACAATAACGGCACAAAATCTAACAGGACAGAAAAGAACCAACCAAGTCGAAAACGACTTACTTCAGACAAAAGATCCTCGAACGCGGACATAAATTAAGAGCTTGAGTAAAAACGATTCCTTAAACATATTAATGAGCACACTTAATTATTAACCAACCACACTCACAACCATAACGGCTCTTAATACTACTAGTTGTACACTCCCGAATTTACGTACCGTACCAACTACTACCTAGTAGGGGTGTCCAAACCCGGTTAACCGTGATTTCGATTAACCGAAAAACGGTTAACCATGATTTCGGTTAGTTAAAATCATTAACAGTAACCGAACCGTTAATCCCGGTTAGCCAGCGATCGGTTAACCATATTTTCGGTTCGGTTTTCTCGGTTAACCATTAACCGTTTATGTAATTTCTAAATTATAATTATACACTTAAAAACAATAAAATTATTAATTTTATATAAAAATATTACCATTTGGTTAAGAATTCAATAAATACTAGTTTTACATGATTGATATGCTTTAAATTATCCACACAATATGTATATCATATATATAGCCATCTTTTAGTTAAAATATTTTAAAAGTATGCATAATTAAGTAATTAATAGCGGTATTAAAAATAAATTTATGGATAATCATCTATAATGTTAAAATTTTCAAGTAACAATGCAATTCCATCAAGCCAAAGTATATTTAAGGTTTTGTTTAAAAAATTAAAAATATATTTCGGTTTTTTGGTTAACCGAGAATGTCAATTGAGTAGCTAAGCCTTGTCCATTTGTGTAAGCTGATTTTTTTGGGTGTTAATTGAGTAACTAGGAGTAACTGCATAAATTTTTGACTGAATTTTTTTGACTGTATGGAATATGTGGGTCCGAGGTCGACCCGCGACCCGACCCGCAAAACTCACAACCCGCGGGTTAGGTCACGGGTCGTTAAAACAAATTACGGGTCAGCGCGGGTCGCGGGTCGACCCGACCCGACCCATGAGCACCCCTAATAAAAAACATCACTTAATAATAAATCCAACATAACAATAAATTCAACTCCCTAATATAACAAAAGAAACCAAAGTAAACCCGACCCCACTATGATACACACTCTTCACCACTCCACCTCGCCATCTGGGCTCGACTCATGAATGCATGGGTCCCTGGTTCATACCTGGAACTGAAAAATATTTCCCGAAGGGTCAGCTACAAATCTATCAATTTAGAAACAATGCGGAATTTGCAAGACGTTTGAAAAACAGTTCTATGGTCAGCATCCAAGTCCACAAATGCACTCATAACTCTAAAGGCCAATACCTAAATTAGTTTTGGTTCGACACACATAGCCACATACACATTCGCAAACACAATTTTACCAAAAAAATGCAATTCCTCCATCTCGCAATCCAACCTCCAAGGCGCTCAAACCGCCCGTCGAGTGCAGAGACATGCCCTCTGACTCCACTTCACAATCTCTCTTCTAACCCCGGCTAAGCCTCCACTGGAGCACTTGCCAAAACACATAGATAATATTTTTCGTTTTGAAGGGGCACGATTTCCTTGTCACACGGACCATACATAGACAACTCTTCCTCTCTTCCAACTACGATGGTCGTGCCAGAACGGTACCAACACATAGAAAACCTTCGAAAACTTATTTCCGATAAAACTCATTTAAAAATCAATTTGCACACAACAACACAAGCAATTCCAAAACACTTCAAAACGATATTCGGGACTAGTGACCAAAACCAATCTTATAATAACAGCACAAAATCTAACAAGACAGAAAAAACCAACCAAGTCGAAAGCGACTTACCTTAGACAAAAGATCCTCGAACACGGACAGAAACTAAGAACTTGAGCAAAAATGATTCCCTAAACATAGTAATGAGCACACTTAATTATTAACCGACCACACTCACAACCATAGAAGCTCTTAATACTACTAGTTGTACACTCCCAAATTTACGTGTCGTACCAACTACTACCTAGCCACTACATTATAAACAATTGTACAATATACTTATATGTCTAATGATATATATACCTGACGAACATTTATATCTATCGATATATATATACATATCCAAGTTACTGCTTGCGCTTTTCAAACCCATACATATATAATTATAATTATAAAACAAGCTCCAGTGTCTGTACCGGCTCACACCATGAACAACCTCCTACAGTTACAACTTAACCCACCCTTAACAACACTAATAATTAGATTATGCTAACACAACCTCTCACCTTAGTTAACCAATTTAATATGTCGTCCTACAACTCTTAACCATACAGATAACTCCGCCCCAAACCAGCGGCCTCGATCGGACAACCCTCTCCCGCCCTTCTTCCTCACCAAAACCTAACCCACAACCCCAGTTGATCGAACCCAATGACCAACTCACCCAACCACACCTTGCCCGGGTAATGATCCACTACGGCTTAGTCCAACATAGGTGACAAGAAGATTGCTTGAAGATCGCTTACCGGTAGTGTTCGGCGACGACTTCGATGGTGGGTTGTAAAAGTATCGACTTGAACAGAGAATCGCGACACCCACGATCGCCTACCTAGGACGAAAATAAGGGGGTTTAGGGATTACTTGGAACACAAAGGAAGGTGTCACGCCCTCCCGATTACCGACTACGAAACGTAGCAAAAGAGACCTTACCAACTACGGACGACACTACAAAGAATACGAACGGAGAACGATGGTCTTCGCTCAATGGAGACGTAGGGAGATAGAAAGTTTTCGGCGTGAATTGTAGCTAGGGTTGGAAGCAGGTTAGGCTTAAATAGATTAGGTGAGATATTTATGTAAATATAATTATGTGGTGGGGATTATGTTGAAATACGTATGGTTAAACTAGGAGTTTATTAAGGATCGAAAATTGGTTAAAAAAATAAAATCATTAAGATAGGAAATAATAATAATGTTACAACATAGTAATAATAACGCTTTTCGAAGTCACTTTCAGACCAAGTAACAAGATTTACTTGTCGTCCAAGGCACTCGTTTTTCTTTCCGAAAAGAAAAACGAACCCGAATATTACATACTACTGATGAGGTATTTTCGTGGTCGTTAATATTTACCAAAGAAACCTGACTTAACCAAACTTAGTAGAATGGTAAGTAAGGGTCGAAGACTCGTGTATTTGTGTTGTTACTTAGATGCTAGGTAACCAAGCGGGGAGGGGAGGGGGGTTGTGAATAATTATTCTAATTCTACTATGCAAAATAAAACTAACTATGAATGCAAATATGATTGTGTTTAAACAAGTCTGAGGAAAGCGTGTTCAACTAGTTAAATCCATCATAGATATGCTTATTGATCATTGATTCTCTTGATTCTTAATTCATTTGAATAATCTATCGTGGATTATTATCCAAAACTTTATATTTAGTTGAAAGAGCTAACAGTCTGAACAACCCTAATCATCTAACAACCTAGAACAACGTCTAGATTCAATTAAACGACAGCTTTAAGTTCAAAGTATCGATAGAAACAAATACTTGACGCAAACAGCTAATCAAGTTATATGTGGTTTATTCCCTTCTACAACTGATCGAACAACCCGAATGGGTCTAAACAATTATAGTTGCTACTTTATCAAATCAATCTCAAACGGGACTTAATCAGATTAGTTGTAAATTATCCCAGAAATATTATTATGTAGCTAATCTAACAAAACCCTAGAATAACTCTGATTCAATTAAGCTTAGGGAATAAAACCTATCCAAGTTGTCGAGAATCAAACAAACCTCACTATAATATGCAATCTATGATCTTAATAACTAGTCAAATACAATGAATTTAGCAATGCATAATTAAATTAAGAAAAAACTTACAAAAGGTTCAAAGGTTGCCTCTTGAGAAAAGAAACCCTAGCCTCCAAATTATGATCAAGGTTATCAAAGAAAAGCTAAAAACAAGGTTTAAATACCCTTAAGATATCCAGACCCATAAATCCTGAAATTACATCCAACACTTCAGAAAATATATCATAAAACCCATATCGAAGCCCAACTTCACAGCCCAACTCGTCCGCGGAGAAAATGATGGCGCGGTCTCTTCCTAAGGTGGCGTGGTCACGCAGGTTGGTGTTGTAGCCCGTTGCATCCCTCAGTTCAACATTCAAGCGACACTTCAGAGGCTATTTTGACCCCCTTCGAGATGGAATTTGGACTCGGAGTAAAAATATGAATTGTATCTCTTTGAATTAGCTTTCCATTGATATCAAATTCAGCTTCATCCGACCACTATATCTCCCAAACCAAGCATTTCAAGATAGAGGTGTCGGAGTAAAAATATGAATTGTATCTCTTTGAATTAGTTTTCCATTGATATCAAATTCAGCTTCATCCGACCACTATATCTCCCAAACCAAGCATTTCAAGATAGAGGTGTCGAAACAACAACTTCAATGCATGACCCGGGTTTAAGCGTTCTTTTCCCACAACCTCTTGGGCCTTAGCTCTTCTAATCTTCACTTGTATAACTCTAAGCTTTATCAAACTCTACCGTATTCCGCTAAGCTCCACCCCATCCACGCTTGTTTACCTAAAGATTTGCTAAACCGAACAAAACAAGCGCAAAACCCGAAATTCCTAGAAAACCTAAAAACCTAAGAACTAGACTAAACTACCCTAAAACCATGCAATATAAACATAAGTATGCATCCTAAACACTACCTAAGTGCAAGCTATCAACTACCTCCCTTAAGAAAGTTTTGTCCCAAAACTTTTATAATGAAGGAAAATATATCTCAAGGTTTTACACTAGTATACCAAAACTATTAACTTATATCATTTATGAACTAGAATACATGACACAAGTAACAATTATTGTGAATTAAATTTCATGAACCGTATTAAAATTGTTATGAACCTAATCGTATAAAGACATGAACCCGCAAAATACGATTTATGTACTAGATTACGTGACAAAAATAACAAGTATTATGAATTAAATTTCATGAACCATATTGACATTTGTTATGAACTGAACTATATAATGACATGAACGAACAAAATATCATTTATTAATAAATGATACAAAATAACAAATATTGTGAAATAAATTTTATGAACCTTATTAATAATTCTTATGAACCTCAGACATGAACCTTTACTTTAAACTCTTCCAATTATGAGCCTTATTGACAAGCGCACAGTCTACATACTTTTTCTTCAAGATATCATCCCAAAGTTCGCCCTCACTCATAATAAAATGGCAGCCAAGCTTAGCAACTAAGGCAATGTTCATGTCTCTCATAGATCGAATACCCCCAACCGCCTTGATGTCTTGATAACACAATCTCCGACCAAACAACTTCTTGATAACACAATCTCCAACCAAACAAACAACTTTATGTATTCTCCTTTGCTCACTAGAACTTCCCCAAATGAAGGCCTTATTCATTTTTCCGATTCTATTGCATACACTTATAGAGTTATATATAGGGAGAAGTGTGTTGATCATAGAATAAATCGACATAGACGTCAAAACCGGCTTGACCAAAGTTACTCTGCCAGCAAGGCTCAGAGTCTTAGATACAAATGTTGAGCTCATCATCACTTCAAAATGTTTCATTAATTCCATCAATCGATGAGATAGACGGTCAAGCAAGGGACCGAATTTACAGAAAATATCCCAAACTTTCATTTCATAAATCAATTGGGCTTATTTTGACTCTTTCCACAACCCATCTCGCTATTTTCTTTTCCTTTAGAAAATATGAAATTAGATGGGAAAAAAAGTAGGTTGTTGATTTATACACACGAAAAAATTTGTAAGCGCACACAGATATCCGCGCAACGCCATTTCGCGCGAAATGGCGTTGCGCGGAAGGGGGCAATTCCGGAATATTAAAAAAGGGTTTCGGGAGCGTGGCGGAAAGGGACCCGCGCAACGAGGTTGCTCGCGAAACGGTGTTGCGCGCGCAACACCGTTTCGTGCAAGCGCGCAACGCTGTTGCGCGCAATCCAACGGTAAAAAAAAGTGCCGTTGTATTGGCGCGAGGCCTCGTTGCGCAGATCTCAACGGTAAAAAAAACGGTCGAATTGTCCCCTATAAATACCCATTTCGATTCCACATTATAGTTGGAGTATACCTTCAATCCACATCATTGCTTAAAAATGTCGTCAGGAGAAGAAGATAAGTCATCAAGCGATTATCATCCCGAGGAGGAAGATTCATCGTCAATCGATAGTTTCATAGCTGAGGATGATGAAGGTGTATCGGGAGAAGACTACGGAACCGACTCCGATGCATCAAGCGAGCCAGAACAGGTATTTTTCAAAGAACCCATAATATTATGTCATTTACGAACGTAGTATATTGAAAGTTAGGATAGTGTAATTTATAATATTTTGTTTTTACATTTTGAAATCATAGGTTGTCGGAATAGATTTTTCTATTGCTTTCCACTATGATGGGGTGTGGAGTGATCGAAGAGAAATGCTTGATTGGGCTAGACAAATTGCAATTTCGAAGAATTTTGTACTAGTCATAAAAACCTCAAATCCAAACAGGGTCATACTCACTTGTGACCTAGCTGGTAGATATAGATGTGGCAAGAGGGTGTTGCCCGGACTGGAAAATAGGAGCATTTATAAGCCACTTACCGATACTGCGACTAGGAAGTGTGGATGTCTGTTTGAATTGAATGGGGTCCGTCTCAAGGGAAAAAATGGATGGGTCTTAACGGTAAAGTGCGGACAACACAATCATCGCCTCCCCACTAGTTTGTTAGCTCATCCATATGCGGGCCGATTGACAGCTGAGCAGAAGGAGTTTGTGAAAGGGAAGTTACTATATCTAGCCACCCCGAAGATGATACTTGAAGAGTTGAGGTCAAGGTACCCGGGAAATGTGACCTCAATTAGACAAATCTACAATATGAGGGATAAGTTACTTCTTGAGGATTGCGGAGAATTGACGGTGACACAATGGTCTTTGAAGTTCTTGAAAGACCGAGGATACATTGTCCATCCAAGACGAGTAAGGGGTTCTAATGTTATGAATGCCTTGTTTTTTGTGCACCCCACAAGTCTGCGCATGCTGAAGATGTTTCCCTATGTCGTCATTATGGACTCCACATACAAGACCAATAGGTATGTTATTTTAAAATGTAATCGACTTGATTAGTATGTTTCCAGTATAAATGTTTAAAACAACTTGTTGTGCTAGGTACGACATGCCTTTATTGGAGATGGTTGGCTTCACTTGCACCGGAAATACATTCAGCATCGGGTTTGCATTTATTTCAAACGAAGATGTCGCTAGTTATAGGTGGGTGCTAACTCAATTGAAAGGCGTGTACGACGAGCTTGGAGTCCAGGTCAATGCAATCATGACAGATCGCGAGCAGGCTCTAATCAAGGCGATAAGTCAAGTTTTCGGGGACGGAGTCCAACATTTGTTGTGTTGGGTGCACATCAGACACAAAATTATTGTGTACGGCCTAAAGGTGTTTGCGAAAGCTGAAAAACCACATGAGTTGTCACGCAGGTTTGCAAATGCTTGTTGGGTGCTCTTTTCATCCACCACAGAGGCGACATTTGAAGAAAGGTATGTAGAATTGAAGAGAAGATGGCGACCGACGCTTATTGCATACGTGGAGAAGGTGTGGCTTAATCCATTCAAGAAGAACATAGTGCGTGCTTGGACCGATCATACACTCCACTTTCAGACGAGAACCACCAATAGGTAATTTCATTTTTAGCATTTGAATTCAGTTTGAATTATAGAAAGTGTATTCGTTCAATACTTAAAATTTGACATGTGTTTTTCAGGGTCGAAGGGATGCACGCTGTGCTGAAAAAGATATTGGATTCATCTCGAGGAGGCTTCAACACCGTGATACTAAGGATTCACATCCAGATGCAATCTCAAACCAACACTTTGAGGACAGCCATTGAGAGAACCAGAATACAAAACCCAACAAAATACAGAGTACTGGCGAATAAGTTCAAAGGCTGTTTCGTCCTATACGCGGACACGTTTCAAGGCAATGCCTAGATAAGTTGTTAGACATGTATTATGATATAGCAATTGAGTTGACGCAGGGTACACTCGATATGGAGTGCCACGACTACTTTTGGAGGGAATGTCACGGTCTTCCATGCAAGCATCAAGTTGCACACGCTATCATAACTAAAGTACCCATCGAGCTGGAGGAGATTCATCCTTTTTGGAAACAGATCGAATGGGATGACCTTAGTGATGACAACGATCTTGCCCTTGCCTGCGTACCCTTGACCATTCAAGACCCAACGTGGGACGAAATGGTGGCAAAGCGAAATAGCGGTCAGATGCGTAGAGACCAGTATTTGCAGATCACATCAGCGTTCAAAGATTCAGAGCGTCCTGAAGCCACAAACCTTATTGAGCCGATACCTTATGAGTCGCCAGATGGAGCCAACAAGTATTCAACCACCCGGGAGAAAACACACCTTGAGCACGTAATGGAAGAGTACGAGAGGGAGCAACAAAGACGGAAAGACAACGACAGTCGGAGCAAAGCAAATACATCGGCGCCATCCCGACCACGCGGACGACCTAAAGGATCTAGGAATAAGAAACGGACCGAAGCTAGAGTTGATACGCCTTCGGTTGCGACCGCGCTTCCTAGCACCGCTACCCCCGCCGTTGGAAGCCACCGTGGCCCCCCTACGAGTGTCAAATGGCGCGGGGTTAACTTTGGCATCGGTAATGTGGATAGTTTTGTCTTTTCGTTCATTGATGATGCTAGGGACGTGATGGGAGACGGTCATTGTGGTTTTCGGTCACTTGCTTGCGTATTGGGGAGACAAGAGGATGAGTATTACAGTATTCGATGGGAGCTTCAGGCAGAATTGATGCGGAACAGAGATATGTATGAAGTCTTGTTCACTAGGGGCCTTACACCATTTGCTGAGCTCTTGAAGCATACCGGCCATGTGGAGTCTCCTTGCTCGAACGAATACTGGCTAGATATGCCGCTACACGGCTTTGTGTTTTCTACCTTTTATCAAGTGCCACTTGTGATGTTATCGAGGGATCGAGGCTCCCACACGTGTTTACCGTTGCGGATTTTTGGTAACAATCAAGGACATGGGATACCGCCACCAGTCGTTGTTATCGCCCACGTTGGTCAACGAGACCACTTCATACCGGTGAGACATTTGTAATCACTTTTTTTACGTTTTTTGTTTTTGTACATTTTCCTTTCGTGCATGTGACATAACATTTCTTTTCAGGTATGGCTTACGGGGAACGCGCCTATCCCCCCACCTCCTCATGCATGGCGTCGATTTCATGACCCCAGCGCCGACTACTGGCTCGAGGCTCTTACCCCGAGGATTGACCATTGGAAGGCTTGCCCAAGGGACATCGGTCGGGATCCGGAGACATTTTCTTAGGACAGTCTTGTGGCAAGATGGATTGTTATGGGATATGTACTTTATTAAGAAGAACATGTTTTCATATTTCATGTATTGTGTGCCCCATTTAGGGGATTTATGAACTATTTCATGTATTGTGTGCCCCGTTTAGGGGATTTATGAACTTTCATATTTCATGTATTTCGATGGATTGTTATGGGATATGTACTTTATTATTCCTCTTCTAGTATGAGAGTCACCCAAGACTTGAACGGGCCCCTTATCACTAAAGCAACCAAAGCACGGTTGGGAGGGCGAAGGGACTCAACTAGATCAACATGAGCTTACCTTCTGGCTCTCTCTACGGGTGGAGGAAGAAGAACATGTTTTCATATTTCATGTATTGTGTGCCCCGTTTAGGGGATTTATGAACTATTTCATGTATTGTGTGCCCCATTTAGGGGATTTATGAACTTTCATATTTCATGTATTTCGATGGATTATTATGGGATATGTACTTTATTAAGAAGAACGAATCTTGTTGAAGTGGGATGAATTTCACCACGGGTAACAGAAGGCGCGCAATGGGCCCTCGTGTCTGCGCGAAATGGGCCTTCGAGCAGGGCTCGAAGGCCCATTTCGCGCAGACACGAGGGCCCATTGCGCGCCTTCTGTTACCCCTTTCACCCAACTGGGTAATTCCATTTTTACCAGTTCCGCGCATGCTTCTGAAAATAGTATACCATCAGCTTTTCTGGTGACAAGACTTATGCATGCACATCTCTGGGTGCGAGCAAATTCCAAGTATAAAATGAGACCTAAACCTTCTCCATTGTTGCTCCACTCTCTATCAACCCTAAACTCTATACCGAAACCAGAATTTCATTATCGCTGCACCAATGGCTAAAAGGAAAGCGTGTTCATCGCGAACCTACCCCTTTGCTCCACCCATCATAAACTTCTCCATCGTCCACGTCCGTGGGGTGAGGGAGACAAAGACGGAATGGTCTGTGATACAGGGCGCATCAATAAAAAAACATCATCATGAACTGGAGCGAAGCTGGCTATGGAGCACGGTGCAGCTTCTTCTTGAACGACAACGATATAACACATCGTATCTACGCCAAAGAAACCACGGTGCAGCTTCGCCTGACTGAAGGTGACGAGATTCAGGCGATTGATGATATTTCGCCGGAGAATTAATGATGTGGTTTACTGTTATAAGTCACTTTTTATGGATCCAAGTGTTTTTTCAGTAAGTTGTTGTTTATGGTGTAGGGTGTATGTTGTTTATGGTTTTTTCAAGTGCCACTTGTTTAGTGGTTTAAGTCATTATGGTTGTTGCACGGTTTTTTTGGTAAGTTGGTTGTAAGCGCCGTCGAAATGTGGATCCAAGTGTTATAAATTTCAATCGTTGTTTACGCTAAACCCTAAACCCTAAACCCTAAACCCTAACCCTAACCCTAACCCTAACCCTAACCATGTGTTATAAATTTAAAGTGTTATAAATTTCAATCGTTGTTTACGCTAAACCCTAAACCCTAAACCCTAAACCCTAAACCCTAATGTACTAATGGAGATAATCCAAAAACAACAAAAATAAATACGTAAAGTACTAATGTATGTCATCCGAACCATCCAAAACATCCAAAATCAAGAATAGTAATGTGAAATGAAACCAACAATCCAAAACCACCAAAAATAGATACATAATGTACTACTGTATGTGTAATATGAAAGCATCTAAGGCTGGCGCTCACGAAAGGTGCCGCTGCCACTGCCGCGCTCGTGCACTGAATCCGGAAAGTGCCGGGTGGGCATCGGTGGGGGAGGCGGTGCGTCGGAATCTAGGATGCTGAGCACGTGCCTGAGATGATGCGCCATCGGATGCTCAGGCGGCATCTGTAGTAGCTGGCTCCGGATATATCCCGATGCGTGTTGTACCCTGTGCGGAAATAAAATCAAATCATATTAGTTTGTACACTCAAATATCAACTTAAACATACAACTAAAAAAATATGTTCTTACCATCCTGTCAGAAACTACTGGTATCGGGTGAGGCACAGGAGGACGGGGGTCATCCTGGTGCGGCAAAGTCGGGTCGACGTACACGTGAGATCGGGCCCTAAACCATGCCAAGTAGCCCTCCTCCACCTGCCATGCGTACTCGGCACGCTGTACATCCAACTCAATCAGGTGCTCCAAACGCTGCGCCCAGTGACGGTCCGCCGGATCATATGAAACAGTGTATGCGCGGTTCTGAATGGCCTCATGCCTCTCCACAAACATAGGTTGCACTGGTGGAGGAGGGATGGTCTGAATGCGGCTAAACTGGCGCAACGCCCTCTCTGGATGGTACGCCTCCTGTACCCTATCAAGTACCAGGACGCCCCTATAGCGAGACACCCGGTACGCGCCATCAAAATCCAGCTGGTTGCCCCACGGCGTCCAATGAATCTGCAAAGCGGAATACAAATCATCAATCGTCGCACTCACACTATGGAATGTACGTCAGGTTGATTTCGAAGTCTAACCTCCTCTGCACGGATCGTGTCTAGAAGCCGGCGCAGCGCATCCAGCCTAGCCGCGTCTCGGCTGGGGGCCCGCTCACCAGGTTGTCGTGCGGCTGCAAGAGGGTCATCTAGCGTCTCCAAAGCCAACTCGATCCGACCCTGGGTGTGCTCGAAATAACTCATGATCCATGTCTGAAACAATACTCATAAGATATTGAATCCAATCAAATTCGAATAATGAAATATTTAGGTCGAAGCACGTACCCTAATAATAAGAGCGCAACCCCCGCATCCCCTAGCATCGGCGCGCGACGTCATGCCGAGCTCACGATACACCCCCGCCACTAAACCCGACCCCCAAGCATATCGACCAGTCCTCTCGTGGTCGAATAGGAACCCCAATATCCACGTCTTGATACAATTCCCGGACTTGTCGATGAATAACGTCATCCCGAGAAAGTACCATAGAAACACAGTGGCAATGGTCGTTGGGGATGCGGCTCGCCTGCCCCTAAACATGTCCGACAGAATAGATGAGATGGCGCGGTTCGGGGCCCGTGTCTTCCACACGTGTGCTGTCTGTGGATCGAGGCCGAGCAAATCCCCTAAACGAGCCTCGAGCTCCAACGGATCCATCTGGGGTACCAGAGCGTCTCCATCTATAGGCACCCTGAAAATGCGGTGCATGTCATGGAGGGTGATAGTAATCTCGCCCCACAGGAAGTGGAAGGTGTTGGTCTCTGGATACCAACGCTCCCGAAATGCAGAGATGAGAATGTGGTCTATCGCGTCAAACTCCAGACCGGTGAGACCGCTCCGCTGTGCGAGGCCCCACCAAGAATCGGGGCCTCCATGCATATACCGTCGAAACGAGCGTAAAGTAGTCAAGTTCCTAGACCACACTCTAGTGACATGGAGATACTAAAAAGAGGAAAACAAGCGTGAGTTAGAAAAACTAAACATTGCTTTCGAAAATAATTAAGTACTCGTAGTTTGGAAAAGTTTACGTACGTCACGGTCGAGCCAAATCCTGCGAGCCACGTGTGTGGAATACGTCGTCAACAGGCTGCCGTCACTAGGACCTCCCGGTTCGCCCTCCGCAGCGGGAGGGTCCTCAAGAGCGGCCCCTGCTGCCGGTGCAGGGGGGGCGGGGGTACCTCCGCAGCGGGGGGAGGGGCAGGCACAGCTGCAACGGGAGGAGGGATGGGTGCTGCTGGAACGGGAGGAGGTATGTGGGATGATGGAACGAGAGGAGGGTTGGGTGCTGCTGGAACGGGAGGAGAGGGAGACGGAAATGTGGATGTAAGCGGAGGAGCTGAGGGTCCCGCCACGGATGTAGTAGGATCGGTCGAAGAAGTAGGTGGAGGACTGGAAAAGACCGGTGGCGGTGGCGGGACATGGGCTGTGGTGGGAGGTGAAATAGAGATGGTGGCCTCGGATATGTGGTAATCGTCAACCGACAAATCCTCCGCTGTACCCCCGGGAGCATCAAAATGTACGTCCTGCTCCGTGAAGGGCAGGTCGTCCCCTGCGACGTCATTTGGCAAGTCGTCCTGCAGGATCTCCTCTGTAAAATCCACCTCCACCTCGACGGAGGGGTCTACATCTATCTCCGGTGCATGCAGCAACTCCGGATCACTAGCTATCCGCTGCTGCTCGGTAGGCGGCACTCTGGCAAGTAACGCATGTGCAATCTCGGCGCACGTGAGCTTGGGCGCCTCCTTTTTCCTCCTCTTATCGAGGAGGACGGCGCTCAAGCTAGTGTGTACGTCCTTTAGGCGACAAGTTGAAATTAAATTAGTAAGTTTTCTATTAATTTTTTTTTCCTTTTATTTAGAAATTCACCCTATGAATATGCATTCAACTAAGGAATTCGTCGTTTCTGTCGGAATTCAAATTCCGAACCAAAAACTCATTTATTATTACTAATTTTATTTCAGTTTTCATTACGTTTGTAATGAAAAATGAATAAAACAATAATTCAAACTCTAATTATAACTGTAATTATTTTTTTTAAAGCAAGAATTCAACCTACGACTATGAATTCATATTAAGTACAAGTTCATAACTAATAATTCAAAATCTAAATATAACTCTAAATTAAGACAAATAAATTAAATAAAACAACTAACAACAACAACAAAAACTAAATAGAAATAGGAATTTTATTGTAAACAAATTATGACATTAAATATCTTACTAAATAAGCGAAATTTATTTACTCAATATAACTCTAAATTAAGACAAATAAATTATGAAATTTTCTAACCTTAATTGCACATATTAGGACACTTTACGAAATTATTAAAATCCCTTTTAATAAAATCCGCTCATGGTGCGGGAAACTACTCTACTTCATATTAATTACAAGTTCATAACTAATAATTCAAAATCTAAATATAACTCTAAATTAATACAAATAAATTAAATAAAACAACTAATAACAACAACAAAAACTAAATATAACTACGAATTTGAATAGTAAACAAATTATGAAATTAAATATCTTAATAAATAAGCGAAATTGATTTACGAAATATATTCAAATTGATTAACTCAATTATATAAACGAAATTTAATAGCTAAAATTCAATACGAAATTTTACAAAATTTAAATAATATAAAATTTCGTAATGAATTTAAAACGTACCTCAGCCGTAAATGTCACTCGGGTGCGGATTCGACTACGAACCGGATCGGCTCGGTGGACGATGGTGGCGACGGGCGCGGTGGGGACGGGCTCGGTGGCCGGTGGCGAGGCGCTGGCGACGCCCTCCGTGGTCGGTGGCGAGGCACTGGCGACGCCCTCGGTGGCGACGGCCTCGGTGGCCGGTGGTTCCACCGGAACAGCCGCGGTGGAGGCGGGTTCGGTGGGGTCCGTCGCGACGGGCTCAGGTTCGGTCGATGGCGATGGGTTAGTGGCTCGATCGGTGGCCATGGTTGTCGACGGGCTCGGGTTTTTTTTTGTTCGAGATCTGGTTTCCGCGAGATGGCGTTTCGGGGGGCTGAGGTTGACGACGATGGCGGCCTGCTCGCCTTTTTAACCCTAAAGACCCGCGAAACGGGCTTGCGCAGGGCCACATAAGCCCATTTCGCGCGGCCCAAATGCTGCAGCGGCTCCATTTGTTTTGAAACCCTAATTATGCGCGCAACGGGGTTTCGTGCGGCCCATTATGCGCGCAGGCCCATTTCGAGCAGCCCAAATTCATTTCCCGAGTCTATCTTCCAGTTTACGGTTTTGCCCTTTCCGCGCAACGCCATATCGCGCGAAATGGCGTTGCGCGGATATTCTGTGCGCTTTTAAAAAAAATCTGTGCGTATGTACCCCGCGAAAAAAGTATTATCGACTTGGTTGACGTGGGCAACATTCGATTAAGCTACCACGCAAAATCGTTAGTTGCAAATAAATTTGTCAAGATCATGTATTAACCAATGATATTGGGGTTCTATTTTGCATGATATTGGGTATTAAACTTCAGTTAAAACTTGACTAGGTAGGAGAATTTTGCTAGTTCATGGTCAAGTGAAGCTAATTTCTTACTATACTAGCCAGATCAAGCCCGTCCATTGGACGGGGCAAAATTTATATTTTAATATTTAAAATACATATATGTTTGTAAATATTTACAAAAATAATACAAATCACAATAAAACATAATTAATTTAATAAAAATCATCGAAATTTGAACTTTAAAAAAATTGTTTTGTGCAAACCTAATTACCATCCACAAAAAACCTTCATGTCTTACATTTTCACATTCACTCTCCCACATCTCAATTCGTGTTTCGATTCGATTAATATTTTTTGCAATCTGAGGGTTGTCTTCTATTTTTCGCTTCATAGTGGATGAAATTGTGATGCGTTCATACAAAAATAAGACGTATATAGTGAGAAAGAAAAAGGTAGGAATTAAATTCCATATTATGTTTGGTTAGCTATAATGTCAACAGTTGTGTTGGAGGTTGTGTTTTGTATCTAATATCAAAGGTTCATAATTTAATGTGTAATATCAAATGTTGATGTTTTATTAAGATAGACAATTATTGCGCAAATCCTCCAACTTTAAATAAAAGGATTTTAAATATTTCAAGACATCAATAAAAAAAATATTTATTTGGTTTTGATGATATATAACTTCAAATGTTGTAAGATTATAGCTTTAGTGATTTGGATTAGTCTAGCAATGTTTTCAAAATTTTACCATTAAGATTCACGATAGGGGTATAATAAATCTATTTAGTTTTTTTATGAATGATTTAGTCTATTATATATAGTCTTATTGTATCATTTGACATTCTCTTAATATCCACCTATCTAAAATTGAATTTGATCCTTTAGCAAGTGTAGGCTAAATAAAAAGAGATTCATCTAAATTTTTTAATGCACTCTTGTATCTAATAACATTGTATTGAATTAAAAAATATAGCAAAGTCATTTTGATTATTTGAAAGAATTTGGATCATCTTATAACAATATGTAATCAAATAGATTGGTGTATACTTAACAAAATCATATATTAGTTAACACATTAATTTACATTGTTTTGTGTGTTTTTTCAATAAAACTTAGCTCCTATGTTTAGTAAAAACTATAATTTTTTTATAAATTAGTTATAGCAAAACGTTTTAACTATTTGAAATAAAAAATATGAGTCACATTATAACTAAATTAATCAAATGGATTGATGTATAATTAATTAATTATCAAAATCATATATCATTTTCATACACTTGTGTGCAACTATCAGCATAATAAAATTCTTATATATCTTCACATACTTATAATATCAAATCTAAATTGAATTTAGTATTTTGTATGGGGTCTTTTGATTGTGGTAAAAAAGTTATCCAAAGTGATTATTTGAAAACTGAACCTTAAACCTCCAATATAATTGTCATAGCTTGAACCATTGAGCCAAAATTTCATATTGACATATAATAAAATCAATATAATATGATTGAGATGTTTTTCATAAATTTAGTACATTTACCTAGTACATATCATTTTAATGTTGTAAATTTAAAAAATAAAAATTAAGGTGAATCTAAAATAATTTATTTTATTATATAATAGTGTAATATTGTAATTGACTATACATAATGGTGTCTAAAATATAATATACTAAAGATTAAAATAGTAAAAGTATTTCAATTATGCAACAAAATAACAATTGCCAAGAAAGGATGATATATAATATATAATAGTATATACTAATTATAACTAAGCCTTAAAACTAAATGTGAATCAAATGATCTACCCTATTATGTAATAGTGTAATTGACAATACGACATACTATATCAACGATTAAAAAACTAAGAGTGTGTTATCTAGCAAAAAAAATAGTTGTCAAGATTTGAACCATGATCTATAGGTAGTTTAAAAAATCCTTTACCACTAAACTATGTAGAATTATTTTATTTATTTAAAAATGATAAGTATTCATAAAAATAAATATTACGTGTAATAAATATGGCAATGAATGTGGTTATGTACATAAATTTATCTATTTAGTACAAATTATATTAAAGATGAAAAAAATAATTAGAAATTATCATTAAGTGCATTAAATATGGCATGTACACAAAATTATATATGTATTATAGATATTTTCAATTTACAATAAGAAGTACACACTAAACTTTCTTACTTTTTGTAGTTTTTTGCTGTGAGAATTATATTCCAACAAACTCATAATTAGATATGCATAGCCAAAAATGAGTAAAATGCTTTACGGTTGTGTATGATTGTATGATCATGTATGGTGGCCAACATAACGGGTGTGTGGACTTTGATTAAACAAAATGAAATGATAATAAACATATATATCCCATCAAAAAAAGGTTTGTTAACCGAATATTATCTGTGTGAACCGACTTAACTAGTTCCACACATTTAATTTAGGGAAAATTCTATTATAATCCCTTACCCAATAACCAATCAATAAGTGTCCGAATGATTTGGGTACTAATATTCGTCATATCAAGCATTTTATAAAACATACTCCTATTAGACAGATTTAGCAAATTTTTTTCAACGACAGATCCATCTTTGGTGATAAATTTTATGTACGTAAATTAGTCGGTAAAGCGTACGGACTAATACTGACCGGCTTGACCTAGTGGTAAGAAAAATGGTGAGACTTGGGGCCTGTTCGGCACACCCATATTATGCACTATAACATATTATTTTGTAAAAGAGATTTTTCAAACCAAACAAGGCACATAAAATCATGTAACACGTGCACAAAAAGTGGATTCCTTGTCTCCTAATTTATTGGTTGTTGTTTGGTCTAGACTCTTCTTTTCAAAAATAATATCTTTTTGTGCATAATCCACCTTGCAACGAACATACTCTTGGTATTTCAGCCAAGTGTAGGGATAGAGACAAGGATTGAACCTGGAACCTCCCAACATCACCTCATACCTTTTACCACTAGGCCACCCCTTGTGGGTAGATTTAGCAACTTCCACAATATAATATTAAGTAATTTTTTCCAGTGAAGATACTATTAAATACTTTTATTTTTGGTAAAGGAAATTGTTCATGATAGTCGAACCAGAAACCATGAGTATTACCCTTGAGGCTTAAATACTTTAATGGTACGTTTGGTTACAAGTTACCAGGGGGTTTTAGTCCACTTTGATAACATGATATGGAAATTTTTATTTGGGAACACCTCGAATATGTTTGTATAGAGAAGTGTGGGAGGGATGATTTCACTATTTAAAATCTCACCCCTATATTGAGGAAATGAATCTATCAGGATGAGTTGCAAGTCTAATATTGTAATCAATGAAGTGTCAAGCGATGATATGAAAATTTCAATTGATATATCACGACATCAGAATAGTATACGGTTGTTTGCTCTCTTTCCACGAGTTACAACCAAGCTAGTTTTAATTTCTAAACGTATATCCTCTCCTAAGCATGAAGAATTGAGGTGAACAAAAATGGCCAACATAACCATCAATCACGTGCACAAACAAGAACAAGAATATAGAGCTCCAACTTCATCCCTGAACAAGCAAGAACAATGTTGCAGATGTTTACATCCCTTTATTATTTCAAACGAACCCAAAAGAATACAAGAATTAATAAACATGAACAAATTACAGCACCAGCAACCTCTTTTGCTATATCATGAATCAAACCTAATGATTTCCACATACTACTACTCCACCTCTTACAAGTTATAACCTTTCTTTTAACCTCCTCAACTATACCAACAACTACATTACATTAGACTCTTCTCAATATCAGCAATTTATATTACAACAACCAATTCAACCAATCCAAATATCACCAAATAAACAGGCAAACATCCTCATCAGGCTACCATCTGCTCTTGTTCTATGTACATTTGATCAACCCAGGCCGAGTAAGGCCGCTCCTCCCTACCAGCCACCACAGAACCACCGTATCCAGCTGCCCTTGGATTCCCGCCTCTCTGACCGAATGAAGCTGATCTCCTCAGCTTGCTCAGATCACCCTCATGAAGAGACCAATCCGCCTTCCCATCACCCGATCCCCAGCTTGGGGCGAAATTGGTAGCTCCATTCACATACCCACCGCCATTGCCGAGGGGTTTGTTACCTCGATCAATGAAGCTATGGCTCCGCTTGGCGAAGGCGGCGGCTGCCCGAGAGTTGAGCATGGCAGCTGCAACCGATTTCGGCGAGCAATCGAGCTCGGTGGGGGACAGCTTCCGGGAAGGAGACGGATAGCTATTGCGAAGGTGATTTAGGTTTTGCCGAAGCTGAGGATCGGTCAATGGGGATAAAGCATTGGGCGAATTCATCAGATTGGCGGATCCAAAGACACTGTCGAGGTTTGCGGGCGTCAAATCGCCGCCTAAGTTTCTTATTTGCGTTTCCAATCGGAACAATTCCATCTCCAAATCGAGGTCCCTGGCGTTGGAGCTCGACCGGAGGCGGCTTGCGCCTGGGAGTTGCAAGCTCGGCGGCGGGGTCCACTTCGGGGAAGACGGAGGAGGAGAGTTAGGCGAAGAAGGAGGCATGGAATCGATGGCGGATCCGGTTGAGGCGAAAACGGGCCGGAGCTCGTCTTTCCTGTGAGCGAAAAAGCAGACTTTTCGGTTACATCCGGTTTCGTCCTTGCAGAGGCGAGTTCGATATTGGGCCGGGTGGAGCCAAGATTCGAAGACGCCGTGTGCGTACTCGCAATCGTCGGATTTCCGGCAGCTTCCTTTCTTGAACTCCGGGCAGGGCACGCAGCTGTACTGGTGCTTGAGCGGGTCCCGGCGGCGGGCGTTCTCGCCGGGATGGGCGAACGGGCACTCCGTCCAGTCGTGCGTGTAGGCTCGCGAGCACGGCTTGATCTTGAAGCTGTACATACGGAACTCGTCGGAGCCGTAGATCCCGGTGTTTATGTCCGGCAGCGCCGCGCCGGTGTACGCCTTCGGCGACGCCGGCTCGGACTCGGAGGTTGTGGCGGTGGTCGAGGTGCCTTCGCCGCCGAGTAACGCCCGGAGGTTCTTGGAAACGGGAGATTTGGGGAAAAACGGGATCAGATCTGAAGGCCTGAGACCGTTAGAGTTGACGGTGTTAGGGTTTGCGGAGGCAGCGAGGAGGATCTCGACGGCGGCGGGGGAGGAGTGAGATCCGCCGGATACGGCGAGGTGGAGGGCGGAGACGGAGTCAGATCCGGATGTGCGGTCGACGTCGGCGGCGGGGGAGGCGGCGAGGATGTACCGGAGGACGTTAACGCTGCCGTAAAGGGCGGCGATCATAAGAGGAGTTCGCTCCTCGAACGCCATCTTCCGAGATCCGACCCGGCGGCCGTACCATAGACCCGACCCGTTAACCGAAACGCCCGATTCGGCGGCGAATTTGAAGGCGGCTAGGTCATCGGCGGCGGCGAGATCGAGGAGATTTGGGTGAATCCGCCGGTCTTGTCCCATGATTGGGGTGAATTAGGTTGAAATTGGAACGGGATTTCAGATTTGAGGAAGAAACGGAGAGCGGATTGAAACCGTTGTTTGACTGGGAAGTGAGGGAGGAGGAGTTAGTTATATAGGGAGGTGGGAGAAGCACACGCAAAGGATGAATCGCAGAAAGAGGAATTTTGGGGAAGAAAGGAGGAAAGTGTGAGTGAGGTGTTTTCTTGCATACATTATGTTTTTTGGGGTTGTTTTTGTATTTTTTATATTTTTTTGGGTGGAAAATGGTTTTTGTATTTTAGTGTAGGCTTCTTCCTGCTGCGTTCGTGTAGGTCTATTGGCTTCATTTTTTTTCTCCATCTCTTGCTTTTTCGGGGTCAAAGGGGCACCATAACGCGTGTTCATGTCAGTTTATTTTATAATCATAAAATTTCGAATTTAATATTTTAATCATTGATAAATATTTTATTTTTTGATGATAGATTTGTGGTAATTTTCGGATTCATGAACTAGTCGGTAAAGTCTAAGAATCATGTAAACTAGCTTATAACGACAGTCTCGATTTAATGAAATAAAAAATAAGAGCATCCACAATGGGACTATGCACCGGTGCATACCATCAGAAAAATTATAAAAAAAAAATTGAAAATTTGCATGTTCCAAGATGGCAGAGATTCATCACATGAACCTGAAAATTGGAATTGATTTTGGGGTGCATAGGCCCGTGTTGTGCGTGTAGTGATTCAACAATTGTTTTTATATTTGTTTAGGGTATTATTTTAAATGCTCATTTGTTTAAATTACTAGTTTAGGAAATTTGGGAAACTTAAACGTAAATTTTTTTTTATCATAACTTATATTTTTTTTATCTTTCCATAGACACCAATATTGTACATATTTGACTATATTAATTTTAATAATATATTTTTTGGTTGTTTAGGGTATTTTTTGAGTTGTTTAATTATTCTTTTTAAACAATTGTATATAACTAAATTATTTATTATTCAAATTATAGGTCATAGGCCTATAATGAAGGGTATATATATAATTTTTATCAGAGAAGGGGGTTTATTTGTAATTGTATATGGAGAGAAAAAAGTATTGAAAATGGAAAAAGTAGGAGTTTATGGGATACATGGATGTAGAAATAAATTGTAATAGGTGCATAACCGATGTGGCAGAAAGAGAAATAAAAAAAAAAAAGAGGTGCATGAAACTGTAGCAATGTATGGTTGTGGATGCTCTAATGAGACTTAAATTTCTTACCCGGCTAAGTGAGAAAGCTGAGGTAAAAATCAAATCTGAGATCTTCTAACATACTCTCATGCCTCTTATCAATAGGTTATTCTATGTGGGACAGGTTAAATCGAATACTTAGGTCAAATTTTATTGCTTTTTATGATTTTTTGAATTCAAGTCTAAGTTTAGTTAGTTAGTTAGTATATGCTATTAAAGTAGGACGAAGTTTGGCATGACCAGAAAATAGGGTAGGCATGAGGTGGTGTCCTACATTTCTAATTACATGATATCTTGTTTCTATAAAATATAGCCAAATTAAAACCAAATTAAACTAGCTAAAGCGGCCATAACAATGAAATTATCAATACACTTATGACCGTGAAATTATCTGTTTGAGTTAATTTCTTATATGTGCATGGTGCCTTTGTTTTCCTTTTTTTATTCGTTCGAACACATCTTCCCATTTTGATTCGTAGTAAGAGTATGTGTATCCTTAGCCTCCAAATCTTATTTGAAGCAGAAATATATTGTATAATCGTTGTTGTTATAACGATGATATATAAATTGGTGACCATGAACTAACCAATTGTGGTTTATGGTACGTAGCCAATTGTGGTTTATGGTACGTAGCCAATTGTGGTTTATGGTACGTTAGTGTGAGCGGGTAAAACAAACATAGTTATCATAGTTATTTTCACTATTAAAAGGTATTTCTTAAATTATTGCGTATTTATTATTATTTTTATTATTTTTCATATTATTAAATACTGGTGGTTGTGCAACTTTATGAAAGATTTTATCCTTCAAATATGATAGAATTAAACTTGGAGAAGGTGGAAATATTTATAGCTTGGGTTTTAAGCAACCTCGGAGATATGTAAATTCAGGCCCCTGATCTCCTTCTTCCATTATAAATACACACCTAGGCGTGTAGAAAGAGCCACATGTGCACTTCGGCATATTCTGAAAACTTGAACAGGTTAATACTCGCTTAGCTCGTCTGTTCAGGGATTCAGCTCGACTGTTCAGGGATTCGCCGTTTTCTCGGCGTGGAGTGGAAGAGGAAGGAGCATTCAATTAGTGCATTGAAGACGGAATTTTTGTGCACTAACAGTTAGAATATTTGAAAGGAAATGGTATGTATTTTCTACAAGAGTTTTTGGCTCTAATTCTTATTTTATGGTTCGAAAGAAAATCGTGGACTGGAAGGCTATGAGGTCCCTGGACGGAGAGGAACGGCCTAGCTTTCCATCCTGTCTAGGCACCTGTATAATTGTCTTAGAACGCTTAGACAATCGTTCAGATTTTACAGTCTAAATGTTAAATGGTATTTCTCTTTACATGATCTATCTAACGTGTTTTAAAACATTGTATATAAACACTACGTACAATAGTTAAGTTTTCATATTGGGTAGGTAGATTTTAAGTCTTACCAAAATCCTTTTTACTGCTTTTAGGAAACACTTGATCATGACATTCACATTTGCGGATTCCCTCATATTCAACGTGTAACCACTTTTCATCCATTTCATCAAGACTTAAGAGGGAATTATAATCAAAGTCTAAAAAAGTATTTATTATAATTGGATTAGAATAAGAGATGATTCGTACCTACGTATAAAGAAGCCTCATGCAAGTCTAACGTTGGTTCCTAAGATTCAAACTTGCAAAGAAAATGATGGGTATATAAAGAAAATTCTCATTCATGAGACTTTGTTTGAAAATTCAAACTTGGGAAATTGTTATCCTTTAGGGGGTCCAAAAATGTGGGTATAGAGATGGATCGAGGAGCTGATCAAAGTGGAATATTCAATGGCGGTTTGCCAAGTTGTTTGTTAATTGTGAGAGAGCAACAACTGGACCCACGTGTGGTGGGGCCCATTATGTGGTAGTTTATCGACCGTTGAGGAGTTGAGAAGCTGACAAGCTGGACGGTATATAACTGATATGGTCGGCTTTTATGTTGATTATGAGATTCTAGTTATGCACTTATGCATGATTTATATTCAAGTTTAGTTAATTAAGACAAATAAATGTGTGTTTATAATCTGGTTCTTCTTAAAAAGTAATCATTATTGTATTATTAAATCTAATCTGGGTATACGAACAAAATAAGACATTAAATATAAAATTATGAGATTATTGGTTAACGCCCCCCTTCTAAATAGGCATTTTTGCAAAGCATCACTTGTTAAATTTAATATTATTTGCACACACCCACTAAATACTAAATTTGATATTCCCTCCGATCGAATTTATATGTCGTTTGGGCTAAATACACATAAATTAAGGAAACATTTATTTCCCTCTAATCTACACATTTACCCAATGGCGAATCTGTGTACTGCCCCCACTGGGATTTTAAAAAAAAAAATTAAAAATACAAAAATGAGTAGATTTGTTTTTAGGTTTAGAACGCCTCCTCCTTTCCTAAAGAATGAGAGAGGCAGAGAAGTGTTGAACGGCGCTAAAGTCCTCGAAGCTCAAACAGAAGTGAACGGTCGCTCGCATGCTCGCCGACGCCATCTCGTATTCTCGTCAGTGCGTCCAAGCGGTCCAGCAAGGCAGCAACCTCTGGAGTCCGATCCTCCTCTGCTCGTCGACGACTCGACGCCATCTCGTATTCTCGTCAGTGTGGAATCGTCCAGCAAGGCAGCAACCTCTGGAGTCCGGTCCTCCTCTGCTCGGCCACTCGCCTACTCGCCGACGCCGCCTACTCCTCCGGAGTCCGGTCATTCCTCTGCTCGGGATCTGGGATCAAAGTTGGCGATTTGCCTCGGTACAATCCGGATCCGAATGGATCACAATTTTTTTTTATCCGTATCCGATCCGATTCGTGATTTTTTTCCGAATATCCGGACCGGATACGGATCGGGGTTTTCAAGCAACCGGATATCCGGTATATCCGGTACTATATATATTTTTTAGAAAATACACATTAATACTAAGTAGAATGGATGTTTAAATGACTATTTTGTAAAATTTCAACTCATCAAGTGTTCAATTCTCCTCAACCATGTAAACTTTCAATTAAAATTTAAACGGATCGACGGATATCCGGTTCCGATATCCGTCAATCATTCGTATTAATTGGGCCTAAATCAAAAATAGTACGGTGGAAATATTTTTGAAAACGGATAGTTCGGATATCCGCTACCGGATATCCGCTCCAAACGGATATTTATTACCGGATAACCGGCAATTAACGGATCGGATACGGATCGAGGTTTTAAGGGAAAAAATTACCGGATATCCGGTATACCGGATCGGATCGGATATATCTGTTTGCTCACCCCTACTTATTAAGGTCCTGCTTCTACAATATCAAGTTTGCTGAATTCCACCTATTATGTGTTTGGTGTTAGGCTTAAGTTTTAGCCCCAATTTCAAATTGATTTGTGTTAGGATTTTAGCCCCAATTTCAAATTAAATTGTATGGTTTAATGATTTGACGAATTGTGTGTGATTATGTGTGCTGAATTTTAGATTTGTGTTGGCCCCAAATCCCCAATATTAGATTTGATGAATTTGCATTAGCCCTAATTTCATATTCTAGGGTATCAATTGTGTTTGTGTGATGAGTTGATGAATTGACGATTTGTGTAATTATGTGTGCTAAATTGTTAAATTGATGATTTTGTTAGAAAAAAGCAAAAAAAAAAATTTACCCAAAGGAATTTAGCCCCCGCTAGCCCAAATTCCTAGCTACGCCACTGCATTTACCCACGGATAAATTTTGCATGATAATAATTAATTGTGCCTTTAGTATCATTTGGAAACAATTACCATGAGTACGTGCATCTTCATCCAATTTTTTTCATCCATGTGTAAAAAAAGAGTATCAGCATTTATGTAAAGGCATTGGAAATGAAAGCAATGAATATGAAAAAATATTAAAACCCTTGAACGACATATAATTTCGATCATAAAACAAATGCCCAAACGATGTATAATTTTGATCGGAAGGAGTATTATCTTGAGTCGGTTCTCCAGTTCCGTTCTGGTTTCGGTTCTAAGGCCGGTTTCGTTCGGTTCCGGTTTCAGAACGAAATATTTTTTTTTAAAAATCTCAATCCAACAAAAAAGAAAGAGGGTCGTGGTCGCGGTTTTCCAACAGAAAGTTATGTTGTACAACACAACGAAAACCATGATCGCAGTCTACATGGCACGGTCGCGGCTGATAGCTTGCATATATGAGTAGTTTAGATGCATGTTTTATTTATGTTTTAACTAGTTTTAGGTTGGTTTCTATCTAGTTTTAGGTTTTTGTGTTGTCGGGTAGGTTGCGCTGTTTTGCTCGATTTTACAGGATTTTAGGTATTGGAGCAAGACGGAGTATGATCCAAGACGGCTATGTTAGTAAGATGGAATGCTTGGGCAAAGATTGAAGAAGTGCGAATGGAGATTTCAAGAGCCAAAGTCCAAAGGAATGAAGCAACGGGGAAACACGTCTCAGATCTTGGTGGCACGGGCTTGTGTTGGAGGTGCCGCGGCCGCGGCGTGTTGAGGAGACCACGCCTCCTTGTTTCGCGGCGAGAGCATTGGGCCGACGGAATGGGCTTCGAGTTGGGCCTTGGTTATATGCTTTCCGACTAGTTTGATGTAATTTCGGGATAATTTGATATTTGGATATCTTTGTGGGGTATTTAAACTTTGTTTTTAGTTTCTCTCTCATAACTTTTGTCAAACTTTGGAGGCTAGGGTTTTTCTCTTTGAAGGCAGACTTTGAAACTTTTGTAAGTTTGTTTTTAATTTAATTATGCATTGCTAAATTTATTATGTTTGGCTAGTTATTGAAGTCATGATTTGTATATAGTTGTGAGATTTAATTGATTCTCTACAAACTTGAATAGAGTTTATTCCCTGTGCTTAATTGAATCAAAACTAGGGTTTTGTTAGATTAGCTACCTAATTGAACTTCTAGTTATAACTGAATCTGATTAATTACCGGTTGGAGTTAATTTGATCAAGAGTATACTTTAATCAATTTAGTACCGGTTGAACAAGTTGGTTAGAGAAGGGAATAAATTCACAAGTCACTTAGATGTCTGGTTGCTCTAAGTGTTTGTTTCTATTGATAACTTGAATCGTCATGTTGTTATTTAATTGAATCTAGAAGGTCTTCTAGGTTATTATATAATTAGGGTTGTTAGACTGGTAGTTCTATCAACTAAATCTGAAGTTTGGATCTTAATCCTTAGTAGGATCATTATCCACAATAGATTATTCAAATGAGAAGAGAATAAAGAGAATCAATGATCAACAAAACTATATCATGTTGGATTTAACTAGTTGAACACGCTTGTTTCCTATTTGATTTAAATCATCTTTGCATTCATAGTTAGTTTTATTCTTGCATAGTAGGTTAGAATTTACAATTACAAACCTCCTTTGGTTACTTGGCATACAAGTAATAACACAAATACACAGTCCTTGTGGGATCGACCCTTACTTGCCGCTCTACTGAGTTGGTTAAGCTAAGGTTTCTTTGATAGGTATTAACGACCACGAAAAATACCTCATCAAATTTGGCGTCGTTGCCGGGGACTCGTCGCTATTTGTGTTCTTACTTTTGTGCTATTTTTGGGTGTGAACCTGTTATATGGTTCATACCCGTGCTACTAACTCATCTCCTCTGCTTTTTGATCCAGATATTGACAGGACACTCTTCAAGTTAAGGAAGGAAATCCGGAATCACTTTCAGGCCTTACCGTACTTTCTTGAAGAATCTGACTCTGAATCTGAATCTGCTGAGATGGGTGACCAAACGTTAAGACAGCTAACTGCACCAAATCTGACACAACAACCATTGGCGGTGTAATTTCCCGCTCTTGGTGAAGGAGTCAAGTTCGAGCTGAAATCTGGGTTGATTCATCTCTTGCCTTCATTTCATGGGCTTAGTGGTGAAGACCCCAACAAGCATCTTTCTGAATTTCATGTTGTGTGCTCAAGCATGAAGCCTGCTGATGTGACTCATGACCAGATCGCGCTGAGAGCCTTTCCTTTCTCTCTCAAGGATCAGGCTAAAGACTGGTTTTATTACTTGACTCCGGGAAGTATTGATACATGGGCTAAGATGAAGCAAGTTTTTCTAGAGAAATACTTCCCTGCTACAAGGCTCAATGAACTGAAGAAGATGATTAGCAACATCGAACAAGAAACTAATGAGACCTTATATGAGTACTATGAAAGATTCAAGAGGTTGATAGCCAGTTGTCCTTTCCATGGCTACACTGATCAAGACCTGATTTTATACTTATTTAATGGCCTCTTGGATGATGAGAGAAGAATGGTGAATGCAACATGTCAAGGCAATATTCTCAACAAGACTCCTACTCCTGCATTTGAACTATTTACACAACTGTCTGAGGGCACAAGACAGTTCAGAAAAGAGACTAGCTCGAAGGCTGCAAATTCTGTGGTGGCTAACTCAAGAATCCAAGATGAAGTCACTGAGTTGAAAACAATGATGAGGCAGCTTTTACAACAAGGTGGAAGATAGCAGGTAAAATCCTGTGAAATATGTTGTGATACCATGCACCCCACTGATGCTTACCCTACACTTCAAGATCCAAACGCTGAGGTAAATGCATTGGGAGGCTATGGACCACCTAGGCAGAGGTATGACCCCTTCTCCAACACTTACAATCCGGGTTGGAGGGATCATCCTAACTTGAGGTACGGAAATTCAAACAATCAATAGTTCAATCAGCAGGGTGGCCAAGCTCCATACAAGCCACCTTTCCAACCCTCGTCCTCAGGGAGCCAATCAGAATGCTATGTCTACTGAAGATATGATTCAGACTCTTGCACAAACGGTGACTACAATGCAAGGCTCTATGAGTCAATTTCAACAAGAGACAAAGTCTAGTATCCACAACTTGGAGACCCAAGTAAGCCAAATTGCCAATGCTGTGGGCAAATTAGAGGCTAGAGATTCAAGCAAGCTTCCCTCTCAGACTGAACTGAATCCAAGACAAAATGTTAATGCCATCACTTTATGAAGTGGCAAGACACTAAATGGGAAGCTCGGGAACGATCTTCAAATCAGTGAAGGGGAAGATGATTGGACAACAAAAGAACAAGACGCGGTAGAGCGCGGGCTACAACATGAAGTGACACGACCGCGCCACATTGAGACAAGCCCGCATAAAGTCGCCAGAGAGCTCGAGGATCTGGACGCGGGCAAAAATGAGGACGCCGCGACCGCGCCTCAGACGCCGCGACCGCGGCATGATGTTGACGCGACCGCGCGACCTGTTTCAAAGGTCGCGCCGACGGTGACTTCCCCGAGTTCCAATCCGAGATCTTATCCACCTGTCCCACCTTTCCTAGAAGCTTTAAAAGAGACCCGGAAGCTGGAGAATGACAAGGAATTGTTTGAGACGTTCAGCAAATGTGAGGTAAACATTCCTTTACTTAACTTGATTAAGAGCATTCCTAGATATGCTAAGTTTTTGAAAAAATTGTGCACCATGAAAAGAACCCAAAAGCTTAAAGGGAAATAGAAAATCTCTATAAGTGAACATGTGTCTGTTGTGTTTCAAAGGCGTATGCCTCAGAAATGTGGTGACCTTGGCATGTTCACTATTCCCTGCATAATTGGTGAAACAAAAATTGAAAAAGATATGCTAGATATAGGTGCTTCAATAAATGTGACCTTATTCCTTGTACAAAATGCTTGAATTGGGTCCTCTGCAAGAAACTGGCGTTGTAATACAACTAGCTGATAGATCAAGTGCTTACCCTAGAGGAATAGTTGAAGATGTGCTTGTTATGGTTGATAATCTGATTTTTCCTGCTGATTTCTATGTTTTAGATATGGACCATGATAAGCATGTTGCACCTATTTTGCTAGGTAGACCTTTTCTGAAAACAGCAAAGACTAAAATAGATGTTTGTAGTGGTTCTTTGACCATGGAATTCGACGGGGAAAGGGTAGAGTACAATATCTATGATGCAATGAAATATCCTCCCGAAGATTCCACTCTGTGCTTGATAGATGTTGTAGAACCACTTGCTCAAGAGTTCTTCAATATGCATGAATCTGAAGCTTTGAGATCCACCTTGGAAAATGCTATTATGAATGATACTTCAGATTTGGATTTAAAGACTGACCTGCAAGAAGTGGTGCCAGAGTTGAATGCTCACTTTGAGCGTCCACTGATGCCACCAGGCTCAAAGCCCATACCACTAACCTTGCCAAGCGAGAAGCTTTTGCCATCTATTGTGCAGGCACCGGTGGTAGAATTAAAGCATCTTCCAGACCATCTCAAGTATGCTTTCTTAGGTGATGGGGACACTTTGCCGGTAATTATATCCAACAAGCTCACCAAGGAGCAAGAAGGAAGATTGGTGGCAGTTTTGAGGGAGCATAAGACGGCCATAGGATGGACCATTACAAACATTAATGGGATTAGTCCCTCAACATGTATGCATCAAATTCTATTGGAAGATGAAGCTACACCGTCTAGACAACCCCAAAGAAGGTTGAATCCCCCGATGATGGAGGTGGTAAAGAAGGAGGTGTTGTAGCTCCTTCAGGCAGGTATGATCCTTCCTATTTCTGATAGTAAATGGGTCAACCCAACTCAGGTTGTCCCTAAAAAGGGTGGTATCATAGTGGTTGAGAATCACAAGGGTGATCTCATTCCCACCAGAGTTCAGACCGGGTGGCGAGTTTGTATTGACTATCGTAAGCTTAATGTCGTAACCCGGAAGGACCATTTCCCATTACGTTTCATTGACCAAATGCTGGAACGACTTGCCGATCGTTCATTCTATTGTTTCTTGGATGGGTATTCTGGATATTTTCAAGTAGCCATAGCACCAGAGGATCAGGAGAAGACAACATTCACTTGTCCTTTTGGCATCTTTGCATACCGAAGGATGCCTTTGGACTGTGCAATGCCCCAGCTACATTCCAACGGTGTATGGTTAGTATCTTTTCCGAGTACATAGAGAAATTTATTGAGGTATTTATGGATGATTTTACAGTCCATGTGAATGACTTTGATTTATGCTTAACTCATTTGACAATGGTGCTTAAACGATGTGAAGATACTAATCTTGTTCTCAATTTTGAAAAATGTCATTTTATGGTAGAGCAAGGTATAGTATTAGGCCATGTTGTGTCTTCTAGGGGTATTGAGGTCGATAAGGCTAAGGTTGAATTAATTCAATCTTTGCCTTATCCTACTAATGTTCGTGAAGTGCGTTCTTTTTTTGGCCATGCAGGGTTTTTACCGCAGGTTTATTAAAGACTTCTCAAAAATTGCCTCCCCCTTATGTGAGTTGTTGAAGAAGGAAGCGGAATTTGAGTTTGGTGATGCATGCAAGACGGCGTTTGATGAGCTAAAATTCCGCCTCACCACAGCTCCCATTATTCAAGCCCCAGATTGGTCTCTCCCCTTTGAGATCATGTGTGATGCTAGTGACTATGCAGTGGGGGTTGTTTTGGGACAAAAGAAGGGCAGGGCATCTCATGTGATTCACTACGCCTCTATGACACTGAATGAGGCCCAGAGGAACTACTACACCACAGAGAAGGAGCTTCTGGTAGTTGTGTTTGCATTAGAGAAATTTCGCTCTTACTTGCTTGGAACAAGAGTGATTGTTTATACAGATCATGCAACACTCCGCTATTTGTTGACGAAAAAAGAGGCCAAGCCCAGGCTAATCAGGTGGATCTTATTGTTGAGTGAGTTCAACATTGAGATCAAAGACAAAAAGGGGGTTGAGAATGTGGTTGCTGACCATTTGAGTCGTCTAGTGATGGAAGAGCAAAATAGGCCAGAACGTTCACCCATTCAAGAGGAATTTTCGGACGATACCCTGTTTGCTATTAAGGTTGTAAAACCTTGGTATGCACACTTGGTCAATTTCCTGGTTATGGGTGAGTTCCCACCAACGTTCACAAAAGCTCAAAAGGACAAGTTAAGAAGTGAAGCAAGATACTATATCTGGGATGATCCATATTTGTGGAAACACTGCACTGATCAGGTAATCTGACGATGTATCCCGGATAATGAGGTAACTTCTATCTTAACTTTTTGTCATAATTATGCATGTGGGGGCCATTTTAGTTCTAATAAAACAGCTAGGAAGGTACTAGATGTAGGATTTTACTGGCCAAGTATTTTTAGGGATGCTCATGGCTTTTGTAAATCCTATGACCGATGTCAAAGAGTTGGGAATATGTCCCAAAAGAATGAGATGCCTCAATATCCTATTATTTTCTGTGAAATTTTTGATGTATGGGGCATTGACTTTATGGGTCCTTTTCCTAATTCTTTTGGGAATTATTATATTTTGCTTGCGGTGGACTACGTTTCCAAATGGGTGGAAGCAAAGGCCACCAAGACTTACGACTCTAAAGTGGTGACAGATTTCTTGAAGACCAACATTTTTACTAGATTTGGACTCCCTAGAGCTTTAGTTAGTGACAAGGGATCCCACTTCTGTAATAGGATGGTTAGTGCATTATTGAAGAAGTATCATGTCACACACAGGGTCTCTACAACATACCATCCTCAGACGAATGGTCAGGCAGAGGTGTCTAACAGGGAAATTAAGTCCATTCTGGAAAAGACTGTTGCACCAAACAGAAAGGACTGGAGTGTTAGGTTGGATGATGCACTATGGGCATACATGACTGCTTATAAAACACCAATTGGGATGTCACCATTCAGGTTGGTGTTTGGTAAAGCTTGTCACTTACCGGTGGAAATTCAACATAAAGCATACTGGGCAGTTAAGAAGTGCAACATGCAATCAAATGAGGTGGGCGAATTCAGGAAACTCCAACTCCAGGAATTAGAAGAAATCAGGCTCGAGTCTTATGACAACGCAGTAATATACAAAGAAAAGACAAAGGCCTGGCATGACAAGCATATATGGAGGAAGAATTTCAAGGTTGGAGACAAAGTACTTTTGTTCCAATCTCGCCTCAAGTTGTTTCCTGGAAAATTAAGCTCAAGATGGAGAGGCCCTTTTGTGGTAGCACGTGTATATCCACATGGCGATGTCGATGTCTATGACGGGGCCACTCATTCCGTCTTCAAAGTGAATGGTCAGAGGCTGAAGCCATACTATGAAGGATTCACCAATGCCACTTTAGAAGAAACGGTTGTACAAGAACCGGAGCAAGCGCCTTAGTATCCTTTTTGCGTCAAGCTAATGACGTTAAACAAGCGCTTATTGGGAGGCAACCCAATTCTTTCATTTTCAGTTATTTATTTTTTATTTTTAGATAGTTTTTCTTTTGTGTGTTTTAAGATACTAGGTATAAATATCAATCCCCGAAGGACACAGTGAGAAGCGGGCTAAGACGCGTCGAGGCGCGACCGCGCCTGATCCTGGCGCACACCGCGTAAAGTCGCCAAAATGTGTGACGCGGGCGGACTACAAATGTGACGCGGCCGTGTCATTCTTGGCCCAAGCCCGTGGCACGGCGTTTTTAACGCGTCATAAATAGGGCCGGCCGAGTCTTCACACGCACACAAATACCACTTCTCCTCCTTCCTCACGCCCTCTTCTACCCAAAACCTCCATTGAAGGCCTCTCAAGATCGGATTTCTCATCAAAATCGCTTAAACTCCATCCAACAACAAGATTCAAGTAAGCTTTTCCATTCTAAACTCCAAATTACTCAAATTTAAGCTTAAATTCGAACTAGAAGCATGTTCTAGGTTTTTTTTAGAAAAGCTTAGATCTAGGCTAATTTATTTCGATTTTGGCTTAATTCCTTCACAAAAGTTTGTTCTTTGCTTGATTATAGGCTAGATTTGTGCTTATTTTGCTAATTTGTGAAGATTTGAGATTAACCCTTGAATTTTTTATTAAATTTTATTAAAATATTCTAGGTAGTGGGGGAAGAGAGTGATTGAGAGCTTATTTGTGAAATATTGTTGTGGTTGTCCTTGCCGGGACAACAAAAATTGCATTTGTGTTGTTTGGTGGTGCTTGTGCAGGAATTTGACAAAATTTAGGTACAATGGATCCTAAGAGAGCTAGTCAGGGTGCTTCTACTTCCCGTGTTGCTGCTTCTAGAGTACGAGGAAACACTGGGACACGACCAATTCGTACTTCTACTACTAGAAGACGAGCTTCAGAGGTGCCTGAACCATTACCCATTGTAGGAGAGGCTACCCCTGAGCAATATGGGTTTAGTTTGAACGAGAGTTGGAGTCGGGCTCGGTTCAAGAATCTTGCCGAGAGGGTATGGAAACCCACCCGCTTTATTGATTGGGAGTTTATGGAGGAGTTGGGGATTCAAGGAAAATTGAATGAGGTTGCTCAAGCCTTGGGATTTCAGGAATTTATCCAGTTGAGAGAGGCCACTTACAAAGGCCTCATTTTAGAGTTTCTGAGTACTTTGAAATGTGATATCATTGATGGGCCCGAAGTTCAATCAGGTTTATGTGCGTTCCGACTAAGGAATGTGCAAAGGAGGATGACACTGAATGACATTAATGTCATGTTTGGCTTTCCTGAGATTGATGACGAAGAAGTAACTCGTTGTGAGGCACAAGCTACTTGGTTGACTGCAGATTTCTGGCGTTATATTACAGGGTAGGTTGTTTACAGGCCTTCAAGGGCTAAGTCGTCTTTTATTACTCATCCAGTCATTCGTATTCTTCAGAGATTCATAGCTCACACCATTAGTGAGAGAGGTGATGGGGAAAACAATTGCCCCAAGAAGGATTTATTGCTATTATGTGCATGTTTAATGCAAGAAAAAGTCAACTTAGCTGGTTTGTTGATGACTCAATTGTCCCAAGTGGCTCGAGTTCCAAGTACTTCTATTGCTATTGGCAGGATTGTTACTAGATTTTCTCTCCAGTTTAACATTGATCTGAGGGGATATCAACCTGATTTTCAGCCTTCACCCATGAGCTTTAAGATGTTTCATAGCATGAATGTATGTTACAGAGTTAGGGGGACATATTATTGGGTGTTGGGAGATTTAGGTCGTGCCATGAAGATGCCTGATATAGAGAGGAATAAGATCAAGATTGGGAGTCAGAAATGGAAGACTTGGATGATCGAAGTACTAGATAGTGATTTAACTGTGGACCAGGTCAGACGTCAGGATACAGGGGCCAGACAACCTAGAGTGTCAGCTTATCATGCACAATATGTGGTGTTAGAGGAGGTTGATGATGAAGTTCCCGATGAGGATTATGAGATGGAGATAGATTCTGATAATGATGATGAGAGTGAGGAGGAGCAGCCAGCTGCCGATGACGATATAGTACATGGTGTGGGCTATTCTTCAGCTCAGTTTGATTAGTTGTCTGGGATGATGCAGCAGATGCAGTTGAGTCAAACTCAGGGGTTCACGGGATTACATGATTATGTGGATGAGCGTTTCACCACATTTCAGACACATCAGGGTCAGAGGATCTCCGCTCTTTAGGCTCGTCAGGATCAACAATTTGCTGCTTTTCAGGCTCAGCAGGAGGCATTCCAAGCGCGTCATGATGAGCAGTTTAGGTTGCTCCATACTAGATTGGATGGTTGGAGTTCCACTGGCTACCCGCCTCATCCGTATTACCCTCAGTACAGCTTTCCTCCCCCTCCATATCCTCAGTTCCCTGCTTATCCGCCGCCGCCGCCGTCGGATTTTCCACCGCACTACCCAAACAGTTAGAGTTTTGTGAGTTTTCTCTTTCCTTTACCTTTTTAATATACTTTGGGGACAAAGTATGTTTTAAGCATGGGAAAGGGGATTACTTGTTTGCATTGCATATAGTTGCATTAGATTAGGTCATGTTTATAATTTTTGCATGCATTGATTAAAATCCTGAAAAATGAAAAAATTAAAAAAAAATTAAAAAAAAATTAAAAAAAAAAAATATTGCATTTAGGTTCATATTTCCCCAATGTTTGATTCCTCTTGTTTCTCTGAGTTGAGTATAAATTCTAACCCATGATTTGCATGATTTACTGAAGTTGATATGATATAAGCATGATCATTGATTGATTACCTTGATTATAGGACTGAGCATGTATTTAGCTTGAGTATTTGATTCATTCTGAAGTTCTAGACAAAACTTAGCCTTGAGAGAAATTATTTTTTGGCCTTTCATGATATATTTGTTCTCTAAATTTCTTGAGTGTATCGCCATGATTATCTAGCTCTAGAACTTGCGTTATGACTCTTTTTCAAGACTGTTTTATATGATTGAATGCATAACATTAAAATGATTGAGACAATGTTTCTTTATAAGCCTATTATTTCCCTTCCTACCTTTACAAGATCCATGTTTTGACACCCCTATTTCTTTGAGCTTTAAGCCTGTTTTTATTAGCTCCACAAAATGATTCCTAGCCTAATAAGCTTGACCCATAATCCGGGATTTAGGACTTTAGGTTATAATTGTGTTTTATGAGAGTTTGATGTAAGTATGGGGGAGTTGGAAGAAAAGGTGGAAAAAAGAGGAAATACAGCTCTTGGTTGCAAGTAAAGTGAAAAAAATGAAGATGAAAAGTATGTTGCAAAAGAAAAGCAAAAGTTCAGTTTAGTTGTTAGTAGTCTTCATAAAGCAAAGAAAGAGTTGAAGAAGAGGCAAAGAAAAAAAAAGAAGAAACAAAGTGTTTAAATGTGTGTTATGGAGTTGGTAAAAGAAGTTGGGAGAAGTAAAGGAAAGGAAGTGTGAAAGTTTGGGTTAGGATTAGTTCTTTATCCCGGATTTAGCACCACATGGCCAAATAAAATCCCTTCCAAATTTCTCTTTACCTTGGCCCCATTACAACCCTTTAAAAAAACCTCATGATTTTTGTTATGTGTTTGATCCCCAGCGGTGGAGATTTAGAACTCTGATGCAATCATATGGTAGTCTAGTTTTCATGGTTGATTTTGAGTGAAACACATACCCTTAAACACTTGAGAGTTTGAGTGCAAACACTTTTACCTTGGTGAGGTCTCGAATGAATGAATGGTCTTTGCTCTATGCTTGTTATAATGCATGTTAGGAAGTCTTGGTCAGGTTTTTGATTAAATGTGAAATGTTTGTTTGACTTGAGATGGATGTATGATTGTATTTCTGTGGTGTGACTTGGATTTATGACTTGCTTGAGGACAAGCAAGGGTTAAGCATTGGGGAATTTGATAGCATGCATATAGGAGTAGTTTAGATGCATGTTTTATTTATGTTTTAACTAGTTTTAGGTTGGTTTCTATCTAGTTTTAGGTTTTTGTGTTGTCGGGTAGGTTGCGCTGTTTTGCTCGATTTTACAGGATTTTAGGTATTGGAGCAAGACGGAGTATGATCCAAGACGGCTATGTTAGTAAGATAGAATGCTTGGGCAAGGATTGAAGAAGTGCGAATGGAGATTTCAAGAACCAAAGTCCAAAGGAATGAAGCAGCGGGGAAACACGCCTCAGATCCTGGTGGCGCGTGCTTATGCTGGAGGTGCCGCGGCCGCGGCGTGTTGAGGAGACCGCGCCTCCTTGTTTCGCGGCGAGAGAATTGGGCCGACGGAATGGGCTTCGAGTTGGGCATTGGTTATATGTTTTCCGACAAGTTTGATGTAATTTCGGGATAATTTGATATTTGGATATCTTTGTGGGGTATTTAAACTTTGTTTTTAGTTTCTCTCTCATAACTTTTGTCAAACTTTGGAGGCTAGGGTTTTTCTCTTTGAAGGCAGACTTTGAAACTTTTGTAAGTTTATTTTTAATTTAATTATGCATTGCTAAATTTATTGTGTTTGGCTAGTTATTGAAGTCATGATTTGTATATAGTTGTGAGATTTAATTGATTCTCTACAAACTTGAATAGAGTTTATTCCCTGTGCTTAATTGAATCAAAACTAGGGTTTTGTTAGATTAGCTACCTAATTGAACTTCTAGTTATAACTGAATCTGATTAATTACCGGTTGGAGTTAATTTGATCAAGAGTATACTTTAATCAATTTAGTACCGGTTGGACAAGTTGGTTAGAGAAGGGAATAAATTCACAAGACACTTAGATGTCTGGTTGCTCTAAGTGTTTGTTTCTATTGATAACTTGAATCGTCATGCTGTTATTTAATTGAATCTAGAAGGTCTTCTAGGTTATTATATAATTAGGGTTGTTAGACTGGTAGTTCTATCAACTAAATCTGAAGTTTGGATCTTAATCCTTAGTAGGATCATTATCCACAATAGATTATTCAAATGAGAAGAGAATAAAGAGAATCAATGATCAACAAAACAATATCATGATGGATTTAACTAGTTGAACACGCTTGTTTCCTATTTGATTTAAATCATCTTTGCATTCATAGTTAGTTTTATTCTTGCATAGTAGGTTAGAATTTACAATTACAAACCCCCTTTGGTTACTTGGCATACAAGTAATAACACAAATACACAGTCCTTGTGGGATTGACCCTTACTTGCCGCTCTACTGAGTTGGTTAAGCTAAGGTTTCTTTGATAGGTATTAACGACCAGGAAAAATACCTCATCAGCGGCACATTGATTTTTGTTTTGTTGGAAAGTCGCGGTAGCGATTATACAAACCGCGGTTGCGGTTTAATGTGTCGGGAAGAACACATAGGAAGAGTTGATAATTAAAAGGATTGAACTTAAAATTAAGTTGTCTACTTATTCTCTCGGGGTAATAGAGGACTCAAAGGCCACGTGTAATAACTGTGGTTTTTGAGGATATTTTTGAATTTTTCTCGGATATCCTTTTAACCTCTTTGTTCGTTTTAACGCTTAATCCAATAGTTTTGTCGGAATTTAAATCCTAGAAAGTTGTTGGTGATATCCTAAAATCATAAAGAAATGATTTTATGGATCGGTGTGAATTCTAGGATTTTTCAGTGGAAAAAGAATTTTTATTAGATAAGCCGTCTTTTTAATTATGTACTGTAAAGGATTTAAAATACGAAACGGAAGCCTTAAAAATTTAAGGTAGCAAGATAAAATCATGGAAAATTGGTTTTATTGGTCTACATAATTTACGGGACGTTTTTCGTTTAGTAAGTTTTTCCACCCGAGGTACATAATTTTACCGCCTTAACGCGAATCCCGTTCCGAGACGGGTTTTGAGTTTTAAAAGCATATCTTATTTGCCTTCATAAGGAAGGCACGAGTGAGAAAGGATGAGGATGAAAGTTTCACTTTGTAAATTGAAACAGAGGAGGGTTTGAGAGCGAGGTCGAAGGAACGACGGACTCGGCGAGCGATTCTCCACCGCCGCACCTATCCTCTTTCCCTTTACCTCCTCTCATCTTCTTCTTCATCTCCTCCTTCTTCCTCTTGGTGCTAAGCTGGACGTTGCTGCTGCAAACCGAACCAGCAAGAGAGTCGGGAAGAACGACGTCGTACTCGAGAGGAAGGAAGTAAGCTTGTACCGCCGGTCACCTTCTTTGCCTCACTGCGACGTCGCCGGCGACCACCAGCCTATCCGACCACCACCCACTGCGAGGGCTGCCGCCGGGCAATACTCGACCACCCTTGGGCTCGGGGATCGAGCCACTATCGAGCCAAACGAGCCATGGGCTCAAATGAAGGTATATACGATCGAAATTAATTAGCGGGTTGATTGCGGAGCCACCGTAAGGACCCTTCGGTTCGCTTTGCTAATTTAATTTATGGTTTTTATAATCTTGACGTTGATACGGTCCCACAGGTTCAAACCGTTCGAGAAATGGACGTCAGGATCTTCAGTTATAGCGAATACAAGTTTTGACACCGATTGGCAGGTAAAGGATTTCGGATAATTACTCGGGATTTGTTGTTAATCTGTTTGATCCGAGATTTGGTCACCTTTAAGAACTGTTACTGAGGAACACTTTTTGTTTAGAAAGTTGTTCCAAAAGTGAAGCGGATTATTAGTTATAATTTCGCAAAGATGGCTCCTTAAAGCATGATAACTAAGGATTTATTATATAGTCGATATACGAAATCAAATCGTTTATCGATTAGGAAGTTGAAGAAGTTGAGTATACAACTAAGAAGTGTTTCCGTGAGCTCATTGTTGAGAAATCCTTTTGTTATATTTGACAGAAGGGTGATAAAGATTACTGTTGGAATTGCTAAGGACGTTGAGCACGCCTTCTAAGGCAAGTGGACAATTCTCTCTTGCGTTATGGTTATTAATGAGGAATTGAATTCCATTTGATCCTCATGTTGGCAATAATTTATATGTTGAATAAAGTTTGATAGGTTGTTATTTTGTTTGAAATAACGACCATGTCGTTATTGCAGTTTTTGCGCTAGAACTGGATTTAGGTCCGTTATGTATATGTTGTCTCAAACTGAGACATTGTTGTGAAGTAGAGTAGATCAAGGATAGATGATCATGGATGAAACAGGCCCTCTGATCTCGGTTGTTGGCCGAATCTCAATTGTTGGTCGAGCTCATTTAAGGATCATGGATGAAATAGGCCCTCTGATCTCGGTTGTTGGCCGAGCAGTTGTAAATGATCATGGATGAAAGAGGCCCTCTGATCTCGGTTGTTGGCCGAACTACGTAAAAAATATTAAATGGTGCGAGTGCACAGATTGAGAGTAATGAAAGATTGGTGCGTTAGGAATATTAATGTACCAAAATGGTTAGTCCATTTGATAACCATTCTTGCTCCTGATTAAGAATGATTCTTAATCAAACTTTGATTAAGTTAAGCTGTTTAGTCGTTGAAGACGATGGTGAATGTTGAGTGGCTAGTATAAGTTTCCATTAATCGTTTATGCTTCTTAAAGAAACCACAAGCGGTGGTGTTCTCTCTCTTGATTATGAAAGTCTCCTTCTTAATCTCTATAAGACTGCTAACCGTTGGATCATAATCCGAGTCTAATCGGATTTGGATGCCAATATGTTTTGTCACAACCATAAGAACCAAGTTAGTTTCTCCGCTTGCTTAGTCTTTTATTAGACTAACCCGTCCATCTTCTTTTCTTTTATATGGTCGGCTGGTGTCCACCGTTGTATACGACACATCAGGTATTTCTTGCAAGTTGATTCAAGAGGTGGATTCAGAGGTTTGAAGCTCCAGAAGTTGAAGAAAGATTTCCAATGGCTATACTTGAGTGAAGATCATGGTTGAACTACTTCAAAGCGAAGCTGAGTTTCAGAAATAAGAACTTAAGGAAGATTTGATGAAGATTTTGTTTAAATAGAAGATTGTTCTATTTATTTACTAATTATTTTTAAGTCAAGGCTTGTATAAGACCTTTTATTCTCTTTTCCGCTGTAAAGTTTTACTTAATTTTGCTAGGTTTTAAATGGTTTCATTTACCTTGTTTTAGTTTGTTCAGTCAGTTTAAAGCCTTGGGTAGCTTCGGTTTAGTCTTAATCGGGGTTACTAGCGGTAATACCTCCAGGGTAGGAAGGGGGTGTTACACCATGTAATTCTCTTACCTTTCGAAATGAAACCCCGCTTGCTTACCATCTACGATGATCCATCGAAACCAGCAGAAGCGCTTTGAGAGTCGTCATCTAGGTCGTCCGAGTCGGAAGTATATGTGAAATTCGACTTTTGTTGACGAATTTACGCTCTCTTCCAATCACACACGCACATTTGGGCTTCCAAGACCTTGGGTTTTAAGTTCGATCTCTTTGCATCTAGGATGTGTCCTCCTTCGCTAAATGTTTGCTCCACTCAGGGCCGTCTCATACTTTTTGGGGCCCTAAGAGAAATTTTTTTTTCAAAGAAAAATAATGGGATGAAGCTCGACCTAAATCAAGCTTAGTATAAGTAGAAAAAACAAGAAAAAAAAATACAATGCAACCAAATTATATAAGAAAAAGCTAATAAAAATAAAATAAGTCATATTACATAATGTACTAACAATTTTGATACTATGATGAACATAAATAGATAACGGAGCTTAAATACATGTAAAAATAAAATGAGATACTTATAATTGTGACATAAAAAATAAATTAGTTTGAAATCAAATACCGATTGATAAGAGGCAAACTTTTAAATAAAGAAGTTGAAAGTGCTTGTCTGCTTGTTTAAATCAGAGGCAGGTTTTGAAAAAGAATAAGTTAGAAAATATTTGCTTGTAAAAAAGGTCGAACACTAGACTTCACAGAAACAATATGGAGAAAGGACCAAGAACCAACCACTTGAACAATAGAGATTTTATGTTCCATTATGAGTTTTAATATATTAGTAATATTTCAAACGGGGGAGGGGCCTTGTGCAATAGCACTCGTTGCACACCCTCATCTACGGCCATGGCTCCACTTATACGGTTGAGCGGGAACAACAAGCACTTAAGCTACGATCTTTACCAAGGTTGGGAAAGTGATGTGATTCCATCTACCGAGTCATGGCCCCATGAGTTGAGTGAAGATTCCATCCCTAAAGACAAGCCCAATGTGCACGATAAAGGGGAACCAATACTTGGACAAGCAACCAAAGACGATGTTCGAGGCGCTAAGAAGCCGAGTCAAGGAGCCATGCCCTATCTTGGGCGCATCACACGAGCCCTAGCTAAGTCTATACTAGACAAAATCAAGGAGGAGCTCATGGCTCATAAGTTTCCGATGGCTAATGACGGTGAAGGTTGGAGTTTTATTGTGCTTCACGGTTCTAAGTGACATTTCTACGGTTAAGGACACTTTATAAGTTTTTGGGATTTCGGGTTAATTTATGTAATTTTCTTAAGTAGGGGGTTGATTTTGTAAGGCTTTGTGTTAGGTTTAAGGTCGGCCTCCTCCTCCTCATTTCGGGAGATTGGACGAAAAACCTTGTTGCTTACTTTCCTTGCATCTTTCAATTCAAGTACTTGTTCTTTTTTTTCGTTCGTTCAATTCTCGTTGTTCAAGTTGTTGGTGAGTAATATCCGACAATCTCGGGCATCCTAGTTTGTTTGAGAGCTTGGTGAGTCATATCCAAGTTGTCAAGCATCCATATCCCCTTGTTCTTCCCATTTCGATCCATCATCCATCTCGGTGGTTTCTGCACCCCCTCAGTAAAATAGACATATCTTTCAATCCACTCATCATATAGGTCTGAAATTTTGAGAGATTAAACTAGACTCAGAGATCTAACGTCTCGAATTGGAATCACTCAATTCCGAGTTCGGACGAGGAAGATCCATCTAGTTGAAGACGGGTCAGTTGCGTGGTGTTTGTTGTCGGAATTCCTTGGATTCTCGTGGCGATCTCTTTGCACCATCATCCCTTCCATCGATCTGGCCATCAAGTGGTATTAGAGCCACGCGAAGGTATCTCCATCTAAATCTTGTTCCGACCTTGAATTTCCATTTGTTGCAAGTTTTAGGTTCGAACTCCTTAGGGCTGCGTTGTTGTTGTTGTGTTCGGCCTTGTCCGAATTGTTGTCTTGTTGTTGTGGTCGTTTCTTGGTCTTGAACTTGTTGTTGTTTTGGCCGAGTGGGTGCTCAGCCATGGCTGCAAAACCATGCTCAAAAACGTCCCCATAGAACACCAAAAGAGCATTCAAAGGTTGGTAGTTGAAAGGGTGCATTTGTTGATTGAATTTAAGCCTTTCTTTAGTGTTGGTTTTAAGTGTGTCTTGCTGATTTTGCTGAGTTAAAAAACGTGGGATTGAGGTCCAAACCAGCCTTGTTTGTTGTCATTACATGCTTGTTGTTGGTTACGGTGCTAGGATACGGGAACGACACCAAGACGAGACATCTTGTGTTGTTGTGTTTGAGGTTTTCTTGTTCCATTTTGTTGGTCATCTCCTACTTGCAACTTGTCGGATTTTCATCTCGGGCAAGTCTTGGTGATTAATTCGTGTGACCTCTATACCTTGATCTTTGCCTTGTTTTTACGATGACAGGTGTAGGTGATGACAAGAATAAGGAACAAGTTGAGGAGTCCTCCAACTCGGTGGCTGCCATGTTGCAATCCTTCCAACAATCCATGCAACAATCTTTGGAAGCTATGGAGACACGCATGGATGCCTTGGAGCACCGAATCCTAGGGCTGGACGAGAGGACACAAGTGCCTCAAGTGGTGAAGATCAAGGAGACACGAGAAGAGGATAAAGGTTCGAGGACGACCCCTTGTAAAGGAGAGGAGACTTCCTTCCAAGAAAGAGTGATGAGTGACACAGAGCAACCAAAAAGAGAGACTCCTTTCCATGGATTGGAACAACTCATTACCATCAAGTGTCCAATAGAATTGATGCACACATTGCAAGAAGAGGAGGAAGTTGTGGAATTGTCTCCTAAAATCAAGCATCGTCCTACCATCACTCCTAGCTCCATGAACTCGTTGGCGACACCATGGATGGATGCACTTCCTATGATTCCTTCATGTTTGCCCTTCTTGCTCCATGAGGAGGACGAGGCTGTTTTAGTCACTCCAAGCGGTGATTACATTCCCTTTCTTGTGGAGGCCAAGAAGGATGTCTTTGTCATGGAGAATGCCACACCAAGGGAGCTACAAGCCCTACCTTCTTTGTTGAGCTCACAAGGCTTGATAGATTCGAGGACGAATCTTTTTGAAGGGGAGGAGGATGATGTGATTCCATCTACCGAGTCATGGCCCCATGAGTTGAGTGAAGATTCCATCCCTAAAGACAAGCCCAATGTGCACGATAAAGGGGAACCAATACTTGGACAAGCAACCAAAGACGATGTTCGAGGCGCTAAGAAGCCGAGTCAAGGAGCCATGCCCTATCTTGGGCGCATCACACGAGCCCTAGCTAAGTCTATACTAGACAAAATCAAGGAGGAGCTCATGGCTCATAAGTTTCCGATGGCTAATGACGGTGAAGGTTGGAGTTTTATTGTGCTTCACGGTTCTAAGTGACATTTCTACGGTTAAGGACACTTTATAAGTTTTTGGGATTTCGGGTTAATTTATGTAATTTTCTTAAGTAGGGGGTTGATTTTGTAAGGCTTTGTGTTAGGTTTAAGGTCGGCCTCCTCCTCCTCATTTCGGGAGATTGGACGAAAAACCTTGTTGCTTACTTTCCTTGCATCTTTCAATTCAAGTACTTGTTCTTTTTTTTCGTTCGTTCAATTCTCGTTGTTCAAGTTGTTGGTGAGTAATATCCAACAATCTCGGGCATCCTAGTTTGTTTGAGAGCTTGGTGAGTCATATCCAAGTTGTCAAGCATCCATATCCCCTTGTTCTTCCCATTTCGATCCATCATCCATCTCGGTGGTTTCTGCACCCCCTCAGTAAAATAGACATATCTTTCAATCCACTCATCATCTAGGTCTGAAATTTTGAGAGATTAAACTAGACTCAGAGATCTAACTTCTCGAATTGGAATCACTCAATTCCGAGTTCGGACGAGGAAGATCCATCTAGTTGAAGACGGGTCAGTTGCGTGGTGTTTGTTGTCGGAATTCCTTGGATTCTCGTGGCGATCTCTTTGCACCATCATCCCTTCCATCGATCTGGCCATCAAGAGATAACGGAGCTTAAATACATGTAAAAATAAAATGAGGTACTTATAATTGTGACATAAAAAATAAATTAGTTTGAAATCAAATACCGATTGATAAGAGGCAAACTTTTAAATAAAGAAGTTGAAAGTGCTTGTCTGCTTGTTTAAATCAGAGGCAGGTTTTGAAAAAGAATAAGTTAGAAAATATTTGCTTGTAAAAAAGGTCGAACACTAGACTTCACAGAAACAATATGGAGAAAGGACCAAGAACCAACCACTTGAACAATAGAGATTTTATGTTCCATTATGAGTTTTAATATATTAGTAATATTTCAAACGGGAGAGGGGCCTTGTGCAATAGCACTCGTTGCACACCCTCATCTACGGCCATGGCTCCACTTATACGGTTGAGCGGGAACAACAAGCACTTAAGCTACGATCCTTACCAAGGTTGGGAAAGTCTTCTTGTCGGTTTTCCACCAAGCTAAAATATCAAATTCTTCTTCAACAAACTCAAAGTGGGTTGTTAGATATGTCACAAACTCCGCATTTAAGCTCGAATGTCTCGGTCTCTTGGTATGGCTTTGTAAAATACTAGGCCCCCCACTTTTTACCGAGGCGACTGGAGCTCGAAGAGGATGAAGATTGTGGAGGTAATGGAGAAGAAGAAGTAGCACTTGATGAATATTCAATAATCAATTTCTTAATTAAACTTCAAAATTTACTAATCATACTCCCAACACTAACAATATCATCATTAACATCCAAATCCAATGCATCATCATAACCATTCAAAAACATTTCTAAACCATTCATCTTAAACCTAGGATCAAACACACAAGCAACAAGATAAATATCGGGAATAAATTTATAATATTTCAACCATTTCATTTTCATAGCATCAATAGCACCACAAAGTTTGTTGAATTTACGCCCCTCACAAAAAGCACCCGCCATATTCAAGACTTCAAAACAAAACAAATGAGCACAAGGTTTATAAACATGACTAAAAGTTAATGTTGCATCATGAAAAACTTTCAAAACTTCTAAGATTTTATAACAATAATCACAAGATTGAGAAATAATGGGAGTGTCCGAAAAATATTGAGAGGCAAGAAGTTAAAACATCTTTGTAAGGCATGCATGCATGAAGTAGTTTAAAAGTAGAGTTCCAACGATGGAAAACTTCTTTTGAAAAAGTTCGGTGTGCAACACCTTTTTGACCACAAAACAACTTCCAATCTTGGGCGGTTCGGGTGCTAGTCCACATACGACTAACAACATATCTAATAGGTTGAGCTAAAGGAGACATAATACTCAAATCATCTTTGACACATAAGTTTAAAATATGGCAAACACATATTATATGAAAATACTTCGCTCCAAGGATTGGTTGACAATGAGGACTCAAATATCGGATTGAAGCGGTGTTGTTAGATGCATTGTCAAATGAGATAGAAAAAAATTAATGAAATAGATTATACTCTTCTAAAATAGTACGAATAATGCTACTAATCATTAAAGCGGTATGAGAAAAGTCAAATACTCTATAAGCCAAAACACGTTTTTGCACAATAAAATGATCATCAATAAAATGACATGTTAGGTCCATGTATGCATGATTTTTCTAATGATCACTCCAAATGTCACTACAAATTGAAACTTTAATATCATTTTCACCAAAAAAAATCACAAATGTCATTTTACGGGTTTATAACCTTTCACCACATTACTTCTTTTCCACTTCCTAGTGGTCGGTTTATAAGTGGGTTATACATGATTAGTCATCCAATTGTAAAATCCTAACTTTTCGGCAAAACTAAATGATAAGTGATCAATACAAATAGACTCGGAAAATCATACATACTAGCATTATGGTTATAACTAAATAAATAAGAGTTATGACTTATGAGAATAAGAGGTTGCATACCCAGAGAGTTGGGATTGTCCTCGCATCATACCTAACTTGTCCGAGTGTGCTTTCTTCACGTGCTTTGACAATGTTCCATAGTCGCCATTAGCCAACCATGTGTATTTCATAGTACAATAGTTACAATGAATATATTGAAGGAATATCTAGTTATTATTTATTTCCTTATCTTGTTAATATTGTTTCTATCTTTTGTACTGCTAAGGTTGTACATTCTTGTATATATTCAGCCTTGAAAGGCCATAATTAAAATAAAAAATACTCCCCAAATATCTCCTTTCATGGTATCAGTGCAGGATCCCAAAACGACCTAATTTTTTTCCGCCCATCCTCCCATCGCCAATCATCACTTTTTTTTGTCTTAAATTCCGGTTAGTCTCGATTTTTGCTAGCCTTGTCTGACTCGGAATCCGACGCTACCACCAATCCTTTCACCGCCATTCAACAATCGAAAAGGGCCACTCTTGGCCCGACAAACCCCTTTTAACTTCACCTTTTTCATCATCCATGCTTGACTATTTGCCCTGTGGTTTTGAAGGGTGATAATTATCAAGAATGGAGTATTGCCATGAAGAATACTTTCCGAGCCAAGCGCAAGATGGGCTTCCACGATGGTTGTATTCCTAAACCATCCGATCAGTCCGTTGAGATTGACGATTGGTAGAGTCTAAACTCCATGCTCATCGATAGGATCGTCCAAGCTATCGATCCGACACTTCACTCTTCAATCACCTACTCGGAGACCGTCCAAGAACTTTGACACAATCTCAGTCAACGCTTTTTTATTGGAAATGGACCGCAAATTTTTCAACTACGCACGGATATCTCTCATTGCACATAGAAAGGACAATATGTGGCGACTTACTTTGGTACTCTAAAGAAATTATGGGATGAACTCGCCACTTATGCCGTGCCTCGTACCTGTTCTTGTGGACTTTAAATCTACAATATTTCTATGTATCTAACTCAGGAGCGAGATATTGAGTGAACTCACTAATACGTTTCCAATCAGTCTCGATGACGCTGACTTCAGTTCGCTTCGTTCCTAAGTCATGGCATCGGATCTGCTACTCTCTCTTAATCGGGTTTACTCTCTTACAATCCAGGAGGAAAGACATCATACCCTCATCAAAGATCGGGACATCAAGCCTAAATCTTTTTCTCTTTTTGTACAACAACAGCAAACTGGTACTTCTAATGTGACGTCAAAACTGCCGACTTGCTCACATTGTGGAAAAATCGGCCAGGAAAAATCAAGGTGATATCGCATTATCAGCTTTCCCGAATGCTTTGCCTACAATAATCTTGTTCGAGGAAATTCCTCCAAGCAGCAGGGTTCTTCAAGTACGGGTCAAGGCCACGGAAAAGGCTCGACTAGCTTGGCTAATGCCGCACAAGCACTCGGTACTTCTTCGAGTAATACTTCTCTCAGTGCTTCAGATCACGCCGCTCTCGGTAAGGAAATTACACCTGATCAATGGAATATGATTCTTAACATATTAAACTCCTTAAACGCCAAAGAGAGTTAGACAAACAATAGTCCTAGTACATGTTCTTGGATCTTAGACACCAACGCTTCGTTTCATATGACCGAAAATCATTCTTTGTTGTCCAACATTGTGCCTATTACTCCCGTCACAATAAAATTGTCCGATAATCGTTTTATTCAAGCCCTTCATGAAGGACAACTTTCTCTCTCTTCTTCTATGACATTGTGTAATGTTTTAATATTGTTTCTGCGAAAAAAAACAACTTGATCGGATGAGCATGGACATATGGACTTATTGTAACACCCCCTTTTTATATAGGGATATTACCGCCAGTGACCCCGAGATTAAACTCTCAAAGTCATCCAAGGCTTACAGTAATTACAGAACTTAACCAAAAACTTTAAAATGCGGAAGATATATATATAAAAGATGCGGAAGTCGAATACAATAGTTGAATAAACTTGAACGGATACAAAGTTGAAATGGGAAGGGTCCCAAGAGTCGGAACCTCGACCCTGATGGCATCCAGATCTGACCCAAGTCGAGCTCCAATGACTCCGGGGCACCCTAGGCCATGGCGGCCCCCTTGGCGCGCTTTTGCCACGACATGACCCTCTTGGCCTAGCCGAGCCACATCGGTATCTATCTATTTTATTATTATTTATGTTGCATAACTTTTTTATATTATATGTTTTATTTATATTGTAGAAGACGTGTGCATGACGGTATGCTTACCCATGCTAGTCTTCAGGTTAAGTTTTCAAGAGTTGCCTATATAAGGCTCCTATGTTGTTTGATGAATCAGTTTTGGTTAATTGGAAATTGAGATTACTCTTACCATTGGCCTTTACTCTATTTGAATCTCAAGTCTCTCCTTCTCTTCTCTCTTGCAAATATCTAATACAAACACAAACAACAACCTTGTTCTCAGATTCTTGCTCGATCACAATACAATCATACAAACGTCATAGATCTTGTCCTAAGAACGATCCAACATCGGCATCTAGGTGTTGAGAGGGTTTCTTGACAACAAATAAATTTATATCAAGACCCCGTTGTTGTATAGCAGAGTCAGGTTCGTCCGCAGGGAGAAAGTCAGTGCTAAGTTTTGTTACTTGGAAAGCAAGCAATCAACTAAAGGTAGGGTTTTTAACAAGGAAAGAGGAATTCTAAGGTGAAGGTATCACCACAACAACAATTATGCATGACAAACGCTATGAAACATAAAGATCATGCTTTTATCACATAAAGGTATCAACTTTCGTCAACTAAAGCAAGTAAATCAATCAACTTTCGTCCTATCAATAAACTTACTATCTATCTCTTCTACTTCAACTAGGATTGATCCGCTTTCGCTTCAAAACCCTAATTTGACTATTCTGATTCAAGGTTTCTGCTTTCGCTTCAACTATGAATGAGAAATTCCTTTCAACTTTCGTTTCAAGGATTAAGAACAAGAGAATAGATTTATACAATAAAAACAATCAAGACATGATCATAAACAAGCATGCACACCCATTGTTGGGTTTAACCCCAACCTTAGAGAGGAAGACTACTCACAAAGCATAATTAAAGAACAACTGATCGAATTAAATAAAAGAGAAAACTTACAACCGAATCCACAACGATAGTTCTTCCCTACAAATCCCCCTCGTTCTCCCTCTCACACGTCTCCTCCTCCTCCTCCTCCTCTAACTTCAATGATTGATTGATAAGAAAACTAAAGAGGGGACAAGTGTATTTATAGAGAAACTATTCTATCTTAAATCTATCTTTAAGGAAATAAATCTATCTTAAATCTAACTCTAAGGAAATAAATCTTCTAATAAGATATACCCCTTCTATCTATCTAATAACATAAAAGGAAACAAAATAGAAGCCTTTAATTAAACACCGACTCGGACACGCTGCTCCTCGCGGTACCTCGTTAACGTCCTTGTCAGGGTCGTTAACGACCCTGTTCAGCACTTCGAACAGCCTTGAGTAAAACTTGCGTAGAGGATTCGTTACAACTCCGATTGACTCGATTCTTTTTCCTATGTTCTTGTAACGAATTTCTCTATCTCTTTCCAAGCTCAAACTTGATCTTCAATGACTTTACTTGAGCGTTAAATCTTCATCTTCACTTCATTCTGGAGTGCTATCTTTCACCGGCTTTGCTCCTTTCTTCAAAAGTGCTCCAAATAGCTTCTAAAAACCTACAAAACACCACCAAAGCTTATGTAGACTCCATATCTCATGAAAATACGAAAACTTACACAAACGACTCAAAACAAAACACAAAACTAAAGAAAAAGACTCAACCACACTAAAAACAAACCCTAAAAACATGACTAAAAAGGCGGACATCAAAATACCCCATACTTAGACTTGCTTGTCCTCAAGCAATCAACAAGACAAGAACAAAAACCATCAACACATATATCAAGTCAATGCCCTTATCAAAAAGCAACATCAAAGCACAAGTAGAAATAGATAGACAAGTGAATCTAACGTCATCACACATATATGAGCAACCTCAAGCAAAGCAACTAAGAATCCAACCTCACAAGGGTATTGTGTTTCTCTCAACTCTCATGTGTTTGGGCTTAGAATAACAACTCTCAACTCAATCCAATATACAAAAATCAACACAGTCATTGTTACTTATATCACCAAACTCTCCACCAGAGATGTCAAAACAAGCAAAAATCATCAAGAGAACTTAGGCTCAATGAAAAACTTCATAGAAGCTTCCATTCGGCCGGGTTGTAACGGGGCTTGGTAAAGACAATAAGGCGTGGAAATATTTTGGCATGTGGTGCTAATAATATCCGGGAACCAAAGACTCCTAAAAACTCACATTTACCAAAACTCTCATAAAAACAACATACCAAACTCACTCAACAATATGCGCACTCTCTTATTTCTCCAACCCTTTTAATATCCCAACTTAATCTTGCTCAAAACAAGAAATTTTCGGCTCATGCACACTTTCACTATTCAGATCTTTTTTCTTTCTTCCCTTCTGATTTTCCACTGATTTTTTTTCTGCTGGGAAGGTCGGTACCGAACCCACTGGGTCGGTAACGATGCACTGTTTTCTTTCTTTCTTTCACTTCTTTTGCTCTTTTGCAAGTGCATTCAGGGAACCAAACTCCTATTACATGATAAAACTGCAAGATCTTTTTACTTCACCCAACCCATATTACCCCACACTTGAACCAAACAATCTCACTCAACAAAACCATTAACAACCAACACTAAATCCTAATCCCCGGATAAGGTCAAGCTTATATCGGCTAGGGAATAATTTTGTGGAGCTAAAAATAAAAGGCTTTAAGGCTCAAATTGGCTATCAAAAGAGGATAATAATGATAAGGGTGGATATGGATTAATAGGGCTTATGAAAACAAAGTTCTCTATCATTTGATTTCACATGCAATGAACTAATTATCTCATATAGGCCTCAAGAAATAGATAACCATATCAATGACAAGAGATAATATGCATAAGGAGAGTAAATCACACAAGAAAAGAAGAGGGATTTTTTGATGTTCTCCCTATAAGGCCAAAAATAACTCACAAGGTAGCAATTTTTTTGTTGGATTTAAGTCACTTCTACCTAAGATCATATGTGCTCAATTTCATCACATGCTAAATATCCACATAAAAACAAATTTTACATGATTCAGGCAAAGCTATCCAAACATACTGAAGGAATTATATGATCAAGCAAGTTAAAGCATATCATAGGACATCTAAGTGGAATATTATCAATCCTAAAAACACAAAAACAAAGACACAAAAATTGACACAAAACTGAGTTTCCTTTTCCCATACCCCATACTTAAACCAAACAGTGTCCTCGCTGTTTAAAACATAGAATATAAAGAGAATAAGGAAAAGGGAACTCACAAAATAAAACCGAAGCTGTCTGAAATCATTGATCACTTAGGAGAATTGCTTTTCTTTCGGTTCGGTAGAGGTCGGTACCGACCCTGGGGGGTCGGTAACGAACCTGCGTTTTGGTATATCGATTCATCTTTGTTGTTGTCATAAAACGAGTGTTGATGATTCGGTTTGTTATTCTTTGTAGCACTTCTTCTTCTTGTACCTGAGTCATCTTAGAAAAACTTCTATCCCCACTAAAACTATTCTAGCCTAAAAAACAAGTCAAAAGAAAGCTAGCAAAAAGATCTAGGAAACTTAAAACTTAAAACGAAAACAAAAAGCGGGTTGCCTCCCGTAAGCGCTATTTTTAACGTCATCAGCCCGACTAACTTAACTTAGCTTACCTAGGGCGGCTGCCATCCAGTATCGAAGGGATCATAAGAAACCCCATACTTAGCTTGAAAAACATCAAAGCTTCTCTCCAAAATATTTGGTCCTCTATCCTCAATAAGTATGCTCGGTAATCCTACAACAGGGTTAGTATAATCCGAAAACCAAGGAGGTTTTGACTCCTTCACAAGACTAACAGTAGGATCTAGTATAGGACAAGGATAAGAGAAAGGATCATGACCAGAATTGATTGGATAAGAACAAGAAAACTCACCAGGGTCATTCGGGAAGTGGCTCATTACCGAGGTGTCGGGGGTCGTTAACGACCCTGCTGGATCTGAAAGTGGTTTGATGTCGTGCATGTATCCATCTTTAGCTTCGTACTCCTTCAGGAAGGGGTCGTTACCGACCCATGGGGGGTCGGTAGGCTCCTCTATAGGCGTGTCTCCATCGAATATGCTCGTTTTTGTACTCAGGGAGGGGTCGTTACCGAGCCATGGTGGGTCGATAGGCTCCTCAATACTACAACTAGCAACTTCGCTTATGGGCGAATTGAAATGAAATTCGACCTTCTCTTCTCCAATATCAAACGTGAGAAGTCCCTTCTTGACGTCTACACGCGCTCTTGCGGTGGCTAAGAATGGTCTGCCCAGAATGATTGGCACCGCAGGGTCCTCAGGCATATCTAGCACAATGAAGTCGTTTAGGACAAAGAATTTTCCAACTCGGACAGGAACATCATCAACGACTCCAGTTGCTTTTACAGAAGATCCATCCGCCATGTAGAGTTTCATCTTGACAGGCTCTAGTGGTCCCATGTTAACCTTGGTCCAGATAGATAATGGTAATAAACTAGCACTAGCACCTAGGTCACATAGAGCTTTAAAACGGTGAGCCCAATACCAATTGAAATTGCAAACTTACCTGGATCACCGAGTTTTTCAGGGAGCTTTATGGAATGAACCTCATTATGCAGCTCTGATATAGATCTTTTCTTGCTCAAAATCTCTTTTAAAAATTTAGCGTAGGCAGGCATTTCATTAAGGGCATCAGTAAATGGAATTGAAATATTTAGCCCTTGAAGAATCTTAACAAAGCGTCTAAACTTTCCTTCCGTAACATCATTAGACTTCTTAATCGGTAAAGGAAGAGTTTTTGACGGATTCGGGATAGAGAGAGACCCGGATTGAGGCCTTACCGAATCAACAAGAGGGTCGATCGGTGCAGATAAGGGGTCGGTACCGTGCCTGGTGGGGTCGGTAACGAACTCAGAGTTTGGTTCAAAAGACTTACCTGGCATGGATGACTCGGTATCGAGCTGGGGAGCCTCGTTAACGACCCTGTTGGGGTCGTTAACGAGCCTGACCGGGGCATCATCTTCATTGTCGTGCTCTGTATCTATAGGCTTGGCTCGATCTGGCAACTCCTTGCCACTTCCGAGGTGTATGGCTGCAATTTGTCCTCTAGGGTTCTCTTCGGGTCGGCCCGGAAGTTGCCCTTGAGGTCTTGAAATCCGTGCAGCTAGGTCCCCCAGTTGTGAGTCAACGCTCTTTTTCCAAATCTCGAACTCGCCCCATCGTTCCATTTGATTGTTGAGGTTTTCTTGGACCTCATTAATTTTATTGTTCACTCCATTGATCCCTTCATAGAGTCCATTCACCCATGATGGCGTCTCTTGATAGTCCGAGGGTCTGTAAGGTGGAACTCTCTGTTCTTGCTGAGGAAGTTGGCTCCCTTGGCCGTATGCATAATTGCCCCAGGTGGGCTGATTGTAATTCCTCCCTGTATAAAAAGTATCCTCTTGGTTCCTATATGGACCCCTCATGTAATTAGCTTTTTCATATGCCTCAGCAGCTATGGTTTCCCTTTCTCTCTGGATCTCCTCTATCTCAAAACAGAGTTCAGCAATCTGCTTAGCTAGTTCCTCATGTGTAGCCATAGCTTTGCGTTCTCTTAATTTCATGTGGAGGGAACGCTCGAGTTCAGGGTCTACTTATTGGATTAGAGACAACTCGGCGTCCTTCAGCTGGCATACACTGAAAGCAAAAACAAAAACAAAAAACGAAATCAAAAAACAAAAACGGGTTCTCGGCAAGGGTCGTTAACGAGCCTGGATAGGGTCGTTAACGAGCCTGGAGTGATCCCGTGAAAACCGAAACTAAAAAGAAAGAAATAACTACCTGTCGACAGGGTCGTTACCGAGCCTAGATATGGTCGTTAACGACTCGACAGTGACCTAGAAAACAAACAGAAAAAGCACAGAAACCGGGTTGCCCAGCAGGGTCGGTATCGACCCTAGGGGGTCATTACCGACTCGGCGGAGTCCCAAAAAACGTAAAAAGAACAAAACTTGGCACTATTGAAATCTCCCCGGCAACGGCGCCAACTTGTTGAGAGGGTTTCTTGACAACAAATAAATTTATATCAAGACCCCGTTGTTGTATAGCAGAGTCAGGTTCGTCCGCAGGGAGAAAGTCAGTGCTAAGTTTTGTTACTTGGAAAGCAAGCAATCAACTAAAGGTAGGGTTTTTAACAAGGAAAGAGGAATTCTAAGGTGAAGGTATCACCACAACAACAATTATGCATGACAAACGCTATGAAACATAAAGATCATGCTTTTATCACATAAAGGTGTCAACTTTCGTCAACTAAAGCAAGTAAATCAATCAACTTTCGTCCTATCAATAAACTTACTATCTATCTCTTCTACTTCAACTAGGATTGATCCGCTTTCGCTTCAAAACCCTAATTTGACTATTCTGATTCAAGGTTTCTGCTTTCGCTTCAACTATGAATGAGAAATTCCTTTCAACTTTCGTTTCAAGGATTAAGAACAAGAGAATAGATTTATACAGTAAAAACAATCAAGACATGATCATAAACAAGCATGCACACCCATTGTTGGGTTTAACCCCAACCTTAGAGAGGAAGACTACTCACAAAGCATAATTAAAGAACAACTGATCGAATTAAATAAAAGAGAAAACTTACAACCGAATCCACAACGATAGTTCTTCCCTACAAATCCCCCTCGTTCTCCCTCTCACACGTCTCCTCCTCCTCCTCCTCCTCTAACTTCAATGATTGATTGATAAGAAAACTAAAGAGGGGACAAGTGTATTTATAGAGAAACTATTCTATCTTAAATCTATCTTTAAGGAAATAAATCTATCTTAAATCTAACTCTAAGGAAATAAATCTTCTAATAAGATATACCCCTTCTATCTATCTAATAACATAAAAGGAAACAAGATAGAAGCCTTTAATTAAACACCGACTCGGACACGCTGCTCCTCGCGGTACCTCGTTAACGTCCTTGTCAGGGTCGTTAACGACCCTGTTCAGCACTTCGAACAGCCTTGAGTAAAACTTGCGTAGAGGATTCGTTACAACTCCGATTGACTCGATTCTTTTTCCTATGTTCTTGTAACGAATTTCTCTATCTCTTTCCAAGCTCAAACTTGATCTTCAATGACTTTACTTGAGCGTTAAATCTTCATCTTCACTTCATTCTGGAGTGTTATCTTTCACCGGCTTTGCTCCTTTCTTCAAAAGTGCTCCAAATAGCTTCTAAAAACCTACAAAACACCACCAAAGCTTATGTAGACTCCATATCTCATGAAAATACAAAAACTTACACAAACGACTCAAAACAAAACACAAAACTAAAGAAAAAGACTCAAACACACTAAAAACACACCCTAAAAACATGACTAAAAAGGAGGACATCACTAGGCTCGAGTCTATTGATCTTCTTCGGCGCTCATTCATGTGGATCTCAGGAGGCTTACAAGATCCTTCGGAGTTATCAATTGGTAAAACCATCCCAAACGACACAAAGAAGTCCGTTTGCCTTATTTTGGCTATTCCGCTTCCAACTAATTTTTTTTTATGAATTTTTTTAAATGCAAGAAGTTACCTTATTTTGGCTTTCGACTTGCAAATTTTTTTAAATTTTTTTTAAAAGGCTACTAGCCTTATGTGTCAAACTAGGGCAATTCGAGTTCGGTTTGGGTTTGTTTGTGGTTCGTTCGAATGGAGTCTTTGTAATATCCGCTAAATTCTAAATAAAATAAAAGGGGTAATTATCCCAATAAATTTTTTTCTCTAAAGTAGGCAATTTAATAATCTTTATAATCTCATATTAAAAAGAGGATGTAAAAGTTTATTACAATAACAATTAAGAAATTTTATTAAATATATTAAGTAAATCGGATACTTAATTAAATATTTTCTCTTAAATAGAGAGTTTAAATATTCTTATAATTTTCGTAATAAACTATAAAAATGTTATAAAAGTTTATCAAAGTGACAAATGAAAAATATAAATAAAGATGGTTCATATTAATTTCGAATTTTTGTTTAAAGTCATATTAAAAGCAAGTAAAAATAAAAAGAGAGGCAAAATAAAAAGGTGTCAAGAGGGAGACTCGAACCCAAGACCTCTTACACCCTTCATAAACTAACAAACACTCATTCCCGCTATGCTAATGTAATTTGACTACCCAATTTACCACTCTTTTAATAATAAGCCCTCTCTTTTCTTCTTCTTCTTCAAGAGTCAAATTGAATTCTGATTGAATTGACGTACAACCAATTCATGAAAGTCTTGCCTTCCACTCTTCTCAATTGCTTCTAAGACCATCCTAGTTATATCATCAACCTTACATCATCACCAAACAAACACAACAATGCCCAATAGACATCAATCCACCATTCTTCCATTGGTGGAACTCCATTGCCATGGATCACCAATTTGGCCAAATTTGCCTATTTAAAGGCTCAAAAACTCCATACAATTTCACACAACCAATTTTCTCTCCTTCTACATCAAAAATTCGTCCTAATTCCAAGCCAAAACCCCCTAAAATTGTTCTTCCCAAATCTGATTTTTCCCTTAAAAAATCCACAAAAAATTCCCTTCTCCTTCACAAGGATGTCGGACTCCTCCCTTGCCTCGCCGGACCGCCAGCCACCGCCCACGCGCGCCACCAGCAACCGCCGGAGCTCGCCATCGGCGCCCTGCACCGCCTGAAGTCTGTCGTCGTCTGTCCAGTTCCCTTCTCTAATGTGTTTTACGTGAAAGAAGGAGGAGAAAGAAGAAACAAGCTTGGGCCTTTGGTTGATTTTTGGGCTGAATGTTAATTAGGCCCATTTATCCTTTAATTACCCATCAGAAATTCTAGAAGGGAAAATAGAAGGAGAAGCCCATAAACTCGACCATCTCGAAATTCGTGCCCCATTCCGCTCTCGTTTTCGCTCGGTATAAGTATTTGTATATAAAGTTACTAGTTTAAAGTTTGAAGCTTTCTATTATTAAAATGCCTAGTTAGAAGATTATAAGATAAAGGGCTATTATTTTACAATATATCTCTAAGTGTAGAGAATTTAAGGACTTATGAACTACTTTATAATGATGATGGATATGATAATAAATATTAGTATGACATGTCTCTAGGTGTAGAGATTCTAAAAGATATAAACTTTATTAAATAACCATGGTAGTTGTGATAATAAGTTAATTTATAATATAATATTAATAGTGCTAAGTTATAATAGTTGCCTTGTATGAAAAGATAATTAAAAATACAAAAGATAATATATCTTGTTCTAGTGATCCTAATTATATACTTATTGTTTATAAGATAAGTTTTAAGACATGATCATGTATTCTATAAACTATAAGATATGGAAATAAATTTGGAAATAAATAAATTAGATTAATTTAATATTATGTTAGTTTTTGGAAAGCCTACTTTATAAAGTAAATAGAAAGTTCTAAATATAGAAATTTCTAAGAAAATGGTCTATAATTATTCTATCTTGGTTTAATATGGTTTATGTAATTAAATAAGATTCTATTAAGAGAATATTATTAATACAATATTCTTGGTGGGAAAATAATACTTTAAGTTCCTTAATGAACTTTTTGAAAATAAAAAGTAATATTGTAATTAAGAGAAGTTTTGTAAAAAGGTTAAAATAGATTCTTTATAATTTTAAGGAGAAGATGTATGTTTAAAATACCTTTTTAAGTAAAATATGTTATCATACATTTTTATGAAATTATACTAGCTTAATTATGTTAAGAAGTTAGCAAGTGAAATTAAAAAAAATTATTTTAATAAAATAAATAAGGATTTTTAAAGAATAAAAGGATATTACAAAATTAAAATAATAATAAAGGAATATTATTATTTTAATTAGCCACCTAAATTATTATTATAATAATTTAGAATTTCATTCTCCTATATAAAGTATATATGAGAAATTCAAGCTTTAAAAGAAATTCGTAATTAAAGATCGCTCGTAAATTCCGTGTCGATAGGTCGGGATTCTCGTTCGAAGTCGCGAACCACACTTTCCGTCTTATCGCAATCCTACTCGTGAGAACAAGGCAAGTGGAATTTCCCCTTGTAACCTTATATATTCATCTTCGTGAAATTCTCCATGTTGGGAACAACTTGTGTGCTAAGTAACAAAAGGAACCTAGGACATATCGATTGTTAGATATAACGACCCCATTGTTAGTATAGTTCACTCTTTATTATTAATAGGATTATTTATGCTAGTTTGGTTGTGGCCTTGATTGTTTACGGCCTCGTTAAGAGGTCAATGTCAAACAAACTAGTGAGGGGCGCGGAAGTAGCCGACGCCTCTATACAACTTTCTAAGTCGTAATGCCTACGTGTTTGAAGTACGACTTTCAGGATCTTGATCCAGTCCGCTCCGATTGCAAGGAGGGACGAGCGCACTCTAGCTAAGTGCCGGAAAACTGGGTTTCTCTTGGTGGATCGGGCCATACGAGCCCCCACCCCCTTATTAAAAATCATTAAAGATAATAATGACTTTTCATCACGATATAAGATAAGTGCACAATGCACATTTAAAAGACATCAAAACAGGACCGATCTCAAATGATCGATCCGGCTCTCGGTCCGCTCAGGGCGCGAGAGGTTTTCAACTTATATGAATTAATAACGTTCCCAACATACTTTCGATTCTAAAAGAAGTCTACAATCTGGTAGCGCTTCTCTCGATTATCGAGCTATCTCCGCTTGAGATACGCTCTCCTTCGTACCGTTAACCTCACATAAATAAACCTTATCCTAAAACACAACCCGATAATACCTTCCTCGATATTACTCAAATTACCAAATTACCCTTGGGAAGTTCCGTTCCCGCTTGCTTAGTCTCCTTAGACTAATTCCCCACTTCTGCATTTTTTCCCGATATTTCTCGCCCTTTGCGACAAATGCCAGACTGTAGGAATGTACACCAAAGCTTTGAAGACGAAGTCTAGAAGGTTCAAGAAGCGTTAGGCGAGGATTGAAGGTCTAGGCAAGACGACATCGAAGGAAGGAAGAAATTCTCATAAGAGCAAGGCGTTCCGAAGATAGTGCACCGACTCATTCCTTTTTAGAACCAAGCAAATCATCATCACATGAGTTGTCTTGGGAAAACATACTTGTAAATTCTAAATTACGTCTTTTAAACCCTTTCCAAATGGTTTTACTTTCCGCTGCCACATTTTTAAAACGACTCTCAATGTAATGAACAAAAGTTCTTATCAATAAATGAAATTCCGCTTTTAGTCAATTTCATCTTCAATTAAAGAATCAAGTCTCATTCGTGAGCATCCATTTATTTATGTAACGTTTATGTTAATTTTCCGCATTTGTATGAGTTTAATATCATTCTAAAAGCCTTGGGTGACTTTGGACGGGAAAGTCCGAGGTCACTGGCGGTAATACCCAATGTTGTAAAATAGGGGTGTTACAGTCTTGGTCCAGCAGGTGTGGCCACGATTTTAGCAAAGAATACCAGCCATTATTAACATATTTTGAAATAAGATTAATTGCTCTAAAGATGGCTAATCAAATCCCTTAAAATAAGGAGCTAAAGATGGCAAGTATAGCTAAATTTGGCCAATTGATTGAAGGCTGATTTGGCCTTGATTGAGTCCGAAAATTTGGGGATTTCTATGACCAAAATAGAGGTTGATTATCAGCCAAAAAACGTCCCAAAAAATAGCAACAAAGTCAACAAGAAGATCAAGCAATATTGGCCATCATAATGAAGAGCAAAGGCAAGCAATTCAAATTGAACAAATGACATATGGAATTTTTAATCAATGAGCATGCATACATCAATCAAATTCACATCACATCTCATCATACTAAGGGTAGGAAAAAAAATTTCAAGCAAAAACGTCTTCGTAAGACTTACTTATGACGACAAGGACAAGGACTCAAGGTCGGAATACTCAAACAATGAACATGATGTCGGATTTTTGCATGAAATGACGTGGATCTACGAGAGATTAGAGTGACTTACAAGTGGCTCTTAATACCAATTGATAACTCCGAAGGATCGTCCTTGTAAGCCTTCCCGAGATCCACACGAATGAGCGCCGAAGAAGATCAATAGACTCGAGCCTAGATGCCGATGTTGGATCGTTCTTAGGACAAGATCTATAACGTTTGTATGATTGTATTGTGATCGAGCAAGAATCTGAGAACAAGGTTGTTGTTTGTGTTTGTATGAGAGATTTGCAAGAGAGAAGAGAAGGAGAGACTTGAGATTCAAATAGAGTAAAGGCCAATGGAAAGAGTAATCTCAATTTCCAATTAACCAAAACTGATTCATCAAACAACATAGGAGCCTTATATAGGCAACTCTGGAAAACTAAACCTGAAGACTAGCATGGGTAAGCATACCGTCATGCACACGTCTTCTACAATATAAATAAAACATATAATATAAAAAAGTTATGCAACATAAATAATAATAAAATAGATAGACACCGATGTGGCTCGGCTAGGCCAAGAGGGTCATGTCATGGCAAAAGCGCGCCAAGGGGGCCGCCATGGCCTAGGGTGCCCCGGAGTCATTGGAGATCGACTTGGGTCAGATCTGGATGCCATCAGACCCTTAAAATTATTCTAACTTAATCCAAGCTAACCACCTTCACTCTCGTTGCTCCTCAAGCTTGTTCCTCGTGGTCCTCGACATAGAACTCCACTTCTGATGTGTTGCGACGAGAAATGCGATGGACACCAGCCGACCATGCAAGGGAAAATAAACGGTAAGTTAGTCTTGTGACAGACTAAGCAATGGGGTTTTAGAAGGTGGTTTGCTTTTAGGAAGGAACGAGTTGGGATCTCGGGCACCGAATGAAAGCCGGTCCTATCCTCGGACCTCGGACCTCCTATAAAAACTATGATTTGAAGGAAAAGTATAAGAACGTCACCCAGGGGTGAGTCTCGATTTTTAAAGAAAGGTTTACTTATGTTGGAAACTTGGGTTTCACACATTTATTCAGGTGGGTGATTAAACCCCTCGTTGATCACGTTTCCCTCTACCAACCTCACCGCATACGTGTTGTTCGAATTCAGATTGGCGCCAGAGAATTACGAAATCCGAGAGTAAGGATGACATTCCATTTTTTACTAGCCGACCTATCATTTTAATTGTCGCTATCGAGCGCCTATTTAATCTCTACCAATTTTAAGGATAACATTATCGTTCCACTTGGAATTAAGCATACTTTTTAAGTAAGACAAAATGTGGGTTACAACCCCACGAAAATACTCAAAGGTTGGGTTGCAAGCCCAGACTACCACGAGCTACGTGCCATCACCCTCATCAAGCGAGCGGGTATTGACCATGGTCTTAAAGGTAGAGCAACTGCTCAAGATTAAAGTCAAATGAATCGACGCGTATAACATAAAGTATGTAAACACAAGCCTACTCATCTAGGCACGCATATCACAAGGCAACGGCCCTACAATTCATCTAGAGTAACCTTAGTACGACTAGGAATAACATGTCATTAAATCTAGAATAACATAAATCCTAGATTCATTTTATTTCATACAAGAGTTCCCAACATAGTCATAAAACAATTTAAACACATGAAAACATATAACAAGATATGTAACACGCTTGATAAAACAAGTGATGCATAAAATTCTTTATATGGAATCGAAACCAAACAACTTGCCTTGAGTGTTTGACGATTCGTTGATGACTGCGTATCGGATTTAGGATGTCGATGAACATCTTGTTCCTAAGTATACGCTTAAGTTAGCATAAGTATAATATACAACCTTGGACTATCATGATTTGAAATAATGCATGAATCATGATTCACCTATTATAACCCTTGGATTGGTATTTTATAAGCTATGTTAATCGTTATGACATTTATCTCATAAAATCATTATTTAACTATATTACATAAAAATACCTTGTTAATCCCAACATATTTTTAGGAATTAGAATATCTCAAAAATAATATATAATACTTAATATATGCGAAAAAGTATTTAAAGACCCATTTTATTTTATTTTACGAATTACTTTATAATAGCCCAAGTCATGCTAATTTCTTAAAATAACATTTTGTTTTTCAAAAGTCACGAAATTTTACCCAAAGCATATAATGACTAGATAAGCTTAGGAACCATTGGTGTCTAGGTGGCGCGTACTTTGGCTAAATCTTGGGAGTTTGAGGCTTGTCAATGGTTGTTTACTCGAAGGGACGGAAACAGAGTAGCTCACTAGATGGCTTCTTAGCTTTTTTCTATTCTTGTTTGTTTCTTTTCAAATTCATAGTCTTCCTTCGGGTTTGTGTGACGCTCTTGTTGTAGACTCTTTGTTTTAATATAAAGGGTTTTTTTTTATCAAAAAAAAATGATAAGATTAGGAACCGGTCCAAAAATTACATTTTCATAAATCCAATTATTTTATAAAATTCATTCTTTAATACGAAACTAGTGCATTTTTTTGATAAAATACTTAGGTCATGAATAAATACCTTAAAACTATATGATAAAACATCATTTATCATATTAAGTCCAGAACCGGACCCCTTTTTGTTTCCCAATCCATTTTAGTCTCGGTTCGCATTAATCTAAATCGAAATATATTTATTATTTCTAAAAATAATATATTATACACAAATCAGATATTATTACTTTGTAAAATCATAAAAATCATAATCATTTAGGAACCGGTTTAAATTTAGTTTTATGAGCAATAAAAATATATGAACCGGTCACTTTATAATACAATAAAAAAATAATGAACCGGGTTCATACGAACCTGTCGTCTTCCTTCGCCCTCTTTCGACTGGTTTTGTATTTTTTTTTTTTTCCTTCGTCCATTTTAACAAGCAAATTTGTGTTCCTTTTACAAATTACTAACCTAATTCAAGTCCCTTATGAAAAATGGGACGGAAAGGGAACTTACAAACCGAAATTTGGTTGAGTTTAGTGAAATTGAAGACTCCGGTGACCCTCGAAAATTCCGGCGATTCCCCGGCAATGATTCGAACACCGAAACAACCCAGAACTCTGACCTTCACTCTTTGTTTGTCCGACTCTCTAGAATTGAGACTGAATTCATGTGAATTTGCCCAATTGAATCCCTTCTTATAGTGAAATTTGACCTTTCAATTTCCCCCAACTCAAACCCCCAATTTAACCCTAATTAAATTTCAAATCTGAATTGAAATTAATACAAAACGGTTCAATTTGTTTTCTCTTCAAACCGTTCAATCGATTCCACTTCCATCCAATTATTTCACCATCAATTTGAGGATAAGGCTGAATTGAAATTGTCGTCGTTTGGAGGTTGAAGATGACCCGTCTTGAAAAGGGTAAATACAAATCCCACGTGCGACCTTTTGGTATATTTTTTTATTTTTTTATTTGTATTTTCATTTAAATTGTATTTTATAAAAAAAAATATTAGTTGTTCATATTTATTTATAATTACATAAATAATATTTTTCCCAAACACATATTTACCCAAAATAAGTTTTATTTGGATACCCTTAATCAAAAACACTTATTACTTATAAATTTATTCTTTTACAACTTTAATTAATAAATAAGACTCGTAATATTCACGAATACATTTTTATCATATAATAATAAAAATAATAGTTATAAAACCATAACACTTATGGTTCATAATTACTATTCATAATATGAGAAAATTAATATTTGTAATCTTAAATATGATTTTATACTTATAACCAATTTTATAACATTTAAAATGTTATAACATTATAACTTTAAGAAATAAAATATACAAATATTTAATTATATTATAGGCTCATGTAAAATTACATTTTTACCCTTTGTAGAAATGAGGGATATTACAATAGTAATATCAAGGTACGCGAAACTAGATCAAGGTACGACGCCATTCATGATAATATGCACCTTAGAATGATTCTTAGAATAGCAAAAATATGGGTGGTTACAATAGTACCCCCTTAAAAATAGTTTCGTCCGCGAAACTAAGTCGACGCTCATAATAAACAGGATCGTAATCACGCTTAACCTTGTGGCTAACTTTAGCCGAAACTACAACTTACAAGATTTATTATTGTTTGGACTACCTCTTCATTGATTACTATGGAACAAACCACCACGATGCAAATAGAAAAACCGAGAACCAAACAAGAAATGGAGATTAATATACGCGATATTCGAAGTATTGTGTTGTAATCAACACAAGATGGTCTACAACGAAGCTGACATGCTTTTATGAAAATCCTCTGGATATAAAAGGCATAGAAAGAAACTATATGAGGATTTAGCATTAGCTTGATATTAAAATATTCGTGTTGTATTCAATGGAGTATGCTCAACAAACGAAGCTGGCATGCTTCTATGGATACCCAAAGGATGTGAAAGACATAGACCGGACTATAAGCTAGGTGAGAGAAATTGATGATACTAAACTATTCAACAAGAGATTAGGCTGTGTTTGTCATACCAAAATTAACTAGTTTATAAACTTCAACTAGTTAAAAAAAATTGTAAATCATGTTTTTTCTTATGCTAATAAACTAGTTAGTAGTTAATAAACTAGTTAAAATGATAAACTTAAAAATCTAGCTTATCTATTGATTTATACTAGTTTATTTGAATAATTAAAAAAGAAATAAAAATTCTACCAATAAGAAAAGAGAGAAAAGATAGTGGGAAAGAGAGAGAAGATGGTGGAAAAGGGGGTAGTTTTAAAATTTTTACGTGATTTTAACAAGAGCAAACTAGTTTATCTAGTTTATGATGACAAACAAAGTTTATTAAATTAACTAGTTTTTTATCCAATTTTTTATCTAGTTTTGTAACTTTAACTAGTTTATTAACTTCAACTAGCTTTTTAACCTCTTTGACAAACATAGAAATGAAGAGTTTATTCACTATTGGCATCGGCGCAGTAACAACTTGAAATTTTAATAAAGGAAAATGGAAGGTGATTTTGAATTAGTTTAAACAAAAACTTTGGTTGGTAAAAGTTACCTTAATCGATCAAATTGAATTATAGTAACTCGCTCAAGTTTGAAATAATTATAAAAGGTTCAAAAGTAGGAAGTACGTAAATTTTTTTAATGTTCATCAACATCCTTATTGCTTGTAAAAGAATCATTCCAAAATCACTATACTTAAATGCCAAAGTTGAGAGATATTATGTTTTTATAACTCGAACATGATTAAAAATACTTATGTCATTCGACGTATTATAAAATATTTGTCCTATAGCTTAGGCAAGGCTATTAACAAGAAATATGATGAGTTATGACCACAAAAAAAAAATGTTCATTTATGAAGTATTGATTTGATTTGTTTTCATAAAAATCATAGTTATTTTTAAATCTCAACCAAAATCTTTACACCCTTAAATCCTCAAACATTGAGTTATAAAGTAAGAATTCCAGCATTTGAAAATTTATTTTATCGAATTGAACATTAAGGACTTGGCTTCTCACATTCCACCATGTGGTCAGGATGGGGAACCGAGCCAACCTAACCCCTTTACTGCATTCCCACAGGAATTAGACTCCCTTTCGAATTGTATATTTCTTGTTAGGTGTATCAAAGACTCCCTTTCGAAAATATTTTGTAAAAATGTCGGATTTAAGGGTTGGACCCTCATCGGGTCGGGTTCATCTACTCCCTCATTTTTTTCGGGTGTGTTATCTTGGGATGATCCCAGTTGTCCCACATTGGGATCCGAGTAATCTGACAAGTTAATAGGAGGTACAAATTCTATATTAGCACCACTCTCTTGTGAGCCAAATTTTTTATCAATAAATCTAAATTCATCCATTTTTTTTAAATGTAATTTTTTTTTTTGGTAGAATTTAAAAAATGTAATTAAGTAAAGAGAAATAAAGAATGAGGTAAATATTAAGAAGATAATGAAATACAAAATTACAAAGCAATATGATGTAAGACAAGAGATTGCATCAAATGAAAATGGGGCTTATCATGAAAATTAGAAACGAATCTATAGTATCCGATTGAAACACTAGAAATGAATCTAGGCTATCCGATAAAAAAATATAAATAATAAAAATTAAAAAAGAAAGTTTTATTTTTTTTATTTTCTTACTTTATTTTTTTAATTTTTTTTACGTATGTAGAATGATATAAATCGAGTATGAACATAAGACCATAAAACGTGAATATGCAATACTAATATGTGAACGTACCTATATTATATGTGAACGTATACTAAATTTTCTAAAGTTAAAACGCAGTTATATGTGAACAACCCTTGTAATAATGTGAACATGTGTATAAAATGTGTGAACAGAATGTAAAATGTCAAGCGTCGTGTTTTTGGCAAAAATAAGCGAAAAAATAAAAAAATAAAAAAAAAATATGTTTTTTTATTTTTTTGTCAATTTTTTTTAAGTCGTTTAACGCCTGTATTATGATCTAATCGAACATGAACAAATGACCATAAAACATGAACAAACGGTACTAATATGTGAACACACTTGTAATATATGTGAACGTATTATAAAATCTCTGAACTAAAAAATGTGATAATATGTGAACATGTCTTATAATAGTGTGAACATATGCATAAAATATGTGAACGTAACGTAAAAAAATCAAATTTCGTGTTTTTGGCAAAAAAACAAGCAAAATTAAGAAAATTTAAAAAATTAATTTTTTATTTTTTGTCAAAATTACCATTTTGCCCCTATCTCTTTTAATCTTAGTCATCCATTTTTCAAATCCAAGGGTCCTCATTTGTTTCTATTTTTCATGATAAGACCCATTTCCATGTGAATCAACCTCTGTAAGATAATGATATTATTTTTTTTGAAAAGACAATTATGCAAATAATGTGTGGAAAAGAAAGTAATTATAACTAGTAAAGATTAAAAATGAGGGTATTGTAAACTTATGATATTGAGAGATTGATAGATTGGTAGTGTGGGTTGGAATGAGATCATATATGTGGATATTTAAAGAAGAAAATTAACAACCAACCGTTGGAAATAATGCATACAAAAAAACTTGCTATTTAAAACTATATGTTGACATTTCCTTTTTTCCAGAACCGCGACTGTGGTTTTCTATTCGAAGTCGCGGTTTTAGTTTCGGGTTAAAAAATAGATGTTGGTCGATGGAACCGACGACTACGAACCGGGGAACCAAAATCGGTGGTTCTTCGGTTCTTGGGGTGGGGGAACCGATTCCCTCGTTCCGGACGGAATCAGACCCATGTCTACGCACACCTCATCTCCCACTTTGCCTCCCACCTCGCCAACAGGTCCTCTCAACGGTAGCTGGAATTCCACGTCAACTGATCTCTTCAATAATCAATGCCAAAATTTGATGAATTTCATCGCATGGCTTATGATGAACTCGGCCTTAGCCTTCGTTGGCAACAAAGATGTTATGGCCGAAATATTTTCAGGAATTGGATGCAATTGATTGACCACTTCAATTTAGCAATCATGCGATCTCACAAAAACCCGAGGCCAATCTGCTCTTCTGTCTTATGGTAGAAGAGAGCATCTTATGGGAGTTAGTCAGTCACTTTTTATTAGGTGACATGGTATTATTCATAATTTTTTTTAAATTGATACCCTAAAAAGTTTTATTTAACAGGAAAGGAGACGAAATTGACGGTTAAGTGGTCCTTCACAAAGAAAAAGCATTTAGTACATGTGTCCAAATAATATTGAATTTAGTAGGTTATTTTTTTTACAAAAGTGTCTATTTAGTGGGTTGTTAAACGGAAAAAGTCTCTAAAATTACTCCATATTAAATTGGAATGTCATAGTATCCTTAATTCGCTGTATTTTCTCCAGGCCCGTAGATTGAGGGGTGCAACCAGCCCATTAGCACAGGGCCCCCAAAAACATAAGGGTCCAATTTTTAAAAAAATCTATATTATAGTAAATTAGGAAAATCATAATTAAATATGTTAATTATATAGAAGGAAGGAGAACGACTTTTCTAACCACTTCCCCCTTTCACGCATTAATTTTTACCTTAATTACTCCAATTTTCCATGTACAATTATTTTCAACTTTCCAACTACTCTCAAATCTCAATCAGAATCCGATATCTTCCCTATTTTCAAGCTATCAATTTTCCTTTCTACGCTCTAATTTCTTCAATTTTTCATCTTCTCCCATAAATTTCTCCTATATTCTATGGACAATCTACCGATACTCTCTCAAATCTCAATTCCAGATTTCTCAATGGGAGAAATCATCAAGCTTCTTATTTATCATCAAACGGCTAATTCCCCTCCTGTAGGCTTATATAATGGAGTTTCTATTTAGTTTTTTCAATTATCTTTCATGTGTTGTTCTAATTAACTAATTCTCTTCAAGCAACTTATGCTATTTTTTCTTTTGTTCTGGTGTTTGCCAAAATTTTGTGGGGTTAAAATTCATACAAAATTGATTTGGATTTATGGTGCAGCCACACACTTGATGAGTTGAAGGAGAAGCCCACTTACGGTAATTCTGAGATCTAGATTTTTTTAATTTATTTGTTCATTTATCTTAATTCATCACTATTCCTCTATTTGTAAATTGTAATTAGGAATTAGCCTAATTTTGTTTGCTTAAGGAATTATCCAGATTAGTAGTTTAGCAAATTCTTGTTGTATTTGGCACCGGTTTTGATTTTTAAGTCTTTTAATTAGGAATTCTTGTTGTTAATTTGTTATGATCCGATTTGTTATATATAGTTGCTCATTTACTGATTAAGTTATTAATTTGGTTCTAAATTCTAATGGGAAGCTGCATAGGTCCATTTGAACAGATTTTTTTAGTTTGTTTTGATTATGTATCTAGTTGCCAAATTTGTTTACAGGATATGCAATAGTGACTAATTTAGAATTGATTTTTTTCTAATTTTTTATGCAGCAGTACGGTTTATTTTTTTAACAGTATATATGCAAATTTTTTACATCTTCAAGGAGAACTGAGGTCCAAGACTCAAGAAAATATTGGGAGAATTAGAGATAAAATATTGGGAGAATTAGAGAGAAATCAATCTTCTTTTTCAAAGTTGAAGTTATTGAAGTCCTATCTTCGCTCTACAATGCTACAAGAAAGACTTAATGGATTGGCGTTGATAGCAATTGAGAATGATCTTTTGGAGAAAATAGAATATGAAGACTTGGTTGATGATTTTGTTTCAAAAAACGTTAGAAGAATGACACGTTTTAGATAGAAGGGTGATATACGCTTGAAGTTGTATTGAGATGCTATTAATATAAATAAAATATCATATTTTTACTTAATTAAGTAGTTTTATTGTTGTATATAGTGCTTATCCAAATTGCATGTCACCAAAATATTTACACCTTGTATTAATATGTATTAAAATTTGTATAAATTTCTAACATATTAGGGCCCAATTTTTGAAATAGAACAGGGCCTCCGAAATCTTTAAGACGGACCTGATTTGCTCTATGTTATCAAGTTAATATGAACTTTAACCGATATGAAGTGAAGTTGATGCTAAAACTTGTAAGATGAATTTATTAGTTGAAATTTGAAATATGTTTTTTGGCTAAATTTTTTAAGTGCACCTTCGGTATACACATTTAATTAAATTTTATTATCTAAATAATAGAGGTAAAATTATGAAAAAATAATTTTAAAATATACATATATCGTATATATATTTTCAAGATTTCGTATATATAATTTCATATAATGTTAATGATATAACTTATATTTTGGACAACATTTCAACCACATTCAATTATAGTAAGATTTGATAAGCTGTTGTTAAAATCATATGCGTTGTACGCTTGTGCGAGAGTTGAATTATTTGAGTAAGCTGCAATAAGTTAAAATCAACTCAATTAATTTAAGTCAAGTGTTTGATCACTTATGCATGAAAATTTAGTTTAGAATGAGTAAATAAAAAACTACTGATAGAACTTGGTTACCACTAATAGTTAATGTACCCTCAATTATTCGACCCAAAAAAAAACATAACTACTAAACATAACACCCTAAAAATAATAATAAAACATAAATTTTATTTAATTTCTTAAATAGTCCTTTATCTCAAAAAATCCTAGACACAAGCAACAAGATAACTCCAACATGTTATACTCAATTAAACCGCACTAAAATAAAATAGGTTGTAGAATCACAAACCAAATTTCACTTTTTGTTCGAACAAATAGTAAGAATCCAGATTCATATACTGAAATCAGTACCAAAACAAAAATTCAAAACGATTATACCTCACCCTGTCGATGTTCAAAACGGCATCAAAGCCGAGATCTCCAAGAGCCTTCAATAATAGATCCGTCAATGGGAACAAGATGTTGCTCAAGAGCGGTGGTCCAAGGACGAGGTTGGCCGGTTGGAGGCAAAATTGTGACGACGGGCAAGAGAGGTTTGCCGGCGTCGGAGGTTCAGTGTAGTGCGGCGGTGGTTGGGGCGATGGACTAAAGTTCTCCCAAATGAGAAAGACAAAAGGCTAATTGATAAAATTTTAAAATTTTAGGGACGAAAGAACAAAAAGTAAATAAATTAGGATTTTAAACAAAATATTATATTAGGAGTCTCTTAGTAAATTATATTGTTTTTGTGTTAGTTTATTATTTTAAGTGTGTTATAGTTAACATGTACCCTCAATTAAGCATATCGGATTCGGTTACTTTATTTGCCCAAAGCAGACTTGATTTCTATAAAGATAAACTTAAAGCCTGATATTATTGATTTGGCCTAACGTATTTATAAGATTGTCAAACTTTATTCCACCAAAAAAGATTGTCAAACTTTATCCTCACATAACGCATTCCAATTCAAAGTTATTAAATTAGGATCATATAATACACACCTCCCTCCCCTTACTTGTAAGTTGTAGCCTTGTACTTTTCAACTTTGTTTTGGTCTGGCCAGAATAGTTTGACTCATATCATGTTTGCATGGCTTCTATTTCTTTGAACTTAGGATAGAAGAACAAACAAGCCCATCAAATTAATAATATTGTTAAGGTCTTATTTGCGTGACTCTTGACATGGGTAAGTAGCAAAATCGGCTAATAATTCCAACCATACATGATTTTATCGTTAAGAAATTCAACACACACACACTTATTTAGGCTTCATTCAGAAAACAAGTTCAAACTTGAGATTAATATGACTTCACGTTTGTGTGGCATAGTATGTATAGCTTTTAAACCGGGGCCGATGCTCGGTTCGAAACCGAATCGAAAATTGAAATTTGAATCGAAAATTGAAATTTGAGTTGTGTACCGGAAACCGAATTGGTTTGGTTCAGTTCGGTTTCGATTTTGTCAGTTTGAAACAAATAGAAGATTATCCTTTGGGAAATTCAAACTGAACCGAAATTTAACTAAAACCCAACCCGAAATCGAAATTTAAAAAATTCTAAACGAACGGAAAATATCAGTTTCGGTTCAGTTCAGTTATTTCGGCTTAAAATTTCGGTCTGAACCGACTAATGCTCACAACCCTTTTAAGATTTAATAAGATCATTGATAAAATAAATATGTTGATAAGATATGATAAGGTTATTTGATGCCAAAAATATCCTCGTTAATAATAATAATTTTAAAAAAAAGGTTAGATGACATGGTGGTACTTAATTATGACTTGCGCCTAATTTTTCATAGTGAGAGTGGGATTTGAACGGCGCCTTAGACCAACTCGGCCATCTCAACTTCACGTCTTCTTTCTTAACTCAAGTAATTATAAAAGTTAGTTAAGCTTTCTTAGGTTAGCCCATAAGATTAGGCCCGTTTTTGTCGAAACAAAAACACTTTGGGCCAAAAAATATTCATACAGCTTTTCATTGTGATGCATGATTGGTCGGTAATATAAACTTTGGGCCTAAAAATATTCATACAGCTTTCTTAACTAAACTAATTATAAGTTGTCACTAAAATAAACTTTTGAAGACAAGCCCAGCCCATTCAATGGATCTTTGTCAATGCTTCACCCCCTTTATGGCATTTCTTTTTAGGCTATCATTCAGGGCTAGTTTGGTATTTGTTGAAGAAAGGAAATGAATAAGAGCATAATTCTAGTCTATTTTTAGTTTATGGTTCATTAATCAAAATGGTAATCATTAATCCTTCTCCATTTTTTATGTAAAACTTGAGATAATTCTCCCCATCCCTCTAACATGAGATAATCATATCACCTATTATCCTCTAACCATTACTCCCTCCCCTCATTTTTCTTGCAAAAAAAGAGAGAATTACTACCATTTTACATATAAATTTATTTCCTTTCCTTTCCTCATTGTTATACTGAACGAGAGCTTATTTTTATTTTTCAATATTATGTGGGCCTCCCTAGCAAATCCTTGCGAGTGAGATCTCTGAGAAATTGAACATGGTTGAGCATAGAAACGAAAAGACATGGCCTAAGAGCATCTACATTGATGAATCTTTGAGTATCATAGATTAAAAAGAAAAATCGAATAATTTGAAGATATTGTTCATTTATATTTTTCTTTTTTAGATTGAGTGAACAAACTTTTTATTAGGTCTTATATCATTAATACACAAATGGACTATTACTATTGGGCCATGTTTAGGAATTTGTGTAAGAACATGTAATAACTGCGGTTTTTAAGGATATTTTTGAATTTTTCTCGGATATCCTTTTAACCTCTTTGTCCGTTTTAACGCTTAATCCAATATTTTTATTGGAGATTAAATCCTAGAAAATTCTTGGTGATATCCTATAATCACAAAGAAATGATTTTATGGATCGGTGTGAATTATAGGATTTTTCAGTGGAAAAAGAATATTTATTGGATAAGCCGTCTTTTTAATTATGTACTGTAAAGGTTGTAAAATACGAAACGAAAGCCTTAAAAATTTAAGGTAGAAAGATAAAATCATGGAAAATTGGTTTTATTGGTCTACATAATTTACGGGACGTTTTGTATTTAGTAAGTTTTTCCATCCGAGGTACATAATTTTACCGCTTTAACGCGAGGCCCGTTCCGAGACGGGTTTAGTTTTTAAACCGACTCTTCTTTGCCTTATTATTGAAGGAACCAGAGATAGATAAGGGACAACATATTTTTTTTACTTGTCAAAGTCTATCAAATGGGTTTGAAAACAGAGGAAGGGAGCGAGACCGAGAGGACGAGAACGACGGACTCGTAGAGCCTCTCCACCGCCGGTCACCCTCTCCAGCCAGCCACCTCCTTTCCCTCCTCCTCCACCTCTTCTTCTTCTTCTTCCTCTCTTGGGCTTGAGCTGCTACAAGAGGAGGCCGAACCAGCCAAAGAATCAGGCGGAGCGACGAGCTCGGGCGAGAGAACGCTTCACCGCCGGCTATCTTTTTACCTCGTTATGGGCTACCGCCGGCGATCGCTAGCTACTCCGACCACCACCCACCGCAAGGGCCACCGTCGGGCAACGCCCATCCACCCTTGGGCTCGGGGATCGAGCCACTATCGAGCCAAACGAGCCATGAGCTCGAGTGAAGGTATATACGATCGAAATTAATTAGCGGGTTGATTACGGAGCCACCATAAGGGCATTTCGGTTCCGCTTTGATAATTAAATTTATGGTTTTTATGATCTTGACGTTGATACGGTCCCACAGGTTCAAACCGCTCGTGAAGCATACGTCCGAATCTCCAGTTATATCGAATACAAGTTTTGACACCGATTGGCAGGTAAAGGACTTCAGATAATTACTCGGGATTCGTTGTTAATCTGTTTGATCCGAGATTTGGTAACCTTTAAGAACTGTTACTAATGAACAATTTTTATTTAGAAAATTATTTCAAAAGTGAAGTGGATAATTAGTTATAATTCCGCCAAGATGGCTCCTTAAAGCATAATAACTAAGGATTTATTATATGTCGATATTCGGAAATTAAACCGTTTATCGATTAGGAAGTTGTAGGAGTTGAGAATACAACTAAGAAGTGTTTCTGTGAACTCGTTGTTGAGAAATCATTTTGTTATATTGGACAGAAGGGTGATAAAGATTACTATTGGAATTGCTAAGGAAGTTCAGCACGCCTTCTAAGGCAAGTGGACGGTTCTCTCTTGCATTATGGTTATTAAATGGGGAATTGAATCCCATTTAATATTTGTTTTGGGAACAACTTGTGTGCTTAATAAAATATGATAGGTTGTTATATTTGTTAGAAATAATGACCATGTTGTTTATTCAGTTTTGCGGTAGAACTGGATTTAGGTCCGTTATGGGTGACATTGTATGCTGTCTCACGCTGAGACATTGTTCTGATTAAGGTAATTTCAGGGAGGGGAACGTGGTTCCATATCCTCTCTTTAAAAAGATTACATTAGGAGGGGCCTAATCCTAATGGTGGATCATGACTCTTCCCCTGCTCTTCGTGTGAGAGGGGTGATGCGCACTCTAGCTAAGTGCAATTGGCACGGTGTAGTGTAGACGACAGGGTAATAGGCCTCTCTGATCTCTACCTCACCATATGCAAAATGAAAGATCAAGGATAGCTTAAGTCCTGTGATCTTGGTACAGGGTAGATGACCATAGATGAAATACTCCGATGATCTCTACAATACCAAAATGTTTCGGCAGTAGTTCGAGCCGATTATGAATCACCAACCTGTTTGTGAAAAGTTTTAAAAGTAATATAATATAAGTGCGTTAGGCACATTAATATACCTAAATGGTTCGTCCAGTCGGAAGGCCATTCTTGCTCCCGGTTATGAATGATTCTTAATCAAACTTTGGTTAAGTCAATCTGATTAGTCGATGGAGACTTTTCAAAATGTGATGTGATTAATATGAGTTCCCAACAATTGTTTATGCTTCTTAAAGAAACCACAAGCGGTGGTGTCCTATCTCTTGTTTATGCAAGTCTCCTTCTTTTTCTCTATAAGTCTGCTAACTGTTGGATCATAATCCGAGTCTAATCGGATTTGGATACCAATATGTTTAGTTACAACCATAAGAACCAAGTTAGATTTTCCGCTTGCTTATTCTTTCATTAGACTAACCCGTCCATCTTCTTTTCTTTTATTTGGTCGGCTGGTGTCCACCGTTGGTTTACGATACATCAGGTTCTTCTTGGAAGTTGATTCAAGAGGCGGATTCAGAGGTTTGAAGTTCCAGAAGTTGAAGAAAGGTTTCCAATGGCTATACTTGAGTGAAGATCATGGTTGAACTGCTTCAAAGCGAAACTAAGCTTCAGAAATAAGAACTTAACGAAGAGTTGATGAAGATTTTGTTTAAATAGAAGGTTGCTCTATTCATTTACTATTTTTTTTAAGTTATGGTTTGTATAAGACCTTTTACGTGTTTTTCCGCTGTAATATTTAACTTAAGTTTGTTAGGGTCTTTTACCTTGTTCTAGTATGTTCTGTCAGGTTAAAGCCTTGGGTAATTCTGCTTTAGTCCTAATCAGGGTTACTGACGGTAATACCTCTAAGGTAAGTAGGGGGTGTTACAGAACAAGTATCAACTGCAACATATTTGTATGCAATAATTACATTGATTCACTCAAAATCTCTTACATTAGAATATTTGTATTATAATATTTGTATGCAATAATTACATTGATTCACTCAAAATCTCTTACATTATAAATTAATTTTCTTTTAAATTTTTTTATGAAAGTATCAGGGATGAGGGATGCAGATGCTCTAACTGAATAATTTTGTCAGTAATTTTTTTTAAATTATATTTCTTTTACATTGCTTAGCTTCGTTGTTTTTGAATTAGAATCTAGTCTAATCTTACCGTAGCATAAGTGGGTTACCTTTGATGGAGCAATTTTTTATTTTTTTTGGTAAAGAACCAAATTGTTTGTCGTAAATTCTAGCTTAGCTCTAAACTAGAATTTGGTTCTATCATAAAAAGGGATATGATATATAAAATGGCATTTCCATCTTATGGATGTTGAGCATAAGGCATTGAAATTGATTGTAGACAAGAAATATTCACAAAAATTTGAGTCAGAAGTATATTGAAAGTTTGAATATGTTGGAGAAGCTTATCGATTAACATCACTGAACCAAGGTTTATATGTACAACCTAACGAACTAAACAAGGAAAAGATCACACAAGATCTTATCTAGAAGGCTATAAATATAAACAAATATACAATATATATTATCAAGATCAATATTTATCCAATACTCTCCCTCAAGTTGGAGCATGAAGATCCCGAATGCCCAACTTACCCAATAAGATCTGAAACTAAGTAGACACAAGGGCCTTAGTAAATATATCAGCTGGCTGTAGATGAGTGCGAAAGTGACTTCTGCGAACCGTACCAACAAGAAGGAGATCTCGAATGAAGTGACAATCAACCTCAATGTGCTTAGTCTGATTGTAATTAATAATTGTGGTTTTTCAGGATATTTTTGAATTTTTCTCGGATATCCTTTTAACCTCTTTGTCCGTTTTAACGCTTAATCCAATATTTTTGTTGGAGATTAAATCCTAGAAAATTGTTGGTGATATCCTAAAATCACAAAGAAATGATTTTATGGATCGGTGTGAATTCTAGGATTTTTCAATGGAAAAAGAATATTTATTGGATAAGTCGTCTTTTTAATTATGTACCGGAAATGATTTAAAATACGAAACGGAAGCCTTAAAAATTGAAGGTAGCGTGATAAAATCATGGAAAATTGATTTTATCGGTCTACATAATTTACGGGACGTTTTGTATTTAGTAAGTTTTTCCATCCGAGGTACATAATTTTACCGCTTTAACGCGAGTCCCGTTCCGAGACGGGTTTTGGATTTTTAAACCGCCTTTTCTTTGCTTAAGGGAGATATTTGGATAAGATGAGAATGTCTATCTCATTTCAAAAGTGAACCAGAGGAGTTCGTGAGCGAAAGAGCAAATCAGGACGACGACGGACTCGGGAGCTCTTTCACCGTCGGCTATCTTCTTCCTCTAGCTCCTCCTTCATCTCTTCCTTCTTCCACTCGGTGACAGCTGGAAACCTTGCTGCTGCAGAAAGGAGCCGAACCAGAGGAGCGAATCAAGGCGGAGCGACTGGCTCGGGAGAAAGAATTCACACCGCCGGCTAGCTTCTCGCCTCGCCGTACATCATCACCGGCATTCACTAGCTAATCCGACCACCACCCACCACAAGGGCCGCCGTTGGGCAATACTCACCCACCCTTGGGCTCGGGGATCGAGCCAAACGAGCCATGAGCTCGAGTGAAGGTATTTACGATCGAAATTAATTAGCGGGTTAATTACAGAGCCACCGTAAGGGCCTTTTGGTTCCGCTTTGCTAATTAAATTTATGGTTTTTATAATCTTGACGTTGATACGGACCCCTAGGTTCAAACCGCTCGAGAAACGGACGTCAGGATCTTCAGTTATAGCGAATACAAGTTTTGGATACCAATTGACAGGTAAAGGACTTCGGATAATTACTTGGGATTCGTTGTTAATCCGTTTGATCCGAGATTTGGTCACCTTTAAGAACTGTTGTTAATGAACAATTTTTATTTAGAAAATTGTTTCAAAAGTTAAGCGGATAATTAGTTATAATTCTGCCAAGATGGCTCCTTAAAGCATGATAACTAAGGATTTATTATATATCAATATTCGGAAATTAAATCGTTTATCGATTAGGAAGTTGTAGGAGTTGAGAATACAACTAAGAAGTGTATCCATGAGCTCGTTGTTGAGAAATCTTTTGTTATATTTGACAGAAGGGTGATAAAGATTATTGTTGAATTGCTAAGGACGTTGAGCACACCTTCTAAGGCAAGTGGACGGTTCTCTCTTGCATTATGGTTATTAAATGAGGAATTGAATCCCATTTAATATTTGTGTTGGGAACAACTTGTGTGCTTATTAAAATATGATAGGTTGTTATATTTGTTAGAAATAATGACCTTGTTTATTCAATTTTGCGGTAGAACTGGATTTAGGTCCGTTATGGGTGACCTTGTATGCTGTCTCACGCTGAGACATTGTTGTTGATTAAGGTAGTTTCAGGGAGGGGAACGTGGTTCCTTATCCTCTCTTTAAAAGAATATTACATTTGGAGGGGCCTAATCCTAATGGTGGGTCATGACTCTTCCCCTGCTCTTCGTGTGAGAGGGGTGATGCGCACTCTAGCTAAGTGCAATTGGAGGTGCAGTGTAGACGATAGGGTAATAGGCCTCTCTGATCTCTACCTCACCATATGCAAATGAAAGATCAAGGATAGCTTAAGTCTTGTGATCTTGGTACACGGTAGATGACCATGGATGAAATACTCTGATGATCTCTACAATACCAAAATATTTCGGTAGTAGTTCGAGCCGATTATGAATCACCAACCTGTTTGTGAAAAGTTTTGAAAGTAATATAAGATAAGTGCGTTAGGCACATTAATGTACCCGGATGGTTAGTCTATTCGATAACCATTCTTGCTCCCGGTTATGAATGATTCTTAATCAAACTTTGATTAAGTCATTCTGATTAGTCGATGGAGACTTTTCAAGATGTTATGTGATTAATATGAGTTCCCAACAATTGTTTATGCTTCTTAAAGGAACCACAAGTTGTGGTGTTCTCTCTCTTGATTATGCAAGTCTCCTTCTTTTTTCTCTATAAGACTGCTAACTGTTGGATTATAATCCGAGTCTAATCGGATTTGGATGCCAATATGTTTAGTTACAACCATAAGAACCAAGTTAGATTTTCCGCTTGCTTAGTCTTTCATTAGACTAACCCGTCCATCTTCTTTTCTTTTATTTGGTCGGCTGGTGTCCACCGTTGGTTTACGATACATCAGGTTCTTCTTGGAAGTTGATTCAAGAGGCGGATTCAGAGGTTTGAAGTTCCAGAAGTTGAAGAAAGGTTTCCAATGGCTATACTTGAGTGAAGATCATGGTTGAACTGCTTCAAAGCGAAGCTAAGTTTCAAAAATAAGAAATCAAGGAAGACTTGATAAAGATTTTGTTTAAATAGAAGGTTGTTCTATTTATTTACTAATTCTTTTTAAGTTAAGGCTTGTATATGACCTTTTATTCTTTTTTTTCCGCTGTAAAGTTTTACTTAATTTTGTTAGGTTTTAAATGGTTTCATTTACCTTGTTCTAGTTGTTCAGTCAGTTTAAAGCCTTGTGTAGCTTCGGTTTAGTCTTAATCGGGGTTACTGGCGGTAATACCTCCAGGGTAAGTAAGGGGGTGTTACACCGATCATGAAAGACACGATTAGCAGCAATATGTAGAGCAGCTTGATTGTCACAAAATAACTGCATAGGTCCAGAATGAACCACGCCAAGTGAACGAAGCAATGACTTCAACCAAATTAATTCACAACAAGCAGTCGCCATGGCGCGGTATTCAGCTTCTGCTGAGGAGCGAGAAACTGTCTTCTACGTCTTAGTTCTCCAAGAAATGGGTGAAGAACCAAGCTGAAAAAAATACTCCGTAATAGACCGACGAGTAAGCGGACACGTAGCATAATCGGAATCACAAAAAGCTGTAAGTGCCAAATTACACTCTCTAGGAAGACACACACCCTGGCCTGGATGACTCTTCAGATAGCGCAGAACACGAAGAGCAGCATCCTAGTGATCAATAGTAGGGTTTTGCATAGACTGAGCTAAAGTGTGAACTACATAACAAATTTCCGGGCGCGTGATGGTCAAATAAATCAGTCTCCCAATCAGACACCTATAACGATCAGGTGACTCGAATTTCTGAGTTGTAGAAAGAGCAAGTTTGTGATTCTGTTCCATAGGAAAATCACAGGGCTTGCTTCCGAATAAACCAGCCTCACTCAAAATATCCAAAGTATATTTCCTTTGACATAGATACAGTCCACCATCAGATCGGGCAATCTCAATGCCCAAAAAATACTCCAATGGTCCTAAGTCCTTCATATGAAAGCAAGAACTTAGCTGACCCTTGAACTTAGCAATCACATCGGAATTATTATCGGCAACTATCAGATCATCAACATAAACCAAAACATGCACAGTAATGCCTGACCGATTATAAGAAAATAGAGAATAATCAGCATGACATTGAATAAAGCCAAAACCTCTCAGATCTGAAGCCAACTTAGCAAACCAATTCCTCGGAGCCTGCCAAAGTCCATATAAAGATCGATTGAGCCGACAAAACTGACCTGCCAGATGGTTAGAAAAACCGGGTGGTGGACGCATATACACTTCCTCATGCAAATCTCCACGAAGAAATGCATTATGCACATCCATATGTGTTGATAGGGTTTATTGACAACAAATAAATTTATAATCAAGACCCCGCTGTGTATAGTGAAGTCAGGTTCGTCCACGGGAGATAATCAGTGCTAGATTCTGTTACTTGTCACGCAAGCAATCAATTAAATCTAGGGAATTTAGCAAGAGAAAGAGAAATTCTAAGGTAAAGGTATCCTTACAACAACAATCATGCATGCCAAATGTTAATGAAACACATAGATCATGCTTTTATCACATAAAGTCGACAACTTTCGTCAACTAAGCAAGTAAATCAACTAACTTTCGTCCTATGAATAAACTTACTATCTATCTCTTCTACTTCAACTAGGATTGATCCGCTTTCGCTTCAAAATCCTAAATTGACTATTCTGATTCAAGGTTTCCGCTTTCGCTTCAACCATGAATGAGAAATTCCCCTCAACTTTCGTTTCAAGGATTAAGAACAAGAGAATAGATTCATGCAATAAAAACAATCAAGACATGATCATAAACAAGCATGCACAACCATTGTTGGGTTTAACCTCAACCTTAGAGAGGAAGACTACTCACTAATCATCATAATTGAAAGCAAAACAATTGAGTTAAGAAAGAAAGGCTTACAAAATGAATTCAAACTCGTCCCACACATGTCTCTCTATCTCTACGCTATCTCGCCTCCTCTCTCTTCCTCCCTTTATCCTCTAACATGCCCCCAAAGATCCCTAGATCGGTCTGTGTAAAATAGAGGCTAGACAAGAGTATTTATAAAGAAACTAATCTATCTTAGAGCTATCTATAAGGAAATAAATCTTCTAATAAGATATATTCCTTAAAACTATCTAATAACATAAAAGGAAATAGGATAAAAGATCATTAAAATGCGCCGACTCGGTCTTCGCTTACACCTCGGTACCGACCTGAGTGCCTCGGTACCGACTCTGTTCAACACTGAAAACAGCCTAGAGTAAAACTTTCGTAGCGGGTTCTTTACAACTCCGTTTGACTCGATTCTTTTTCCTATGTCTTTGTAACGAGTTTCTATAATTCTTTCCCATCTCAAACTTAATCTTCAATGTCTTTATTTGAGTGCTTTTCTTTAGGATTTGCTTCATTCTTGAGTGCTATCTTCAAGTGCTTTCCTCCTTTCTTCAAAATATGCTTCAAAATAGCTTCTAAACCTACAAAAACACCACCAAAGCTTATGTAGACTCCATATCTTAAGAAACTATGAAAACATACACAAACGACTCAAAACAAAACACAAAACTAAAGAAAAAGACCCAAACACACTAAAACACACCCTAAAAACACGACTAAAAAGGCGGACATCAATATGATGCAACTCCCAGTTCCTGGCAACTGCAACTGCCAGAAAAGTACGAACTGACACCATTTTGGCAACCGGAGCAAAATTTTCTTTATAATCTTTACCCTCCTTCTGATTGTTTCCATCAGAATGTCGCTTGATCTTAAAAATCCATTTACACCCAATGGGTTTCTTGCCTGATGGCAGAGTAGTAAGAGTCCAGGTGCCATTCCGCTCTAGGGCATCAATCTCAGCTTTTATGGCTTTACGCCAACGAGCATCTTGGGCAGCTTCACAGAACGTCTGCGGTTGTGTAACAGACTCAACTGAAGCAACAAAAGCAGTATGGCCAATAGAAAATCGATCAAAATTGACATAACTAGCTATGGGATAGGATGTACCTGATGAACTTGATGGTTGAGATGAAATAGACAGAAATGCTTCGTGTTTCCGCACAATATTGCAAATGAAACCATGTAACTTCACAGATGGTGTGCGATCACGGGTAGAATGACGGGAAAGGTCTTGAGCAACGACAGAAGAGGATTGAACCCCACCACTCCCATCAACTGTCTGCGATTGGCCATTTGAGGTGCTTGGTAATATATTGGCTTGGACAATGACAGGAGGAGATTGAACCCCCACTCCCCCTGTCGGCTGTTTGCAAATGGTCATCTGTGGAGCTAGGTATATGATCTTGAATGGCGACAGAAGGAGATTGAACCCCACTCCCCTTGTCACCCATCTGCGGTGGAGCTGACGGGTTAGAGCTATCAAATATGGCAGGATGAATATCAGTAGTAGGAGTTTGGTCGCTAATATTCGGGTTGATGGCAGGCTTATATGGAAATTTGGATTCATAAAAAATGACATCTCGGGAAATGAACCTTTCGTTAGTTTCAATATCAAGAACTTCCCAACCTTTTTGTCCATTCGGATAGCCAATAAAAACGCATTTTCTAGCTCTAGGAGAAAATTTGTTTGATGATTTTGGAATAATAGAAACATAGCAAAGACAACCAAGTGTACGAAGATGATCATAACCTGGGGTCGGCCATATAACTTTTCAAAAGGTGTCTTATTTTGTAAAACTGGGGTCGGAGTTCGATTAATTAAATAACACGCAATTAAAACACAATCACCCCAAAAATGTAATGGCAAGTTAGCATGAAATCTCAAAGCTCGGGCAACATTTAAGATATGTCGATGTTTTCTTTCTGCCCTACCATTTTGTTGAGGAGTACCAACACAAGAGGTTTCAAAGAAAATGCCTTTTTCATTAAAAAAAATCGCAAACTAGTGAATTCAGTTCCATTATCTCTTCGAAGACACTTAACATTTTTATCAAATTGTCGCTCAGTCATAGCACAAAAATTAGTAATTAAAGAAGCAACTTCAGTTTTGTATTTCATAAGAAAAGCCCAAACACATCTACTAAAATCATCCACAATAGTAACGAAATAATGAGCCCCTTGAGCGGACGGAGTCCGATAGGGACCCCACGCATCACAATGTATCAAATCAAATATTTTAGAAGCATGCGTTTGACTAATAGGAAATGAAGGACGAGACTGTTTAGCTTTATGACAACTATCGCAAGGTTCCATGGGACCATTTATTCTAATATTAGGCAAAAATTGAAGGACAGGAAATGAGGGATGACCAATTCTGGAATGCCACAAGGCAGGTGATGCAACATCCATTCGTGAAGCGTGTCCCATTGGCACCACCACACGAAGCCAATACACACTATTCCGCTCTTCACCCACCCCAATCAAACTCATCGAAGTGCGATCCTGCAGAATGCATAGCTTATCAGTCATTCGAGCAATACAATTATGATCTCTCAACAGTTGAGCAATTGAGATCAAATTACAAGTCAACGTGGGAACAAATAGCACATCATGAATAATTAATTGTTCAGATAATTGCAACTTTCCAGCTTTGTTTGCAGTGGTAAACACACCATTAGGCAGCACAATTGAAGATGAATCCACAGTAGATAAATCAGTCAATAATTTGTCATTTCCCGTCATGTGAAACGAAGCCCCGGTATCTAAGATCTAGTTAGAATTTTGCTTACCGGACTTATTTGTATTGTGTTGAATTCTTGAATTGTTAATCAGATGCATCAGCTGCGAGAACTGAGACTCAGAGAGCCCGGTACCTGCTCGGTCAGCAGCTGTCAACGCCCGAATCTGCAAGCCCGACCCTTTGCCGCCAGTTGTTGCGTTAGCGAGGCCACGCCCGCATCCCTGCCCCTTGCTGTGATCAGTTCCAACCTGGTTTCGCTCGCGCTAAAGGGCCAGTTGTTGTTCATGGCGGTCCGTCCCCGCCCATTTGGGATACGCGACAATCTTGTAACATGTCTTCAGATCATGCCCAGCCTTGTCACAATGTGTGCACCAAGGTCGGTCTCGTCGGCGCGGATCGAATCCCTGAACTGCGCGCTCGACTCGCGCTTGTCACGATCGCCCTCGTTCTTCTTGTCACGATCTCGGGGGTCACCTCGCCCGCGACTTCCTTGGGCAGCAAACGCCCCGCCTTTAATGCGCTGCTCAAACCCGATTTCACGGCTCTTCAACACTGTTTGATTGCGTTCTTCAATAATGACAATAGAGTAGACTTTGTTGATGTTTTGGAGCGGATCTTGAGCCAAGGCGTTTGAACGAACCGTGTTATAGACATCATCGAGTCCCATCAAGAATTGATGGACTCGTTCTTCGTCCCGTTCTTTGGTTAATTCATCCGCCCATTTGCACTCGCATTTGCCACAAGTGCATCGACGAGATAGCGTATAATTAGCAAGCTCGTCCCATTATTTCTTCAAGTCACCATAGAATGCAGCCACAGACAGCCCTCTTTGAGTACACCGGGCTAGGTCTAAGCGCAGTTGTTGCACTCTCGGACCATTCCCGATTGAAAATCGCTGCTTCAAGTCGTCCCACAGTTGCTTCGCTATTTCGAAGAACGTGATTGAGGACCGCATAGACTCGTCGATGGATTGCAGTATCCAACCAACGATCATCGAGTTTACACTCCACCAGTCGTCCAAGTCATTGACATCATCTGGCTGCGTGATAGTACCATCGAGGAACCCTAATTTACGCTTTGCTCGAAGTGAGTTGCATAAAACGAGTTCCCATTCTTGAAAGTTGTCCCCTTTGAAGACAATGGGACAAATCTTCAATCCCGGGTGATCGGAAGGGTGTAGATAGTAAGGCGAATTTTGCGGACGGGAACCATCAATGGTCTTGGTTCCGCTACTGGCTTCTTCTTTATCTTTCGGGTTTGTCATTGCAACCGGTGGCTACTAACAACCAGCAGAGGCGCCGAGAAGTTAGGGTGGTGCGGCCGGTGATCGGTTAGGGTTCAAGATCGGAAAAGAGCGGCTTGCTCTAATACCATGAAAGTTTGAATATGCTGGAGAAGCTTATCGATTAACATTACTGAACCAGGGTTTATATGTACGACCTAACAAACTAAATAAGGAAAAGATCACACAAAATCTTATCTAGAAGGCTACAAATATAAACAAATATACAATATATATTATCAAGATTAATATTTATCCAATATATATTCTTCCCCAATACATGACACATAATACAATATAACATATGTGACGGATAACCCACTTTTTTTAAGCATAACTTGAATACACACTATATTATTTTATTTGGTAGCCTTTGCTTTTACGTAGGTTTTATGAACTTCTCGTGAATCAGTGAATGGATCTAATTTCCGATTGTCCTCAGCTATATACTTTCGGAATCACCAATTCATGGTCTTCATAACTTGGTGATTAGATTTTTAGATTTCAGTATGATAAGATTTTTGTCTTGGCTTGATTTGGTTTGAGCTTGACATGAACATGTGGCTTAAAATAGAGAGGGATTCAACTGGTCCCAATTGAAAAAAAAAATAATTGAAAGAGAAATATAGTTTTGGTTGAATAAAATAATGGGTTTTGATAAATTTATAATTTATAAGTCACGTATGTTTGTGATGTATATATGTTTTGATCAATATTTTTCCATTTTATCATCCTCTGGCCCATACCATCACCATGAGTTGAGTCAACATTTGGTGGCTAATAAATTACAATACAAAACAAGAAAATTTATGGGTTCAAAAGATAAGAGGCAAAACAAGACTTTACACATTATGATTCTTTTAAAGTATGATGAAATCTGTGCAATATTGCTTATATAGTTAATTAGTTATATGTGTTATAGATTATTATATATTGTTAATAGTTACTCACCCCTACTTTTCCAAACTTACAACAATTACACTAAAATATGGGTTTTAAGGGATATTAATCAAGTAGCACATAACTCTCATTATGATTATTTTTTCACAAAAAATAACATTTACAAATGTTATGGCATATACAGTCAGTGTTCTAAAAAACGCTAGGTGGATCCTGGGTGGAGAGGGATCGCCTAGTGCCTAGACGGCCTGAACGACTGTCTAGGCGGTCCTAGACGGGTGTCTAGACGGTCTTGAAGGCTAGGCGGGGCCTAGAAGAGATTTTTAGAACAGTGTATAAAGTTATCAAGTACATATATTGATAGGCGAAATACATGTAGCTACATCGGCGATTTAATTCTAAGTCTGTTTGGTTGCAACCTGTAAAAAACATTTTTAATGTATCATAAAACCTAAATAAACCCAATTCAACCCTAATAATCTATGCACGTTCATTCGCAAACAAATAGTTGATTGAAAAAATGCAAACAATTGCTATAAACCTGGAGGGCCTCACCAATGGGATCAAGAACTCCGACAAAAAAAGGGCAAAAGCTAAATGGGTAAACCCCCCCCCCCCCCCCCCCCCCCCCCTACAAAATTAACTCAAACTAAACTTTGATGGTGCATTGATTAATGATGGTGTCTCTTCATTCAGATTCATCTTTCAAGACTACCAGGGCTAGCAATCCACTTGGAAGGAGGACTGCTTGGCCGTCATTCCGTTTTGATGACTGAAGCCATTGTGCTTCATAGGGGATTCTCGAGGCCATCCGACATGGCGTTCCCTACATCCAGATTGAAGACGATAACCTGCAGCTTTGTAAAAGACGTGCAGGGTGACTAACGTTGTCCTTGGGAGATTGAACTTGTTCGGACGGATATTCAAAGTCTGTTATGCAACTTTCAGACTTAGAGTCTTTCTCACGTCTTCAGGGAAACCAATTCCACTACGGATTACATCGTTGAATTATTTCGACATGTCTCCTCTCTCCTGATTGCTTCTGACCCGATCCTCAAGGACCTCAAAAATGCTCTAAGTCAGTCTATGTCTTTTTAGGGTAAACTTTCCTAATTCCTTTCCTTATAAAAAAATATAACACCTAAATAAATTAGATTCATTTCATTTTTCTTTTCATAATATACAAACAAACTACTATGAATTATTGGGTTGTCAAATTATAGGCCCATCTAATTGTTAGCGTCAATATAACAATGATTTAATTTAGTCCTAGATTCCTAGAATGTATGATTGTAACTTGATAGGCATAAGTAGTAGCCACGTGATACTTATGGTATGACCACTTCGTTTTGGAGGGATCCAAAGGAGTTACCCATCATATTGAATCATTGATGCATCATTTTCAGTAGTTTTTTTTTCTTTGTTTTTTTTATTTATTGTCAAGTTATTTTCAGTAGTATTGTAAGTTGTAACACAGCTATTATGAATATGAGAGAAAATCCAACTCTCATTATAATTTAAAAAATTATTTTATATGTTAATAATAATGTAGTGGTCAAAGACTCAAAAAGATATATGTAGTGGCCCTCTATCATCTTTCACCGCTCAATTGATCTGCACCACCTTAATGCAATTAGATACATAATAAAATTATTTGGATTAAGTAGTTTTAGCAGTTGCTGCAATTAACTGATTACACAACTCACCAGCTAAAACACCCTTTTCCTCCAATTTTCCAGCTAAAACAAAATTATTCATCCTGAAGACTAAATTGACCAACAATTATTCAGCATTTTTCTCCAAATTTCCCCCACAGTTACAAAGTACACCAATATTATGATACATTAATTTATCCTACAATCACACAGACTGAACCAGACACACAATTTCGCCCTCTTTCTCAATTGCTTGAGAGGAAACAATAAGATCAGCAGAGGCAATCCAAAACCAGAGCTAATAGAACTGATGCTGAGGATAATGAAGCGTTAAAGAATCAATATGAGTCTTCAAAGAATCATAGGAATGTCATCCTCATCTGAGCACAAATCCCGTCTTTCTTTGTGGCCGAGAGTTTTCAAAGATCTGGGTCTGTTTGGTAATAAACAACATCCCCAGTGTCACTAACATAATGATCTTTCTCCATGCTCCTTATAAGATCATCCAACAAGTGAAATGGAATTGGCCCAGATTTCTTAGGTTCTCGGTAGTATTTGCCCAGAACAGGCTTTGCTGCCTCGGTCTATAATCCATACAAAGAGTTCAATCAGTTCAAGAACGTATTGCAAGATTTTTTGTCGAATAAAATTTTTGCTATAATATCTTACCGCTTCTATCAAATGGTAGTGTGGGATTTGTGGGAAAAGATGGTGTACAACATGTGTACCAATATCATGATGGATGTTGTTGATCCATCCATAGTCCCGGTCAAGCGTTGTCAACCCTCCTCTTAGATAACTCCACTCCTAACCAATGAATTAAGGTTAGAAAAATTCAACATAACACAAGTAATCTGTAGGATTAGTCAAGATAGACGAATTTCATAAAAGGCAAAAGGAAGAATAAATTCTACGTTTCGTTTTCAAATGCGATTTTGGAACCATAGAACAACTCTTTCAAAATTGAGGGAAAATTCTACGTTTCGTTTTCAAAAGCAATTGTCAAGAAAATTTTACAGAGATTCTCCATACCTTTCCACGGTACCAAGGGAGCTTATCCTCGTGTCCATGGTGATGCAAGTAAGTAACCAAGTCCAACCACATAACAAACAGCTGCAAATTGAGAGTGACATTAGACACAAAAAATCCAGCACAAATAAAAAGACATGTAAGAATTGAGCAAAGGAAGCCAACCATGTAGGGTACGCCGTAGAGCTTGAGCACTTGAATTGGACCCATAGCAAATGACAAACCCACAAGAAGGGCAGCCATTGCAAGCCAGCAAGATGTGGATGTGATGATATCATTTCTCTCATTTGGAGTAAACAGATCACTGTTTGGATCAAAATGAGAACCTGACTTTCCAGGACTCCTTCCCCACTGTCATTAAATTTGCAAGTTAATAATTGAAAACTTAGCAAAAATAGGAACATGTAAGCACAAATGAAAGCATTATATTTACTCACCAAGTATACAGGGTAAGCAAGCAAAGGGAATGGCAAGGTAAAGCGTAATTTCTTCGTCGCATTATCCAAAGTCTTGAAAATCCTTTCAGGCAACTAGAAGAAATAGAAATTTTGAATTAATTCATTTTCAAATCAAGAATCAAATAACTTGTATAATGAGAAGCATTTGAAGATAGCAAGCAACTTACTGGATGCCATGACTCATCATTCTCAACATGGCCATGGTTTTGATGATGAGTTCTGTGACTGATCCTCCTAAAACAAGGCCAAAAAAATTCAATCATCAAGGAGTCAAGCGTTATATTAATAAAGTTCAGAGCTTTAAGGTTATTTAGAGAGAGTACCATCCATGGTAAGGAACAAGGATTGAAGAATGAAGCAAGTGGCCAAATACACTGTTCAACTTTGGATTGTTTGAAAAGCTTCCATGCCCACTGCAAAACAAATCCCACCCAACAAACAGAGTTAAACAAAGTATCAATTTAAGGGCAAAACTCAATGGGAATCACAAGAAACTTGCACAAACAGAAAATCATTACAAGACAAGAATAAAACAATAATATATAACTACCACATCTATTGCAACCTAACATTGCAAAAAAATAAGGAAAGAAGAAGAAGAAGAAGAGTGCAAGGAAAACAGGCAAATTGTAGTTAGTGTTTGACGTACCAATCATGACCTAGAACAAAGAGTGCCCAGAACATGGTTCCTTGAGCAGCCCAGTAAAGAGGCCAAACAATCCAATTGTTCAAGTAAGCTGCAGCAGCAGCCAATCCAAACACAACGGCAACATCCCTAACAACATAACTAACTGACTTCCATGGATTCTTAACCCAACAATGCTTTGGAATGGCATCTCTTACATCTGACAATTTGAAAGGAGGAGGAGCAGCTGGGTCAAAGAACTCACCCTCATCTCCCAACCCATTAACCCCATTAAGCTTCTTCTCATCCTGCCTCTCTTCCCCATCTAGACTGGCCACTCTCAAAGGAGCACTCACCTTCACCTCCCATTTCTTCTCCTTGCCAGAACAATTAGAGACCCAGAACGAAGGGCGCCTCAGATTTGAACCCCCCAGATTGCTCAACTTAGGAGCCTGGCAAATCGATGTCCTGGGTTTGGAGTATAGCCTAGGGAGAGGCCTGAGACCACATTCTGAGAGGACCCAACTCGCCATTAGAGAGATATTGGGAGTGTTTGATTGTGGTTGGTCTGAGACTCTGAGGGTTATCCGCCCTCTTTGAGGCAAAAGAACGAACACTTGGTGGGTGTTTTTGCAAAGGACCCCAATTTGTACACACAAAAGGGGATAGATAACCCAAGGGCTCCTCTCCTCCACGTGATTCAGAAACAAAGAATCGCCTCTCAAGCGGTCACAACTTGGCTACTTGGCTCTGCTGTTGAACTCTCCAATTTATCAGATCCCAATTAGCCAAGTTGTCAACGCCACTCTTTGATTCCAGTTAGCGTGTTTGTCCCCACATGAGAGTTTTTTTTTTACCGACTTTCTTCGAAGGTGACGGTATAAATTTTGCAGCCCTTTGTAGGCGTTGAAAGAGCTTTTCTTTTATGGTAGAGAGGAGGAAACGAAAGATGACGAAAGAATTTCTGTGGTTGCTTTGTTTGGACCAAACAGGAAACTCAGAAACCTAATTTTCGCTCGTGTGAAACTGAATTCCACTTTGCGCGCGCGTGTGACCGAGTAACCCGGTTTACATTACTTTTTTTAAAGTTCTATTCTGGTCAATTTGATTTTGAATGTTAGATTAATTTTATGTTTTCTGATCTGCAATTACGTCACGCAAAAAGAGATCATCCAATTAGCACGAAAAACAGAGGCAAAAAACAATTGGTAAGCCAAAATCCGATCACCGATTAGACCCGGTTCAGAAACTGAGAGCGGCTACGGTTCAGAGAAGGACCCGGTTCAGCAAAATCACAAATCAGATTCAGACAAATCGGGTACTCGAGTGAACGGAGAGACGGCCTATTGCCTGGTGGCCGGAGATGAGAGGAGGAGTCGCCTAGGCCGATCTGGCTCTCCGTAGATGAGAGATTGAAGCTAGAGTGGCTCAAATGACTCAATGATTCTCACGGGTTAATATTTTTTGGGATCACGAATTACGTATCGACCCGTAATACCATAATCTAACATGTAACCCGTAATATTATTTTTTATAATAATGTAATAATAGTTATTCTTTATAATAGTATATTAATACTGTAAAGTTTTTGAACTAGTTGTAAGTAGTCATTTTTTGTTTAATAGGGCAAACGGGTTAAAATGCTCCATAATTAAGCCAAACGGATCAAAAGGTTCAAGCGGCTCAACAAGTCAAATGGATTAAAATGACTCGTTTGACCAGGTCAAAGGGGTCGACCTGTGACCCGACTTGTAAAACCCTTAACGACACGTTGGTCAGGTCATAAGTCGACTTATTTTTTTTACAAGTCAATAAGTTGACCCATAGCTATAAATCAAGTTACAAGTTGGGTTGGGTTGACCCGTTTTTTTATGAGGAAAGAGATTAGGGTGGCCACTAACAAACTAGTGGTCGCCCTAGGGCATCTTGGCGGATGAAGGTATGCAACCCCGAATCAAACTGCAAGTGGGATAGAGGAGACCCGTTGGAAGGAACCAACGATGAATTCCGCCACAAAATTGCATTCACGAAAGACATGAGAAATACTCCAATCCTGGAACTGGACAAGCAAATAGTGGATGTCCGACTACAACAACTCAATCTCCCACGCGTAGCGCTAGTCACCTAGAACGGCCTTGACCAACTGCAAATTACCGCCTTCAATATGGATCCAGAAAATACCACGATGAATGGCCTGCTCGAGAAGTCCCTGGCGCAAGGCGATGGTCTCCGAGATCAAAATAGACTGCCGACCAATCAGTCCTCCGTCAAAATGGATGGGGGAGTCACCAGAGTCCCTAGGGATAAAACCGAAAGAGGCCACACCATCTGAACAAACTGCACCATCAAAATTCAACTTAATAAAGTCCCTCTTGGGTTTTGCCCACTTAGCAAGCTTTCTCCCTTCCCTAGCTCTCGCAGTATAAGTGTGAGAGTTGTTAGTTTCAAGATTTCCTGCAAGATTCCATTCTTTAACCGGGTTACGAGTAAACTCGATTAGGTTCCCGACATGATTCGAGTTTTGACCGTTATCTTTGTCAAAAACTCTCTTATTTCTAGAGAACCATAGGCTCCACCTGGCGTTTGTGAGGAGTTCCATCTCCCCCTTTTTGTCGTTGCCCTAATTTCGTCAAGAACTTGATGCGATTTTTTGTCGTCTGGTAACACCTGATCAACAATCCAAAGTAGTTTTGGACTTAAAGAATTAAGGGCCGCCCTAGTAAGTGGGCATGATAGTAAGATGTGGTTGATGTCTTCAAACTGGTTTTAGCATGCTTTACAACCTTGTGGAACCGGGATAGGTTGGTTGCAAGCCTCGTTTTTGTTGGAAGACCGTTTCAAGCCACTTTCCATAAGAAATTCTTCTTTTTGGGGGGATGTTGAGCTTATTGATCTATTCCAGGTTAATTTTGGGTTCCCCTTTGAACTGGTGGAGCCAAAGCATGGTCGAATGTGTAGAGTACCATCCATTGTTGTTTGGTTTCAGTATAGTCTATCCGGGATTTTGTTAATGGGGTTAATGATTTTGGTAATTTTTCCAAGGTCCTCATGAATAACAACCCTTCTCAATTTTTCAAGGTTCCACAAGTTGTCCTCCAGGAGGTACGCATCAACATGTTCCTCCCAATTAATGAGAGTTTAGACCTCTATTTTTGTGGTAAGATGGCCATTGTCGGTCCAGTTATCTTTCCAAAAGCGGATAATTTTTCCATCCCCAACTTGCCAGATGAGCCCTTTCGAGAACAAGTCCCTTAGGCTTAGCAGTTTGGACCACTGCCATAATCTGTTGTATTTTTTTCCTATAACTTAGGATACTTTCTGTTTTTAGGTATTTTTCTAGTCACTATTTTGCCCCAAAGTTTATCTAGTTCCTCTAGGATTTTCTACAACAATTTCATTTGAAGTGCTTGGTTCATCTCTTTTGCCTTGGCGATTCCTACCCCACCGTGAGCGGGTGGTTGACAAATAGAGTTCCATCTTATAAGTGATTTATAGTTGTTTTCTTTGTTCTAGAAAAAGTTATTGTTAATGGCTCCGGTCAATCTGTTAAACCACCCTAATTGAAGCTATTGAAAGAAGAGGTCAAAAGACAAAAAGGTGGAAAATGTGGTGTTTAAGTAAAGAGGTAATTTAGTGTAAATAGTTGGGAAAAATAAGGAGCGTTAGATGTAGGGAGATGAATGGTACTGGTTTGATAAGATTAATGATTTAAAAGAAAAAATAAAAATAAAAAACCTATCCCATAGATTACAGTGGTTACCAAAATTATACCTTTTTTTAATCTTTTTATCGTCGTAAAATTTATAGTAGCGTACATTTGCATCGTATTAACAGTTGTTCATCAATTAACATAGAGTGGTTCATTACAATAAAGAAATTGTTCATTAAAAAAATCTTCGTACATTGAACTAATTTGTTCCTTGTTCACTATCTATATTATGTTGAGTTATTGTCCATCAATTAATTTAGAGTTGTTCATTACAATAAAGAAATTGTTCATTAAAAAAATTTACATACATAGAACTAATTTGTTCGTTGTTCACGATATTAGGGTTGATTTAATTTTGGAAAATAATTACTCTAATATAAGCAAAAAATCAATTTGCTTCTCTCTCTTATAGTTTTTATCGATTCTTTATATAAGCGTTGATGAAAAAACTCTCTCCCCCCTATAGTAAATATTGAACAACTAACATATCACAAATGAACAACTACTTGTTCTCGAATGAACAACTACTTGTTATCGAATGAACATGCACCTATTAATAAAAAAACAAAGAACAACTACTTACTTATGAATGAACAATTATATATAATCAGAAGAACATCCTCATTGTTTTATTATTAATAAGTGTGAGATTGTAGTTGTTCATTCGAGAACAAGTAGTTGTTCATTTGTGATATGTTAGTTGTTCAATGTGTACTATAGGAGGAGAGCGAATTTTTTCATCAACGCTTATATATAGAAGCGATGAAAACTATAAGAGAGAGAATCAGATTGATTTTTTGCTTATATTAGAGTAATTATTTTCCAAAATTAAATCAACCCTAATCCCTATAATTACGCTCCATTTTTCTTTGATTTTTTAAAATTTATTTATTATTGTAAATCTACACCATTAATTATATAAGATCCTCTTCTAATAGCTACTCATTATTTACTGTAAGAAGGCTAATTACTTGAACTCGGCCATATATATATATATAGGATTAAGATCAGATGAGGAGGGTTCTTACCGTAGATAATTAGAAGGTTCCTCTACCTTCAGATCTGGTTTTTAAAGGGATGAGATTAATTAGTAATTATCATTTAAAAGAAATTGTATACATCATGTTACGTAATTATAGGGATCTGACAGTTTTATTTAGGGAAAAAAGATTAGTGAGATCAACTTGTTCATTCAATTGTGAGTATCCTACATCGTTCTATTTCTCCATATCTCACAAAAACAGACAGTTATGGTCGACGATAATCTTATTTCGTTAGCTAATGAAAGAGAGAGGAGAGTGACCCGATAATACATACTATAGTATGTAGTTTAGGTTTTTTTTCTAATGTTATACTATTCCTTTACTAATGAGGTTATGGTTCTTCAATGGCGTTTTTTTTTGCAGCATATGTGCGTGAAATAGTTTAGGGTTTTTTCTGCATAATTATGCTATTTTTGTGTTGTTCATTGTTTGTTATATAGTTTTTCTTATCGTATCATATAATTGTTCATTTGAACAATTCCATAATATCCAATTTATTCGTTCATAATTTATTAAATAAATGTTCATTTATGCGTACTACTCTAGGTTAGGGTTATTCTTCGGCGTTATTTTTTTGCAACATATGTGATTGAAATGTCGTTCATATTTTTGTTGTTCATTGTCTGCTATATATGTGTTCTATAGGTGTCATATAATTGTTCATTTGAACAAGTCCATAATATCCATTCTATTTGTTCATGATTTATTAAATAGATGTTCCTTTATGCGACTACTCCTTTACTACATATGTTAGGGTTCTTCTATGGCGTTATTTTTTTCATCATATGTGTTCATATTTTTCTTGTTCATTATGTGTTATATATTTGTTCTTTTGGTATCATATAATTGTTCATTTTAACAATTCCATAACATCCAATTTTTTGTTCATGATATATTAAATAGATGTTCATTTATGCGTACAACTTGTTCATTTCCACAAGTAGGATTGAGCAAACCGATGATGAACAAGTATTTATCGGCTAGCGAACTACAACCCTAATAGCATCGATAATGAATGTGGAACGACACAGATTAGGTCTTCTCTAAAAAATCGGGAATATATGGCTATTAGAATAAAATCAAATCCCGTAATTTAAGTTGTTACCAAAATTAATTATTTTTTGATTTTTTTTATATCACAATGAACAACTTCTCCCTTAATCTTAATCTTTAAAAATTCAGATCTGTCGGTAGAGAATCCTCCTAATTATCTACGATAAGAACCCTCATTTGATCTTAATCCTATATATATATATATATAGGATTAGGTTCTAGTAAATATGTATATTAGTGTAAATAGTTAGGAGATATAAGGAGCGCTGGATGATTGAAAATGAACGGTACTGATTTACCAACTTTTAATGTTTAAAAAAAAGATATAATTTTGGTAACTACCGTAATTTACGGGATAGGCTTTTTATTTTTCTTCTGAGAAGTTGTTCACTTCAAAACACGTTCAAACAAAGAGAGAGGAGAGTGACCCGATACATCTTACACCGGAAACGGAACTGCCTGCCGCTAGACGCTATTGTTTCCGAAATTCTCTGACGCCATATGCCCTGCCGCCAGACGATCGATACTATTTCAGAACTCCCCTGACGTCGGAGGCTACTGTTCATCTTCCTAGTTGATACTTGATATGTATTTTGATGTGTGAGATCTACTAATGAACGTAACATTGACGGTTTAATTGTTTGTTAATTTTTAATTTTGACCGTATAGGTTTAGGATTTATATTATTAATTTTGACGGGTTAATATGAGATCTACTATGTAAACTTGTTAATTTTGACCGGTTAGGTTTAGGATTTCTAGTAGTTGTTAATTTTGACGGGTTGTAGGAATAAAAAGTAGATTCAATATGTTGTTGTTCTTTTAAGGATGAATTTTGTTCATTATAGTATACAATATTGTTCATTCAATTTAGGGTTTGGGAAGAAACCGTAATTTCAATTATGGGGTTTCACATCATTCTATGATTATACAAGACAATCATAAAATAGAAAACCCTAGATCTTATTAACGGCAATCATAAAACTGACGACAATCTTCTTTTTTACGGCATTAAAATTGCCGACAATTTATGTTGTTCTTTTAAGGATGAATTTTGTTCATTATAGTATACAATATTGTTCATTCAATTTAGGGTTTGGGAAGAAATTATAATTTCAATTATGGGGTTTCAGAGCATTCTATGATTATACGAGACAGTAGATTCAGGAGAGTTGTTCATTAAAAAAATATGTTAAATAGAAGAAGAAAAATATATAGTATTGTTCATTCAATTTTTCAATTTAGTATTCAATTGGTTGGTTGTAGGACTTAAAAGTGGATTCAATAAGTTGTTCTTTTAAGGATGATTTTTGATAAGTTCAGTTTTATTTATCAAATGATATGAGAAAAAGATAAACTAACCGATAGTAGATGATATTGCTCTTGTTAGGATTTTGTATTATAAAAATTATATGAGAAAAAGATATGAGAAAAAGATAAACTAACCAATATCATCTAATATCGGTTAATTTATCAATTATAAAAATTTGGATTCTTTGATCAGTTCAGTTTTATTGATCTTGTTAGGATTTTGCTTTGTTTATTAGTTCTGATCGGCAATTCTGGATTTGGGTCTTTGAATTTCTGATTATTTTGTCATTTTGAATATTTTCATTAAATGATGATTCATTCAATATGATGTGTTATTTCTTATGTTTAATGCTGAGTTACTATATCTACTTAACTCCGCATTGATTGATTTTTTAAATAATTTTCATGACTAAACATTATCATGATCATTATCAATACTTAATTGGCTTGTACCTTTCCATCAATTTTAAGGATGATTTTTGTTCATTATAGTATATAGTATTGTTCATTCAATTTAGGGTTTGGGAAGAAAGTATTCTATGAATTATACGGTTTTGGAGTATTCTATTAATTCAATTTTATTGCATAGTCTTGTTTATCTACTATTGTTTACATGGAGGTAATATAGGAAACATGGCACCTAAGAGGAAGAACAAAGATGATGAAACGGAACATAGTTTTAAGTATTCGAGAAAAATGTGGACTTCCACCACTCAAATTGAATACAGGTTGTGTAACGTTTCTTTTTTTTATGTTGTTCATTAAAAACCATATTATTTTTCATTTTATAACATAGTGTAGTTCATGAACAATTTTGGTTATTAACATTGTTTACATGCTTTTAAATCTAGGAAACGTGACACCTAAGAAGAAGAAGAAGAAGAAAGAGGTTGATGAAGAACATAATTTTAGTATTAGAGGAAGATGTGGACTTCCACCTCTCAATTTAAAGCCCGGATTGCAACCTTGGGTCTTTCCAAGACAAACCATTCCTAAGAAGAAGCCGGTTTTGAATGAACTACTGAGCAATACAATGAACAGTTCAACAGATAGTGAAACTTCGGATGATGATGTGGAGATCACACTTGCTTCGTGTGATACTAATAAAGATGATGGTAGCTCTACACCAAAGAAAACTCTAGAGGACAAGCATGATACAATAATTTAAAGGCATGAAACAATAGAGTTGGCGTCACAAAATAACAGGTAAAGCATCATCATTTTTGTATCATGCTATACTTGTTTATGAAATGATGCATTGTTGTTCATTATAGTATATATTGTTGTTCTTTTAATTTTTAGTGATTGTTCATTTTATTATATAGGGTTGTTCTTTCAATTTGTAGTCATTTTTCATGCTTATTATGAACAGATGTCCAACAAGAATTGTTGTTGCTTCAAATCCTACCATGGGTTCAAATGATACTCTTCCTCATAATGCAACATGTGTTGATGCAAACAATAATGATATAGTTTTGTCAAATAAGGAAGATGGACGATAATGACTAGTTTTAAAATCTATGTTTTATGTATGAAATTATATGCTATGATTGAAAACACTAAGAAAAAAACTTGATCCTTGTAGGAATGATACATTCAAAATGGATACCGTGAAGAGAAGGAAACAAAGGGAGAAAATAGTTAAGAAAACTATTGTGAAGACAAGGAAGAAAATGGGGGATACTGTTGAACAAACAAAAGTGAAAATGGTAACAAAAGCAAAAGGAAATGAAGGAAAGCCCAAAAAGAAGTTAAAGGTGGATCAACCTGTTAAGGTAGCACCATTGAATAAGCCTATTTTCACAATGTTAATGACACGGTCTATCCCAACAGCGTTTACAAATTGCATTGCAAAGCTAAGTGATGAAAAGAAGAATGTAATTAGGCAAATTGGGTTTGGGAGTTTGCTAGATTTCAAAATACAAGAAATCCCCTTGTACATGGGAAATTGGCTAGTAGATCATTTCGAGGCTCTTAATTGCTCACTAAGGATGGAAGACGGGGTGAGAATTGAGATAACTGATGAAGACATCCATGTTGCGCTTGGCTTACCAATTGGAGGGGAAGAAATCAAAATTTTTAGCAAGTTTGAGAACTTTGATATCGTAGAGGAATGGGGTACATAATTCACGTACATCTCCATACACAAAGTTAGGGACAAGTGAGCTGGTTAAAAAGATGTGTGCTGATGAAGTTGAGGTTGGCCCATTTTTCATTCGATGCTTCATGGTTTTGTTTGCTACATTGTTATGTGAATCAAAACCTAATGGAAAGGTCAACGTATCTTGCCTTCGATCTTTGAGGGATGTTGGTAAGATTCCCGAAATTAATTGGTGTGGATACTTGAGAAGATGCCTGATGGAAGAAAAGAAATCTTGGGAATCAGGGGCGAAAACATATTTTAAAGGTCCAATGGCTTTCCTGACGGTATTATTCTTAAACCTTTTTCACTTACTAATGATATAAATATATCTTGATGTATCATCTTCAATAATTATAGCAAATCGGTTTTGTTATGATTTAACATACTAATATGATAGTGTTCATGCTATATTAATGTAGTTCCATTGTTTATCTTGTTGATCTTTGAACATTTTTGGTCATATGATAATATGATATTGTTTATGCACTTGACATTTTTACGTTCATGTATGCAGGAAGTATAGAAACATGATTTTATCATGTTGTTCTTTTAACAATATGTAATTGTTCATATGATCATATGATGTTGTTCATACACTGGAAAATATTTATGTTAACCGTTTACACACTGATTAATCGTGTTGTTCTTTTAACACTATGTTATTGTTCATATGATAATATGTTGTTGTTCATACACTTGAAATATTTACCTTACTATAGGAAGTAATAAAATATATATACTGATTTTATAATATTGTTCATATGATAATATGTTGTTGTTCATACACTTGAACTATTTATATTATTGTAGGAAGTACAAACATTTATGTACAGATGTTTATGCCTTTATTATTTCAGTTGTTCTATGTCAACCGCATTACTTATTTGGAAATAAAAATGAGACTACATTCCCTAGTTTCAAGAGATGGGATACTCAAAAACTTAAGGAAAGGGAACAAGAAGAGATGGCTCATGGTTCTTTTGGTCTAGGACGTGTTCAAGAAAGACACATAATTCAGCGTGAACAAGATGACAACGATAATGTGTCACCTACTAATCTAGACAAACAAGTAGATCCAGAATGTGCAAAGAAGGTATGTGATCACATATATGGTATTAAAACTAAGTATGTGTTAAACTTCTTGTTATAGATGTCTTATTTGGTGGTGCAGAAATGACTTGAAAGAATAAGCAACAACATACATCAATTAGCTTCTATAATTAGTGATTTGGCTGATCTCACACAAAATATGCCAGAAGATTTGAAGACAGACACCGAAGCTAAACTAAAGCATCAAACAGCTGTTCATCTAATAGGTGGGGACAATGTGTCGTCAAAAGAAAATGATCAATGTGGCCCTAGCCAATTGGAACCTATATGGTCACAATCTCAACATTCTATTTGGCAAGATCCAGAGTTCCTCAAATGGGTTAATGAGGTTGAGATGGCACAAATTAAGAAGAAGAATATGGTGGATAATGCTAAGAATTGGCCAAGTTTCGATCTACTAACTGATGATATAGGTATTGAAGTGGATCATGGAGACATTACCAAAGAGGTATAAAATGTAATGTATTAATTGTATGATAAATTGATTAATCCTTTAATAACAATGAAATTATTCTCCTTGTGTTTACAAATTGGCAGGTTGCTTGTGATAATTCAAACAGTGCAACTGTTCCTAAAAGTCATATTCAGTATGTTGAGAAATTGCCTAGTTTTGATTTGGGCATTGCTGATTTGGTGAACCCACCAAATTCAATTCGAGAAATCCAAACCGAACTTCAACAATCAGATGAAAATGTTGTTATCAATATTGTGCAGGCAAGCTAAAAATTATTCATATGATTTTATCATGAAATGTTTACGTTACTAACGTGTTAATACTATTTTATCATTTTGTTCTTTTAATTGTATGTAATTGTTCATAGGATAATATGATGTTGTTCATACACTTCAACATATCTATGTTAATTTGTACACTGATCTTATCATGTTGTTCTCTTAACACTATGTTATTGTTCATATGCTTATATGATATTGTTCATACACTGATTACATAAGAGAGTTAACTTTGGAGCTCATATGTAGGAAATTCAAAAAGACAAAGGCCTTGATGTCATAACACCGGTATGATGAATTCATGTCGTTTGTTATCTAAATAACCATAAATGTTATTTCCCTTATGAAATTTAAATTGCATCTGATTAAACAATAGCTAAGTGTGCTTAAATTTATTAAACAGGTTGTTGCTAAAAGCAAATTAAAAGCCAATGTCATCCCATCCTTTGGTGCTAATAAAGGGGTGAGAGATCACCCACACAGGTTAAAGAATCCAACATCAATTCTAGTGAGTCCATTTTTTGCCAGGGTTGTGGATCCAAAATCCAACGAGACATTGAATGATTTCAAACTCCATGAGTTTGTCAAAAACAATGACATCCCAAATACGTAAGTTCACCTCGTTTGTGCTTAAAGTAATAGTCTGTTACTTCTTATTCTAACAACACTATTTTGTTCAAATAAATATTATTCTAACAACACTATTTTGTTAGGTTAAATATTTTTTTTGCATATCAGTATGACATAGTGTTCTTTCATACAATGTCTTAAAAATATAAATGTTCTTTAGACACCACTGCTCTGTTCATTAACACATAACATATTGTTCATTGTACAACATGCTAGCTAATATTATATTTAATTGATTTTTTTTCTTTCAACAACAATTTTTTTGTTAATTGGAATATAACTTTTTGTTCATCCACGTATACAACTACATGTGTAATGAACCAGATTGGATTTATATTAAACTTGTTATTTAACTTATACTGTTTTGTTCATTAATTTGTATATAATAGTTCATTATTTGTATTAACGAGATATTTTTCATTCATTGACTTTATAATACTGTTGTTCTTACCATTTTATTATTTTGTTCATTAATATGTAAGTAATTGTTCATTGTATAGCATGATTATGTTCAAGTACGAAGATATCCGGTTGTTGCTTGGTGATTTCCAGTCATTATTGGTTGGACAACAATTGGAGGTGAACATTGTTGATACATGGGCGTGTCTTTTAAACCTTAAAGAGAGTTACAAGAGCTCGGACTCACCATCCCGATTTTTTGCCACATGCTCCACAATTGTAAGTGAATCCTTATTCTATTTGTTGCCACATACCAAGGTCATGTTTTTTATAAATTATTTTAATGGTATTAAAATATGTACAACTCTCCACTATTGTGAACCCTCATTTTGGTTCTGAAGAGGCAAACTATTCTGAGTTTGCGGAAGAGTTGAACAAAGTACTTAGCAAATCACCTATTCAGATGGGAGCAATTGATATGGTTAGTTATCATTGATATTATTTTACACTAATTGTTTAAATAACATATTCCATATGAATGCTTGACATATACTCTCTCATATCGTTACATACAGGTGTTGTTTTCAATCATAGAATGTACTCACTTTTATGTGATAAGATATGATTTTAGACGACACAAAACTGAAGTCTTGGATAATTTGGATTCTTCGGTTACCTTTTATGACAATTATGGCACGATTCCTCATTCATTGGTAATGTTGACAATATTATTTCATCAATTTTTTGTTCAATCTTGTTTTATTATTTGTGTATTGACGTAAATTTTGTATATTACAGTCAAAGATCTTAATTCAATTCTTGGACAACAATGGCTTAAGTGAGAAATCAAAGGCTATTGTTGATGTTATTCCTGTAAAGTTGCACTTTGATTGGATGGTAAAGAGGAACCACATTGATTGTGGTGTCTACACAATGAGACACATGGAATTGTATATGGGAACCAGATCAAGAGGTTTTCAATGTGGCTTCAAGAAAAACAGTCAAAAGAAGACTATAGAGGCGTTACGGCAACGATATTTGTGTGCCATCTTCAACTTTGAATGGAATGAAGTTAAAAACAATGTAATGGACATGGTGCGCGATCATTTCAACAAAAAAAGGTCAAGAAAGTGATTTGGTTTGAAGTTATTTTGAATTTTGAGATTGGATTGTTAACCGTGGACGGGTGTTGTTGTCTTTTTTTATCGGATGTTCATGACAATTTATTATGCTTTCCCTAAGTATCACACTTGACTGCTTTAGATTTATTGCACTTTCATTTGTAATGAACATGTTTTATGGCATGCGGACCAGTACCTTAGTTGTTATTTACATATTAAATTGTTATTTCATGTTATTGTTATTTTAGTTTGCAGTTACATGTTGTTGTTATTGTTGTTTTTACAAGTGCATATTGTTCATTATGATCTACAAAATTGTTCATTCACATATAGGTTGATATTGAATATAAGAATTTAAAGAACATCATATTCTTATACGCAACAAATACTATAATGCCACCTTTTACTTTTTACACTTGTCTAAGAATCAAACATATATACTGAAATTATTAGTTACTAATGAACAACTTATTAGTTGCGAATGAACAAATTATTAGTTACGAATGAACAACTTATTAGTTATTAATGAACAACTAAAGTACTTAGATACACTAACGTAACTCCTAAGTATTAGGCTAAACTTGTTGTGCTCCATGCTCCAAATTCCTTAGCTCATACATTCTTGCACCATCATCCTCAGTGGTTGTACATCGGAGTCGATTAAGATATGAGTATGGGCATCCTTCAGTGTTTTTAGCCCCTATGCCAGATTATACTTTTTACACACCTAAGAATGAAAAATATATACTAAAATTATTAGTTACTAATGAACAACTTATTATTTGCGAATGAACAAATTATTAGTTACGAATGAACACCTTATTAGTTAGTAATGAACAACTAAACTTACTGAAATTATTAGTTACTAATGTACAACTTATTATTTGCGAATGAACAAATTATTAGTTACGAATGAACAACTTATTAGTTATTAATGAACAACTAAACTACTAAGATACACTAACGTAACTCAAGTGTTAGGATAAACCAAATAAAAAATAACGTACCACCAAATATTTCAACAGTGACCATAAAAAAACAAACCTCTAAACAAATCAAACAATTAAAAGTATGAGCAATAGTAGAAAACCTAAAATACTTTTTTTTCCTAACAAATCAATACTAAATGAGAAAATAACAAAATAAACAGATGTACTCTATTTATTTGGACATGTCCTACTATTATGCCCCTCCTGCTTGTTGCAAATGCTACACGTCCTTCCCTTTTTAGCTTGCTCAATCTTCTTCTCTTTTCCTGATTGCCAACGACCACTCCCCTTGTTCTTTGCTTGTTTCGGCGGCATCACGATAACAGGTGATGGGACACTAGTACCAATCATTGACTCAACCATTCTAACCTTTTTATTGACGGCAACGCGCTTTGTTGACACAACAGCCTCCAATCTCAACTTGTGTTCTCTTATCATGCTAGCAAATTTAGAAAAAAGCTCACAATTATTAGTAACCATATCGATACAAGAATAGAAATTCCCCCATAGGTTGTTCATCACCAATTTACTCTCTTCTATCTGCAATGCCTCTCGGAACAAATCTTCATAAATAGGAGAAGGGGCTCTTGGGTGTGGGAATTTCGTCCATCTGGTTAGTACCATGCTAATTGGTAAGCTTGATAGTATCAGATCCTTGTACACCAAAAAGATGTGACAACATGGAATATCAATACGCATGAACAACTTGCAAGTACAAACGCAATGATTATCAGATAGATGATGCTCAACTTGGACCATAATATCATTCACATCCTTAATAGTGAATACATGAACCCCACTATCATCCTCATTTATATTAATCACCCGACACAAGTAACAAGCTTTAGTAATCTCCTCCTAAATCTTGTAAAATTGTTTGAGGGTGTACATATCAGTACAACTTTTCTCAATTTCCAACTCTGTTTTCAAATCAGGAATCATTGTTTCAGATACACTATTATGCTTACCTTGTTCATGTCGTTGCTGATCCATAACACTTTCAAAATGCATCATCAATTCCACAAGACTGAGGTTAGAATCCGTGATCCTGTCAAAAAATTCATTTGTGGACTCTGATATAGAAGTTGTTCTTACGATACCACCAAGCATCACATCCCTAAAATAGGGTGGCAGCCACATGTATCGTATTTCAAACATATAATCAAACCATTATTTATTGTTTGGATTGAATTCAGCAATCAAATCAGCCCACTTAATTGCAAATTCATCTGGTTCCAATTCATAACTCCATACGATTCCATTTATCCTTGCCAAAAATTCAGGATGATCAGCTAAGAATTTAGCACCTATTTTTCCAGGTACCTTCTTCATGATATGCCACATACACAACCGCTGGCGAGCAGTGTCAAATATCTGATTGAAAGCAATCTTCATATCAGGGTCTTGATCAGTAATAATTATTGTTGGTTCCTTTCCCATAACTGTCTTGAATCTTTCAAACAACCATGCATAGGATTCTACATCTTCTTTTAGCACCAATCATGCCCCAAATGTCACACACCTACCGTGGTTGTCTATACCCATGAATGGTGCAAAGACCATGTTATACCTATAACATTAAATGAACAACATGTCAGTAGTAATAAACAACATGTGCTTTTATTGAACAACTTAAAGTGTAAATAGGTCATAAATAATAAACAACAAGTGCGTTCATATGAACAACATTTTATTGTAAATGAACATTATGTTATATGTAATGAACAATGTTTTAGTTCATTTTCAAAACAGTTACTATGTAAATGAACACTATGTTAATTACGATGAACAACAAGTGATTTTATATGAACAAGTTTTACTCATTAAATGGAAAATACGCATTTGGGAAATCTCGTAATGGTTTACCACTGTAACAAAAAAAATTGATGTCATACTTGTTTGAACTATATGTAGCATCAAATGACATAACATCTCCATATATGCTATAATTCCTCCTTCCAATGGGATCAACCCAAAATATTCTTGTCAGTTGATCAAACTCATCAACATCATACTCGAAATGAAATGCACTACAAACCTCCTTATTCGATAAACGATCAATCACCATTTGAGCATCCACGCCTTTAATATATGCCATCAAATCCCTTCGTGAATTCTTGAAATCAGTTGTTGTTGCACCTACATTAGCATATCCTCCACAAAGCTCTTTGACCAATCTATATGTTTTGATTGCTCCCATTTTCACCCTCCTACATTTGGACATCAAGTGCTCATGCCCAACGTTAACTTTCCGGTTAGATTTAGCAAACAGCTTCGCATTTGAAGATAAGAATGGGTGTGTGTGTTGATCATTGAATGCCATCACTCTCTACCTCCCACCTTCACAGTACCTGAAAACAATTCTAGCTTGACAATAGCACCTCTATGTGCCCCTTTTTCTTTTACTAGTACTATTTGAACTATTCTTCTTCCCTTCTCTATTACATACCATCCATTTTTGAATAATGATACCATATTCTTTATGACGTGTAGTATGACGTATCTCGAACCCACTAGCCTTTGAATAATTCTCATAGAATGCTATGCCTTCTTCCAAGGAATTGAATTCCATATCTACATATGGCTTGCAGTCTTCATCTACTAATGGTACCCAAAATTTCGACTTATTGGGAGATAAATCCATATAACATTTTTTTCCATCCATAGTGGAACTTTCACCTATATGTAAACATTAAATAAACCCATTTAACGAAATATTAAAAAAAATTAAAAAATGTATGAACAATTGTACATACAGGATGAACAACTATATATTAATTAATGAACAATAACTCAACAACAGAACGTTGCCATAAATTATATCTACGTACCAATATTTTTAAATAACTCAACACTAATGTGGTGAACAAGCCTAGCATAATATAGTGAACAATGGACAAATTCAAATTACATCTAATTACCAAATTTGTTTTTAACAATTTATTTATTTTAGTGAACAATTTTATGTTAATTGATGAACAATAACCCTAATATACTTATAAAGAAAAAATTCTATTTTTTATGAAGTATTTTAAATGAACAATTTGTTTGTCATATTGAACAACTCTATATTAATTGTTGAACAATAACTCAACCATTGGACCATGAAGAAATTATTGCAAAATACGGTGATATTTTTAATGAACAATTAATGTATTGAAATTAGGGCTATGCAAATTTAGGTCCGGATCGGAATTTTGGACCGGACCGGACCGGACCGACCGGACCGAGGGTTAACCGGTCCGGTCCTCGGTCCATGAATTTTAGAACTTTCGGTCCGGATCCGATCCAGGTCCGGTCCGGTCCGGATCGACTTTTTTAAAATATAACTAAAATTATAAATTTATATATAAATAATATTTCTTATGTTAAAAAAATTTAATTTTTATTATTTAAGTTTCACTTTTATGTATATACTTTGTAACATTATATTTTTTATAAATAATATGTAATTTTTTTTACTAAAAACATAATTTTTTTTTGAAAAATATTATTTAAAAAAAAAATAATATCCAAGTCCAAACCGGTACAAACTTGGACGGGACCGGACCGAGACCGGACCGGACCGGGACCGAGACCGGACCGGACCGAGATATTTCGGTCCGGTCCTAGGTCCAAAGATTTGGAGGATTTCGGTCCCGGTCCGGTCCGGTCCGGTCTGGTTTCAGACCTATGCCCAGCCTTAATTGAAATGAACAACTCTTTATTAATTTATGAACAACTTATACTAAGATGCTAATTTACGATACAAATCATATGATCAACTACTAGATAATAAACCCATTTAACGAAATATTAAAAATAAATTTACAAATGTATGAACAATTGTACATACAGGATGAACAACTATATATTAATTAATGAACAATAACTCAACAATAGAACGTTGCCATAAATTATATCTACGTACCAATATTTTTAAATAACTCAACACTAATTTGGTGAACAAGCCTAGCATAATATAGTGAACAATAGACAAATTCAAATTACATCTAATTACCAAATTTGTTTTTAATGCACAATTTATTTATTCTAGTGAACAATTTTATGTTAATTGATGAACAATAACCCTAATATAATTATAAAGAAAAAAATTCTATTTTTTTATGAAGTATTTTAAATGAACAATTTGTTTGTTATATTGAACAACTCTATATTAATTCTTGAACAATAACTCAACCATTGGACATGAAGAAATTATTGCAAAATACGGTGATATTTCTAATGAACAATTTATGTATTGAAATGAACAACTCTATATTAACTTATGAACAACTTATACTAAGATGCTAATTTACGATACAATTCACGGAAATTTTGTGAATTTCCAAATTTCCCTGATAAAACCTAGTTATTACGACATTAAAACTGACGACAATCAAATGTCTAACCTATCAATTATATTAAAGGCAATCATAAAACAAAAAACTCTAGATCTTATTTTTAACGATGATCAACTACTAGATAATAAAACCGATATGAGAAAACCCTAGATCTAACCGCGCATCATAATTCGGAAAAAAAAATTGATCAAATGAAATGAGAAAAAGATAAATTAACCGATAGTAGATGATATTGCATACTCGTCTGTTGTTCCTCCTTCAGCCATAATGTTGGATTCATTCATTTTTACGCTAGTTCCTCAATCGCCGTTATCTCTTTCGCAATTTTCTTCGTCTGTAGTTCTCTATCGCAAGTTCAGAAACTGCTACTTCTCCACGTCTAAAATGAACAATATCTTTATCTCTTTCCAAAATAACAACAACTCATATTCCGTCAATTACGCAATTGTAATTTTCTTTTTTTTAAATCATTAATATTATCACATTAGTACCGTTCATTTTCAATCATCCAACGCTCCTTATATCTCCTAACTATTTACACTAATATACCTCCTTACTAGAACCCAACCCTATATATATATATATATATATATATATATATAGGGGGAGGTTTTGGTAGAAAGGTTGTTATGGTAGAAAGTGAGGGTGAATATAGTGCATTGGATTAATAATCATTAATGGTGAGATTTGATATTCCATTGTAGTTGAGATAGGGTGAATATCACTAGATAAGAATCATTCTCTATAAAATAGCACAAGTTCCATAAATATAGTCCGAAATTAATTTTAACTTTATTAAAAAGGAATTAATCAATATCCAAATCCAAATCAAATCAAAAATCACATCTGCCAAAAATAAATCTGAAATTATTTTTAATTTCTTTCTTATTTCTTTAATTAATTATCATTGAAAAAAAATTAATATTGGTTCTCTCTCCTTTAAAATTAATAAATGTTAACGTATTTTTTATCTCTATTTTCGTTGTTTTTTCTTGCTAAATGAATATCAACGTGATAAATAATGAATATATATTCCCGCAATATTCCGATTCAATATCAAAATGAAAAGCAATGAATACGTACTTGTATTACGATGAATATGAATAAAAAGAGTAATTGTACACCTTTTATAATTTTATAAATGAATTTATGTATTAAAATGAAAATGAGTACATCCATTTTTTTGAATGAATACATACTAAACCGAAGACGAATATTATCATTCAACTATATCAATATTATCACTTTGTCACCACCCAATTACATAACAGGGCAAGAGAAACTCAAAGAGCCTGTTAATTCCTAATGACGGGACGAGGAGACCACTACGAATATCACCACTAATTATATGAATATCACCATTTAGTCTTCAACTCTCGATCTTCATCTTCTAATTTTTCATCTTCTTGATCTTCATACTTTGGATCTTCATACCGCACTTATTCCCATAGGAAGATGTGAATATCATAACATCAACTATTGAATATCAACACTATAAATGTTGAATATCATGACAATAGAATATTATCATAAATAATAAATATTATTATATAAATGTGTAAATATCATATAATCACCTATTGAATATCTATAAATTGTACCATTAATTAAAGCAATACTCTAAACCAAAAACATGAAAATAACTTGCTTTTTATCGTATAGAAATGTCAAAATCAAAGAATCAACTATATTATTAAGTATAAAAGAATATCAATATTCACACTAATGAATATTAATACATCGACTACTGAATATCAATATATTTGTCTAACGAATATTGATTCATAACATTTTTGTATGTGAATATCATAACACTACTCGGTGAATATCAATGCCTTTTAACATTGAATATCATCAAATAAATAAAAAACACAAAACAATATCATAAACAACTATACAGATCGAAATCCCAATGAATATCTTCAATTACAAATCGAAATCACATACTTCATAAAAATCACAAAAAAAAATTATAACAAGATTAGCACACGATCCATAAATGAGAAACGGTATCATAAAAACTATAAACTTAAATACCTAAATCAAACCCTAACGAACATTAACTTTGACAAAAATTACAAACGATTTTGGTTTCGGTTTTTTAAATGAAAAGTTTGTGATTTTCTCTTACCAAAAATTCATGCCAGAATTTGACGAGGTGGTTGAGCGCTTTGTTGAAAATGTCTAGGTACCAACAAAATTAGCCTTTTTGGGAGATGATTGCAGGTTTTTATGGATTGGGTTTATGGGTTTTTCAATTATCTCCACCTACTGTCAATCCAATCTCTTGCAATTCCACTGTCAAAAGATACCGATCAAATACAAAGCATTTAATATACTTTTTCAATGGAGATACTGAACGAATCAAAAACGGAATCAAAACCTCCAAATTAATTGTGATATATGTTGTAGAAGAACAAGTAAAGATTAAACCCTAAAACACCAATAAAATTACGGAAAATCTTTATGCACAAGAAAAAATTGCCAGACGCACATGGTATTAATACGCTTCATGAAGCGCACGCTTCATGAAGCGTGAGAGGTACCCACTATAAGGGGTAATACCCCACGGGTGGGGCATCTTACACGCTTTATGAAGCGTTTCGTTCGCCTTATATTAAACGCTTTTGAAAGCGTTAGGTCAGCATCGTCTCCTTCCTCCCGGCCGCGATAGAGAAGCCAAAGGCGATAAATTGTTCAATCTTGGTGGAAATTTTCTTCCTAAAGCGTGATGGCAATGGTTCGTGTTAGTTGTAGTTGTATCGTTGGTGTTGACAGAGGTCGTGGGTTGACAGAGCAAGAAGCCGGCGGCGATGTGCAGGTCGTTGATATAGAGTCCGACCTTTAGAGAGACAACCAATCCCCAGGTATCTTTCAAACTGAGATTGGATTCCAGTGGGAATGGGTAATTAAGTTGTCTAAAATTGATTGTGAAGGGCATAATTGAAATTGATTTGAGCAAAATTGTGGATTTCAAGTGCAATGTATGTTTTAGTGGACCATTTCGAGTGCAATGTAGGTTTTAGTCGACTGTTTGGACCATTGATTTGTCATAGGCAATGTCACAACCGAGAAGCATTCAGATAGAGTCAACCAAATTTGAACAACAATATAGCATTCTGGTCGAAATATAAGTAGATGAAGTGAGTAGTCTCATTACCAATCTGAAGTAGAGATTACAGGTTCAATATTTATCAAAATGATTGTATTGTTTGGTTCAAGCTGAAGTAGATATTTCCAGAGGTTCAAGTTGAAATAGAGATTACAGGTTCAACTTTTGAACCAAATAGGCAACTAATACTCTAGTTTGAGTTAGCAATGAACTTCAATTGACTGTTTGCATTGAAGTTTACCCATTCTTTTAAGCTTGGATTCCTATTCATATGTGTGGAATCTTTGAGATTTGAAAGATGTCGGTTTCTAGTATGTTATATGATTGTCATAGTAGTAAGTGTTGTGACTTCAACACTGGCCACTAAACCAACTAAACTTTAGAGGCAAATAGGTCATGATCTTCAGCTAAAACAAAGCAACCCATGTAGAAATTAGTTTCTACAAGGCCATAAACTGCTCCTTGGTAAAAACATCTCGTTTAAACCATAAACTTTCAAATTTTATTTAAAAAAAGACATACCTTCCAGGAAGTAACTGAGAACTTGACAATGAAGGAGGCTTGGAATTAGCTGCAATGTTTGCAAAGCGCTTTGCCCTGTTCTCTTGCTCCTTCTTAAGTCGCATAGCAGAAACCTCCTTTTCCATTGCAACTACTTCCCTTCTCATCCTTTTTGCCTCTACCTCCATGACTTTAGTTAAAGTTTCTACTTATTTTGCTAGAATCTGTATAGACAATCATATGACAATAAAAAATTTGTAATACTAAATTACTAATATAACAATAAGATAATAGAACAGAATGAAAGGGTTTACCTCAATTGCGTCATCCTTGTCTATAAGGCTTTGATCTTTTTAATGACCAACCTTCCTCAAAGCTATGACATCCTTTTGCAGCAAATCATATAACACACCAGGGATACTATCATCTGTATCTACTGGTTGAATAGGTTTTGCTTTTGAGTTATCTTCACATGTATTTTGTGTTTCATCACCCTTTGCTCCCTGAGAAGATCTAGTAAGATCATAACTTGAACTTGTCCCATTTGCTCAATAATCTTTTTCTGTAGCACCTATTTTCAAGTTTGGTACTGGTCTATGCTCTACCATTATTAGCTCATTTAACATGTATTTGAAAGAAAGGTAGTCCCGATTATCCCAATGAGTTCTTCAGTAGTGAAACTTTCATGATGCATGAAGATAAGAACATTCATGTGTCTTGAGAGATCTAGTGCTTTGTGTCTTGAGAGATCTATGCTTTGTCTCTGAGATTTTTCTATTCGCCAAAATGCAGAGCAATTGCAAAAACAACCTATGATTAGTTTTGATGCCATGTGACCACTCATAAGCACGCATTATCCATTTGACGTGCTGCAAAACTTCAGGATACCAAAGATCAATGAAAACAATACATTAATATAAAAATTTACATGTTGCACCCATATACACTCCACATTCAAATTTTCTTGGATAAGTATGTATAATTGGTTGCTGAATCTGACTCAACAGAACGCATATATATTTTTAATTTGCAATTTATGTTGTTTTTAGAGCTTGTAACATAATTTATTCCTAACCACCTTATAATTCATTAAAAGGTCAAAGTTTCTGTTGTTATGTCAAAAGAAAACAAATCAAAGTTTCTGTTGAAATGTTCAATGAATAATAAGAGAGAGCATTACTAACAGTTGTGTTGCAGGTTGTTGTAACTATAATTTATTGGCCAAATACATAAATAGGTCCTTGAACTTTGACGTTTTTGGCAAGCACATCCCTCTACTTTTCAGATTTCAAATAGGTCCCTGGACTATACATATTTTTGTCTTTTAAACACAAATTTCTGATGTGGCATTGCACGTGAACGCCAATCGAGATTTTAGAGAGTTAAGTTATTTGTATTCGTTGACATGGATTTTTTTTTATAATTTTTCCTATTTTCCTCATTTATTTTTTACAAATAAAACCATAAAATTTTTCTTTTTTTAATCTGCCTTTTCTATTTCTTTTTTCCTTCTTTTTTCTCATTTATTTTTTACAAATAAAAACATCATTTTTCCTTTCTCTTATCTTTGTTTTTTGGATCTGAATTTTTCTATCCAGAGAAAGAATCGACTTCTTTCTTCCTCGTTGGCGCAACAAAGAACCAGAGAGAGTCAGGACGGAACGATTGACTCGAGAATGAATTTGAATTCTTCACAGCCGGCATACCAAAACCAAAACCAGAGGACGGAGTGACGGACTCGGAGAAAGAATTCGGGTTCTTCACCTCCGGCATACAAGGAAACATAATCAGAGGACGAGGACGGACTCGGAGAAAGAATTCCAGAGGAAGGAACGACGGACTGGAAGTTGAAGATGGGGTCTTGTATTTTTTGTCTTCCTTTTTTCTCCGTCTTCTTCCATTAATAATGGATCTAGATCTAGATTTGCTTGAATATTTCAGATCTAGATCTGGCTTCCTTCGGCACCGCTCCTCACCGTGGAGCCTCAATTGGAGAGCGGTGCTCGAAGAAGAAGTATGAATTTGGCTATTGAAGGCTTCCTCGGCTCCTCCGGCATCCGCTTCTCCATCTTCTTCCATTAATAATGGATCTAGATCTAGATTTGCCTAAATATTTGGGAGGACATCAGTGTTTTGGCGAGTCCAATTGAAATTTTTAGAATTTGATGAGGCAAAGAAGATATGCCGCTTGTGAAGAATCGAATTCTTTCTCCCAGTCCGACGTTCCATCATATTCTCTCTGGTTATGGTTTTTTTTAAAGTCAGTGGTGAAGGATTCAACAAAAAGAAGAAGGCATAAAAAAGAAAAAAAAGAAAATCTATATTTAATAAAAATGATCTATGTGGTATAAGTATGAATTACGTGGCATAAGTGAGAATTATGCGGCAAAAAAAATGTATACAGTCAGCGCGAGTGGACTGCACGCATGTGTATCTAGTGTGATTTGTGTTTAAAAGACAAAAATATGTATAGTCCAGGGACCTATTTGAAACCCGAAAAATAGAGGGATATGATTGCCGAAAAGTAGCCCTCCTGCCCCAATTGCTCTAGCCCTCCAACTCATACTGCGGAGTCGATAGGGCGTTGCAGGTTGTATTCTCCTTCTCAGGGTAAAAGAATGAATTTATATGTACTTGTATTTGTTTGTGATTTTTTTTCTACGTAATCAAGTAATTATAATTTTTGTATAGACTTGGATATGGGAGTACCTACAACATTTCAGAGGGCCTTCGATACTGAGGGTAGATCTTTTGGTCGATACTCGCGCGGGTGCCCGAGCTAGAGTGGAGACGCGCTCGCCTCCGAAGAAGCCTGAGCGATTGGAGGAGATTCGGAAAGTATTAGACAGGGTCCGCGCTGATGAGGTAAAAAATAGAGTCCAACAATATGTGGATAGTAGGAAATGTACTGTTATCCGCTTTTTAGGTAGTGTTTTTAGTATCTAGATAGATTAGATTGAGTGGTTTTCGTACTTGAGTTTTATGTTTTTGAGTCTTTTTGCTTTAGTTTTCGTATTTCTTTGAGATTCGGAAGCTACGCATTTTTTGTGTCTTTTTGTAGGAGTTTTGGAGCTTGAAAGAAGAGTTTGGAACATTGCAAGAGAAGATGGAGATTAAGCATTCAAGTAAAGTCATTGAAGATCAAGTTTGAGCTTGGAAAGAGATAGAGAAATTTGTTAAAAGAACATAGGAAAAAGAATCGAGTCAAACAGAGTTGTAACAAATCTTCTACGCAAGTTTTACTCGAAGTTGTTCGAACAAGCCCTCAGGAACGACCCTAAGAGGGTCGTGCACGACCCTATCAGGGCCGTGCTAGACCCAACTAAGATTTGAGGTCTCAGGACCGACCCTAGGGGGGTCGTGCATGGCGCCGACTTTTGCCTTATTCCGAGATCTTTTGTGATATATTCTATCTTTTATTTTAGGAAGTAGTTTTATCTTGTTTCATAATTTAATTAGGGCTCCTTTTCCTCTATAAAAGGAGGCTAAACCCTCTAGTCGAACTCTCTGGCTGGCTCTAGCTTTTATTTTGTATTTTGGCATTAGGAGGAAGACTTGGCGAACAAGTTGGAGAATTTTGTAAGACTTAGTTTTAATTTAATTTTTCGGTTTGTTTATTATGATCATGTCTTCGTTCTTCTTTACCATGTGTGAGTAGTTTTTCTTAGATTCTAGGGTTGGGTGAAAACCCAACACAATCATGCATGTCTAAACTTGAATTCATGACTTGAATGCTTGAAGATCATATCTATCTATCTTGTGCTTAATTCCTTTACGAAAGTTGAGGCATGTCTTGCAATTAACCTAAAAGCAAAAGTGTAAAGTTGATTGCTTTGACTAGTTCTAGTAGGATTATTTGCGAAAGTTGATATTCCTAGGTTGAAAGATAGATAGAAAGTTATTTAATTTGCGACAGTTGATTAAATAACTTGAATTGTTTGCGACAGTTGCCTTTTCTATGATCTAGATTGCATGATAGTTGTGAATTCTCGTTGAAAGCATGTATGGTTGTTTTTGTGGTAGCCCTAGCCCTAGGATTGCCTTTTTATATTTGATTAAAACCCATTAAGTTGACTCGATCTCGACCCCCATAAGGTCGTGTTCGACCTTTAGCCCTTTGTTTGTTCTCTTGCTTTTTGTAGTTTATTAACTAATCCTTAGCACTATTCTCATTCCCGTGGACGAACCTGACTCCGCTATACTCAGCGGGGTCTTGAATATAAATTTATTTGTTCAAGAAACCCTTTAACATGTACAAAATGTAGAGCTTATTGTTAAATTTGACTTGTTTTTTGCAGATAAAGTGGCATCCGTGGAGAGAAATTGATTTCGATTCAGATCGTTACCAGATTTCCAGGTTTCGAGGGGTGCTTGAGTTCTTTGGCACACGAGAGGTTTACATGCCCGATAGGTGGTTGCGTCAGTACTTCCGGGTCCATTGCATACCTGTTGAGCCCATTGTGCCGGATACAGAGGTTCGTGGCACGTCTTGGTGCAAGTATGAGGTGGGTTTTGTCAACGACCAGCTCTACTGGAACCAGCGGTACGACCACCTCATTGACCTTGAGCAGCACCCTTTGGCTCGGTATGCTTATCAGGCGGACCTCGCCTATTGGGATTGGTTCGATGGAGTCACACATCCATACATCGATCCTAGGTCAGAGCGTTAGGACCGTCCGCGCAAGCCACCCACCCACCTGGATGCTGTAGTGGATGCTATCATGGTAATTTAAAGTTTTGACAATTATTTCATTCAATTATTAATCATTTTAGTATGTTATTATACCTAAAAAGTGCCTTAATTTATGCAGCAACAGCAGCAGGCCGTTGGATACGTGTTGGACGCTTTGGGAGGGATTCCCACTGATCATCCGGCTAGGCTGTACTTGCAGGACATGTTGAGCATATTAGGGGACGACCGTACACCACTTCCACCTCCTTTGAGCAGGCTGTATCGGGATTCTAGATATGAGCCCGGCAAGGGGAGTGGATCTGGAGGTGTTTAGCGATGTGACAAGAACTGGTTTAATTGGTGTCATGGTTTTGTTTTTTGATAGAACCGGTGTAATGCTTTGTTATGTTGATATATGGTATCATGGCATTGTTGATTTATAAGGAGATGTATTAGGTGGGTATTGCAAGAATGCTTTCAATGTGACATTTTCTAATACATTGTTAAAAGACAATATGTGTGATATGTTTGGCTTGAGCACCTTCTACGTTCTTCTTTTCTTGTGAACTTTTTGGAAGTACATTTCATGTAGTGTTGTTCTCCTTCTACAAACTGATGGACTGCATTCAAAGAAGTATCTAGGCTCCATTACTTCTGTACTGTTGTTCTCCTTATGCAACCTGATGGCATTGAGACAATTAAATGGAATCCAACCAGTCCTAGGTTGTGAAGTGGCACTTAACTCTACTATTTTCTTGGTGTTTTCTACTTTTTCAAGTCTTATCTTTACTATCTGTCAGTTTTTCTTTGTGTTTCTTTTGCATATGGATTCATAATGATCCACTGTTAACATTTGTTATGCCTTTTTACTTGTGATCTTGTTTGATTTAATGGTTTTTGCATCTAGGATTCAATTGTGGGGAAGCTGCCAACTTTGCAGCACCAGAATGGCTTAATGTAGCAAAAGAAGTTGCAGTCCGTAGAACCATTATGGATCATCTTCCAATGCTTTCCCATCAGCAACTACTATATCATCTGACTATGTCCTTTGTTTCGAGGTTAGACCTCTCAATTTAGCCCTGTGGTTGTCTTTTCTGAATTTGCTCTCTTAATATTTTTAACAAATGTGCAAACTGTGCTATTATATTATGAGAAGTCAAAGCTCTTGACACATTGATCAATGTCACTCTACAAGATTATGGTATTTTTGAACAAGGATCTAAGCTTCTACATGTTTAAGTTTTGGTTTTTCTTATAATACATGAGCTTAATACAATATGCTTGAATGAGTTAAATCACGTGAATGAACTCATCTAGCTAGGCCGTCTATGCTTGTCCAAACTCAAAAGTCTTGTTTCATCTTCTCCAACAGGTTTATCTCATAAAACCTTTTTGTGGATTTCAATGAATAGGAAGAAGATGAACAAGAATAGCTGGATGAAGAAGTAGATGATGTTGTTGTTCATGTTGTTGTTGTTGCTGATGATGATGATGAATGATTGTTGCTTGTAGAATTCCTCTTTATTGCCCCAGAGAATGACAACATGTGACAAGTGAAACTAATATGGTCATCCATTTCTGACTCAATTACATTATTATTATTATTATTATATTCCTTTGCCTTTGAAATATTCCAGCCTTATTGACCACCACCAAATCCTGCTGAATTGGCCTCAACTGCACTGCTAGGCCTTGTGAACAAAGACCTCATATAATCCCTTGAAGATTTGAGCTTTTGGGAAAACACAAATTGCTTGATCAGCTTTATCTTCTTTGACCATGGATTCTTTGTAAGCTGAGCATCACCTTTAGCTAAAGCACTCACTCTTGTTGCCCACTGAAAGAAGTACTCATCTGGGTTCAGCTCACAACTGGCCCTGCAAGAGTTTGTGGGTGAGATACTGCAAGATTCCAATGGGGATTTTGAACTGGTTGGAGGATCTGTAAAGCTTGTTGTAGGACAAAAAATGGGAGTTTCAGTTTCACATTCTTCTTCAAATCCCTGGTTTTGGGAAATGGAGTTTTGGTGGAGACTTTGAACCATTTGCAGCCTAGGAGGGAGGTGTAAAGGAAGGAGCTTGCCTTTATAGAAGAGCTCATCAGCTGGAGATGGTGTAACTTGTTCTTCTTTCTCAAGAGAGGCTTTATAGAAGAGCAAAAGGAAGATGTTTCAGAGCATATATATGAGTACCTAAGTGATAATTGTAAAGACTTTTGTAAGCTGTGTGATTACATTTGATATTAGATGCAGTTATTGAGTAAGTTATATTTCAGATAGAAGTGGCATATTTTTTTCATGGCATTATGTGGGCTTAAGCAGAGACGGAGGCTTAATTTGTGATTATAGTTTCTCAACCATGGGCAAAGCACCGGGAAAGTGGATCAAAACTATGCTATTTGGGAAGAAAGCCTCAAAATCTAACCATGTTTTGACAGGAAAGATGAAGAAATTTGAAGCTATTCATAAAGTTCCTGCAAGTATTCTGGTTTGTGGTGATTCTGTCACTGGTGTTTTTTTAAAGGCTTATGAGAAAAAAAGGGGGTGCATTTCGCTCGTCCCCCGTTTCGAACCGTAGACCCATTCCTCAAACGCATGTACTTGGACCAAGTGTGCCGCATTGGCTATCAATATATATAGGATACAATTTTATTTTAAACTAACGCAGTTTCGAGTGGGTTTGGAAAGGAATTAAATTAAACCGACCGGTTCACCTATTTTTATGGTTCGAATAACAAAATTAAAACTGGTTCCTAAGAGATTGTACTTTAAATAATCTTTTTGAGCTATAATATATGATTTTTTGTATATTATATTATGTGAACCCTTATTAATCATATTAAACCTTTCATATAATCGAACCGGTCTCATAATAGACTGGAAAAATAAAAATTGTTCCGGTTCTTGAAATTTCATGCTGTAATGGTTATTACCATAATTTATTGTATGGTTCCGATTTATGGTAAGGTTTAGGGTTTACGGTAGGTAAGGTTAGGGTTAGGGTATGTTTAAGTTTGATGTTAGTTTTTATAGTTTAATAGCCTTCCAAACTCCAACCCGACATCATGTCAAGTACTTTGTTATGTTTCTTGACAAGGATTTAGGGTTTTGTGATATGGTTAATCTTATTGTTAGGGTTTAAGGTTTAGGGTTTAGGGTTTAAGGTTTAGGGTAATGTTAGTTTTTATGGTAATTTAGGTTAGGGTTTGGGTTTAAGGTTAGGGTTATGTTATGTTTAGGGTTTTGGTAGATTGTTAGTATTATAATTTGTTGTTTAAGATTTAGGTTTTAGGGTTTAGGGTTTAAATTATGGTTACTTGTAGAGTTTAAAAATCTTCTAAAACCTAACCCAACATCCTTACAAGTATGGTTACTTGTAGGGTTTAGGGTTTATGGCCTAGGGTTTAGGGGTTTGGTTTTAGTTTATAGGGAAAGGGTTTAGGGTTTAGGGTTTAGATGATTGGAATGAACATAGTTTATGGTTAAAGTGTTAAAGACATGGGGTAAAGTTGTTGTTTTAATATGGTATATTTTTAACCCCTAAACCCTAAACTTTAACCCCTAAACCCTAAACCTAAAACCCTAAACACTAATACCCTATCTCGCAAGCATCATCCATCATAACATATTAACAATAACATATATACAATATATCCATAAAACATATACTAACCTTAAAACGTTGTCATTATAACCAACAACAATGTCTACACCTTCGACCTTGTAACATGAAATGTCAAATACCGGTAGTATTTGTAATGGATATTTGGCGCATTGTATGGTTGTAATGCTAAATACCGTTTTATGTTAGTATTATAGGTAATTAATTATAAATATTAAACCAAATAACATATTTTCATCTAAACCCTAAACCCTAAAACCCTAAAACCCTAAAACCCTAAAACCTCAACCCTAAACCCTAAACCTAACCATAAATCGGAACCTTAAAATAAATTATGGTAATAACCATTACAACATGAAATTTCAAGAACCGGAACATTTTTTATTTTTCTAGTTTATTATGAGACCGGTTCGATTATATTAAAGGTTTAATATGATTATTAAGGGTTCACATAATATAATATACATAAAATCATATATTATAGCTCCCAAAAATTATTTAAAGTAAATTCTCTTAGGAACCGGTTTTAAATTTGGTATTCGAACCCTAATAATAGGTGAACCGGTCGGTTTAATTTAAATTCGGTCTAAACCAACTCGAAACTGCGTTAGTTTAAAATAAAATTATATCCTATATATATCGATAGCCAATGCAGCACACTTGGTCCAGGTACACGTGTTTGAGGAATGGGTCTACGGTTCGAAACGGGGGACGAGCGAAAGCCACCCCCTTTTTTTCTCATAAGCCTTACGCATCATGAAGCGCACACTTCATGATGCGTAAGGCATTTTACATGACTTGCTTTAAGACTTGCGCTTCATGAAGCGCAAGTTCTATGTTCCAGAATCCAGAAAATCTTCCGCAGGCGGTTGTTGATAACTCTTAATCAGCCACGATCCTATATTTTCGGAAACGATCTTCGGTTTCCATAAGTTCCATTGATTTTGCTTGGTTTTGGCGCAAAATTTCTCCTCCAATATCAAACCATGGCCAAAAAATTCCACGATTCTTATAAAAACTTCTACATACCTCTCCAAAACCAGTTGCAGTCCACGCTTCTTCATAGTTGTGGCATATATCTCCATCAATGGTATATCCTATTCAAGATGATTTTCGCAAGCACTTGGCGGATGTACAAGAGACCCGTCTCTTCATTCGGGAGCTAATCAACAGCAAGGAAGTAGGCTTGAAGACTGTCGGGAAACACCTTGCCCGACTCGGTTACCTCACAACAATGGAGAGAATTTTCAAAGAGGAGACGGAACTGCAAGAAATTGCTCTCTTCAATGCCGAAGCAAGGGCCAATGGCAACCCTGAGATTGAAGTCCCGTCATACACTGATTTACGCCTAGTGAAGCACGAGGAAGAGGATGATGGTTTCGATCCAAACAATCCAATCATCATAGACTAGATTATGTCTTAGTACTTTGTTTAGGGCTAGATTATGTCTTAGTACTCTGTTTTAGACTAGATGCTTTATGCTCTTTTGGCTTCTCATATGAATTGTTGAAAACGCATGGTTTTTTATCACTTTGTTTGTCTAGTATTTTGGCTTATGAATTATTCTGGATACAAATAACGCTTCTGAATTATTCTGAATTATCCGGAGAAAGTGTGGCTGGATGACATCGTCTTATCCCAATTGCTTAAGAATTTGTTGCTCAAAACAAAATTGGAGGTATGTTGGCTACAAGTGATGTTGTAATGCCTGCATTTATGTTACATCATACAAGCACTAGCATATGAATGGAATGCCTGATGAGGATTTTGATGATTGATTGTAGTCAGTGGACATATTTGTTATGTTTGCATTGCTTGCAACATCTTAGGGAACGCAGGCCACGTCTCTATCTCCGCTACGCCATTCCTCTTACTCAGCCTTGCGCTTTATGACCTTAACACTGTTGCCATTGTTGTTGCAGGTTTGGGTCTGTTCTGGCATCTAAGCCTTGCACTTTGTGATGCCTTGCGCTTCATGAAGCGCAAGTCAAACTACAGAGTTCGATTAGATTTGAGACTGGATGCTTCATGAAGCGTACGCTTCATGAAGCGCAAGTGTTACTATATCCGATTTCGCTTTGCCTATTCTGGGTGCATTGCGCATCAGGAAGTGCATGCTTCCTGATGCGCAAGTCTTAAGGTATCCGATTTTGCTTTGCCTATGCATTGCGCATCAGGAAGCGTGCGCTTCATGATGCGTAAGGCATATAAGTTGAGGTTAGTGTTTTGGGAATAATGAGAGCCAAGTTTGTTCATCATGTAAGCATTGATGTTTGTAATTATATGATCTAATTCAAAGCCATTCACAATTATACTAGCACAAAATCATATTTAGCCATAACAAGCAAACACTAAGACAAAAATGCATTACAAAAAAGACTAATACGGTTCTACCTAAATACATATATCATCAACTTCAAACAGCAACATTTGGTTTGAGATTATGGCTAATCCGCTTCTTGTGTCATGTTGCCATTCTTTGTCTAAACGGCTCATCCCACCCGTTGACGGTAGGTTGATGGCTTCTTGTCCAATCTCTTGGCGGAGGAGGAAGTGGGGAGTCGTCGCTCAACCAGACCTGCAAATTAAACATATAATATATTACCGAGTAAAAAAGTATAAGCGCTAATTTACTTTCATGATAATAATATATGACTCACCGGTATGAAGTGATCTCTGTTTCCCATTAGCGCAATGGAATATATCTTGGATGGAGGGTACCGGTTGTCCCCTCTCGCCTGCATTGGCAAGCATGTGTGCGATCCATCCCACGACAAGAAAACAACTGCAACCTGATGTAGTGTGGAAAAGATCAGACCGGCTATTGGCATCTCCATCCAAAATCTTTGAGCGCAAGGGCTAATCACATAGGGCATAGTATCCAACAACTCATCAATAGGGTGTTTGTTCAAAACAGGCTCATATACGCATATGTTCCTCCTCAATTCGGTTGTCAACTCGAACCAAACTCTGCGGTACTCGCTTTGTACTTGTCCCAACAATACGACGAGTGATCGATAACCGCAATGCCCATCTGGCGTTACATCCTGCACCTTATCAATGTAAGGAAACATGAAGTCGTTAACATTGTCAACTCCAAAGTTGAAATCCAGCCACATCATGCTGCCACTCGCTTCTTGTGTACTTGTCCTCGTATCAACTTTTTTCGGGGCCTTGTTGGTTGAGCCCTTTGGCCTTCCACGCTTTTTGTCGGGCAATGAGGTTTTTACTTGGCTCTCCTTTTCCTTCTGTTGCTTCTCCTTTTCATATGCCTCCATCCGATGCTCAAGCAAAGTATTATTCCTCTTTGTGGACCACTTACTAGACCCATTTGGTTGTCCCCTCTTCATAGCATCTATCTGCTCAATCAAAGATGACTCTTTTCCCAGCACATTGTCTACAAACGACTCTGTGATCGAGTACACATGCTCATCTGTCAATTCACCCTAACGCTTCCTCTCCACCATATCTTCCCATCTAATCTCGGTAAGTTTTTTTGACTCTTTGTCTTCTATGGGCATACGCTTCGGATCAACTCCCTCCCATACCACCTGATGCCAAAATGGGTGTATGTCACCTGGAGGGATCGGCCTCTTAGTGAGAATGGCTTGGGAAATCGTATGACGGCAAGGAAGACCCATGCACTCCCGTACCCAAAAATCAGCACACTCTTTCTCTAATTTTCCTTCTGCGGCGTCCCTGTTCAGGTCGTAGTACATATTCAACAACTTCATAATGCACAAAGTTGACACTTTGTAAAATAGGCGCATGAATATCGTCCTAACTCGATTAGGGACACTATTCAACTCAGTCGGAATCTTGCTATGTGACATCTCCAGATCCCCTCTTATATCATTAACTTGGGACTGAATGTGATTGTGGATCCTTCTGATCACTGTGTTGAAGCCTCCTCAAGAGCTGTCAAGTATTTTTGTAAGCACGTTGTGCATGCCCTCCGCCCTGTGTCATACATATTAGTATTATGTACATTACAAATGTGTAAATCACATAATTTGAACAACCAAAAATATATAAAACATTAAAACGTGTGTACCTGTTTGTTGTTCTCGTTTCGAAGTGGGTACAGTGATCGGTCCATGCTCTAACTATTGACTTCTTGTAAGGCCCGAGCCACGACCTCTCAACATACTTCATCAGCCCTGGCCAATGCTCTTTGACTCTTCTAAGTCTATCCTCATATTTTGCCTCCGTTGTCGACATGAATATGCCCCAACATCTATTAGCAAACCTTTTCGCCTTATCCTGTTCCTCTAGGATACCTACAGTGTATGCTAATATGTTGCCCTTAACATGCACCCAACATAGAAGATGTTTGACTTCCTCTCCAAACACATCGTCCTTTGCGTTAATGATTGCCCTCTCTCAATCTGTGACAATCGCATTTGGCATCACTCCCACTTCCTGAAACAAACGCTTCAAACGCTTCAACACCCATGTATAACTAGCTGTGTCTTCTCTTGAGAGAAATGCAAAACCGATGTTGAAAGATCTGTTAGTGCATGTAAACCCAACCATCTACAGCAAAGCCATGTCGTACCTGTCAATACATGAAACAATTATACAACTTTACAAAAACAATAATTGCCTCAATATATAGAAAAAAACTTAACAGATTGTACCTGTTGGTTTTATATGTGCTGTCCATAATGGCGACATACGGAAACAACTTCAGTAGATGCAGCGACGTGGGGTGCACAAAGAAGAGGATATCAATATAATCTGAACCACCTATCTTATTCGGAAATACTCTGTAATCGTTTCTTTGTAGAAAATGCAGTGCATATTGGGTGGTTGTCAGATTTGCACTATCCTCTTTCAAATACCGTGCCCTCAAATTTAAAACTTGCTTCCTTGATGTCACATTTCCGGGATAAATATTTCTCAACCGCTCCACTATACGAGCATGTGGCACATATATATAGCTCAATTCCTTCAGAAGCAATTTTTTGTGCTTCCGTCATTCGACCTGAAAATGAATTGCCAAGCAAACTAGTGGGGAGGTCGTGGTTGTGAACTCCGCACACAACCGTTAGTGCCCACTTCCCGGTCGATTTACTTCTAACGTCAAGCAACTCGAATTTGTATTTTCACTTTTGTACAGGGTTCGCACTTGAGGCGGTGTAACAGTAGGGATGAAATCACCTTTCTTCCCAGGTCTATACATACCATGCCTATGACATGCTAGCCTAACCAAATTTTCATTTGACGTTTTTATAGGCAACGCCATATATCTTTCACGCCCAACTTGCCTAGTCCAGGCTATCATTTCATCTCGACTATCCCACACCCCATCTTGATGAAAGTCAACATAAAAATCTCTCCCATTTACCTATTTATAAATTAAAATTACTTTCAATTAAACTGCAAATACACACAATATGTTTTTAACAATAATATATTTTTAACTATTATTTTTCATTCAACTCTACACTATTAAATAAAAATAATATTATTTCTAAATGTATATAATCGGTACAAATGTATAAGATTAATAATTTAATTTTTTTTTAAATTTACAAATACAAATAACGATACCTTCACATTTCTGAATATAAAACTATAAATTGCAATTTATATTTAAAAAACTTACCTCGACTATGTCCTTTTCTTCTTCATCAACATCTATTTCTCCTCCTCCTTCTTCTTCAAAAGATGATGACAACTCTTCATAAGATGATGATGATTCCGCTTCATACGGTTCATCTGAAAAAGGCAATTCCATCGATGAATTTTCTTCATATGATCTATTGGATGCCATTGTATTTTGTGAAAGTTGTGTTTTTTAACTCATAAACTTTGTGATATATGAATATGTATAGGGCTTCAATGTTTGATATCTAATCTATCTTATGATACAAAGATATAAATTAGAGTATGAAATTTTTTTTTCTTCCAAATTTACGTTAACACCTAATTCCATGGCGGCGGTGGCGTAGCGTGAGGAGAATTTCTCCAAACCCTTACGCTGCATGAAGTGTCACTCTTTATAAAGAGTGGCGCTTCGTGAAGCGCATGCCCTAGGGTCCCCGTGGAGAGCACCCTTTGGGCCATACGCTTCATGAAGCGTATGAGTCCCGTGTGCGTCGGGCGTTTTTTTCCTATGCATAAGGAATCGTCCTAAAATTAAGATGTTTGTGTAAAATTATATTATAGCAAAGAAAGAAAATTACCTGCAATCAGACGGTTTTCTTCATTGAAGATGAAGATCCATTGAAAGTTTTTTGAAATCGTCAGATTTGATTTTTGGAAGAAGAAAATAATGAGCGGTAATTCGATTTTGGAATGTAAAATAAAGGGGAAAATTTAGATTACAATCCCATAAAATCAGCTTATTTGCTATAATACTATAAAATGCTCTTATTCTAGACCCACTTGCAATAAAATGAGGCGTTAAAAAATATTCATCTAATGATCTAAATTTACACTCACTTTCTACCATAACAATCTTTCTACCAGTGATACTCCATTCATGATTTACACTCCTTCGTAAAGTTAAATCCTTACAGTTATGTTATAGAAAATAGGTTCCATAAAATTGTAATACTTGGTTACATAAATTTGGTTATATAAACATCGGTTACATAAAATCATAATTTTTGCGTACATAAAATTAGTAATGTATTGAAATTAGTGTAAATTAGGATCTAATAGCTAATTAATGTAACAAAATTATGCTACCAATATGTAACAAAAGTATTGACATAAAATCTTATGTAACAAATTTAACCGGCCTATACATATTAACATACACAAAATTACCGCACACAAAATCTATGTAGGCAAATGTGAGTTTGGTTCAAATAAAACAACTCATTATCCTATAAAGAAAGGAGCGTTTAGAACTCTTCGATCACCTTGATCCAATGACTGATATTCTCGTAAATTAGGGACGCGTGGCATTTTCGTAATTTATCGAAAATTACAAAAGTGCATCGTTGTGGTGAAAAAGTGCATTACTATATACCAAAAAGTGCATTACTACCAAAATATTTTGGGCGGTTGAGTTCACTCAAAATCGAGTCAATTGGACGCCCAAGTTGATGTACTTTTTTGGTTTAGTAATGCACTTTTCGGTCTTCGTAATGCACTTTTCCACCATAACGAAGCACTTTTACAGTAAACCGAACTTGGAGCGTGTGCCTTGTTGTCTTCATTTTTGTTTGCACTTTTTTCGGCTTACTACTGCACATTTTGTATTTAGCAATGCACTTTTTCACGATAATGATGCACTTTTGTAATTTCCGAGAAATAACCAAAATGTCACCGCGTCCCTAAAGGGGATAGAACATCATCCCTTGGATCACCTTGATCCAAGGGCTCTAAATGCTTCTTATTTTATAGGATAAGGAGTTGTTTTATTTGAACCTTACTCAGACAAATGTATGTTGCAAAAACATACATAAATTACTATATAGAAAATTATCATAAACAAAACTTATGTAACAAAATTAATCTAGACTAGTTACCTTTATAAAAATTTATGTAACAAAATCAACTTACATGAAATAAGTGTAGCATTGTGTAGTCTTTTTATCTCCATTTATGTATAGGTTAAGAAACTATCAGCACTAGTTTTACCCGTTGTACCATGTACGACTACGATTCAATATTTTATAGACATTATAAATAGGATATTAATAAATAAATAAAAATATAATATAAGTAATTTATTAGTCGTAAAATGTATATAATTTTTTAATCAAATATTATATTCTTCACATTTTATTATTTTTCATGTATGTAAATTTAGAGTTTATCAAATATTTCAATATATCTATTAAATATTTTATTATTTATTTTTATTCATTTTAAAAATTATAAATATTTATCATTAATTTTTTATAAAAGAAAAAATCAATTCGAACTCGTATTAATTATCACCAATTAGATAGGCTAGTGACTAGTGATGCTTAACAAAAAAAAAAAAAATCCCTAGCTGCTTTCGAATTAATGCATAAACAATGCTAAGATCATCATTTATGATAGGGTCAAGCACTCAAGCCTAACTGATAATGAAATAATCCCATCCTCTTGCACCATTCAATATGAATAAGACCCCATATATGTTTGATAGCATATGTGGATCAAGGATGCAATGTTCAAACAAAGCACTATAATATGACATAAATGTGTAACACATGCCAATGTGAACACGTAAAATGGAATAATATCTAGACCTCTAATTAAGTTGTGGACAAAGGAAACGTACCTTATCGCCATTGTAGGCTTGTAGCAGCTTGTATACGTTACTTTTGTAACGTGCATCAGACATCAGTGTCTAGTCGACTTTCATACAGTACTGGTACTTTTATGTATGAATTTCACATTTCCACAATTTCCATACTTGAAAGTTGGTGATCGATATGAATTCATAGTGCTTGTGTGGACCCAATTATCATGTCATGTCGCATGTCTTATGTTAATTATCATTACTCTATATACTCTATAGTACACATATATATGTACAACTTTTTTCACGCTGCATTAAATCAAACTTTTTCACGTTTAGCATATGAGTACAATTTACATATCTCTTTCGGTCACAATGTACACTTTGAATTAATGGTTTTGTTTAAGTAAGAAAAGGAACAATGAAGGGAGCATATAGTTTGTTTTTACATCAAAGCTCACCATGCCAGTTTAGTTGGTATTTGATAATGTTCATAACTACTAGATTTTGAGTTAAATTCTATTTCCCTTGTTGTAATGATTCAAGTATCACTTATAAATAAACAAAAAAATAGTATGTTTAATTAGTTATATAGTCAACTTAAGATTTTTAAAGGTGTTGCTTTAAATAATTTTTTTTTAAATGTCTCTAAATTAAATAAGCTGTACGTAAGGACGGTAAGGTGGGTATATATTCAGATCAAATTATGCATACATCAGCGTGGACGGTAGGAGAAGAAAGTCAAAACTCAAAAAGGAATTAAAAATGACTTCAAAGACTTTAATATTACGCGCATTTCCATTAATTTATGCACCTTAATCGCACATTCACATAATCACATGTATGGTTATTCATTATATGTATACCATCCTAGAAGCTTCATATATAGCTATCCATAACACGAAATTAGATAAAATAATGAGAACAATTTATGTCAATGCCTAATAAATAGGTAAATAGTGTGAATTATGTGAGCCTTCGGACATTTGGTTCGACAATGTACAATTGGGTAGTATTTCGAGTGGTTCACCGTTTCGAATTTCATGGATGGTGGTTTACTCTTTCTTCTTTAGAATTGGTTAGTAATTAGTTTTCATTTCTTGTGGATGCTCTAGGCGAGCCCAAGTAGTACTTGTGGTGATCCTAATTCCTTACACTATCAAAAAATAGTGTGAATCATGTGCGGTATAAAACTTATGTGAAATATGAGGCTCACGTACTACTGGCCGTTGGATGCACTCCATTTACGGTCTTTATTAAAAGTACATCGTAAAGTGTCAAAAGTGCATTTAAATTAGGAATGCATTTTTTATGTTTTACAATGCACCGTAATGGTACCATTTAAAAATACACTTTTAATATTTTATGATGCACTTTTGCTTATCGCATATTTGCACAGAACATTTATTCCGCACAAAATTCAAACTCGCCTAATATATACTTCGTATTAATTATCCATTTAATAGAATTTACATAGTTGATTGAGTAAAGAATGTACTATATATATGTTTGGAAATTTTATATATGATAATTTATATGCTCCAATAGTTAGTTTGTACGGTTTAGGATATATGATAAGTCAAAACCTACCGCACTTACAGTTACATATTTAGGCTTTATCAACTTGTGCATCAAGATTCAAGAACGTATAACATTGACTTGATGAAGCCTATATGTTGGGTGTTCACAATTAATATTATTCAGCTGAACGTGTACTTGTACCTAGCCTTGTAGGTGTTGAACTTACAAAAAAACTGGTATATTTGGTAACAAAGGGGAAAAGGTATACTTAGCCCTTCTACAACTAATCACTCAAATCTTGCCTCCACATTTTAGCGATATGGTAGCCTACTTCTGATAGGCGCCAAACTCTTGGATTACGTTAAGAAGGGATAGTCTCTAGAGTTAGTTAGGGTGATAGCTAGAAGTTCAAGATAGAGATAGCCATACGCCCATACCCTGAACATGTCAGAGGATGTGCCCGAACATGGTAGCTAGAACCTCAATTTAAGAAAAAAGAAACAAGAAAGTGTACTTAGGATTTTTCGTTTTTATAATTTCTTCTCGCCCGAACTTAGGATTGTTCATCGGTCCAAAACCGAACCGAACCGAGGAAAACCGAACTGAACCGAAAACCGAATTTCGGAATTTTCGGAACCGAGGATCGAATCGAATAAGCTCGATTCGGTTCGGTTCGGTTTGGTTCAGGTAGGAACCGAAGTAGAAGATAAGGTACAAAGTCGATCCAAAATATAGAACATAACACCCTAAACCAAACTAGAATCGAACTAAACCGAACCAATTTTGACTTGAACCGAACTAGAACCGAATTAGAACTGAACCAAAACTAAAAAACCGAACTAAGATATGCTATTTTTATCATTTTGAACTAAAATCATTCAAACCATTCGAACTAAAATTTACAAAATGATAAACAAAGCAATACAAAACTTGCAAAATGGGATTTAGGGTTACATCCTTACATGGGTAAGGCTTAGTAAGGGTATTTTTTTAATTTTTATATTAAAATAGATCGGTTTATCTAAACCGAACCGAACCAAACCGAACTAGCCAAAATCTTGAACCGAGGACCGAGCCGAAGTACCTTGGATCGGTTCGGTTCAGTTCGGTTCGGTTTTCAGATAAAAACCGAATTACCCGAACCAATGAACAGCCCTACCCGAACTTGGTAGCTAGAACCTCAATTTAAGAAAAATGAAACAAGAAAGTGTAATTTCTCTTCCTTTCATTTATCATACTTCCCTTTCATTGAAAAATAATATGAAGGAAAACCCAAGATTTAGCTTGTTAAAAATATAAGGGACAATCTACCTTAGGCTACCTTTTTTTTTTTTTTTTGAAAGAATACCTTAGGCTACCTAAGTTGCATTGTATTTTTTTTTCGCCATGGTAGCTATAAAAAAATCCAACTTAGACAATGATTATGGCCCATTCATTTTACAATCTTTATGGTAGAAATTTCACTGGCGCTTTTTCTCGACCCATATACCTTGTGCCGGCTTTTTGGCCCATTCATTTTGTTCCCCCAACTTTTCTTCGTCCATATTTTGTAGAAATGATGGATATGAACTGGGAGTCTGGGCCTACTTTATTTGGGTGCTTCTTGGATTAGCTTCTAATTGGGCTACTTGTTCGCTCTTTGCCTCGGCCCATTTTCATTGGCAAGGAATGGTTGATTTGTTTCACGGCGAGGATATTATTTTTTTTTAAATATCAAATTGGAATGAATCCGAATCATCTAATTTGTATTTTATATTTTGCTATAATATGATTGGTTGATTTGTTTTCAAACTAAATAAAAAATATTAATTAATAAAATAAATAACGATGAAACATGGACGAGAGAGAGGCAGAGAGCATATTGCCATATTGGTGGGGCGGGTAGAAGCAATTCCCGCAGAACTCGGAAGGGTGGCAAGCCAGGAATTCAGAGTTGAGTGCCCCATCATCATAGTATCAGCCCTGAATTCAATAAATTCCTACTTTTCTCTTACTATTTCTTCATTATTACATTATTTGCACTTAACTTTTCATTTTCTTCCCTCAGATTCTCTTAAATTCTATTGACGCCACCCCACAAGTCTATCCCACATCAAGTAATTTTATGCTATAATCCAGAATTATTAATTGGTTTATTTTAATCATTATTTAATTTCCATCCTCAACTTTTATTCAATTTTTTTTTGTCGAACTTTTATTCAATTATTTAATTTGTCATATATCAGGTTACTTGACCTTATCTTGTTTCTTTGATTACGTATATAACCTACTCAACCAAATAATATTATTACAAGTTTACAACTAGTGCAATCCAAACGTGCAATTGCCATTTATCAATCATCAATATCTTATATTTCATTTTCATCTACTCCTCCTACTCGCAAATCTCCGTCATTCTATGAATTAGTATATATAAAAAAAAAATTATTTAATTTTATCTAAAAATTATTTTATAATTGTTTTTATTTTTAGGGGAGATTTTTTTCCCTTTTTTGTTTACATTTTAAAAGTAAAATTGAAAAAACTTATCAAAATATATAAAAAGACAAATATAGCCACACAAAAATATCATAAAATAATAACTAATTGTGTTACATTTTTTTAGTAACGAGGAACCGAATTTAATTTGGTGATAAATCCTAGGCCCATGAATTAGCCAGAAAAGTACACAAATCAAGTAAATCGGCTTGACCTCGTCTTAAATATAGAATAGTGAGACTTGATTAATTTTTTACCCAAGGGAAGAGACTGAGACAATAATCGAGCCTTGGTCCATTTCACGTTATGTAATTGTTTTAATATTATATTTATATTAATTAACGTATTAAATGGGTCATGTAGTCTTATAAATATAAATGTGATTTATTTATTTATTTGGTAGTAGAATGTGACTTATATATGTTACTTCATTCCAATTTTCCTAGCTATAGCTACAGCTAACGATGGCTTCCTCATCCTCCGCCCACAAACCTCAGCACCACCTCCTCTTCCCCCACGGCGCCACCGCAGCTCCGCCTCCAACACCCTCATCTCAGCCCAACCTCCTCCTCTCCTCCTCCGACTCCACCGCCGACGCCCTAGCCACCTTGCTCCACCGCCTCCCCACCACCCTCTCCCTCCCCTCCTCCCGCTTCGGCCGCCGCCACTCTCCCTCCTCCGCCATATCCGACGCTCCGATCATCTCCCTCTCCCACCCACGCACCGACGTCCTCTCCTCCGCCACCTCCGACCACGGCTTCTTCCAGCTCACCCACCACCGAGTCACCTCCCAACTCGCCGAGTCAGCCGAGTCAGCCTCGGCGGCGCTACTCGCCCTCTCGCCGGCCCAAAAGCGCCGCCTCTTCCCCTCATACTGGCCCGTGGGCTTCGACAACGAACCGGATGAAGATCTTTCCAGCGACGAAAACGCGTCGTTTTGCCTGGACCTCGACAGCCTGGCGTCGATCAAGGCCGCCGAGTTGAGCGTGGCGAGTTTGGCCGAGTTGACCCGCGAGTTGGAGCGCCTTGGTGTTGAGGTGGTTGAGATGCTAACGTGCGCCTTGGGTTTGAACAACCCCGCCCAGAAAAAGAGTTCGTTATTGTGGGTATCCGAATCCGATGAAAATGGAAAAACGTATTTGAGATGTTACCCGTATGTTGTAGGGTTAAAGTACCAGATTCGGATGCAAGAGTACCGGTTGGAAACGGATACGGGTCCGGTATTGGTAAAGCCCGACGTTGGTTCGGTTTTGGTCACCCTTGGAGACATTGCTCAGGTGATTTAATTTTATTATTAGGTTCTTGTTTTCTTTTGCTAATTGTTTGGTGAAGGCAAACAAATTACTCGTATGAAAGTCACTTTCTTTGAGTTGCATTCGTATTAGGTTTTTGTCGTTTTCATTGATTTTCAGCGTAGGTGTCTTGCTTGTATTTTGGTTAATAATGTGCATTCATACTAAACAATCTAGCTCATATTTGTGTTTAGTTTTTATGTTAACAATGTGCAATTAATCTTATTGTCAAATGTGTGCTATTGAAACAAGCAAGTTAGATTAGAAGGCCCAACTTATCGAATAATGAGTATTCATAAGTTTTTAAGATGAGTTAAAGATTAGGAAAAAAACAGAAAAATTGATGAAAATTAACAGTTTATGGTTGGTACTGATTTGATTCACCTGATCAACAATTGAATTATGTATTACATTGGAGGGGAATAAAACCGAATCCGGGTTTTTAATTTTTGGTTTAGGGTATACTAATTTACAATTCAAATACTTGATAATTTTCAAGGCTTTGCTTTTTTGGTCAAACAAAATTTACCCTTTATTTGTACCCCTTTTCCTTTTTCAACTTTGCATATAACAGAAGTAGTATTATTATACTTAAGTTCAAAATAAAATAAAAAAGTTTTGCCAAAAAAAAAAGAATAAAAAAAAGTATTGTACCTATAAGCATCTTTTTCATTTTTTCCCTTTTTCTTTATGGTTTAGGATAACTTGAAATGCTAACCAAATAACCAATGAAAAGTGTGCTAAAGCTTACGAACATAAGCAAGAGTCATTGTTACATAATACATATCCAAGAAAATTAGATTGTTTGCAACAATTTTGTAAGCTTAATACTTTACACCTTACCATTAATTTCCAATAGTTAATGCACATTCATTTAGTAGGTTTGGAGCAATGGAAAGACAAAGAAGGTAAGAGGAAGGCCAATTCCAACTATTCTCACGAACCACAAAAATTCAATATCAATGTCGCTACTTGTAACACTTCCACTCAACAGCACAATCTCGCCTCTCCTCCCCATTACTCGTATCAACGAAAAGGAAGATCTCGTCGATGATGAGAAGAAGAGAGAGTTAGAAGATGATAACATGTCGGAATTACAAGAGAATAGGGTTTTGAAGTTCAATAAGTTCAATTCTATTCCATTTGAGGACTATGCATGGAGAGTGTATCATGAGAGGCTCTTCTTGAAAGACTCTCTTGATAGATATCGCATTTTGTCTGATTGATTTTGGTTATGTTTGGAAAGTTACATCTATTGATTTGTTTTACGTGTGTTCTTCCCTATTTGTATGATTTCTTATGTACCTTTTTTTTTTTTTTTTGTAATTTGGATTGAGTCGAAACACGGGAAAGGAATGTTTTGGTATTTGATCAAATTAGTGTGGTTCTTTTTTGGTGAAATGATCAATTATAGTGTACTAGTTTATGGAGTTGGATTGATTCCAAGTTGGGTTTTGAATTTGGATTTGTATATTATATTTCTTGTGATTTGATTTCATTGTGTGGAGAATGAATATTTCTGTTTTTATTATTTTTGGGCCTCATTTCCAAAAGAAAGAAAGAGCGTATATTTGGGCCTTGGCCCTTGGGCTATATGTCACTCCAACTTGTCTCCATTCAAATAAGGTGAGCTTTTGTTGAATTTAGACAATACATTTGGTTCATTGTACATAATTTTTGGACCATCATCATGCATAGCAATTTGCATGTTATTTTAGTCTAATATGAGAAACTTAGATCATTATAACATGGGAGGATAATTTAAACTCATAATCTAATAATCACATATGTCATTATCTACCAGTTAAGCTGGTGAGACTTGACAACAATTCACATATTGTATCAATATTTCCTTAAATGTTTCTAAGTTCACATACTAGGAAAAAAAACATTTCTTTTATCACAAGTGTTGTGAATGAATAATTTCTTTTATCAGCTTTATGTTGGAGTGTAATGATATGGTCCAAATGTCCTTCTGTACTTTCGAGTATTTTATAATCAATAACTTGTAGGAAAAGTTTCATATTTCATTTATGTAATCGTGGTTTGACCTAGAACCATCAAGATATCAACAGATCCAAACTAGATTGAACTCGTACTCAAACATTCAAGCAAAAATCGAAAGCGAAAAGACACAGGAGTTGTTAACCCGGTTCGAGTTCAAAGAACTCTACATCCGGAGGACCTCAACAGGGGAGATCCGATCCCAATCATTTCACTAGATCAAAGCTCAAAGGTTACAATGTACAAGGAATCAAGCACTCGGCAAAACTAGACAACAAAAACAAGAAGAAGACGAAGATCTAAGAACATAAACAAGAGCAAAGGTAGGGTTCTAGAAACGAAAGGGCTTCGGCCCCCTTTCACGGTTGCAAGTCACTCTTGGACTTCGACTAGACACCACGAACACCGGAGATGAGCTATCGTCGGCGAACTCCTCTTCTTCTTCCTCTCTCTCTCTCTCTCTCTCTTTCCTTCTCTTCTCTCTCTCTTTCTCTGGATTTCTAGGGTTAGCGCCGCGTCAAGAATGAGCTCCCATCGAAGCTCAACATGCTTAAATAGCTAGGTCACTAAGGCAAGTCACCTAAACGCAGCGTTGCAACAAGTGAAGGCTCCAGCTTCAGATTTGGGCTAGAGACGGGTAAATGGGCCAAGCTCATCAATTTGGGCCGAGCTCAAAAAACATCTTCACTTCGAGCTTCATCAAGGTAAAGTTCGGTTAAGATAGTGACTCGGGTTTGACTGCCTCCAAACCGGTTTTGACTCGGGGTGGCATTTAATCCGGATCCACATATAAAACCAAACCCTACATCTTTGATGAACCCGGTTCTGGTTTTTCTAGTTCTACCTTAGTGCTTAATTCATACAATTGTACATATACATGTATGTATTATTTACAACATATGCCCTCTTAATACAAACATGTTTCTACACTTTGAGCTCTAATTCAATAGTGATCAGATCTGGACCAGGCTTCCCCTTTCTATCATTGGTCCGGCTCCACACCTCAGCCTATATCCTTGATATAGAGTGAGTCCCTACAAAACTCAAATTTGTTAAATGGGACAATTTTTGTTCCAAAGTCTGCAGGGTTCACATCACCAGCTATCTTCACAATATTGATCAGCTGTTTTTCTACTTCATCTCTAATGTAATGAAATCTCACATCAATGTGCTTAGTCCTCTCATGATAGATAGGATCTTTGCACAAATATAAAGCACTCTGGCTATCGATAGAGATCTTGGGAATATAGATCTTCCCAGTGATCTCTTTCAAAATCCCTTTCAACCAAGAAGCCTCTTTTGAGGTCTAAACTGCAACTATGTATTCAGCTTCAGTTGAAGACAAAGCCACAATGGATTGTTGTTGGGATTTCCATGATATGCAGTTTCCTGCCCAAGTATAGAAATAGGAGGTAGTAGACTTCCTGTTATCTTTATTACTAGCAAAATCAGAGTCCACAAACCCTTCCAGTTCAGTGCTTGGCTTATGCTCAACATACACCAGGCCCAGCTTGCTTGTCCCTGCTATATACCTGAGGCAATACTTCATAGCAGACCAATGTTTCTCACCAGGATTAGACATAAATCTACTTAGAACACTTATAGCAAAAGCCAAGTCAGGTCTAGTGCACAACATAGAATACATCACAGATCCCACAACAACATCATAGGGAATTTTATTCATTTTCCTAATCTCATCAGGATCAACAGGGCAGTCCTTTTTAGTTAGTTCGAGGTGCCCTCCTAAGGGTATAGGTGCAGGTTTAGAATTAACCATAGAAAACCTATCAAGCACCTTCTAGATATAATCAACTTGAGACAGTTTCATAATCTTTTTATCCCTATCTCTTATGATTTTAACCCCTAGGATTCTTTGTACAGGACCAAGGTCCTTCATGTCAAAGTGCTTACTTAAGTCATGCTTAACACCAGTAATGTCAGCTTTAGGACTACTGATAAGCAAAATATCATCAACATATAGTAGCACATAGAGAGGATTGTTTTTCTTTACATGCTTGTAATACAAACAAGTATCCCATTTACTTCTAACAAAGTTCATGGACAACATGCAAGAGTTGAATTTTAAGTTCCACTGCCTAGGAGACTGTTTCAAACCATATATGGACTTCCTAAGTAGGCAGGCATGATTGGGTTTATTTTTATCAACAAAGCCTTTAGGTTGTCTCATATAAATTGTTTCTTTTAGATCCCCATGTAAGAAGGCAGTCTTAACATCCATCTGTTCTATTTCCCAGTTAAAAACAATGGCCATAGCAAGCAGTAATCTCATGGTCTTATATTTGACTACAGGAGCAAATATTTCATTATAGTCAATTCCTTCCTTCTGAGTGAAACCTTTAGCTACAAGCCTAGCTTTATACCTAGGAGGGTCTAGTTCAGTAGTACCATCCTTGACCTTAAAGATCCATTTATAGTCAACTAGCTTAGCATTGTCAGGTTTAGGAACTAAGGACCATGTGTTATTAGCATGCATACTTTGAATTTCTTCATGCATTGCTTTTAACCATTCATTAGCCTGTTTACTATGTATGGCTTGTTCATATGACTCAGGATTTAAATGGGCAACAATTTCAGAAACTAACAGGGCAAACTCAACAATATTAGAAGTGAACTTAGGGTTTGGAATTTTAATTCTTGGTTCCCTATCCCTAACCAATTGATAATCAGCTAAATCATGCACGTGCACAGGATCATTATTAATACCATCATCAACATTATGCATGACATTATCATCAACCACAGCATCAACATGTGCATTAGGATCAAAATTTAAGTAGTGTTCACTTACTGCCCCACCTAATTGGTGGGATTGCCCTGAGGTATTTCCTTCTTCAATTGTGTTCTCAGCATCCTGATCATTGCCTGCAGTTGCATTATTTCCTGAATTGCTGCTTATTTCATCATTAGGTTGCTCTTCCCCAGTTTTTTCTTCTGAGGTACCTAATGAATAGGAGTTGGTATAGCCAATATCAAACTCCTCAAGCCCTGATTGCTCATTGTTGTTGTCACCAGGTATAAAGGATGGCCCCACTTGAGCCCTTGTGTCTCTTTCTTGTGCTTGCATACCTGTATTCTCAATGGAAGACATTAGTTTATCTTTAAAATAGAACTCATTTTCCTGAAATGTGACATCTCTGGATACTATTACTTTGTAACCTCCAGGTTGGATTACAAGTAATTTGTATCCCTTCACACCTTTAGGATATCCTAACATGACAGCCTTAAGAGCCCTAGGCTGCAACTTACCTTGATTTACATGAAAATATGTTGTGTAGCCAAAGGGTTTTAAGTATGAGATGTTAGGCTTTTGACCTGTCCACATTTCCTGTGGAGTTTTGAAACTCACAGCAGAAGAAGGGGATCTATTAATGAGGTATGCAACAGTAGTCACTGCTTCTCCCCATAGGGATGGTTTCATACCAGCACTAATTAACATACATCTAGCTTTTTCTAGAAGAGTTCTATTCATTCTCTCAGCTGTGCCATTTGGTTGTGGAGTATATGGCACAGTTAAATGTCTTCTTATTCCATTTTTATTGCAATAGTCATCAAAAATCTTGTTACAAAACTCAAGTCCATTATCAGTTTTGAGACATTTAAGTTTAAGGTTAGAATGTTTTTCAGTGAATACATGCCAACTCTTGAAGAATTCAAAAGCCTCATTCTTATGCTTGAGCAAGTAAACCCAGACTTTCCTAGAGTACTGATCAACTAAGGACATAAAATAATTTCTTCCTCCAATAGTCTGTACTTGAGCTGGGCCCCATAAATCACAATGGACATATTCCAAGGGCCCTTTAGCTTCATAAGATGACTTAGCAAAGGGGTGCTTAGTCTTTTTACCAAGCACACAGGTCTCACAGAAAGGAACATTAGAAAGATTCTCATGTATGATGTCATTTTTATGCAAGTGCATTAATCCAGTATTACCTATGTGCCCTAATCTGTTATGCCAAAGTTTGGACTTTTCCACACTGTCATTTTTCACAGAGACATTTAATTCAGGTAGACTAGCTATCACTTGATACAATCCATCCTTTTTAATGCTCTTAATTAAAACAGTGTTATCTCTTATCACTTCCCTGACTCCATTTTGTGTAATAATTTTGCATTTTAATTCATCTAACATAGATTCAGATAACAGATTTCTCCTCAGTTTAGGTACCCACCTAACGTTTTGTAAGACCCTGATTTTTCCATCATGCATTTTTAAAGGAACACATCCAATCCCCTTAATTGCAAGGGTGGTGTGATCCCCAAGCATGACTTCACCCCCATCATGCAGAGATACATTAGAAAAATAGGATTTATGAGGAGTTGCATGCATAGTACACCCAGAGTCAAGGATCCAAACATTTTCACTAGCACAACCAGACACAGCAAGTAACTCATGAGAATAATAGTTCTTTTCTTCAAGCACAGACACAAATTCCTTTTCTTTTTTCTTATTTTTCTCATCCCTAGTTCTTTTAGGGCATTCTTTAGAATAATGTCCTATTTTTTCACAATAGTAACATTTAACCCCAGACATATCCTTACCATTTTTCTCACCATTACTCTTATCATTTTTCGTGTGGAATTTCTTACCCTTTCCCTTGGTAAACATAACCTCATTTTTAGACTCAATCTTTTGCTCAGTTTTAGAACCATTTTTTACTTTAAAGACTTTCAGGGAGTCATTTTTATGAGTCAGGTATTCCACTATTTTTTCAACTGTTAAGTCATCCCTATCAAATTGTACCACATCTTTTAGGACGTCAAATTGACTAGGTATTGAGTTTAATAGAATTCCTACCTTATAGCTTTCTTTAACTTTTTCATCACACCTTTCCAAATCTAGAGACAACTTAAGAAACTTATCAAGATTCTCAGTAAGGGTATAAAAGGTGTCCATTTTAAAATTAAAGAACTTGCATAAGGTGGAGATAAGAGTAGGCATAGATTTGGTAAGGTAAATCGCATCAAGAGCCTCCCAAAGTGGTTTAGGTTCAGAATGACTAACCACCTGTCTTGCTACCTCATCAGCAAGACGGAGCATTATTTCTGCATGTGCCTGGTCTTTGATCTCCTGCCTTCTTGCAGCAGAGAACTCCACAGGCCAATTGTCTGTAACAGCCATATAGCACTTCTCTTTTGTTAATACGGCTCTCATTTTTAGCTTCCACATGGAGTAATCCATGTGTCCATCGTAGGGTTTTACTCTGTAATTCTCTGACATTATTTGGTACCTGTAACAACGGACAAAACTGAGTCAGAAAGGAGTATACAAGAAGCTTTAAAGCAACAGAAACGCTAGAAATAATCCTAAAGACTCGACTCTCTACTGTAGGACCCGACAGTGGGATTAAATCGATACAAATCGACACCCGTCTATCAAGGTTCCCCTGCCTCGACCCAAAGGCCTACACAGTGACTTAAGAACTCAGATCTAACAGCGGAAGCACACAAACGCAAGGATCTATCAAGTAAAGCTCTGATACCACTTTGTAATCGTGGTTTGACCTAGAACTATCAAGATATCAACAGATCCAAACTAGATTGAACTCGTACTCAAACATTCAAGCAAAAATCGAAAGCGAAAAGACACAGGAGTTGTTAACCCGGTTCGAGTTCAAAGAACTCTACATCCGGAGGACCTCAACATGGGAGATCTGATCCCAATCATTTCACTAGATCAAAGCTCAAAGGTTACAATGTACAAGGAATCAAGCACTCGGCAAAACTAGACAACAGAAACAAGACGAAGACGAAGATCTAAGAACAGAAACAAGAGCAAAGGTAGGGTTCTAGAAACGAAAGGGCTTCGGCCCCCTTTCACGGTTGCAAGTCACTCTTGGACTTCGACTAGACACCACGAACACCGGAGATGAGCTATCGCCGGCGAACTCCTCTTCTTCTTCCTCTCTCTCTCTCTTTCCTTCTCTTCTCTCTCTCTTTCTCTGGATTTCTAGGGTTAGCGCCGCGTCAAGAATGAGCTCCCATCGAAGCTCAACATGCTTAAATAGCTAGGTCACTAAGGCAAGTCACCTAAACGCAGCGTTGCAACAAGTGAAGGCTCCAACTTCAGATTTGGGCTAGAGACGGGTAAATGGGCCAAGCTCATCAATTTGGGCCGAGCTCAAAAAACATCTTCACTTCGAGCTTCATCAAGGCAAAGTTCAGTTAAGATAGTGACTCGGGTTTGACTGCCTCCAAATCGGTTTTGACCCGGGGTGGCATTTAATCCCGATCCACATATAAAACCAAACCCTACATCTTTGATGAACCCGGTTCTGGTTTTTCTAGTTCTACCTTAGTGCTTAATTCATACAATTGTACATATACATGTATGTATTATTTACAACAATTTATAGTTAACGTGTGCTTTTAAAATTAAGTTGATCAAAAGTTTGGGTCGTTGTAATTATTGTAATTGTTTGCATTTCAAACTTTTGGAAGGTTCCTCAAAACATCAAAATTTGATGGATATATGTACCAATAGTACTATATATAACCATTGGTATATGCCAAATGTGTTAAATTAATATAAAGTAAAAGTTATTTAGTATAAACAAATTTTGATGCTTTGCTTTAAAGAATAATCCCAAGTAGAAGCAACTAGGGATTGAAAGTGGGCAAGTAGAGGTCCAAAGATGGAGATGTTTGTACAATTATATATGTAATCAAGCACGAAGACGACTACAATGGAATTTGGCTTAATAACATTCTTAATCTTTAGTTTTCTCAAACTTAAAGTTATCTACTGTTAAGCCTTTTGGTTTTCTAATCTGTTATTAGCAATTGCTTAATTACAACCCATAAATGATGAACCGAATATGTGAAATGTTTTGAATTTTGAGAATATAGAAAATAAAATTTGTCATTTTAATGTTGGAGTATATGAAATAATCAAACCAAAATTTGACAAATATTCATGCTTGCAGCTTGATATTGATTTACCTAGCCCCAACTTTGCACATCTAATGCTATAACACAGCAAAAATAATTCATGCTGAAGAGTGTGGTTTGGTTTGAAAACAAGGTGTGGTTGGTTTTGGATAATTTAGAACTTACTTGATGATTGGGGTTGGCTGAGTTGGATTTTGAATATTTTTTTTATTTTTATTTTGATGCTTGAACTTAATCCTAAAGTTTATAATCGATTTTCTACCAAGATAAAAAAAAAAAAAACCAAGAAGAAGTCATAATTGTTTTGGGCTTATGTTTATCATGGTTATATGTACGCGAAATTGTAAAAAATTATGAATTTACCGCCGATTAATGAAAGTTTTATTTTTTATTTTGGTCGAGAGTAACGAAAGTTTTATTTGGTTTGTGTGTTTTACTTAATCTATTTAATTCATGTTGAGTCTAAGTATTCACCAAAAAAAATTGCTTACCTAGAATTGAGTCTGGTTCAGGTGTGAATGGACGCCTAGGTGCGAAATAAGAAAGAACAGGAACCGTTGGATCAAGAAAAAATAAAGGTGCTGATCATTCACTTAAAAAGGGGAAAAAACGGCACGGACGAATTATTCGCGTATTTTCGAAAAAAACGGAAATAGGACACGCGCCCAGATTGTTCATCAGTATTTGTGGATTTGTTCATCAATAATGTGGATTTGTTCATCAAAACTGTGATTTTGTGCATAAATAAACTATTGCTTGTGCACCAAAAATCTATTGTTTGTACATAAAAAATGAACAAATGTGTATCAAAATTACATGCAATATGTTCATCAACATTGTGATTTTGTTCATAAAAAACGAAAATATTTTTTCATCGGTTTGTGCATATTTGTTCATCGGTTTGTGCATATTTGTTCATTAGTAATATCAATTTGTTCATTGGTTTATGCATATTTGTTCATTGCATTTTTCATGTAATTGTTCATTACTAGATGCATATTTGTTCACTAGTAACCTCAATTTGTTCATTACTATATGCATATTTGTTCAATAATAACATCAATTTGTTCATAGCTAAATAAGGCACAAGCACACATCTTCGATTTGTTGCTATCTCGTTCTCTTAGCATACACCATATTATTGCATAGTCAAATTCTTTATCTATTATCTTTTGCATTCAAGTTTCTACATCAAACTTATCTTATTTTGGTACTATATTGAGCACTTCATTCGTATTGACAAGTTAGCCTTCAAGCACTTCATTCGTATTATACTTTGAATTCAAGATAGCCTTCAAGCACAAAATAAATGCAAAAAATGCACAAATAGATAGTCCTAAATGTACAAGTTGATGGTATTAATAGTCCTAAATGTACAAGTTGATAGGATTGACACATAAAACATAAGTTTATTTCAATTCACAAATAAGGGTATAATAATGAACAAATAAGGTTATATCAATGAACAAATAAGAGTATATCCATGAACAAATAGGGTATATCAATGAACAAATAATGGTATACCAATGAACAAAAAAGAAGTATACTAATGAAGAAATAATGGTATACCATGGGTATATCAATGAACAAATAGGGGTCTATCAATGAACAAATACGAGAATATCAATGAACAAATATGAGTATATCAAAACTAATTATATGTGCATAAAAAAACCACATAATATTGTATTCCTACACATAAATAAGGTTAAAAAATAAAATTAAAAATTAAAAAAATTCGAAATCAATGAACAATGTTATCAAAAACTCAATGCACAATTAGTTAGTATTGATGAACAATTGGTGAATATTGATGAACAAATCGCTATTTCTGATGAACAAACTGGGCGCGTCTCATAAAAACGTATTTTTCGAAAAATTCGGGAAAAATTCGTCCGTGTCGTATTTTATTGAAAAATACGCGAATAATACGGGAAAAATTCGCCCGTGCCGTATTTTATTTTTTTTAATGAATGTTTAATCAGGGGCGTTGATTTTTTGGAATGAACGATCGAGATTTATTCTTATTTCTCACACAGGCGCTCATTCGCACGTGACTCTTTTTCCCTAGAATTTGACCCAATATTTCCGATGCACTTTTTTTGGGAGCAAAATACGCTTTTAGACGTTTTTTAAAGACCGGATTTTAGAGAATCTCATCCACAAGGATGTTCTATGAAAACTCTCCGATCGTCTTTATAGTTTCTATGTCTTTCCTTATCAAATAAAAAAAATTATTTACCCTTATTATTAAGTATTAACGTCATAGAAATGAAAGTAAGAAATTGGGCCTAAAGGTTCAAATATATAGCATTGCTTTGGAATGCAGCTTAAGAAAGGTGACGAAGAAGCTGGGCCTACCCAAAACGCTTAGAAAAGGGATGCTTCTTCCACAATATCACATCCAAATCAAATCCGTGGGCCCACATCCAACCCATTGCCCTACAAATTATCCAACAAGGTGTGTACTACGATATCATTTACTGACCACTCATCATTTTCACCTTCGTCGGTAAATGAATAGAACTGGTTATGAGAAATTCGGTGTTCGGCTCGGTAATATTTTATTCGTGTTCGGCTTGATTCGTAAATGAGTAGAGCTTAGTATAATTTAAGGCTCGAAAGATATATGATCTAAGCTTGTGTTATGATAACTCAGCTCGTTTGTTCATGAGCAAGTTCGATTATACTCATAAACTAGATTATACATTCATGATTCTACCAAAAACAAAAAAAAATATACGTTAATGAATAACCTCTACTATATATATTATATACAATATATATTTTATGTTAAATTACATAGTTTTGATGGTCTTTCTCCAACAATATAGTTCAAGTTTTAGTTTCATTTGCTTGTATAATTGATCAAGTAAACGGGTTGTTCAAAGATTTGTCTCATGAAGAAACTAAATGAGAGGTTCGGGAACTAAGCTCAGGCTCAGTGAGTATTTAAATGAACCAAGCTGAAACAAGATTTTGAGCTCAAGCCAAACTCACGTTCGAACTCGAGCTTGCCTATTTTTAACTGAACCAAGCTTTAGCAATTCAAAGATTGGCTCGGCTCAGTTCGATTACAACCGTATTTTCACCATTGTAAAATGTAAATGGTAAATATAGTACTCTCTCCGGCACCCTTTCCCTCTCCAACCTCCCTTCACTCCGCCGTCTCTCCCTCTGCTCGAATTTCTCCGGCCCCTCCATCCCCTCTCTAAACTCACCTCCCTCCAATCCCTAACCCTCGCCTGCAAATCCTTCTCCGACCCCATCCCCGTCACCGACCTCCCTCTCACCCTCCGCTCCAACTCCTTCTCCGGCGAACTCTCCACAAACTTCTCAAACCTCTCCTTTTGGGATTCATCAATCTCTCCTTTCATATGGTTCATTGTTTTCAATTCTGAGGGTGTTAATCTGTAATTGCAGAAACTAAGCTTGAGCTTTGACTTTTTGCCATAATTCTGCAATTTTGCAGCACCAGCAGAAAGCCTTGCACCCATAATTTTTCATCAAACAAAACACTCAGCGAATCAGGGCACTAGACCTCTTGTAAGACATTAGCCAATATTTGGCTAATTATAATTTGAGTGTTTGTGCATCTAGTACCAACTGGAGTTGCTTGTCTAGTGGATTGTTTGTGTACTCTTGAGTGTGTTTTGTGATAGAGAATGGATCAACATTGTGAAATTGGTACATAAATTGCTCATTTTTTTCATCAACTTCCACTGTGAATTAATCAGGAAACTCATAACTACTGTATTTTATAGTATTCAACACACAAATCACTTATAACATTGTGAATCCCAAAATATCCTGGCACATAGAAAATATAGGAGCACCCCTTTTATTAGAAAAATCAGGTGAATTAAAGAAACTAACACACTGAAAAGGCCGTATGGAATGGTTGAATAATCATGGTCCTATCTCGATCGCTGGTAAAAATTTACCAAGGATTTCCTGTAAATGCATTGAAAATTTTCAAGTAATCTTCTTTGGTCACTAATTGGAAACCATAAGAATGAATAAAATTAGTGTTTGGTGATTACTGCAGGGCACATTGAAGGATGATTCCTTGCAAAAATCGCCCATTGTGGGTGGTCTTAAGTACTGGTAGATGGAGAACTACAAGATCAAATGTTCGAATTTGATTGAGTGTTGCTCAATGCTTTTTCTATTTTTGCTACAAGTATAGAGCACCGTACACACAAAGACCACCGGACTGGTATTTCGATCGGTAGAAACCGTTTTTGTTCAGTACGAAAGAATGAAAAAATACCCTAAAAGTCGCTCTTTTGTTTGGACGGAAATAATAACACTAGTTTCAATTACTCCTTTTTTTAAAATTTTGCAGTTTAATTAAATTTAAAATTGATTAAATTAATGGTGCAACAGCCTATGTAGCAGCATATGACGCAGATGATCCAGATTTCAACAGAAGGAGTACTAATTTTCAGCGCGTATAAGATGTTTAAATGTCTATGAAAAAGAAAAATAATATTTTTTATCGATGTATTTTGGTGGGAAATTATGTAAATTCCCAATTGTGAGTTAATATCTTAATTACCTTTTTTAATCTAATGATAACGTAATTACTTAAAACGGAAGAAGAAAATGAAAAAAACACATCGATAAAAAACGACAACGACCGTCCGATTACATTTTATTTGGTTGGTCAAGATTAAATCCAATCCGTTAAACGACGCCAATTTGACTGGGCCCCAGCTGCACCTTGCCACATCAGCATAACTACTCTCATCTCCCTTCTATACTTTTCATCCAAGTACAAGAAACCATGGCAAAATCTACCAAAAAAAAAAAAGAAACCATGGCAAAAAAGAAACTTGCCCTCTTTGAAGCCTTCAGAATCTTGACAAACACCAACCATAAAATTCAACCACCAAAATTGTCATTAATCTCACCTATAAACCACAAAATTCCCCAATTTAATAAACGAATTCGTTACACAAAAATAAAATACAGCCCAAGAACACAAAGCAAACAGAGACCTCCGAACCACTCCTCTTTCAAGCCCATTTGAAACAGAGCATCCCCTCAGAACCCCAAGAACACAGCTGATCAAGACAGCTTCCCTTCAACAAATAAAGATCTATTCCTCTCACCAAACCCCACAATCTCTCTTCTTTCAATCTCTCGTAACTTCTTCTTCTTTATAACCCCATTCAATTTCCCCTCTGTTTCTCCAACTTTTCAATTTCCGATCTCGTATGCAGGCGCCTCGCCGGAAAACACTGAAACTCTCGCCGGAAGCCTTCGCAATGAAGCAGCAACAGCAGATCGCCGGAAATCTGGGGAAGAAAGCCAGC